>MNCL01000112.1:0-609800 GCA_001932985.1 Proctacanthus coquilletti
TTTTTTTTCCACAGACAGCGAATTATACGTTTCTTTCTATTAACCGTACAAATTAACCGTTGTGATATTTTCTCCCATAAATAATTATTTAAAATATTAGATTTATTTCCCCGCGTAGTATGCGTTCTCTACCAAAAGTACGTATTTTGTGTGTAATAAGACTTGTAAGGGAAATGTAAGTTTTCTTTCTATGTTCTTCTTCCCACTGTTAATTGTTTTTCGCAGATTGCGCTTTTATCAGTTTTTGTTGAAACGAGACTTGGCCGCAAACGTAATTGAGTTTAGCGTACTTGAAAATAATTTTGAATATAACATCAGGAGGCAAGTAAATTTTACATCTGTTTCTGACTAATTGTGCTTCGTAGATTTAAATAAGTTTGATTTGAATGTCGACACGGAAGCGATTACCAATTTAGACCAACCAGCGAAGGACTAAATTTAAATACTCTGAGAATTTCGACTTTACCGTTTCTGAATATAGATTGCGTAAGTCTTAACGAATTTCGAATTTTACATCACATTTTCAACAGATATGGAAGGAGATTAGTGTGAGGCACCTTGTATGTTTTCCCCAGTTACGAACAACATAATTTTAATGTAATTAACATCTTCATAACTTGCACTTGAACTGAATCACCACATCGAGCTGTGGAATTTATAATGATTTAATTATTTAGATGTTCTACAAAAGCTGTTGGAATACAGCAAGTAAGTTAGTGTAATTTTTTAAGTATTTTCAAGAATTTTTCGCAGAAGCCAAAAGGGGATCATCACGGTTTTTTGAACGTTTTAAATTCAATCTTTCGTCAAGCAAGCATATTATTAATCTATAATTAATGTTGAGCTACTGAATTTATTGGCGAATGTAAGTCCAACAGTTCACTTCGTTCTTGTTAATACTTTTTTCTAGTCACTGCTGCTCCCTGCACATTTAATTGCGATTATTTTTATCGAGTACGTCATAGACGGATCAAATAAGGCATACTATTTCTCTTTTATTACTATTTCTATATTTTCTGCGAAGTTAACTTTTGTAGTAAGTTGATTTTAAACATACGACAAAATTTCGAATTCTTTCGTATTTTACAGATGCCCATATATAATAAATACAACATAGGGGTTACTGTATATTTATAGCTATGTGAAGACATATTGCACGTTTTTAAGAATACATTTTAAACCAGTGTCCAAAAATTTTAGGAAAATATTTATATTAACACTTATAAACTTAATTAGATACTTATTGATGTGTGTACTATAAATGTTAAAGGTGCCGATTTTGATTTATGGTGGTGTATTTTTGCTATTGTTTTTTTAAAGATGTATTTTGCACATGAAAATTACACATATTGTACAATAGGAAGTACGTTTAAACTGCTTAGCTTGTTTTTAAGCTATTTTGGGAAAGAAAATTAATCATATTCGTAAGAAAGTGTGTACTTCGTGAATATTTTCTAGAATGTATCCAAATTGTGCAGTGTGGCTAAATGTGAGCTAAGTGGCTTTTTGTTACTTATATTCATACATTGTTTCTTTCTTAGAGGGTTGACATATAAATCACATTAAACACATTTTCTTTTTATATACTGAAATAACTAAATTTTGGATGCACCTCGTACAACAAGCAACATTTTCTGCAACAATCAACAACCAACATAAAGAAAATAGTGGCTGTATTGTTATTTTTTATTATATGCTTTATGTAATATCAACATGTAAACATTTTCTCTCATAGCCTGTGGAAAAATTGGAAATTCTTGTAATCATTTGCAACAGTCGTAACGACAGCACCGCAATGGGTAACAACATGTTTGGAAAGTGTATGCAATATTTGATAATTTGGCTTATGCCTGAGTAATATTCTATTAAGCGTTCGGTCGTAATTTCCTGTATTAAAACTACTTTATTTATTTCTGTAAATGTATAAGAGCTCACATATAACCACCACTCATCATTGCTGTATTATAATTCTATTATCATTTTCCCAGCAATTATTCAAATCAAAGTATGACTAATATAGCTATAGACCTGTGAAATTCACTAAAGGCTTTGACGGTGAACGTACAGCTGAGTTTTGTAAAAGATACGCATGTTATTTACTAGTAATTTTGTGCGTTTTTCCCGCTTTTATTAGTAAATATTATTATTAATCTTTCACGAAACTTGGATTATCTAAAGTGTATAAAACTATTACTTATATAACATAGCCAACGAGCGACAATTTGTAGTTTTTTTTTTTTTCTTTTTTCTTTTCTTTTTCTACTAGAATTCTGTGTGCTATAATATGTCGTAGCATGCAGTTTTTTTTTTCTTCTATTCTCTACTTTATACATATAAAATAACCACATTGTAATTTTTTCTAAGATAAATATTGTACCTCAGTTAATTTATTGGACACTGGTAGCAAAGCTAAATTGAAAAGAAACAAGATACGCTTGCGAGGCAGTAATCTGTTTCGGTTAATTGTACTTGCTTTCTTTGTTAAACAAATTTCCGTCTTAGATGCCTGTAATTTAAGGAAATGGCAATTTCTTTGTATATATATATATACCATTAGACGATAATTTTTCTCAAGCTGTGCTGAGTTGCTTCTTCTGCCTGATCAATCACCCGAGTTCCAGTCCAGCAGTGCGGAGTTCTGATGCTGGCTGATGACCAAACAACCTTAAAAGCAGACTTCTACAAGAAGACCATGTGACCATTCCCTTCTACTTAAGACGCAAGCAGTATTTTATGTGGGATTGCAAGATTAGGCGAGTTTTACCGAGTTGTACACCAGATCTGGGGACAGACGAATTTCTACCGTTCCTGCTTCTTTATGAGCCAACTCTGAATTTTGAGGTGTTTTCCGGTCGGTAACACACCAGTTCCATCAACGGGGGCCCTGTTGGAGTTCTTTCCGTATGACTGAGCAACTTCCGGTGTTTCGCTTCCCAAGTTTACCGATTGAAAGATTCTAACAAATCTTTAAAAGGATCGAATAACTTTGGTAAAGATTCAACTTCTTCAATTCGATCAATATTCTTTCAGTATTGAAGCTGATAGATATGCGTACATCCATAATTTGAACACATAGCTCCCTATACGATGGTCTCCAGATGTGTGCTGGACTTGAACCATACGAAGAATTTCAAATATCATAAACACGGCGGACTTTGCTCAGAGTACCTGCTGCCTTGCTGTTACCGATGAGATTCAGAACAGAGTCTGAGAGGCTTTGGCAACTGGTGCTAAGCTATTGATTTGCATGCGCTTACCGTTTGCTTGAACCACCAGCAATTTTCAGTATGTGAAGGTTGTACCAAGTAGTGCGGGACACTACAAAGCAGTTCGAGTATGACCAACCTGAAAAGAACTGGTGGCATCCTGTAGAGCATTATTTTTCTTGGTGAGCTGCTGGCGACGACCACTACGTCGCAACTTGACTGGCTTATGGTAAGCCAATGTTACTTTTTCCAAGTAATGTGTGTTTTCAGGAAAAAGTAGACATAAATGGACGCTTTAATTTTTGGGTCTTTGACCACCTCACTTAAGACGTTTGTGGCCTATCAGCATAGATGGGAGAAACGAATATTCGAAACTAGCATCTGACCCGTTGTAAACATCTTTGCTCGTAAGCACATCTTCAGAGCTGTTAGAGAGCTGCTGTGATTGCATAAAGGATGAATCCTGCAACGTGTATACGGGTTTGCTGCCAATTCAAACGAAAACAATCTTGACCACAACCTATCACATGTTACCTGAGTCAGACGAAACGAGGTTTCTTTATCTTGTCGGTGGAAACGTCTGCATCTAGAAGAGCGCAAGTACTTCAGTCACAACTATCCAAACTTCTATACCAGTTTCCCATTTTGGAGTCAACGAGGATCTTTAACCCATTTGAAAATGGAAGTATGATTTGTTTCGTGGTCAAACAAACACTCAGTAGATGAATTTCTATAGATCATCCGCCAATAACACGTGGGAGCTTAGAGGCTCGTTGATCTGATCGGGGTTATGGAGAATTTATGTGGTTAGGTTTTGAGCAATTTAGAGATCCCCCTCTGGTTAATGCGCAACACCAGCGTGAAGACGTCGGCCTAATTTCTAGAGAGGAGTATTTCCGCTACAATCATTGCCGTTGGCGTGTAGAGAGGGTGTCGGAACTATGCTTTGCGTCTATGACAACTTCAAAACTCATCTATTTCTAAACCTCAGCACGGCGTGTAGTCCTGGGTTTTCTTGCGACTCTTGACTGCGTTCTATTCCTGTGATATACTCAACCAGAAGAAGCTTTTCGGCTCTGGCAAGGTACCAATTCTTCCTGGAATGTCACGATAGCGTATAGGATCTTTGGTGTTTGGGACTGGAATTCGTTCATCTTTCGGGGTCGTTTCTTTGCTGCGTGTCGGGAAGCAAGCACTTTGGTCCGGTCACCAAGGCGTTATCGGGATCATCGAGAGCTTGAAGGCAAGAGGGTTCTGTGAATTGTCTCAGCACGAGAATACCATAGAATAAGTGGCATTGCGACATTCGAGGCTATACCCTATGAGAAATTAGTTCTTGGGTTTAGGATTTGGAGAACGCGCGAGACCGGTTATTCGCAGTTCTACAAAGTACTGTAATGCGGCATGGGAATGCAAGATGCGGTTAAATATGCTTGAATGCGAGTCGCTTTAATGTAAGATAGACGTCGGCGTGGGATCGCAGTGTTGAATAATATCGCGGCAAAGTCGGCATTACAACCTGATTGGAGGCTTCGAGGGACATGTCGGTTGCGGCGAGGGATATCGATTTCTGCGTGGACTGGAGGATCAACATCCCGCTACAGACGACGGCGTGGGATTTGATGCAATCGTGGAGGGCTGTGGTTAATGGTGACAAGCAATTAATTTGACTGCGGCGTGGGACGACGTGGGACGACGTGGACTCTGGTGTGCTGTGGTGTTCGTGACTGCGGCGTGGGATTGCTTGCGGGACGGAGGGATATTTCTGGAACGTGCTACGTGACTGCGGCGTTGGACATCGGGACTGCAGCGTGGGACATTGTAGCTGTGGATCATTGGGATATTGTGATGGCGGCGTTGGACACCATGACTGCGGCGTGGGACACCGTGGGAGTTTTCAACGTGGGATTTTTCTTGGTTAATGGAGACAACTTTTCGGTTTTGGGACACAGAATTGAACGTGAACGCGCTATTATTATTGCTTTTTGTTTGTTTTGGAAGCAAGGCAGAGAACGCGAGGTTCGAATGGCGTTCGAATTGTGTCATACGTTTATCGTCGTAAAGTATTTTTGGGCTTGTTTAAATTCTGAAATCTAGAATCGGTGCGTTTTGGCGCAGAACTGCACAACTCGATGTATTAAAGTAGTTATATGGAATGGAAAGTCAAGCGTGTTGGTACCAAATAGGATGTTTTAGAGAATTCGCGACGATTATAAATCATCCGGTTCAGTCAGCAAATCACTAAAAAAAACGGCGAGGAAAGTTTCCAAATGGTTTCGGTGGAAATTGGGGATGTGCGCTGTACATACATACCGATTATCTTCAGTTGGTTAGCCATATACTAGAAGCGATCTTTTCTGGACACCTATGTGAAGGGGGACTACTAATGCCGGACATCCAAAAGCATTTTCAATTGGGCGTTGGGGAGAGGAAAAGGGTGATAACTCCAAGGTGGTGCAGTAATGCTTTCATACCATTACAGAGATGAGCATTCCTTGTACTACTTCCTTCACTTTATTTCTGAATACGTTGCAGTTATCAAATTTGTTTTGCTCCTTCATTCCCGAAGTTCATGCGAATCTTATATGAATCTCCATTTGTGTTTCAACACCGTGCAAGCAGTGTACTGGACGGCCCACTATTTATTTAAAAATCATTCAACAGTTCGTTTTTCCAACATTCACATTGAATAGCTCAGCTCAGCATTTTTCATGGCACGCTATCAGCGCCGATTGTATCTAGATCAGACTTCGTCCGCCAACAAAAGCCGATACGAAGGGAATTAACTTTCTTGCTCAAACACCGTGAGTTCCATCTCAGAGAAATCTTTCCTACAAGTATGACTAATCCATTGTAGGTTCCTCTACAAGTTCACAACTTTATAGACTGGCTTCGCACTCTAATGCTAATAAAGCTAATTCATACAAACACAATCTGAGTTTGCATCAAACGAAGAATGTTATACTAATTTGAATTCTAATAAAAACACTACCTAAGCAATAAAGGTGTATATTCTAAGTTCTGTCTTTTTTTGGGTTGAATAAATATTGAACAACTAAATTTGCTGCATTTTCTTTTAAAGTATATCTCTTTTAGTTTTGGACTTTGGGAGGTCTGTTGTATTTTTGTTGTGCACAGGCGATTGGTAAGGGGGAAATGGAATGCCCGGAGATTGTCCAAATTGAAACTTAAGGGCAAAGCTGATAAATGAGAGGCTAATTTGAAATAACATTGCATCCAAAGTTGAAAGTGATGGAAATCGGAATTTTAATTTGTGTAGGTATACCTGGGTTGATTTTCTTTGCGATATGTGAAGAACTAATAGTGTTTTTTTGGTTTGGGGTATGGAATTTCACTGTACTTTCCAGTTTAAGAACAGGGGGCATAAGTAGGATGAATACCGAGTAAGTTTTTTTAAGACGTCGCAAAAACGGGTGAAGAAAGACTACACGAGGCGACACTTGGGGTCCTCTGGGAGATTAGACTTGTAAACGTAATGGAAAATATAGTTATATTAATTAACTTTGCATAGTTATATTAATTAACTCTACATAAAACAGAAGTTTTAACAATGCAACAAAATTAATATTGGTTTTCTCAATTTTTGCACGCGTCTGAGAGTTTCAGGTTGTTTTGTTATTAGTTAAATTAATAAACATACTGGAATATGAATATATGGTGAAGTGGAGTTTATATATACACCGAAAAAGAATGGTACAATAGTACAATTCAGCGATCAGCAGATTTTAAATATAAGAAAACAGTTTTTTGTTTGTGCCATTTTAACTGCCTTGGAAAAATGATTTACGATATCTAATAAAAAGAGTATCAGCGACGTCCTCTCCAAGGTTTTTTTTCTCAAACTATGGGCTATAGAGAATATTTCTTTTGTGTAGCGAAAACACATGTCCTACTTGATGTATGGAATAAACTCTTTCTGCCGCATTAGAGCTAAGAATATTGTATCTTTTATATAAAAAAAAATTATTCAAAACATCGAACGATTTCACGTGCTGAGTATAGTTGTTGGATGTAAGTTATCGCCTGGGTAAAAAAGAGGTTTTATTAATTTTAGAAATTACAAATTACATATCAAAATATTGGTCTACATTGGCAGTAATTGTCCAAAGTCCAGCGTATTAGGGAAACGGATATGGATCAGTGGGTTAACTCTTCGGACGAAGTAGTTAAACAGTTCAGTAGTGCAGTGGCATGTTAGAAAAAAATAAAATAAAACGAAAGTATTAAATATTACTAGAGAGGTTTTAATTTTGGCGTAGTTTCGATGAATCTACGTGTTAAATTCCTGTTTTGCAGATATTTTCGTATTTTGTATTATATAAATGCTACCGTTCGGGAATGCATTTTTATTTATTATTGAAAGGCCTACAAGTTCTTATTTAAAATGTCAGTGAGACTTATAAACAGATCCTAATTTTTAAAAATATTATTAAAGTTTAAAAAGAAACCGTTGGTGAAACCAAAAGTGCACACCCTGCGTTTTTCCTGTTTTAAGCAGAGAGAAGGAGGCAGGAAGATCTATATACACAAAAGAGGGAGGTCCAGAACAGTCGCCGAGCGCGAAAAAGAGAGTTTTGTAGAAAATTGCTTTGTTTATAAAAGTTAATCTATTTGGCAAATCATTATGAAAATCAATAGCCTTATATTCTGATATAACCAATCGATAGAAAGGAGAATCATCAAAATTGGTCCAGAATTGCGACCTGTAGCGTGTCCTACGTATGCAAGTACAGGCCAACGGACGCTTGTCATTTTTCAAAGGCAAATTTAGATCACAATAAATATTTAAGAAAATTTTAAAACGATATAATTTTTTAGAAGAACTCTTTCTAAAAGCTATATTAAAAATTGATTACTTGTAAAATTAACCGAGTTATAAATACTTTTATAGTCAAGACTCGAGGCTGACGCGCTAGTCGATAATAAAGCAGATCCGCGGGGTGTGCAATTAATCAACTAGTACATATTCACCGTGATGTTCAAGCATTCAGCACAAATATTTCCTAAATGGCTGACTACGGTGTACATACGCAAATGGTGTACCACTATAAGTATTTGAGAATAAATCTTAAATAATTTTCTTACGCACGCTAAATTGTCTAATTAATATGAAACGCCTTTTCAAAAGGCTTGCACTGTGTTAAAACCTAATTTAACGGGAATCCTCATAGTTCATATTCCAATTTCTTGCACTGAATTTTGAAGGGAACTGACAGAGTTACAAAACAACCAAATATTTTAATAAAAATCTAATTCTTTCGTTACAGTGAACATCCACTACTTTATAATGTTTCATTTGTTGGAGTAGAGCAGTAAGAGCTCCTTCACTTTTGCTATGAGTTCAGGGTTGCAGATAGAGTTAATTAGTGCTTGCTTCATTTTTAATTTTACAATATTTTTCGACTGATCCTCTTCAGGTTTGTAGCGTGTGCTCTGCTGTACTACTAATTCGCGGAAGTCATTTGTGGACAAACTTGTTATCCATTCAGCTTTAAGGTTTTTCGCAATACTGTGGACCTCAGCTTCGTTCAAATTCTGATAGTTATAAGCCTTCAATCCAGTGCTAACACTCTCAGTATTTTCAGCGATTTGAAGAAGGTAGTTTAGAAGACACAAACTTTCCTCCTCCTCTTCAAATTGTCCAAACTGGAAAAGGGAGTTAATATTAAATTGAAAATCAGTAAAATATATTCCTCGTTACTTCATTTGGATTCAAAAGATGCATTAACTCGCTTTTGTCACTAGAAAACGTTAATCTATTAACTATATGTCTCACTATGCACTCTTCTACCCGTGCGTCATTATCAATCTCCTGGATAAGGAAGAAGACTTCTGTGGGAATTATATTGTACATATTTCTAGAAAACTTATACCAGTGGTATCCAGGTGTTTATGCTTAACGACGACGTCAAGCTTTCCACATAATGCCACCACTTGTTCGGAACGATTAGCACGTCACCTGGTTCCAGTATGCACTTATAACAAGTCTCCTCGATATCTAAACGAGTCAGGCGGCATATTAAATTTCTACTCGCGAGTATATGGAACTAAATTACGTTTTAACTGTGCGGGTTCTTTGGGACTGTAGAACGCTTCGGAGGAGTATACGCTAGATTCTTCGTATGGGACTCTAACAGGAGTTAGTTTGGCATTTGGAGGGAATAAAAGCCACATTTTCCTGTGAAAAATAGTAGAACAGTGAAGAATGCTTGTTTTGTTTTTAATATTCAGGTACAGGTTTATTGATTACCTTCCATAAACCTGGACGACGACATTACATCCATAGGTATCATAGTGACATGGTGTATGTGCTCCTTTGGAGCTTAGCCAGTATGAAATGTCCTCCGCATCAGAGAAGCCACAGAATTTAAAGTCTATATTTTCGCGACAGCACTGCGGCATCAGTTGCAAGTTCTTATAGCTAAAAGTAAGCCAGCTTTTTGGATTGTTTTCCTTTTTCTGGAAATTCAAAAACCCATGTAGTTGCATTTGTTGATTTTTCCGATATCGTTCCCATTGGGGGCTGTCGTCGTGAAAAAAGCTGGCCTCCTCAAAATTTAATTTTTTCTCCTTGAGACTCGTGTCATACAATTTGCACCACTCTTCGAAGGAGATCTCAAACAATTTCCAGGGGACATTGCATTTCCTCAGGACACACGGCTGCTTTGCATTTAGGATGAGTTTGTGTATTTCAAATTCCATAGTAATTAAGCATGGTTTAGTGGGAGTTAATTAAAATTACAGCAAACACCAAACTACTAAACTTCCAAATAACAGCTGTTTAACGTCACCTTTTAAATTTAAATCTTCTTCTTCTTCGGGTACCTAACAAAGCTGCAAAGCTTAAGTAGAAAATATATTATGTAGAATTCTGTACTTTAGAGGAAATATTGAGCGGGGTAATTTGAAATGCGACATAATTTTTATTTGTGCGCGATTTCTTTGTTTTTAAGAGAATGCTTCTTTCCAGATTTATATTGAAAATAAGTAGTGAGTTTCAGAGAGTGGGGATTAGATTTCAAAATTCAACGAAACCATTCCGAGAAGCTTTTAAGAAGATTTTACAAACTACAAATTGAACGAGATTTTTAGAAGTAATTCGTGCTTAATTAAAAATCAGCGGAGTAAAGGCAGTTTTTCAATTATTTAAGTGGAGCCTAAAGTTAAAAGGAAGCATTTATAATATCTAAAGATGAAAACGAAATTTGCATAATTAAAATAATTTAAATTTTAAAAACTTCTTGTTATGCACTAAAAGATTTCAGAAATATGCGTTTCTATTTCAATTATATTTTAAATCTTCTTGATTTCTAATGAAAGGTCTGTAAATATCTAATAAAGGTATTTAAGTTCTTTAGTTGCTAGAGAAATAAAAACAAACAACATTTGTTGTTAAAGGCCTCTGTTTTGTACGTTTCCAAAAGAAATGGATATTTCCATTTTCATCTTGTTTTCGGATTTCAATAGAATTTAAAAGATTTTCAATATTCTTTAAAGCAAAATTATCAGTACATAATCGGGTTTAATTTTAAGTCGATCGTAAACATTTTAATTTTCAATAATTTTGAACTCTCTCTCCATCGCAAAGATATGCTGTTTTGATAAAGTTCTTGCAAATGGCAGTAGAGCCTTTTGAAAAATCATTTTGTTTGAAAAGGTTTCGCAAAAATAAGAGGCGTTTCACAAAAGACGTTCTATTTCGAATAACACATCTAATTTCTAAAAGTTTGTTCATTTTTCTTCTCAATCCCTAGATTTTTAATCGCAGGTTTAACAGGCTAATGAAATAAAGTTTGATGTTTAGAATTTTTCAACATCATCTTCAATGTAAGAGAACTTTTGAGTTAAGGACAGAGAAACTTTTAAATTTAAAATTAAATTTAAAATAATAAATAATTAATTCTAAATTATAAATTATTCTTTATATGCGACCTTCTATTTTGTATAAGGGATTTATTGCCATCTTAACATGCAGGTTTCGTTTTATTATAATTTTACATGCTTCGTTCGTTTAAGTGTATTGATAACGCATATTTTTGTGAACGGTTAAAAATAAAACACACACTTCACGAAATATTTTGTTTTTATTAAAATCCATCTGAAAAGTGGAAATGCATACCTTAGCTTTACTAATTCATTGTAGCCCTTAGAGTAGATCTTACAGTCTAGAAGTTAATTAAATTAAAACTGAGCGATTGCTGCTGAATCGGCTATCACAGGTTTGTTTATTAAAAAAGTTTTTAACCGTCAGATTGACCAGCGGCCAGACGGTTCAATTCGTTACTGATGATCACTTGGCACAAATACAGCGATGTCTTCCTGACTAAGTCACAGGTAGTAGTCACACCATAGCCACGTACTCCTGCAGGAACTTCACAGAATGAATTGTTGGCCCCCTTCGCCTTAATTCTGACCCATGTTGACCTCCCAGAGTTTCATGTAATTGTCCAGGACCTCAAGGAACCACTTCTTCTTCTCTGGCTCTTTGAAGATAATATTTAGTGCCTTTAAGTCTAGCTGGAGAATGGCTTCGTTGCCGAGCAGTTCGTCTAACGCTCTAAGCAATGTCCCATTGCCGTGCAGCTTCAACAGTGTAGCATACCTGAAGACGTAATACTGGTATTGGAGCTTTCTTCGTGCCCACCTTTCTACGGTGGAGTTTCCACTAGCTGAACGAATCTGCCCCATGTGCTCCGCATACCATGGCGCAAAGAAGTTATATAAGTCCAGTCTAGACGTCGCCGATATTCCTCGGGATTTTAGGCGCTCCTTTATAACTTGATAGTTCATTTTGTTGTAGACGAATACCTGAAGTAATAGGTTACATGAATATGAGTAAATAGTAAGCGACAAGTTCGTTTTATATTATTACAAAAATCTAAGCGAATGAAAATTACGGCGAATAATATAGCACTTATGCTAGGAAATTCTAATTACTTAAAGGACAGATAAAAAACCAAATATTTAAGTGGAATTGGGCACTTTCTAAAATAAATGGTCTACAATGTACACTGCGTAATTTTGTCTATTAATTTATAAACAATACCTCAAAACAAAAGAAACCAGAATCTTAAGTTATCATTTGTGTCATTTTCATGAATATTATTTATTTTATTTTAATGTAGAAGAAAGAAGATAGAAGCAATCTCCTCCGTAATACATTTAAACTACACGGAGAAAGAATATTATTAATTATTTCTTCTGATAAGAGCAATTTTTGTGGTGTTGATTTCGCTTAAGAATTTATGGGGAAAGTAGAAAAATTATATTTTGCTTTTTGCCTAATTTTCACATTAAAAGTTCACATACAATTTTTTTAGTTAACATATTAAATAGTTTTTTAATTTTTTTGTTTAGAGTTTAGCTGTTATATGATTAACCACTATAATTTCCTATTTTTTATTTAAATTTGAATAACATTAAGCAAATTTTACCATTTTGACATTCGCTGGGTACGTGATAAATAACTTTAATATGATTCCCGCCGTAGATTCCGAAATTTGGAATCAAAAGTATTGAGTACATAAGTTTTTTGTGAATTTTACTGTCGGTTACATTTTGGAATTGCGTAACAAGTTATTACTATTGAATAAAAATTCAGTTGTACAAACAAATGTAATAATGTTTGAAATTGTTCCTGATTTTGTAATTATTAGTGTTAGAGTGTCAGCAGTCTTACTCTCTGCTAAAACTTAACGGCTTATGGTTCGCGATTAAATTCTCAAATTTAAAAATATTCCAAGAAATCTTAATATGATTTTTAATTTCCCATTCGATGATTCCCTTTCGAGAGGTTTCTTTTATCTATGAAGCCCATGTACCATTTCTTTTAAAAATCCTACGTAGTTAAGACGAATCTAATGATACTCCATTTACCAAAATCGGTTTATCGTCAAAGCATTCAATTGTAATTTATCTTAATTATAGTATTATTTAATTTTCATTCGCCTGACCCGATATGCGTGTTGGGTCTCTAGAAAAAAGTGAAAAATTTTTTAGACCTGATAAAGGGTATTCCCCGTGGTGTAGGAGTTTATGTAGTGGGTTCCGTAAGCGTTCATAAACTGCACAGCAGCCGTACTGTTTCCCATTTTCAGGTCTCGGACTCGTTCCGTGACGTCATTCTCCATTACTTGGGTGGGTGGAATGGCCTTTTTCAGTTTCCCCGTCTCCCGAAACCGCGCCACCCTGACTAGAACATACGAATATTCGCCACGGATGAACGCCGTGTTGATACCGAGCTTCTTGGCGGCTAGATCTGCATGCCAACCTCCTGTGAAAGCCTCCCAAGGCTTGTCTAGACGTTCGATGGTGAAGTCCCGGAAGTAGGCTTGATACAGTTGGCGGCGGTTGTCGCAGAATTCCATGTGAAAATCCCCGTGGAATACTCCGGGGGAGTTTTCTTCCTTCGTATCTGTTAAGGTGCTCATATCCTAAAAAAATAACAATGTGCAAGGTTAAAATGGGCAAAACGAAAAAGCATTTTTGTTTATTAATTTTGTGGCATTTCAAAAATGAATTTAATACTCTTACTAGTTTGGGAAATTGAATATAAATTAAAGGGTTCTTATTTAACATAAAATTAGTCAAAATTGAGTTTGCCTCGCATGCGCAGGATTCCGTACCAAATAAAAACAAAAAAACATACGCAGAGACTGAGCCCGGCGCTACTGTAAAGAATAATTTACTTAATGTTGAACGATTTCATTACATTACTATCTATTTATAGAACTGGTTCGATATTGTTTTTGATTTTTACTTCTTTAAATCTGTTGAATAGACCGATGATCGCATTCATTTAAATCGAATGCACATTTTTTTAAAGTAGGTGAAAAATACCACACTGCACCTGACAATTCCAAAAAATATTGTTGATTATTGCATTTTCTATAGTTTTACACTTTTTTATGAGCAGCATCATCAATAGAAGATAATGCAACTATTTCAATGTCGAAGTAAATTTGATATTTTTTATGGCATATGTGCACAAAATAGCTACTTTTTCTGTAATAACTGTTTTCGAAAATCTAAATTTACCAGTTTTTGAAATGTTTTTGAGATTTAGATTTAGCATTATTTCGAAAATGACGTATATAAAATTCTGGAAAAGCTAATGTTAAGAAATCTACGATTTTTAAATTATATTATGGGAAGTAGATAAGTTGATGGACGAAAGAGGGGAAGAGGGGTCTCATTCAAACCCGTTCTCCGATAATCTTTTCCATCTGCTAGACTATGAAACTGAAATGAAAAACAAATGATTTGCCTTTTATGTCGTAAAGACCTATGTTATCTCGGTTTTCAAAAGAACCTATTGGTAAACCTGGTGGTAATCGGTTTGCGTGAGGGGCACATGCTTTCCTAAGAGGCATAGTAAAGAAGAGCGTGACGATACTGCGAATTCTGCATTACGCTTGATTAATATCGCGAGGCAAGCAATTAACATCGCGTCTTGCGATCAATCATTCATTGCATATTACATGACGCCACTAATAGTAAGAACTGAATGAATCGCAATGAAGTGCTATGTCTGCTATTTCTGCACAGCACGTAGTGAGTGACTATGCTGACTTGGTTATGCTAATTTCGAATGCAGATGTTAAGAGAATGTCTGGTCTGCACTTCATTAAGCATCTATTAAAATCATAAAACAAAGTTGTTTATATTTAAAGGTGGGTGATGGTTAAGTTTAGAATAGCACACTTTTTTAATAATGGCATGTTTGATTACACCAAATTTTAGTTTGAAAATTTTAGTATGAAATTCAACAAGGTTCACTTGTTTCTTTAGTTTTATAACTGTGTGTCATAGGTGATTTTAGAAGGATCCTTGCTGCTTATAAATCTTGTTTGCTTCTATTTAGGTCAGAAATTAGAATATTAGAAATTTTGGAATTTTTTTCCTTTAGGGGCCAACATTTCAAATTTTAAATCATGTGCGGTGTATGACAACTTGCTTACTACTTTTTAACGAAAAAGCAATAAGTAATTACCCGCAGTATATAAAATAAAATATAATAAAAAAAATAATTTGTTTAATTGTTCAAGTTTTATAAAAATATCTGTTTTCAAATTGTACGGAATCTTCACTGCACGAGTTATACTCGAGCTTTGCTGGCTTTTGAAGGGATGAATAAGTGTAATTATTTTACCAGAATTTCTAAAATGTAATGTTTTATTCTACAAAATTCGACTTTTTATAAAAATATTTTATTTTTAAGCCTTCGGGAATAATGCGATATTTTTAGACAAAGAAAAAAATATTAAAATGTATCAAAGTGTAAGCGCTAAATTAAAAATTAAGGTCTTTGACTACAGAAACCATTCTGGTATTGCAAACTTTGACTATATAAATATCAGCATACCGCATGTAGGTAATATAAAATAGCAATTAAAATCAAGTAAATCTCGCAAGCGCATTGCAAAACAAAAATTCCGGCGAGAAAACAACTTTTATATTTAACTTTCGAAGTACTCGCCGCAGTAGTACATATAATTCGCATTTTACTGCAATTCACTTACCTTATAAATGTTTCTAGTTGGCTCCTTGAAGAGCCATCGTTCGGTGTCGTTGTTGGATATCACCTTCATCGATATGCTCAGGTACCCATACCGGACGAAGATGTTTATGGCCTTCCCGATGCGCAACTGCGACTCATTGCTGCCGCCAAAACATAGGTGTCCGGCGAATACGAAGAGTGTTAATAGCCAGTAGATACCTGGGCTTTGGTTCATCTCTCATTTATTTTTTGATAATACCTACGGTCGCACACCTGATGAACGTGAAATAAAAACAAGACAATTAGCGACTCTATAACTGCAGCTGTACTAAGTTGGGTAATTAAAATAAATTAAAAAAAAGAAACAAGTATGAAAAGAGTTAGCGAAGCCTCACTAGCTGCTCTTGAACTTATTAGCTTGGCCCAGTTTTTGGCACGGGTCTTGGTATTATTTAGCATTTTCACCTGACCTGGTAAGACTGCCTTTGTGCTGACTATGCTGACGAACTTGGAACGCCTCGAATGGAGATCACATCGCTTTTTATGAAAAACGGAATTGCGGCGAGTTTGGCAAGAATGCTAAAACGAGCCTGGCGCGTTCCTGCAAGCTCAAATTTGGATTTTGCCTTAAAATTGAGTTTGCGAAACTTTTGAAATTGGTTACGTATCTGAAGTCGAAATTTATTTATACCCTAATGCAATTCTTATGGTGAAGGTGAACGCAAGTCAGTAATGTGGCCTTCACTGTGAACAGTGCCTAATTTACCAAAACTGAAAGCATATTTTAATGCTATGCAGGAAAGACATAGACGACAAAGTGGAATTAGTTATTTATATCTTTCAACCTTTTGAAAACCTGTAGAATTTTCTAAATGCAGTGGTTACCTAAATGTAGGAAGACAGGAAAGGTTAGTGGACGCTAAGGTAAGTGCATATTTTGGAGAATGTACAAGGATAAGTAACAGGAAGATGTTTCATTATTGTATTTTTAAAACTGTGGAAAAAGAAAAGTAAGCTGAAGGGTTTTTGAATTGAATTACCACTTAAATGGCTAAATACTGTTTATTCTTTTAAATCGCCGAATAATGTGTTATAAATCGCCGTAAAGATACTTTAAATAAATAATTTATTTAGTAGAATGCAAGAATCTAGCAAATTTTTATTTACCCGACTTGTGATCCTTTTTTCTTTGCATTTTTTAAAAATATATGCTCATATACTCTTTTGCTCTTTTTAGTTTGTTTGTTCTACTTTAAGATTTAAAAATATTTATATCTGATTTGATAAATAAATATAAATTAATGAAAAGAAGCAAAAGAAACACTGCCGATTTTAAGTAATTTGAATTTATAGGAATACCTTCTTGATGCTCTGTATGCGTACCTAAATCACCTGAGCTGGTAAAATCTGACCATCGTATAATCATGACATCACCGCTGAGATGAAGTCATTAAAGAAAGTCTATTATATTCATATCCGGCGAGTCGGTAGAAGGAAAAGCAAATGTTTGGCCACGTGCGATCAATTGATTGTTGTCTTTATCAATGAAGGTTAATTAGTATTCCCTCTTAGGTACTTTCTTCCGCTCCGAGCCATAGGCAGCGGCCAGGAAATGTCCCAGAATTCAATTAGGGGCCTACACAAGTTTGAATCATGCTATCCTTGCTCTTGACATTGATTTCATGGATCTTATAAAATGATTATGATTGTTTCACAGGTGTAATTGCTTCCCGGTAAAATAGCATCGTTCTGCGGAGAGACCGTGTAGGTAGTAGGTACAGACTATAACATTTGTAAACAACTATAGTGAATTGTGGGATCGTCCCATAAGAAAAAAGAAAACTTTCAGACACGTAACCATTACGCGGCTCAGCTTTTAGTCGGTGAAGGCTAATTGCCATTCATCTAGCGCCACCGTGACTCGGTAAATGGCAGATATTTTTTTAAACATTGTTTTATTATTCACGAAATGGGTAAGGTATGAACGAACCTGCCGGGGATAACGTTTTACGGTTGCTGGAGAAAAATTCTAAAAACTTTCGACATCGCCTAAATTCAGGTATTCCCGTCATGAATGCATCTTTGTTGCACCTGGCTGACAAAGGCTGACGTTGGAAAAGGTCGTCGTGATTGGCTAACCCATATTTACTGTACACGATAAGCACGATCGAGTAATATTTATGGTTTGTTTACTTTCGTGTAAAGCGATTTATTGGTGGCATGATATTAAAAGTGCTAATAAAAATGCTTCTAGTCAATACAAGGCTTTTGGAGTAAAACGAAGAAGAGGTTAGTTTTGTTAGTTTTGATGTACCAAATTTAGTTATGTTAGTTATTTATTGCATTTTATAAAATTAGGAATTTCCAAATGGAAATCCGAGTTCTTAATTGTATACCTCCAAACACTTTTAAAATTCGCTTTTCTTTTATCATTGAACATTATTTTTTATAGTAGTACGGATAATAACGAAAAATTATGTTTTTGGTTATATCCCGATTTTTTCACTGATTTTGTGAATATCACTATACATATATTTTTTTAATTTTGTTTCTAAATTAATTTTTTATTTAAACTCAAGTAAAAAAAATTCCTAGTATTGAAACCTCAAGCGCTTTCAAAATTGGTGATGAATTATTTTCTTGATAGATTTAATGATTTCTTGTATAATTTTAAAATAAACTTGGAATAAGTTTGTTATAACACTAATAAAAGTGGATTCACCTGAAATAACCAGTTTTACCATTGGTTCTCCGTACTTAGTTATTACGAGAGTAGAACTGACGTTATTTAGTATACTTCTAAGATTTTGAAAAAAAAAATTGAAAATACTAATATAGTAAACTAAAGCTTACAATAGGTAAATAAATCAAACGAAAAATACGGCGTATAAAATAAAATATCATTCAAGTGGGGAGAAGTTAAGTATTAAGTAATACTAAACTTTTAGACCTTCTAAAATGGAATATTTAGTTTGATTTAATGTTGAAAAATGCCACTAGAGCTTATCTTGTTTTAATTACAATCCTACGATTATGATTATCTAAATTTTACTTCTAATACAAAGATATACAGTTCCAATTTCTAGAATACCAGCATAAAGTTTTATTGTTATTTGTTTTTTTTTTCACTCAGAAATAATTGGGTTATTTTCTGAAAACTTTAAAAAGGAAATCTCAGTAAAATTTACTAGAATTACGATATATTATAATTTGGAACTTTCTGAGGAATTTCTGTTAATTAGCCTTAGAACTAAGAAAGCTGTGAGCTCAACTTCAGGTTTGGTTTATTTTATTCTAGCTGAAAACAAGTATAGGTTTATTTGCCTTTTCCTTTCTTCGAAAATTGTATAAGTAAACACATAAAAGTTTGCTATTATTAAAATTATCATGTAATTACTTCAAACAGTAGGTGCATTGTTCATGATCAGGAACGACAAATTTTAAGATCGAATTCACCTAAGGAAACCACCCGGGTGTACTGTGGTTAGAGATGCGCTAGCAAATGTAATGTCGCTTGATCGCGAAGAATGTTCTTCTTAGCAATTTCAAGCTTATGTTGAGGGCCACAGCGACTGCTTGCTTAGTTCTCGTCTTTTAAGCAAGAAGTCGATTGGAATGAACATTTTGAAACAGATGGCCCCATTGCAAAGTTCTTAAATGTCAACTGGTTCCCTGGTGTTCATCATTAGACGAGTATCTTCATCTTCGCCACAGTCGCAGTTTCTTAGACGGGGATTGCCATTATCTAAGCGGGCTGTAAGGAGGTTATAATTTGTCGGCGGGATGGCGCATTACCAGTCTAGGACCATTTCTGAATGTTAATCTGCCGTAAATGCCATCCGTGATATGTAAACAAAACAAAATGTCTTTGCCCCCACTTGATGCAACGGAGCTGCCCGTCGTTTGTTGCATAATAAGATGGAGCGCAGCGACTTTCGCGCTTTCATTTTATTACTTCGTTTTGATAAGTCTTAATCGACGAAGAAAAACCGTCCACAAGTCAAGTATTTTCCAAGCATGCCATATTACAAACATGCCGGACAAATTCGACAAGTTCCATCTAATAAGTGGTATTTTCACTTGTGTTCTTTTCGCAAACAACTTCATGGTGAAAAATTTGAATATCCAGAAGTGTTGTATGTATATAAAATTATACACAGATATGCTCCCATGCAATTTGGAGCAGTTAGCTTTTATAAATTCAAATGGGATTTTCATTAACTAATAACATCAGATTGACGTGGCTAGTGACTGACAATCTAAGGTACACAGAGTTTAAACTGATGATGTCCACAGGAGGTTACAGACTTTGGAGTTGCTGAAACAGTCATACTTCAGTTTCATTAGGAATGTTACTTTTAACAATGCGATTACAAAATTTTGTAATAAAATTCGTAAAGCTGATGGAGTAATAAAATAAAATGCTCGTGTTGGTATATGATTTCATTGCTTCTATTTGAAATTTTTTAGTTTTTTTCGATTTTGAAAATTGATAGCATAAGTATATTGGAAACTATTTGTCCAATTTCTGTGAAAATTTACAGAAATATTCTTTAAACTAGTGCGTTGCTCATTATTTCAAATTGTACAAGTTAATATCTAAAAATTCATCAACAATAACGTAAAATATTTCTGTTTTGGCTACTACTCACAAAATAACATTATTGTAATTTTGCATTTTACGAGATATTAGCTTGTTTATTAAGAAAATTTAAAAATGAGATTTAAAAATAAGTAAATGCAAGTGCAAGTATCAAGAAAATCGATATGGAAATACTGTCCATTATTAAGATCGGCTTGGATCGCTGAATTATAATAAGTCTGGCTTGGACTATACGAAATAATTATAAAACAAAATTACAGGTATGGGTTGATTATTCGTTACAATTAGCATGGAAATATATGCGGAAAATTGAAGTCTTCATCGTGACCGTTGTCTTGATGGAATTCGCTCTTAGTCCTCAAGTTTTCTTGCAGCTTGCACTCGAGAGTTTACATATATGAGTATGAATGAATGAAATTAGCGAGACGGAGTCAAGGTAAGCAGGTTCAGTTTTTTTCTTGTTTTTGGGCCCAGTCGAATAGGTGCTCCCGGGCCCCTCTAAAGCCCTCCGGGCAAGACTTAAGACTTTCGTGCAGCGCGTAAGCACGTCAACTAACAAAAGTGAAGGCGTGGAGCACCTGAAGTACTGCTTTTTTCGATGCAGTGTGTGCCTTTGAGCCTGTACTTTTTCTTTGGCTGCTCACTCGGCTGAAATTTTTTGCATTCTGCAGTATTTACATAGAGTTTTCAAATTGGACTACCTGTTCATGTTCATGCTTCGATTCAGTCGATTTTTCGAGGGAATCCGAAATTTGCGGCATAGAATTTTTTCTCTGATTTGAAAATGTAAAATAATTCGAGTAATTTAAAACCAGAAAAATCTTTTTTTGGCCTTAACCGGGAATTATACAAAGGAATGTTGATCAAAGGTAAATTCGTTTTAATATTTCAGGGAAATAAAGAAATTATTCATACCTTTCCTTTCACCTTTTAAAATATAGGTTCATGATCTATTTTATTTATCATATTACTTATGTTATGAAGGTAAAAGATGAAAATACAGACCTCATTATTACTTGGTTAAAAATAAATTCTAGAAT
The DNA here is from genome assembly GCA_001932985.1 of Proctacanthus coquilletti. NCBI lineage: Eukaryota > Metazoa > Arthropoda > Insecta > Diptera > Asilidae > Proctacanthus > Proctacanthus coquilletti. The sequence continues at coordinate 21,370 of MNCL01000112.1, forward strand.
ATTTTATTGTAATCATCAGGTACTAAAATACCACAGACCACCCTTTTTATTTTAAGGTGTAAAGGCTCAATCAATTTCAAAAAATTAATTTCGTGTCAGTTTAAATACATACTGACTATAGACTTTTAAAATGTTAGAATTGTTTTATACTTTTTAGCGTCTTAATTTTGGAGAAGGTCTTATTTTTTCGTTAAACAGTTTTTATTTGATTATATTTTATAGTTCGTAATATTTAAATGAGCAAACAACTGGTGCCACGCGTAATAGAAAAAACGTTTGCTTCAGCCATAGGTTTTAACAGAGATATTGAAGACTCTTGTGCTAGTTTTATATAAGAAGTTGGACGTTTTTCTACCGTCCACTTTTATGTAATTAAATTTAAATCTAAATCAAGGCGAGTAATTTTCAAGTTTCGACTTTAAGACTGACTTGAGTTAATTATAAAAAGGAAAAAAAACATGCCTATAAATTTAAAAGTATTCAAACTTCGAACTTCGAACTCTTACATAACAAACCTTCTAGAAAATAATAATAATTCTAAAAACAAATTTTATTATTGCATTTGTGATCTTTTTGGCCTTTCAGTGGATATTATCAAATAACTCGTTTAATAGTCAAGGAAAAATTGTCGGAACAATATTTTCGTATTTGCCGAGTATAGAAAAAACAATTTTAGCTAAATTATAGTTAACATTAATACGTCTAATGCTGATTTAATTAATATGTGGTATACATAATATAAAAAATTTCGACCCTGAACCATTGACCTTTTATAGTAGAGGTGGAATGTTCATATCGTGTGTATGCGGCCATCATCCATCATCCGACGTCCATTACAATTATTTTTTTGGTTCGGTCAAGGCTAACTGGATGCACCTAGAGTTCACTTAACAATCTTTCACACAGTCTGATTACCGTCAAGGCTAAATTTTTTACTACTATCCAAATAATTAGAACTCAAATATGGACAACTACCAGGCATCAGTTGTCGATTGTCCGCAAGACCTTGCATAAAAGTAACTTTATTGATAGTGCCCAGGTAGAGTTGAATTATTTTTTCCCATGTGTTTCCGGCAGCACTTCATAGTTATGCAAAAGCAGTTCCATTTTCAAACTATTGTATAATAGCATTGCTGATCTTTCAGAAAAAACAAAAGCTGCTCTCCCACATCACCTTGTAACTAGTGAATGATCGCATCCGACCTTAAAATATCGCATGTGATGGGTCAATTTTATTTTCTAGTTGATGGAGGAAGAAAAAAGAATTGAGACAACTATAAAAAACGTCTGGCGGGTACCTTGAGTGGTTATCAATAAAAAGCCGCAATCCGTCGCTCACTTGCTATCACGCCGATCTCGCGACGTGAAGTGATCAAATCCCACTTCTGATGCCACCATGCTCATCATGATCGCATTCAGGTCTATTAAGCGGATTTCGGCAATTTCTTAGCGCGATTGCGCGGACCGCTCACACTGAGTCGGCTAGCCGTCTCGCAAAAAAAGGCGTTCGAGCGGTAGCTGACAATGGCACGTGAACGCGTCTTTCGCAAATCGTACTCAACTAGATGTGGATAGCGCTCGACAATTTGCAAACATCGAAGAAATGGCAAAAAGACGTCGCAGTGGTTTTGCTGAATTGTTTGGAAAGGGTTTAGGTTTACGCGGTTCGATCGGGAGCGCAATCATTACGTGATGACTACTCAAGAAATTTACGGTCATTGTGTGTCAGGTATGATCACCTTTGTGATCGCAGCGGTTCGAGCGGGTTTTCTCCTTTTTACACTTTTGCGATCGCAAAGGTCAGGGATACGGCGGTTGCGCCACAATTATTTGCATTATCGTAAATCTTCTGCGACGCTATTAACGTTTTTAGCTGCCCGCGCAGCGCTTCCTTGTGGCAGAAATTCGAAAGGAAGGCTTCTTGAGCTGTAGAGGCCGCATTGAGATATTAACATCTTTAAGTCGTTACGGTTGCTACATTCCATTTCCTGCACTCGGCGGTATGACTTGCGTATGCAAATGCAGCTACTAGTCGTCGATCGGTTAGCAGTCCTTGGCTGAGGGAACTTCTCCGCACTCTGAATTGGGAAACGCCGGCCTTTACCATGACATCGAATGTGCTCTTCCCTGAACTTAGAAACCGTCAGCTCGAAGTTATTGAACACCGCACTGGCATTGCATGGCGACTAATTTTGAATTTTAATTCTTTTGAAAACATGTTGTTCCTTCAATGCTCAAAACGATCGCTTTTTTAAACACATTTTTAATATTGTTTTGTGTTAGCCCCATAGTGAATTGAAATTAGAACACGAAGGCCGCAATTTGTTCAAAGTTATTGCTTATTTGTATGTCTGCGAGACCAAAATCTGTTTTAGGGTTTTTTATGATGTTTTCATTATATAAATTGCTTTTCTTTTCTATAATTAGCTCCGACTCATATATAAAAATATAGATATTTTGGACATTTAACAGTTTTCATGTAATCTTCTTAGATTTTGGAAAAAATTTGAGTCGAAATATTAAATCAAAACAGAGTTATGAACATTTGTCTCGATAGAAATAAAAAGAAAAAACTAGCAAAAGTCTTGAATTTTTCCATTCTGAAATTTTATAGTTGGCTTCTGAAAAAGTAAGTTGTAGCGACTAAAGATACGGGTGATTCTCTTTCAACAAGGAGGAGGAAATATTGACTAGCACGTTCAGTATAATCTGTTGTTATGTGTCTGAACGTGACTTTACCTAGAATTTAAAGACATTATTTTAAAAAATTTAATATCGTAATAGTTTTTTCCCCAATTACTTCAATTTCCAATTCAACAATTTGATCTAGAATTTTGATTTGAGAGCTTAAGAGATACCTGACGATGATATATTAATCGCAAAAGACGTTTAGCGTAGGAATGTTTTAAGAGATATGAATGGTCAATATTAGCACACGTCTCGTAATAGATCTTTGTATAACTTTTATTTCTAATTGAAATATTTTACCAATCTTCAAAATTAGGATAAAATACGGCCTTTCGAAACACAAAATCTACTAAAAATAAGATTATTTTGCTTTTTCAGTTTATTATATGTAATATTTCAATCACTACCTAAAGAATAAATTTAAGATACTTGAAGATGCCGATTGATCAGATACAGATAAAAAGGAGACTCATTTACTATTATTGTAAAAATTAATGTTAATCAATGACCTGATTCTTGATAAATTATAGTAGGAAAAAATTTCTAATAAATGCTATAGCTGAGATTGGAAAATTGCTGGTATTATCTCCTATTGCTTAAATTTTAAAAATCAACCGCGTATTTTGTGAAATTCCAAAACGTAGTAAACATGTAATAGTACAGCGAACAAAAAACAAGTTGCTTTACGTAAGCAAGCAAACACGAACAAAGTGCTTCACCACTGATAAGATAATGAGGCCATAAAGAATTCCACGAATATATAAAAATGCGCAAGCATGCAAATTTTCGAAAATCATAATCTTTTTCGGGACATTACCGTTAGGTAATTTCGAGATATGTCCAAAAATAGATTAGCCTTATCGGGACGTGGTCACTGTAGCATATTGTCTAACCACTGACCTTGCATGGCAATTACCGCAATAATATTAAATAATTTGAAATTAATCTCTCATGCTCACTGGGCTTGCGCATTAGTGCCACTGTCAGTTTCGCAATTTGAGCCGTTTTTATGCTTTTTTAAATCGGAGCACAGCAAACGCCGCCCGATAGCTCCACAGAGCGTTTCACACGTTCGAAATGAATAATTCTCGTGTTGTGCCCAGAATCAGTTCTATTTCTATTTCCGCCAACTCCTGGTTGCACGGAGTTTTATTTTAACGTAATGTAACATAACCGTCGTCGGTTTTCCTCATCGCGTAAAATTGAGCCAACAAATTCATAATATGTTTCGCCTGACCGCGTACGGGGGGTGTCGTGAAAGCATCTGGTTGCAATTACTAACAAAACAGGAGCTAGTTGCCCTGACCGGTTCGTTGCACCGCGCCGGCGTAACCCCGAAGGTGTTCTATTGGGCCCAAGTATAATGGCTTAGGAATAGCGCTGATAGCTGCAACCGGTTTGTGGCCGCTCACACTCCAGACGTACTCGTACTCCTAGCCTGCTCCATTTGCCCGCTCACGTGTCGTTGTTTATGCCGCAAATGTACCTATTCACAGCTTTGTCATGTCTTGCGCTTTCTGTTTCACAATAATTTTATTTTACGAAAAAAAAGGTTTCCGTGCTTATTGTTGAGCGAATTATGAAATTGGCGTTTTTCGCGGGTTTACCGCAATAGGCTTAGGTCCGAGGATTAGCATTTTGCGGTGCGGCTTAAAGTGGGCACTCTCAAAAAATGCAGCTGAGATGGATTCACTAACAACCAAAGAAAGGAAAGGAAAGAAAACAAGCTTATTTATCACAAAAACGCAAAATTAGTAATAAAAATGTGATTTCTTGGAACCAAATGCACTGTTGCGTATTTTAGTGTACTATATTGGGAACTTCGTCTGGAATAATTCTGAAATTTTTGAAATTATTACTATAATTTAAATTACTTCCAAGAGCACGTCTACGTTGACTACAACATTTTTTCTATGCATAACACAACAGTGTAGGCCCTTAGCTTAGTTATGATAACTGGTCAAAGTAATTATGACCCTTGATCAATAGGTTTTAAGGGAAGTGTCCACCTTGTGAAGTGTCTTTTTCATTTTTGGTTACACACTCATTGGGGTAGGATAATTATTTTCATATGTTTATTTTACCACAAAATTTATTTATCAATGGTTGAGAACGGGTGCATATAAAAAGTAAAAATACTATATATACATAAAATGAGCATTGAATCAAGACTAGATTCAATGGCGTGGACTGGTCAAATGAAGCCAACGAAGTAATTAATTAAGAATTTAAGAGAGTTCTCTGCTGTTTTATTTGGGGTCTTTTAAAAATTATAAATACCAAATTCGATCTTAATTAGTTCGTTAATCTCTGAAATATGGCTGAACATTTGTTCCATGATATCACTACTTGTTTTCAAATATGAACAACAAAAATAAAATAAGGAAAGCAGATGCATTCACAGACGTATTCGGAACGTTCAAAAAATTGTATTAACTAAATAAGGGAAATAATATAAGTGGGGTATGGGATGCAGCCTTGTATGTCTTACTTTTATATCATCATTGTTTTCTATCTAAAACTCAAAAGTGACAACATAAATTAGCTCAGTTATTTAGGTTATATCACATAGACTTTAGAATAGACACGTTCCCGCTTAGATCTACTTACCAACTATTATTCCTGGCTTAAGTGTTATAGATGGATGTCAGGCCGAGGTCTTAGAAGGTATTATCCCAATTTTCATTAAAAAAGCAAGCAGAGCGTGAACTATGCACGACTGCTTTGAGAGCACTTTAACCGGAACTACCGACTATGTCTTTCATTTCTCACGTTCAGCTGCACAAAAGCAATGGACAATTAAAAATATTTAATTACCATAGGAATTGGTTACGAGTGGGTCTCATTTGGAACGGCGGTCAGCATTTCTTTTCCGTGTCACCGCCATTTGGTTTACTGTTCCCTATTCCCTATTTATATAATTTGAAATGTCGTGACTTGATTGATGACAGCTTTGTTATCAGATTGGGCAAAGGAAAAACAAGTCAGCTAAAAATAGATACTATCGAAAGTGTTTTCCTGCAACTGTCCTGCTTTAGAAGCTCCACTTATGTACAAGAAGTGTCTATTTCTGTCCGGGCGACGCGGCGCATCCATTACTCAATCGACTGCATTCCCCGACCTCTAAAGTGGCAACTCTTCATATTTTTAAGTGATCCGGAATTCAATCAGAACTCGGCTGGGCTTCATTGAATTGCGCAGCCCGTACATTCCTCGTGAGTGCTATGACTCCTGGACAATCTCTAATGTTGTGAGAATCATAAGAAGAGCATCAGAACCAATTGAGGCCTTCCGACAAGGCGAATCAAGAACCTTTGCTCATCTGACGAGATGCAATGATCATCACTTACTACAACAATGCTGCGTACGTGCAGCTCAAGAATCGAATGAAGATCAATTTAATTAAACTGACCCTGAGGACGATGAGATCGGTACTTCACTGTAGTTTTTAATTTCATATACGTTATAGAGCTCATGCGATTTTCTATATATATAAATAAGCCTTCGTTAAAGCATTGTATCGGCAATTTTAAGTATTAGGAAATTTTAATTTCAGATTTCTAAACATAACCGGAACGTATGAAGAAAAATCCCGGGTATCTTTTGTGGTAAAGTACAAGTCGGGGATTTCATTTTATAAACTCAAATTACGTAACTCTAATTGAGATTTTTTTAAATTTCGCTATTGATGTAAAATAATTTCAAAAATAATACTCATTTCATAAGAAATATTCAAAAATAACTCGACGTCAAAACAGTTAGATCATAGAGAAGATTTGTATAATACTACAATGACGTAATTTCATATGAAGTAAAAATATTTTGAAAATTTTCCAATAATTACCAACTTTTGCAGTATTCATTTTGCTTATTTGAAAATGTAGCAGAAAACCCAGTGTCGCAATCTCGAATCGTATTATTTTCAAAAATTTTATATTATAGAACATTTTCGGTTTCAAATTTTTATTCTAAGGAAAAATGCTAAATTGCTATCTAAACTCGAAAAATCCTTTTTATCACAAAATAAATTCAGCACTAAGGGTGCAGGGATTATTTCACATAAGATTTAAAAGAACTACCCTGTATTGAAAAAAATACTATGCCGATATTTTTTTATCTTTACGAGAACGTTCAATAAAAGAGCTTTACTTTTTTGAACAGTAAACTACACAGTACTCACGTATGTTTCATAATTAGCAGCTTTTTAATTAAAACTCAATTTGTGTCTCAAAATTGTGCAACTGACATTGTGTTTTTCATAAAAAAAAAAGTTAAAATCTTTTCCTGGGCAAAAAATGTCTATAATTAACTATTAACTACTGTAACACTTTTGATGGCCCCATTTGCGAATTTGGTTACGTTTTGTTATCGACGGAATATGAGGTCAAGTGAGAAAAAGTATGTAATTATTTAACATCGACGTATATCGAAGTCTTTTTGCCAAAGGAGCGGATAATTTGGAATTTGAGCAACTCGTTTCGATGGGTAGGTACAACATTCGTTTATAATTTACCTCACATTGAGTCCTGTGCTTTTCCGGAACTTCATTTAAATCCAAAGTAAAGCGATAATGGGCCAAATGTTTGCTTTAAACTCTTTTCTTTTTTATGAGAGCCTCTTAAGTTATTTAATTTGTTTAAAGAAATTCAGTTTAACAGTTAGCCGTAAGGAATTTCAATTAATGATGTCGGAATTAAATAAACGTTAATCGATTAATCAATCAAAAATGTATGATGTAATGGCCTATTAAATGTAGTTTAATTAAGTATTACAGCGGCTGGAAGAGGACCACTCTCTAAAGAAGCTAAACTTGGTCAAAGTCCTAAAGAGAATTTTGTGAGGTTGTTTTTTTATTAAGGTTTAATCTGTATAAAAAAAGGGCATAAAAGCCGTGGATGTTACTTAAAATTTGAATAAAGCATTTAAAATGAAATAAAAGATCGTATATATTTTCATATTTATAAAGTTACTACTGGTTTTGAATGAAGAGCACAGGATAAGAATTAAAGTGGAAAGCAAAAAGAAATAGTGGCTTAGAGATTAATTAATTATTCAATTATGCTTCCTTTGTGACAAATAATGAAATAAGCCAAATGGTACCATTAAGCAATTATAGTACGATTAAGTCTATGCTTTTATGACTTGCATATAGCAATAAGATTACGCTTCAACTGTGATTATGTGTTATATATTTTATTATGTAGTGGGTCTTTAGTCAATAGCTTCGCCCTGACATTCAATATTAACGTGCATAAACGAAGGCAAAGGTGTGCCAAAATTATTGCTATTAGGTAATAGTTTTTTTTAACAATCAACGTTATACGTTTTAAGCAGGTGGAATAAGATTTATGTAATATCATTGATATACAAATTTTGTTTGAAATATATGCAAAGCGGCTGGACTAGCCAGTGGTCTTCCCTTATTAGAGTTTTTAGCGATTGTTTAAATGCCTATAAGTATTTTTTTGTAAATTATATTTGGCAAGAGATTTTCCTTAGATCGTTAATGAACGTTTTTTCAATGAATTCAACAAATATTTATACAAGAGACATCAGAAACAAGAACATCACCTAACTATACATTTTGGCAAATTAAAATTAAATTCGTATTTTTGTTTGAAGAAATAATCACTAGAGCATTCATTCCATTTATTTATTTATCATTAAAAACGTAGGCATTGAAGATCTTCTTTCCATTTATTCTAAGTTCAGAATTAAAGAAAATTGGAAAAATGCCTTTTCTAAAGGATTACTGTGACGTTCCATTTATTCTAAGAGATATTTTTGGCATTTAAAGTCGCAGACATTGACTAGTTGAAAAAACGTGATCATGATTCGCGTGTTTTAAACTTTTTTGCAAAATATTTACTGAGTAATAAAACAATGAAGAAATATGTAAATAAAACTGGTTAATCAGCTCTGTTTTATACGGGAAAAAGCGATATCGAAATCAAACTTATTTTCTTATCAATAAATCATTTTTTGCTAATTTTGTATAATGTTCCAAAGTACATAGAACAAAGAACATCAAACTTGTGCACGTCAATCGTCTCACGCGATTTTAAAAATTAGTGATTTAAAAAATTAGTCTGCATTACCTGTGTGATTATTTTCATATTCATACACATTTTTTAAATGGATTTTTAAGGATATGATAACAAGTTAATATAAAATATGGCCTTTTTTATTTATGTTTTAAAATAAATTAAATAGGATAGTTTGGAAGTGATGGTAAACGATTCGGCAGAATACTTTTTGAAATTTATTTGTTTTGTTGTTGAATCAGAAATGAAGACTTCCGTAATTTTTATATACTGCACCTTTTTTTGCAAACTTAACACGTTAGATTTAATATGAAAAAAAATTATTTACGAGCAATTAAAAAACTCTTTTACATATGAACAAAGCAATTGAAACTAATTTGAAATAAACGAGAGAATAGAAAAATTGTATAATCAAGGTAGTAAATGATTAATAATGAATTGTGAATAGCTAAGATATTTTAGAAACGAAAAATTAAAGTTCGAAGTTCATAGTAGGCAAATAGACACACCAATTTTTTTTATTAAATACCACGGTTACGTGATAGCATATTTTATTTGTTTAAAACGACTCAACACATTTCTGGTTACTGGTTTTGCAGGAATCTCTCGGAGCCCTGTCTTGTATAAGCCAAACATATTTGATAATATTAATTTTATATTCCAAGGTTATTATGCTCTCGACTTATTAAGATGTGGTAGAATTGCTACTATAAGATATTCTGTTCGTGCATAATTATTCTACAGATAGGAATTTCCCATCCAATAAACCACGGTATACGTAAGATGTTGACATGAGATGTAGAATAGATGGATAGAAGTGTCTGTTGTGCGATCAGTAAGTACAGTGGGACCTAACTTGCGTACAACAGGCCAATTGACACTCAATCAAGTAGCACAGATTGATTTCTTATTGAACAAAATAAGATCGGCTGTTGAAATTCAAGATCGCAGATTAGTTATCTCGTCTGGCGTAATTAGTGAAAGTGAAAGGTCACTTACTCTAGATAAATACGTGCGTCCCTCGATCTGGTGCGGGCCTCTGGTGCTCAAATCGTTTTTGCCGATAGTTAATTATTTATTTTCCTAGTTTAGTATTTTATTATTTTCCAATTTTGCAGTTAATTGCACAACACCACATTGCCTTCGATGCTGTGACACTGCATGACACTAAAAATCACTGTAAACTGCTTTTAGCTTTTCCTTCAACTGGCAACTGGCTTTTAGACCTTAAGAAATTTTTTTTCGGACTTTTTGAATTTAACTAAACCACCTTGGACATGCATTTCATTTATCGGAAAATTGTTAAGGGAGCCGTAGCCGCAAAACTGATGTAGAGCAATTTAATTATATGTGATAGTTACCGATCGTTGATCGCACAGGGAGAAAAAACAATTAGAACACTTCCTTCAACGATTTTTGTTGTTGAAGAAAACAGAAAAGTAAAAACAATTTGCCCACATTTACTTTTGAAATAGCTGCGTAACCGCGACTAATTAAACTTTATGTTGTTCACCAGAGCAACTTTATACCGCGGCACAATCGCGACAATCAACTTCTTCGATCAAAAACAGTCGCGAGACTGTCGAAAAAATTTTGTTTGGAGTTTCGTTTGGAATTGCGATCGCAGAAGATACTCGTTTCGACCGGCTGCATTTCAACATAATGCAGCCGGTCGCGGTAACTATTAAACCGCGGCCTGAAATCGTCGCGCTGAATAACCGCTGAATTAACGCTGAATTACACGATCAGTAGGAGAACACCTCTGTCGGAGACACGGTGCGATTTTCTCCTGCACCCTCGACGAGTCTCTCAACCTCGCTTGAGCGACGAGGTGTTATCCAATGCTGGGTACTTCTTACCGACGAAGACCTAAGATGTTGGATCAGGTGGGCCAGCTCACGTCTTGAGGTTAACAGTTTCAAGTTTTGTAGGAAGGAACTGGATTTCGCCAGCGATAACAAACCGATCGAATTACGAACGCTGCGGTTATGTAAACTCTTAAATGTTTCTCTTTCGGTGTCAGGTCAATAATCGGACATGATTTAATTGCGGGACACGCGTACTCCCGCGCGTCTCGCACCGCGAAACTGACCGATATTTTTTTTCGTTTTTCTCGATTAGTAAATGGGCTAGAGTTCAACGATTACTTTGTAATTGAGGCTTAGATATTTCTCCTTGCACCGAGTGGTAAATTACAAATCGATTGATTAACTTTAATTACGAAATTAATAGTCAACTGATCATTTATTGAATATAAGAGAGCACATATCTTTATAACTACAAAAGTAGGAGATGTGAATTTGCAAAAATCACGGCGGGAATTTAGCGACTCATTCAAAAAAGGTATTGTTTTAATTGAAACGAAATTTTTGGGAATCACTAACCACATTAAATTCGAAATAATGTCACAATAGTCTTTGTTGAAAGTAGAAATATTTCCGCTAAGCAATAAAGAACAGGCTGGTTTTAAAAATATCCGTTTTTTGGAATTTCGACCATTTCTGCTACTTTTTCCTAATCACATGACAGCAGCAAAAATAAAAATAATACGTTGAAATTATAAGGTTCAATGTGTACTTTGCTGGACCAAAGCAAAAAGATGATATTAATTGCCACTGAAAAGCAACACCATATTGCATAAAAACATTTTATTAGAACGTTTAATGTCTCTCTAAATCTCACGCGAGAATTAGGTTGTCATCTTAAAGCCTAAGCGCGCTAGCTCTATTTAGTTGATAGGCTCAGGGGAACCACAAAACTTTTATTAGAATAATTTTTATTATACAGACTGTTTCTGGATTTCGAGTCATATCTCTATCGATCATATATTGCAAAATATTTAACATACTACGATAGTGTAACAGTGTTATAATTTGTACGTGCTTTCTATGCCCCGAAAAACTTTAATTTTCAATGTTTTTGTTCGAAAATACTCGACAAAAAATTGCATGGCATATTTTTCTTTCACTTTGACGGACAAAACCGTCCCGATGGATTTTTTTTTATAGTTTACTTATTTATTTAAAATACGTGATTTTTTAAGGAGCGATTCGGAACATGGACAAGTATTCAGAAACTTAGGGATAATAAATTAATATACAATTATAATAATTAATATACAATTTATATTTATGTGATCCTCAAGCATTAAAATCCCAGTGAAGAAAATTTGTAAACAATAATTTTGTAGTTTATTTTATAGAAAGCCATGCCGGATTTGCTGTTTTGTATTATAGCATTAGTTTTAGGAACAAGGATAAGCAGTTTAAGAAATATGTTTCGGAATAATGGACTAAATTTCTTACTTTTAGCATAATTAAATTCAGACTTCGTGAATGAGTTACCTAACTTTCCTCTGAATCTAAACTTCAAGGAAAAATGTGGTTGAGGCATTGAACCTTAGGCTATATGACTTTCACCATAAAGGTTCTGCATTTTCCTTATTAACTTAAAAATGCCATAGTGCTTCCAAATGTTTGTGAGTTTTCCTGGTTTAAATTTGCGTTCTAAATATATTATTTATAATACTTGGTGCTAAGTGCGAATATTGAAAAAGGTGTATGGTGTCACCAGAAATCACAGCGAACAAAGTTCACACTTGATGTCTGTTTTGTGAGAACGTTTTCGGTCATCCACCTATCAAAGCTCAATTTTTTTAGAGCAGAGTGAAATACCTGCTGGGTTGTAGATTCTTTGTTCCATCACTTGTGGTACTTAATTCCTAACGGTTAATTAATAGAGTAGTTTTTGTGCTGTTTACCTTTTTGTCGGCTTCCCTGCTCGCGTTTTATGACTCAAATTAAGGTTCATTGGCCAGCGCCCTTACCGTGAAGCTGAGTGGTCTGCGCCACCGCGACCCATGCATGAAGCGGAGAGTAATGCTGATAATAAGCTCGTCGTCAATTGCAAAACCAGTTTCCTCCGTTTGCGGATACCACGGATTAAAGTGAACCTTTAGAACGAAGAACGAAGATCGCCAACCCGGCGGCGCGCCAACTGGTTCTTTGTTTGGGCATCAGGGAGGGCTTAAATCAACACTAATTGGCCAACAAAGGCAGGTCCATTGCGCAGGAATTGACGTGGGAATCGGTCGAGCGACATTAGCGCAGCCTCGGATTGCGGATGCTAACCGCTTAAATTGTAATATGGCAGCAGCCTTAGGGTCCAGCCTCTCCAAGAAATCAGGGCAATTCAAATTAAGTAACGTCGCCCGCCGGCCCCCCCGTTTGGGCCTTCGAAGTTCCAGCGGTAGTAAGTTCAAGGCAGTTCGCAGATCGCACTGCTCACTGAAATTCCTGGCTTCAAATGACAGACCCCAGGGTCAGCAGTAGTAATTATCGTAGCAGAAATAGCCGGGAGTGACAGTTGCGCTTGGAACAGAACGCAGATTTAGACTCAGCGCCGAGTTGTTCATCAGTATCAACTGCTTCTGTCTACTTCAACAAAAGATGAACTATGGGTAATTGTTACGAAAATAAGATTCTCACGAAACCAAGTTTGCCATTTGTCTTCAACCTGGGTATCTGAATATATTTTGTACTTATGTTCACAAATAACTTTTTACAAAATTTATCCATTTTGGTAGGCTTTCCTTTACTTCAAATAAAGTACTTAAGAAGTGGTTTCGTATACATTTTCGGAAAATCAGCCCAAGATTTTTTTTGTAATTTTGAAAAATTCATCTCATTTTATCAGGTTTGCCGCTTAAGTTTTTCTGGGTTTCGATCTAGGTGAAACATTTTATTGTTTTTGGCGAAATTGGTAGCAGATTTTAAGACCATTAGTGACACTATTTGCCATTTGATTGTTTCAACACTGTGCGATAATTGCCGAACGAATTTTGATGAGATCTTTACTGTAATATAATTTTATACACAAAACAGTGGCCATAAATTGTTGTTTGTTCGTCCATCGGTCTGTCGATTTTTTGTTTTGTGCGTCCTTGGTATTTTCAGAAACGACCAAGTTGATTTGGATGCAAGTTTTCTATTTTACAAAATGAAAACAATTCTTTGGGAGTATTTTGTCTATTTGTGCCTTTTACATGTAACAGCACCAGAGAAGGTCTCAATTTTAAACTAGAGTTCTAAAATAACAATGAATTGTTAGCATTCAATATTTAACTTTAAATGTTTTAATTAAATTTTGAATTTTAAGATATACCTATATAAAATATTTGAAAGCAAGATCTATCGCATAACCTAGCGGCAGTCAGGAATTAATTGCTTTGATCTTTTGATTACTTTTACGGCAATTTTAACTGATAAGATCAAAGGTCCATTTATTTCTTCCAAAATTTAACAACAATAAATACTTAAATTAAGGAAATAATTCTTTGTTTTTCAAGAGCTTCTGCTTCAGACAAAATGTTATAGAATCGACTTCATAAATCATAAATCTTATTCTATTCGTAATCGGTTACTTCTTATATGCACCTGCTCATTTCGTTACGCGAAAAATTTGTTAAGTAACAGCTATTCGTACAAATTAATTAAATTGGAGGTATAAGGTATGCGAGCTTGGTGCCCGTTTCCCATATTATGCCACAAAAGTCAAGAACAAACGACTTTCGACTTCCGCCAGAGTCGTCGATAAAAACCAGCCACCTTTAAGCTTATCACCTATGTAGTTGCTACCTATGCTAATGTATAGAAGCAGAAAATCCCAACCACATGCTAAACAAGAAAAAATAAGTTCTCATGAAAAAGCCTTTTCCCAGTATGTGATCATGCAAGATTCTTTTCTTATTGTTAGAATTCGAAAGAGACTTTTTGCCAGTGCCATTATGTAACAGCTCCAAGGTCGAGTATCGGATGTGTTCGTCGCTGATTAGAAAATCGCCTGGTCATCGCACAAAAAACACGTGGAGAGATATGCGATGACGCTATTATTCAATAAAGTGCATTTTAGCACAAACGCTTAAAAACTAGCGATTTTAATTGCATCCATTTGCAACAATTGAGGCGGCTGCTGCAATCACTGCCACTTGAATGATGAGACAATGCGCTGCGCTTTTCGCGATATTGGAAAACGATTCTGCGGTCAGCCTTTATTGCTTTTCTATTGGGGAAAACTGAAGGCACGTTGAAACGTACTTACCTGATAAAGATTTCAAGGTGTCCTCCGGCTATTGATATTATAATTCTCCCATTTGCGCGGACCATAATCTGTGCAAGTGTTACCCTTTTTTAATAAAACCAGAAATCATAAATAATTTTGTCACAACGAGCGCTCTCTTGTTGATCACATCGTTCTATTGGTGTTTTGTTTTCTGTCTGTGAAGATAGAGGTACTGGTCTAATTAAAACAAAAGAATTGCTAAAAGTTGTTATTTATGTGGTAAAATTTTACCTTGGCATTTAAACAAATTCGTCTGTTATAATTTTCAAGTTAAAATTGGAGCAAATTTTGTAGTCAAGGATGATGATTGAGCCTTTGAAAACGAGATATCCATGAAATTTAAATCTGTTACTTGAAATTAAAAAAATACCTATAACATTTTTAATTATCGAATGTGAGAAGTCAGAATGGAAAGAAAGTAAGTAGCACACTCTACTTTATTTCTGCACGAATTATTTTGTTTGTGGACATTCAACAAAAATAGCAATTATTAACAGTCACTAGAGTTGATATAAGTTGAGTTGACAACTTTTTCGACCGAGCCTCGGTATGTGACTTGTGTGACTTGAATTCTTCGCGCATTTCTTTTTTAGAGAAAAATTATGCTTTTTTAATGAATCTGTACATGTTTTAAATAATAGAGAGGCTTTTATGGCGACACACATTAAACCTTTTTAACCGGAAAACATGGTTTGGATCTGTAAATTTCGCAATTTCTTAGGAAGTAACGAGATGAATAAATTTTTTCTTTTTTAATTTTGAAATAACTAATATATTCTTGTTTTGTTTTGTTTTTTCTTTTTTAATTTATAAAGTAATCACTTTAAAGCCAATTTAAATTTACATAAATTTGAAAAGAGTCCAAATTTTTGTAGAGCGATAACTATTTGTATCTCTAAATGAGATGAGTTTCTTGTTCATTGGATTTGATAGTAATTAAATATTCAAATTTTTATTTAAAGCTTAATCCTCTGGCTGTGTTCAACGGTTCCACTCGTTTATCTAAATTGAGCGGCAAAGTATTGGTTTCCTAAACATATTTACATATAAAATTCGCCATTATGTTAAAATGCAGTTCCTACTTGCGATGCGAGCATCTCCTCTTGCTGACTTGGGACTGCATTCGTTTAAAAATTAATTAATGGGTACGTACGTAAACACATTATTGAAACACAACTACACAGTTAAACAGCTAAATTGAAGTTTAAGATGCTAAACTGCTTTAAAAAGGTAGGCGAAAGTTGACTAGTTGACTGTTTCACTTCAGCATTGTTTAACATTCACAGAAACTCCAAATTTTTAGTACTTAACACTAGAAAAGTAACACAGGCTTGTAAAATTTTACTTTTTTGCTTGGTTCTACAATAAAAACAGGATATACTAAAAAATTGTTATGTCCCAAATCTGAATATAAAATAAAAATAAATAAAAATAGAGTTGAAAAATTGATAACGCTGCTTTTGTTACTTCTCCGAATTTGTAGAAAAATAACGATATGTTCCATAAATTCAAAGCATAGCATACATGAACATATAAACATTGAACTGTAGCGGTAAAATGTGCAAAACTTAAAAAAGTGCTAGGGTGGTTCATCACTAGATAAATTTTGGTAAGTAAGGAAATTTTCAAAAGATAAAAGAATTATTCAATTTTTAAATGTGCAGTGACTCTCTTTTACACTAGCAGCGGGCACGTTGAATTTTGCTTTTTATTTTCTAAACATATCCACTACTTTTAAATTGCTATGGATCAAATAAATTTTAGCAGTATTAAATTAGACCTAAATAAGATCATCTTTCATAGTTAAACACTTCCCAAAAATTTTCGAGAATTAAAAATAGTCCTTGAAAATTGTTTGCTTGTTCACATTACCTTCTTAACGATTTTAAAAATTCGAGCAGGTCGTATTTTGTTAAGTACTTTAAAATTAGCATTCTATCAAGAAATATAACTTCACAGGAATCTTTAGAACAGGGAACATCTGACTACTCTACAGGTGGGGTACGGGTAATTTAACTCCAGGATTTAGTTGAGCCCCAAGAGACTCTCTACTTTAATAAGAAGCCAGGACTTTTTAGATTTTGTTTATTATCTTTTTTTTTAAATAACAGTTCGTCAAGTTACTTTACTTGTCTGCTTATTTATTATGAAATTTTTAAATATATCTTTGTCAGTAATATTTTTTAATGAATTTTTTTATTCATTTTATTTAAAAATTAATTATTATCTTAAGTATTAATATTAATGTTAACATTTGTTGTTGCCTCCTCGTCTCGCCTATCAATGTCTTAACAGAATACCGAACTAATCGTGTGTCTTGCCTTAAATTCTTTATGTTTTTTTCGCCTTATTCAGCGGAATAACTTTGCTATTTGCATTGTTTAATCTTTAATTTGTATACAAGTTCATAATATGATTTTTTTATTGTTTTACGTGTAGTATCTTCTATTTAACATTTTTACGATTTACGTAGTTTGGTTTCTAGTGAATTTCCTATATATGTACTGTAGTTGTGTGCGAACATTTTTCTTGAAAACTTTTACGTATTTAAAGGAAGCTTTGTGTGTGTTGTGTTTGTGTAGTTTGTAGGTAAGTGAATGTTGATTGTGGAATTTTTTTTGTCGACTTGTTTGTATCTTTCGTAATTTTTAGATTTAACATTATCATTTCATTTTCTACTTGAATCTATTTCACTGGAAATCGAATCAAGCAAGCTCATTGTTTCTAGTCACCGTGTATATTGCTGCTCGCCTCCTGCCGATTGCTAGCAATAGTTGCACTAATATTAAATAAAACAATAATCAAAAGGGAATGTAACAATTCATGGCATGTTCTTTTCGTCTTATTAATCTTTGGTTGAATTTGTTTTCAATGATTGAAGACTGCTTCTTATAGTCTGGCTAATTGTTTTTGAAACGATGATATCTATTTAAATTTATTATAATATTGATTACCTGATTATTTTGGTGTTATGTTTCGAAATGTCTTAAAAAATTACAGCTGCCGATACTACACCCCTGCGGCACGCATGCTTCTGATCTGATTTGACGGCAGCCACTATGGTGTTAACATAGGCACGATCACTACTGAAATTCGTGTTTCTTTTTCCATTATTTTATTATAAGTTTTATTATTAGGTTTAACGCATTAGTTTGCGTCGAGTATAATTTTTTGTGCAGTTTAAGTTTCAATGGATGTCCATGATCACTCTGGGAATATGTTTCGTCAAAACAAAACGTCCCTTTTTCAGACAGAAGCAATTTTCATTTAAAACGCCACAATTTCGGCTGTGTTTTAAATGTTACTGCTGGGCCTATACTTAATTTTAATGGAAGTGAATATTATTTGCAGTTGGCCTCATGGAATCCCTAATATGAGTTATGCAACTTACTTTTGAACATATTTGTTTTTAGATTGCAAAAAGTAGGAGAAAAATGTTGCATGTAATGTTGAATGCTTTTTTGGCAAACAAATAAAAAAGCGAGTACAAGTTTGAAATATTTTGGATTTATCACAAAATCGGGCATGTAATGAGCAAACTTTTGTTGCAAATCTACTCCAAAATAAATTTTGTTCGAGGTGGTGAATTGAATTCTCTAATGAACTTTGTAATGGATCCTTGTCTGAAACATTTTTGTATATTTTAAGCTTCCCAGTAAACCTTTTATTTCTTAAAATTAGTGCGAGGGTTATGAAGATTTTTCCCTTGAGCAAATTTTAATGCGGTGGTATGATAAAATGAGTAGAGATTGATATTACAGATTAATTTTGTTGTTTTCTGGAAAACTCAGTTTTTGAATAATACTTTTAAATTATTTGGGCACGTTTCACTAACTTATTTATTTTCACTCAATAGCCGGATGGGTTAGGATTCATAGAGTTATATTTAGAAAGTAATATTACAATTTTAAACTTGAACGGGCTCCCTAGTTGACTAGGTACTAGAGAATTTACAGAAATCGGAAAGGAATATTTTTGCTTTTAGATACCTTAAGCGTTTTAATAAATTTTTTACCTAATGTTTAGGTTACATTTAATTGCAATCGTATATTTAGGGCCTTTATTATTTTGTTTTGTTCAATAAATTGTATAGTTATGGCAGATCTACAGTTATCTTGTTTGCTTTAGTTTTATTCAGATTAGATACGTGTTTCGGTCTTATGTAACTTCCTAATCAATGTTAATAACACTGAACTAATTTTTTACCAACTTCTTAAAATAAAAAGTGGCGACAAATGTGCGAAAAATACTTCTTAAATATGTTAATGCTTTCCAGGTGTTAAAGAATTTACTAAAACAAATATTAATATTTGTTCAGATTTTGTCAAGCAAATTTTAAAGTGAAAAAATAATGAATTGCAATGCAAAGCGAAGTTAAGGGCTTTGGCCACTGTAGATTCTCTAGTATGTGTTGAAATCCTTTAAGAAATATGTGAATCGAAACGCATAGTTCACTGAATTTCTCATTTGTTAAAAAAGATAAACATATATATGTATGTATATGTAACCAAGGCAATTAGGAATTATAATCAGTATTTTCAAAAGGAGCATTCAGCAATAAAGAAAAGTTTACTTGCATATTATAGAACGTTTTTACCATATTCCTAAAACTTCATCCACAGTATTCTACGTGCAAAATTTTTGAAGTTCTATGCTGAATGTTTTGAGTGTCGCACTAAATTTTACTACAATTTTATAAAATTTTAATCTGACTGACTGAGTTAGACTTAATTGTGTTGGATTTTCATTTTTGTGTTGAGTAAATTCATGTTCAGTAAGTGTTTTTTTCCAAAAGTCAGCAATTACAGAGTCAGTAACTTGCAACGATCGGATGTAATTTGTGCTTTAGCAGTTCGGCTTGCTTTAGGCTTTTTTGTTTTTATGTGGGTTGTACTTAAAAGAAACCTTTCGATAAAATTAATTTCATTTTAGTTAATTTCTCTAAAGGAAAGTGCACACTTTGCCGAAGTTCATTTTGGATGAATCAAAGACGCAGTCAGTACATTTGCCCAACAAAACGCACCGTCTTCTAAAATCAAATGCCCTGAGAATTAATACAAAACGCGTCTGTTTGCTCATTTAGTTCTTTAATTGCATGAATAATATCCACTAAAGTAATATACCTATGTCTTTTGCCGCTTTGATAATCATACTTGCTTTGCAATCACCTACGGGTTTAACTTAGTCTAATAATTATATAAAATGGAATAACAACACAACAAACTAGAGTAGAGAATAGATGAACAGAACACGCGTAGAAGTTAAAAGAATAGCTAGCATATTCTTCGCTGTCTTGGAGAGGCATTGTTGAAATACCATGAATCTTCTGACCTCCGAGTTGTCATCTAAATGAGTTTCCTGAGCAAAGAGAACCCAAATGAAGAAATTCGTTATTGAGTGCACTTTAAAATTCATAAAATTTATAAAAAAAATATTCAATATCTCTGTTTTTTGCTATTACTTTACGTTTACGTTTACGCAGTAGTCCTATTAGATGTACTTTGATTAAAGTCATTACGTTCTCTAATTTTGTAGAAAAGTAAAACCTTCTAAACTTATCAAAATACGTTAAACGTTACAAATATACATCGGAAGCAGGCCTTTCCTTGAGTACAAAATACAATTTCTCTATGGAATACTGGGCAGGCAAACATTTTGCACTACCCGGACAACTGAACAACAAAAATAATTATCTAAAAGTGTAGGTTTTCCTTGGATCAGAATGTAGACCAATAGCGAATGTGGTGCTTGCTTCATGCGTGCTTAGTAGTTGTGTTCCAAACCCTGGATGATTTTGCATCTATTTAAGGTCACAGTGTGAGTCTAAATCGCAATCACAATCACATCCCTCCAAACATTCAGGACATTCGAGTTCACTATCTTGTCAGTAGAGCCAAGACACCGGGACCCACTGTGGTGTTGTGTGAACCTTTTCTATGGCAGCCTCAAGTGTTGCTATTGTCTCACCAATGTCATTGTTAACAATTGTTAGATCGAAGAAATGGCCATACGCTTGGCGTAGCATTTCCGATTCCTTAGCGAGGCGCTCTAAGCTTCCATCGTACTA
The DNA here is from genome assembly GCA_001932985.1 of Proctacanthus coquilletti. Classification (NCBI taxonomy): domain Eukaryota; kingdom Metazoa; phylum Arthropoda; class Insecta; order Diptera; family Asilidae; genus Proctacanthus; species Proctacanthus coquilletti. The sequence continues at coordinate 42,289 of MNCL01000112.1, forward strand.
TTGGAAAAAAATTAAAATTAGACATTTTTCAATTTAGTAAAGATCATTCTAAACTTATATACTACAATTGTCTTATTGAAGTTTATATGCGAAATTTCAGATAAATATTTCTACAGACACAAAAATTTGGTCTTTTCTAGTGAACTTAATTATATTTTTTAAGGGGTTTTCACTTTAAAAATAAACACTATACATTTTTTACTTTAACAGAGAATTGTAAAAACTATAGTTGATGAATGTTCATGTACACGAAAATATCTACAATAACCAAGTGTTCAAAAATGCAAAAAAGAATCTATAAAAAAATAACGAGTAAAAAAGGACATTAATCAATATAAAATGCCTACGCTAATTAATTTATAACTGGTAGAGTGTGGGTTAAGGAAAAAATAATAATAATGAAAATTTAAAATTTATATTTTTAAAAGTGTTCTGTAATTTAAAGTTAAAAACCCCCATTGAAAAATATATCAAATTATAAAAAGTAGTATAAAAAGAGCTACTTTTCCATTGGCAATATTATTTAAGTTTTATTTTCTATGATGAAGTACAACAATTTAATACTTTTTCTTCACTTCTAATCAGGCATCAATAATTTGCACGATCAATAATAATAGACCCTCCAATATAAAAAGTTTTATTTCGCTGTTAAATATAACAGCTGCTACTACTTTGCTGTTTGTAATATATAAAAATATCGGTTTAACTTACGTCTGCGATGTTTTGTAAAGATGGGGCTGCTATAAAAACAACGTATGGAGTAAATTCGGCTGTGCGCAAAATTTTTAGCGCCTGCGGTTCCACGTCCAAAATGGCCATTTTGCCATCGGCATGAATGCGACGAATTGTATCCAGTTTTGTCCCGTACATTGCATCCTCGTGAGTACCTACAATGTGCCAAAAATATTAGAAATTTTATACATAAACATTGGTAATTGCTAGAAGTATTCAATTTTGATCTTGGACATCATTCCTAACACATCTTCTGAATATTCTATAAAATAGTTTGAGCGGCTTTTAGAAAAAGATTGAACATAGTTGTGGACTCAGTGGGCTCAGCATTAATACAAGTGTAACTCTTAACCTTATATACTAAACCTGGTAGTGTGATTTTAGTTTGTTTACAAAACTTAAAGAAACAACTGCGTGGAAAGAATTTCAAAGATTATGAAAATTTTAAGACTGAGCATATTTTGAAAGTGATTTTTTGTTTATGGAAAAAACAAATTGGAAAGTTTGCGAAGTGTTCTTTGTTCTGGGAGTCCCATTATGTAAGTGTATATATTTTGTTTGCTTATTAATACTACTTTTTATCTTTTAGATGACCAACAAGAAATTATTTGACGAGAAATATCTCAACTATACTCTTTTTACTCTATATCAGAAAGTTTAGCGAGATAGATTTTAGATAGGGTATATTACAGCAAAATTTCTCAAATTCCTTATTTTAATGACTATGTGAAGGTATTATTACGATACTTATATATTTCATTCTCAGACAAAAAGTCTAGACTCAAGAAAAAGACCTACCGTATTCGAGATACTCATTGGCAGCAATATCGGCCATCATTTCATCATGCGAGACGAAATAATAACTACGACCGTTTTCTTCGTCAGGTCGCGGAGGTCTCGTTGTGTCTAAAATTTATATGTAGTGAAAATTATAAAAAGTTAAAAATACTTGGAATACTTACGCGGTATTGGATAAGCATATTTATCTGGATACTTAGCTATAAGTGTATTTTTGATATGACGACGACCAACTCCATGTGCACCAAGAAGCACCAAAGTTTTCCGCCGAAAGTTGGGATCGCCAACTACGAAGAAAGGTGATTATGAAATCGGATTCTGTCCTAGAATCTTCAAGTATTTTCTTACCTGGCACTTTAACAACCTCTTCGTATGTGACCAAATCCAATTGATCGAAAACAGCATTGTGTTTGGCCAAGTACTTGTCGCGACATTGCTTTTTCTTTCGTCCAAAAATTGAGCAATTCACTAAAAGAATAAAACCGAAATAAAGTGCCGCTTTGCCTTCTGATTTTGATAAAAAATTTTAGGAAATGAAGTATTTTTGGATATTTATTTACAGTGGCATCTTCATGCAAAATTACATCCAGAGGAAGTAAAATAAAAAAAAAGAGTTTACCTCTATTTCTTGCAGGATATTAAAGCGAATAATAGAAAAAGGACTGCAGCATAATTAAGAAGCCATGGCGGCCGTTCTGGGTTCTTTTAATATTAGAGAGAACATAGTATAAAAAAAGTGTAATTCTTAGGTAATACTCTACAGGAGATGGTAGAGTGCTATCAGCTACAAATGAATAAAATTTCATTTTAAAATTTTCACTTTGAATTTTATTTAGTTTTTGTATTGTTCTTAAACCTTAAATCTAGTATAGTCCGAAATTTTTCATTTTTTAGGAAACAGAAATTCTTGGCGGAATCCGGTTATTAAATTAATTATTTAGATTTTTAAATTTATTGTTAATTGTAATGCGTATCAAAAAAAATTAATTTATTATTCATTCTATACTTTCCGAATTTCGAAAATGATTGAAGGGTTAGAAACTTTTATAGTTAATAAATAAAAACTAGAATACTCCAAAGTGTGTTTTATTAGATGTCTTAACCTCTTCCATTAATATTATAATTTTAATTAAATGTCAAGCAAGTAAACGTAAAAATGTGAACGAAATTTAGGTCTAAGTAAAGCTTTCAAGCTCCAAAGTAAACATTTCATTTTTAAGGTAAACTTTTCGCATGGTTCCTTTCACTTCGTCGGTATCCTGTTTTCAGTTTTCAAGTTTATCGTGGCAATTCTAACTTCGTTATTTTCCCGGAAGTTCTAATTTAATCCACAAGGGAGGGGGTACTTTTCGTTCAGAATTTCCAGGTACACCTGGCTGAAGTTTTATCCAGCCGCCTTTTGAAGGTAATTGTCATGAAATCAATTTAGGTAAATAAAAGGGAGCAGTTCCCCTGTCGTTAGCCAAAACATTTCATTCGTGCGGCGACTATCACCTACGTAAAAATCTCTATAGATTTTGTAAATATATTGCTTTTACTTAATTTATTCCACCTTTGCAGATATTGGCCTAATCAAATTAAAACGATGTAAAATAAAATTAAAAAGGCATAATTTCGTCCTTATAAGGAAATTCTAAAAATGCTCTTAATAGTTAAAAATGAATTGTTTTTTCAAGAAAAGTCGCCTAGAATTTGCTTGGAAATTGCTTTTAAATGTGAAAGAAGTACAAAAGTTGGGGAAGAAGAAGTTATCAAAAGATTCCCGAAGCTTTCCGGAATGCTCAAGTTGTGGTCTTTGCGGCCATCCGTCCTCGCGCGTCCTAGTTGGGGGCTGTTACTGCGACTTTTTCGAATAAAGTCCTAAGTGGTCTGCTCTGCAAGTATAAGTAGTTATGAAAGCAAGCAAGTGTAAAATTGCTCATAAAATATAGTGTGTCGTCCTTGGCGAAATGGTCGGACTGGCCCTACAAAAGTTGCAAGCGCTGAATATAAGGCGAAAAGCCTGGGTCTTTGCTTTCTTTTATGGGAGCATCTGCTAAAAATGTTATTCATGGCGGTTGGTAAAGCTCCTGGTTGTTGTAAAAAAAAGTTATTTGCCAGTCAAGTTGCTACATCCATAGTTGGTATGTGTTGGAGATCGCCTTGGGGTTCTTACAGAATTCTAATTTTTGAAAAAGTCTTCGAATTAATATGGTCGTTAAATTTACTATTAAAAGTAACTAAAACTAATTATAATTCATTTTATTATAATTATCATCATCTATTTCCTTGCTTATTTTTTTAACATCTGCATTTGTTTTTGTATATTTATATAACTGCAAAATATTTCTTACTAGCTAGAATAAATATAAGTGCTTAAGAATGTTTAAAAACTTTAACATTTTAAGACCAGTTTGTGAAAATTAACTTCTAGGAGAAAATTTAAATGTTATCTTATTAGATGACAAAGCTTTTCCAAATGTGTCCATTTAAGAATGATCATTTTCAATAATTCTTACACAGAAGTATTAAAGAGCATTGTGTACTGATAATATAGGTATAAATAAAATGTTGGCAAGGGATTTTAAATCTTCTAGACGAAATTTACAGGTATACATAAACTAATCTCCAAAGTACGTTTGAAATAAGAAAGCATGTTTTAAATCCATAAAACAAATTTTATTAGACAAAATTGTTTTAAACTTATGAATAGGAATAAAACAATTCGAAGCGCTCATATTTTACATATGAAAAAATTTTAAATCGGGGAGCATTCATGTATAAAACAAATCAAATTGCGTGAAATAATCGTAAGTATATTTATAAAATGTTATCTGTAGATTAGCTTTGATTAATGGGTATAATTGATCGTCAAATGTTGTATTTTAAAATCCATTAAAATTTACGACTCTCTTAAATTCCAAGAATAAATCAAACTCCAAGTTTGATTCTCCACTTTTAAGTTTCATCTCACGAGAGTCATATCGGTTTAAATTTCTGGTTTAGAAAATCGAATACAATTCATTCAGTTGACGAAGCGTAATAAAATGGCGCATTTCTGTCTAAATGGGTTTCGGTAAACAGTCTGAAATTTTTAAACTTCACACCCCGTCTGTTTTATTATTCAAATCTCAAAAGGAAGGCATCCGCAATTCGGGCAGCAATTCTGCCAGTCTGTGCTCGGAACAGGAAAAGCCACCCTGTGAAATTGCACGTGCAATTTTAGCAATATTAAAAACGGGGCAATCAAGTAACTGGGAAAACCATGGTGGTGGAAGGAAGATGGGACAGGAATGCGCCTCTTTGCCCGGTATTGCTGTGAAATAGTTATAAACATGGAAAAATACCCAGGATGCAACAGGGAGGCGAGTTAGGAAAAAAATATAAATTTAGCTAGTCACGATGGCAGTCGTTTTTTACGGTGTCCGGAAGACAAATTGATGGTTGGATAGGTTCTCAATTTGCATTTTAATTGAACTCTATGCCGTTCTTTGATTAAATTCCTACAAGGAACAAAACTTTAGGCAGCCTTTATAGACGGCAAGACAGTATAATTCTTACAACACTCATTTGTATTCCCTTCATGAATTCCTTTACACAACGCAAAATTACACCGAACCTGCTATGGGACCGAGGTAACTTAGTAAATTAATTCCGTACACCACGTTCTCTAACCTTCGATTAATTGGCCTATTGGGCCGACAGAGTAACAATCATAAGGAAACATTTTCCCTTTATATTTTCGTAAACATTCATTGCTAAATATAGCACTTAGCTTAAATTCGATAATTTTTTTAGTTTAAACTTTTAGTTAAAATTACGAGTGTAGTCCGTCTAATATGGCAAAACACTGTTTTAAAGGGGTTTGCTACATCACTCCCGTACAAACGAGACATTCATGGATATTCACAAACCCTATACAGTTCCACTGATATTTACTTTTTCTTCTCTTAAATAAGAAGACAAAAAATTGTTTTGACATCTATTGGCTAAATATTATTAGCATATTATTTTCGAAAATATGTTCATAATAGCGAACACTTTCGCTACAATTTTATTATTTTGATTCAGATTCTTTGCCAAGAAACCATGTATCATAGTTCTTGTTTTTCGGTTTTTTGTTTTAGTGTTTTAATATTTTATCTTGTTCCAGCTATGCCCATGTTGTATCCCCTGTACTTCAAATTACTTCACATAAACTCAACTCCGATTGTAATCAATGGTGTAATGAAATGTATCCATTATATAGGCATTTAATCACTCTTCAATATCAATATTTTTAATTACTGCAAAAGCGGCTCAGGAGTATATTAAAAAATCATGCAAAAGGCAAAAAGCAAGACTCAAAAATAATTAAAATAAATAATTACTTCGAAGTGATAGCAGGCAAGTAATTGGAAGCATGTTAGTAACTCATGTTAAAGTGCATTCAATAAAGTGATCGGAACTCTGCAGCACAAATATGCAGAATTATTAATTTAATCAAAACGAGAGCAACATCAAAAGGAGTTAAAGGCAAAAACGTGAAGCAACTACTCAATGAAAATAATTAATTTATCCACTAGGTGTGATGGAAACGATCCTTTTTGATTTTTTTATTATTATTTTTTTTGAGATTTACGCAATTTTCGTAATTATAATTGTTTTCCCAATTATTTGAGAAAATTGCAATTCTTTTTGTGGGGACGAACAATTGAAGCTTTCTATAGTATATTATTAAAAAAATATATATATATATGTTTCTTCTTCTCAGTGCAATCAATATCATTTCGATTATTTTATGGACTAAAGAAAATTAGTTCTGGGAAAGTATGAAGGTATTTTGGTCTCTTGCAGTCATTGACTAGTACCTGTAGATCCATCACATCCGTCAGCATGAGCTGAACATCCTGGTCCAGACTCTCCTGATAAGTGAATATGAATGCCGCCACACAACACACAAAACAACGTCAACACTTATACATAACAACAACAAAAAATAGGAAACTTTATAGGATGATGATTTTGATATCTCTTTAATTAGGATTACCTTTTTCATTGTTTACAATTCGTAGCAATCATCCCTTTAGACTTTTTCGAAAAACAAATTTAATTGCTTTCTTTATCAATTACAGATCTTTATCAATTTTAGATTATTTGCTAAATATTGGTATGAAGTAAGGTATTGTTTGGGTCATGGAAGGTCTTGGAAATACAATTCACCTTTTGCTAAATGAGGAACTAATTTTGTATATAATACTCTTCGATCTTTAAATAAAATCATGACGTATTAGTCGCCGCTAAGGAAGTAGTTTTCCAGAGAGTTTTTCAGTTAAATAGTTGAGAAAGACTACGTAAAAAACTCATAATTTGTGATTTCCGCTCAAGTTAAAGAGGGGATTTTATTTTAGTTCTGTGGTATAAAAAATTTGATTGAAGAAAGATTTAATATTGTCGAAAATATTGCAAGAAATTTTTCATAATTAATAACAGTTAATTTATAAAAACAAATGAAGGTGTTTGAAAATTATTTTAATCCTGCAAAGTAAAATATTTTATTTGTTTCTGATTATAAAGTGTCAAAAATTTCCCTACACAATGTTCAAAACCATGTCTATAATTGAAAAGATAGTTTTTGTAAAAAAATATATGATACAACTCGTATTTTATATTTTTAAACTTTCTAATTTAGGCCGCAATAAACGACGGCTATAAAATTACAATACTGAAATTTTGAAAGGACACATTTTGCCAAATAAATTGCAAAAAAAGGTTGACAAACAGAAAGTCCGACTTGGATTTGTTCATTTTAGTTCTCGCTTTGTTTATTTAGTTTGATTGTTTCAATCATTTTATGTTTGTCATTGATTAGGCAACCCTAATTAATGAGTAAAACTAAAATCTGTTCAAGTATGAAATGAAATAATAAATTGCGAATGTAATGTACATGTCACCTTAATTAAGGAAAGCGATCGATATTCGTACAGGTGATGCTTTCCCATAAGTAAAGTGGTAAAAACGATAAATACACTAACAGCTACAAGAAAGGTAAACTAAATGCGACCATGAATATTAAGAATGATGATGAGATAACAATCCATACAGAGGACAAATAGGAATTCACGTTATGTTACGTTGGCACAACTTAGATACTTGCCTTGTTCCTGCTTCGATTTATCCATAGTTTGACAAGCGATTCGCCACTCTTGGAGCTCTGGAGAAGGGATTAGCCCGGCAGATCCTCCAGCTGAATCGTGTCGTGCCTGCCACCAGTGGTGGTCGTCTTTACTTATTATCTAAAAAAAGAAAGAGCCTTGAATTTAAAGTCACCATAAATTAAAGGATATAAATCTTGGAAGGACAGCGAAAAGACGCTAAAGTATGCAAAAGCCTTGTGGATGGCAACAATATCCTTAAAAAAAAATTTTAACAATAATTTAGGGAATAAATATTCAGATTTTTACCTGCAATATATCACCGGTCTGAAAAGCGATTCCAGCCTGAGCACAGGGTATAAGCTCATCGTCCAACGGATTATAGTCGAATTGGGCTCGCACAAAAATCTGTTCAACCAGGAGAAAAAAGTGGCATTTAATAAAATTTGATAATATAATAAAACAACAGCATTGTATCGCTTAAATTTAAACATTTCCATAGAAGTTAGTCCCCTAAATAAATTTGGCAGCCATGAGAATCCTGTACAACAAATAGTTGTTTAAGGAATTCTAGAAATAAGTTCGTCTACAGTATCTAACACATTAAATAATCTTTTAGGCTGTCTTCGAGTTTAAGCACGTTCCATGGGTGTAGTGACTAATTTTATACTCGGATTTTAACCTTATGAGTCATTATGGTTCAGGAAGTACATGCAAACTAGTGAGACTTTCCAGAATTTAATTTTACTTTAATTTAGTTTAGTTCCAGGGTATAAGGATAAAACCACCCGAGCAATACACGGACAGACAAATTTTTACGTGGTATGTGCTAAACTAAATTTCCTTTATGAATAATTTTCGACGATAGTATGTTACAGTGATATATTTGTATTTGTATATTTTAAATGTCTTATATTTCTTTGGGAAATGTGCAAGTATATCGCAAAATTTACTTCAAAATTTTAAAAAGTACCCTAGCTTCGTTTTTAACAATACTTGACATTTGCTTGTTTCTTATATAAATGACAAATTCAAAATTACCAGCAGGAAGGAAATATTCACGTTTGCATACTTAAACTAACGTTTCATCTTAGACATGATATGAAACGAAATTTCTTTCGAAGTTGAGAACCAGAAATTTCTGACGTTGAATGGTGCATGTTTTATACGTTCACATTTAAATCTTGAAGCAACCCATCTTAAGTTGAACAACTAAATATAGACGGATAGAATATGAAGATCCGTTGACGAGCGGAAGTGCAATGGAAAGTTTTCAAGTGTCCTCGCATTTATGCATGGAAAGGTGTTCCAGGTATCCTGGGAGCGAAATGTTATATTCTGGACACCGTAAAAGATGTATGAGTCAAAGGCAAATACCATGAAAGCAAATTTTTGTCATTGTTTTATGTTGCTTGGCGACATTTTCATTTTTATCTTTCAGACTTAAAAACTTCACTCATTACATAAAAATTCAGAAGTAATGTAGAGTTTTAAAAAACTATTACCTACAGATATCTCAAATATTTGTTTGAACAAAAAAAAAAAAAGAACAATTTATATACCTAGGATGAGATTGATGACGACGATGATTCCAAAACGGAATGCGTAAGATTTAGCAGTAATTTACGACGAAAATTAAAATTTAAGGATAATAACCTGTGTTTTAGAAATCCCACTTGCACCTGATGAAAATATCTTTTACTAGCCGTATTTGTTGAGAAATGCGCTTATACTGACTTCGGTATTGAGTTCTCAGAGTTTTGTGTTAAGTTGTGTTTCAACATGTATCAAACCAATCATTAACCTCTTCCACGTCCCGGTTCTTAAAATACTTCGTTCGGAGATGCATGTAATTTTATATCTGTTAAATTTACCCTGTAACTTTTCTTATGTGAATTTTACACCAGTTTCTTACGCGTTCTTACTTATTTTGCCTAAGATTTCGGCAAAACAGAAATTATTTCATCATCACTTAAGTGTAAGAAACTAATAAAAACAAACAAACAAAAACAAAAAAAAAACCAAATCTCAAACTCATGCCGGTTTGAATTATTGTTCCAAAAAACCTAAAAATATTTAGTCGCAAGACTTTAAAATAGATTTTAAAACTCTCAATTTAATTGATACTTTCAACGTAAAATAAACCAAACAAATAAATTAATATGAAAGTAATAGTAGTAATCAAATCCCGAAATAATAAATTCACAGTCATATGCAACTTTTAAAACTTGCAGGTACATTTCAAAAATTACATTGTAGAGGTATAAGTAATATGCATAATTAATAATGTTAAGTATATAATTAAATAGTTTATAACAGCGCTTTTTCTTCATATTTGCTATAGTAAAAAATTGTGAATTACTGAGAAGCACTTAAATAGTTTAAAAACATTAAATTATATTTATTTTTAATTATTGCGCATTGCCCAAAGTACATTATCAATTTTTCTTGTTAACGTCCATAAGGGGACTTGAGGTATCGATAAATTAATACCAGAAAATCGAGCCAATTCGGTGATATTTGCGTAGGATTTCGTTTATTCATCCATGAAATTGGCATAAAATCAGAAAATCGAATGGGAAAATTAAGCATGTCTACGGTCCATGGCTGTTGTAGGCTTTGAACCCAGTGCTGGCTACTGGCATTAATTACGCTCTCACTATTTTACAAATTATGCAGATATAGGACACGGGAATTGAACTGCTGCCAGACATTTAAAACCAAATTCGTACTTCTCGTGTTAACGCCCCGCGAAGACTGCTTAAATCATATTTTATTTATGCTTGTGACTATCGTTTCAAATGATCAATAATCCTTCCCCTTGTAACTCATTGCTTTCTGCATCTACCAATGAAACTTTTGGGTCGTCGCAACTTCCAAGGTTCGAAAGAGATTAAATTAATGCTATTTCATGCAGCATTGTCCAGCACGTACCTCTTTATTGACGGGAATTTTTATTACGTAAGCTTACTTAGATAAATTGCTCAATTCTGAATCGCATCGCTGGTGAAGTGCAACAGATGTTCTTACAAAATAAGAAAAAGATGCTCAAAAACGACTGTGGACGACTTACTAGAAGAATGACTAGTCATATTCTATTTTAAAATCCATCTGGATGTGGTGTAAAGACTATTGAAATGTATTATGATTTAGCACTTTAAATAGTTTTTATTAAAAACGCGAAATTTAATCTTGCGCGTCCCACGCCAAATAACTTCAGTTGATATCGATACGTATGTCTTTAATGTCACCTTAAGGATCATTGGTGCCATCGTCACCATCATCATCATTGCCGTCATCAATCAAGGACCTTATTACAATTTATATGTCTTTTTCACAGCATAGTCCCGTCATACTTCCGTAAATTTTTGCCTCTTGTACATCGTCGCGCTGCTATCTAAAAAGTCAGAAGCAATTTGTCTTCTTTTGGCAGAAATGTAGATGCTCATTTGGTCGAACAAGAATTCGACTTGATGGCTAATAAAAAAGAGCATAGGAGCAATATGTGACGGCTTCATTCTCGGGGACGCAAAGTTACTAACATGGAAACACCCACAAATTCTCAATTCGCTAATGAAGCTCTTACTCTAGATTATATAATGGAAGAAAACTAGTCTATAACTCAAATCGAACACAATTTTGACACTTTTTTACGTTTTTTAGAACTTTAAAAGCTGCAAGCAATGAAATGTTTTCAATTTTATAAAATAGGTAACTTTTAACTCGAATATCAGGAAAAGCCTAATATAATTTATAATATTCTTCAATAAAACGGTTGATGTTACGTGGGTGCGGTTGCTTAATAAGTTAAATGTCTTAAAATATGTTCGGATATACTAAAAAAAATACTTACTAGAACTGGAGCAGGTCTAATCCTGAATAGCTGCGTGTTATTTAGGAATGAAATGATATTGTGGTAAAAACGACTTTGATGAAAGTTCCAATTAATTATACTAAAAAAATTACAGAATACCAAAAATGGAAAGAATACGGAAATTTGTTAATCCCCGAAGAAACATGCGATTCATTAATTGAGGATTAATTTAATTTTAATTAAGCAATTTTTGCATTGTTCATGCGGCTAAATCTTATTTTGTTTATTATCAAGAAAGGGCAAAGCTAAGATTTTTCCAAGATCGGGCGTTGTTGCATTCAAATTTTATATTTTCTTAAATGAAAATCTAGTTGTGTGTCATCGCAGGATATAATGAATAAAAAATACTTTTTTTACAAAGCCTGGTCTCAATTTTAGACATACAAATGTGGAAAAAAACTGCGAAGATAATAAATTTAGTTCTGGCAAATGCAACAGATTTGATGGCTAGAGATTAACTTATACAGTCTACGGGATTAGATATATATTTTTACAACGTGTCAAATCAATGTTCCTTGAACAATTTCATTTACGTTCTATGGATTTGACCGTGACACATGGGGAAACAATTTCGGCGCTTTCGAAAATTATTACATACGTTCGACGGGTGATGACTTGCAAGACGTGTTTCTTCGCTCATTAAGTTCTAGGGCTAGACTGTCCACCAGTTTAAATAATTTTAGGATTTATGTTAGTTCGAGATGCACAATCATATTATGAAATTGCACAGTAAAAGCTACTATGACTATGAGGGATAGACTCATAAGATAGCTTCTTTAAATTGGCCGTTTTGTTTTTGGTCTTGTGTCCAGTGGGACACTCCTCTATCGTGGAAATTTGATGTTTAATACAATATCACCTACTTTTAAGGTGGGCCTTAGGCGTAAAGTATCACAGTATCATAATATTTCTGTAAATATTCTTTTAATTTCAATTAATTTAAGTATACGTTCATGTATAATAAAGTAAATCCATTTTGGGTAAAAAGTAGCATTCGGCTTTTAATAGTTTTACTAATAGATGAGCAACGAAACGAGATTCATAATATTTTGTTGTAAAATCCTAAAGAAAGAGTTTTTAGAGAAAATCATATTAATCTAACAACAAAATTAATTTCAAATGTTTTTGATTTTCCTGTATCTTCACAATTAAATTAATAAAAAATTTTCTCTTTTCTTTTTTCTTATCTATAGAAGATAGAGGTGTATTAAATAGACACTCCAGTAATTATACTGGTCCTAATTCCCTTTTTTTTTATTTCTTTCGTAATAGTTTAGAAAACTAAACTGCAATACTAAATCAAGAAAGTTATTATTACTGCCTGAACTAGGATTATTCAAAAATCAAATGGTTTAAAATTAAATTACGGATTGTTGTAAAATTCGATGTTCGCCATCGTCATTCTTATTATAAATTTCCCTTTTTTTATTTCTGGTTTAGGCTATGTATGAAGTAGAGAAAAATGAGCCAAACCGCTTAATTTATTTTGGAGTTATCGTAAGGTTTGGTAGAAAAGAAGTAGTTTTTCAAGAATTGTATTTCAAGTCTCAAGTTTCTTATTGTACACATTCGCTGGACTATAAAAATTTATAGTTTTTCGTATTACAGAGTTTGAAAAGATTCTTATCTTTGTTTAGGGAGAGTTTTGTGTTACAAATAATATTATATTCTACTATTACATATTTTACATTACAAATACCAATAAAACTATTTTTTGAGAAAACTGCACTTTCTGGTTATCATGAAGCTTTATGTTTCACTTGAACATTTTCTAGACAAGGCATCATCAAAATACAAAGTCTTTGAACCAACATCGTGCAGCCTAGTAAAGATAAAGTAGCAGAAGGAAAGAGGAAGAATTTCTTTCCAAAGTAGCACAGCTCTTAAAGTAGACAAGAAAAAATAAATAAACAGACTGCGCTGCTATTCAAATTTTTCCAATTAAAATAAATCGAGGTCCTTGAAACTTTTCTTGTCTCTCTAAGTTAATAAAAGAAACCAACTTGCTAACTTAATTCGATTGAGACTTCGAAAGTTTTCTTTTGAAACAACAATCCGTGATAAAGTAGAACGACACCGGAATGTTGGCGAACTTTTTAATTTGATGGACCCTAGAGCGATTTACACCGGCTAGTTTGTCTGCTCATCCAGTAGACTCTATTCCTTCACTTTGTTGGTGAGGACACTGCGATTTAGCTCACTGGAGAAGACTAATTAAGGAGAGGCATTTTTTTCTGGGAAGGTATGCATACGTCTAAAAGTTCCTGAGGAAGTCGTTTTCCGAAGAATAACAAACCTCACGCCGGACTGCGGACGATAAGGATTACTGAGGTAGACCAGGATAATACCTAACGTTAATATCTACGATTTAGCTTTATATTCGGTGCCTGTGCCAAAGCGGCCAGATGAGAATATTAATGCACGTACAAGGCATTCAATTATCTTAGAACATAATCTTAGCATCGTCAGGTAACAAGCAAACAAACACAGGCACAGAGAGCATGCAGCGATAAGTTAAAACTTATTCAATTTATTGCTTTAATTATGTTTACCTCGCAAGGTGGCGGAGCACTTCTGTACGAAGGAACTATTTTAAAGGTAACCGAACCTCGGGCTTCACGCTGCAAAGAGAAAAGCATTGTTAATAATGTTCATCGGTAAGTTTGAGGTGAAAATTTCTTATTCTGGAAAAATGGGCGGTAGAAGGACTCTCGAATTCATTTGGGAGCGGCTCTTAGGATTGTAGTTCATTAAATCAGGATATGATTACACTTATAGTTGTTCTGGCCATGTTGTTTTTGAAAAATTCGAATCTTTGGTTCCCAAACTTTAAAATTGATCAGATAAGACAGGGAAGACACTATAAAATTTCTTGGAAAAACACTCCCCTAATTTACTTAAGACTTTCACAAGTATACTAAACAGAACCGATACGTTTTTGCTTTTAGAGTGATGGCACATTTTAAATCCTTGAACAACTTTTGATTGTATTTGGTATTTTCGTAATAGGGAAGTCGAAGGTTGTTTTAGAGTTGAGTAATGATAAAAACGAAATATAGAATTTTCCAAGGATATCTTTATTTTATTTATTGTTAAATTTTATTTGGAGAATTGTATAAATTTTTATTGGAAAATTCTTTATTTCAGAAGGATTGCAAGGAGTGTGGTATGTGGCATGATACAAGCCCGAATCTGTTTAACTTACCAACATTCGTTGTAACTGACTAACAGATTGATGCTGCACCGGTTGTCCATTAATTTCCCTGATTTCATCACCGACATGCAAAGTTGCCTGCCGGTGAATCATTCCGCCGTGCATTATTCTAGCTACGATGCATCGCCCATCTTCAGTCATCTTAAGCGTAATACCCTGGAAGAATAATGCATAACTTTAAGAACTGGCAGCATGTTGTTTTAAGGATTGTTAGTCGCCGTCCTTGCACTGTATCTAGTCCACAGATGGTACCTAGCAACAGTGCGAACGAGGACGACAAAACAATGGGACCATTAGCGGGATACTTATCCTTAAGAACTCACCATCGGCTCGTCAGTATTCTTCTGGAACTGTACCAGCCTAACTCTGGTCACATGTTGAAGCTCACCACTATCTGCGCTATCGATGTCGTCACCGTTCAAGTAAGGCGCTATGGGAGGTGGTGTCACCCTCAGGGCCTCCTCACCGTATACTTCTCTTGCAACAACGTCATGCGTGTGCAAAAGAGCCTGCAAGAATAAGAGAAGAATTTCGTTTTGTGTTAACTTGCTTGCGACAGGACTAAGTTCGCGAGGAGGCATCTGCCCAGGATTTATAGCTCGAGAGGGTATATCGTCCTTAACCATTCATGGCGAGAACTATAGACTAGAACTAGAACCAAGCAGCGCCCCTCCTCCGACCAAACTTAATTGAATGGAAGCTAACAAAATTTTTGTGTTCGCCGGAAGCAGGAATTCCTCATAGTACCAAAAACGAACCGGTTCGTCCGATTTACCCGGTCCAAAGGACCAGCGTCGCGCCAGACCGCAGAAGCTTTTGTTCAAGGACCGGGCATTTCCCTTCTCCACCATAAATTTTTACGTCTGAGTTTGGTTACAATCCCTGTGACTTTGCTAATTTTTTTTCGTCCTCCCTCTTTACGATCCAGAAATAGTTTGGCTACCGTAACTTAAAGTTACGGAACAGGAAAGCGTCACTTTTTTCCCCTGGATAGAGGACATTCTTCACTCACTGTGTCGGCATAAAGCAATCTTGTATTCTTGCTTTTTATTAAAGTCATTCTGAGCCCTCGTAAAAAGGTTTTATCTGTTTTTCTATGTAACTTTAACTAGCGGAGGATGCTTTAGGGTTTGCGCTGCACTTTTCTGGGAACCAATGTCCGTATAGCTCCGAAATATCAAAGGTGATGGATTGGCGTTCGAACCAAAGTTGAAGAGTGCCGTCGGCTAACTGCTTTTACCTGTTTCTCCCCAAGTCATATGCTTTTGAAACTTACCATTTGAGAGCCCTTTGCATGTCAGATATTTACGTGCGAAACGGGGAAATATAAGGGCTCGGAAGCGTTGTCGGAATTCAATGGGTCGTTTAGAACGACCGTCCAGTCCAGACCCCTTTTCGAAAGGTTCCTCCATGAATGCCAGATACACGGGGAAAAATTTTCCGTTGATTGAATGAATGCATTTCCCATTGGAGCACTTCATGCAAATCAACAAAGCCTGCCGAGGAATTGCAAAGGCAGTTCTACGAACAAGAATCTTTTTTCATGCATCCTGTGGTGAAATTTAGAGGAAATGGGAAAATCTAGTTCAGGTCGGTGTTGTGCCTGATGGCGCTTCTAAAACTACTTTAACATCCTCTACAGTATCTAAGGTACAAAAGGCGGTTTGTTGTCGGTTTTTTTGCGGTATGACCGCGATTGGATAATCTTTAAGATTGCAGTTCCTTCCCCATCAAATCCCCTGATGTGAGTTGGTTAACGAAAGTTAAAACTTTTTGTACCATTGCAAAACGACTGAGCTTGTGGGATGCTGCATGTTGCTGGTGTTTTTTAATAGACTTAATTAAAATCTCTGAAAAAATAGAGTGGAACAATTCTCCAACGACGTTCTATGTGTATGCCTGAAAATTGAGGCAACATTGAATTTTTCTAGTGCTAACCTTTCTTTAAATGTAGTTTGTTCTCTAATATCGTGTAAGCAGTCGGGATATAAAATTTAGTTTAATTGTGAACAATTTTAATTCCTTCCCGAGCGCATCGAATAGAAACCTAAATACAAATAAACTTGCCTAAGGGACGCCCAGAAACCAATCAGCCTAATGCTTGCTCAGCTTATTATAGGGACTAAGTTCTAAAATTATTTAAATTTCAGAAAACTTCCTAAAACAATGAAGACCGCAACTGAAAGCCATTTCATCCGAGCTCTTGCTCTACTAGCCAAAATCTGTCATCTCCTTTTTTCAGCAAATTTTTGGGCAGCGGAGGCAGCTGCTTAAAATATTTCTCTGCTGTACGTAGGCTGCCGCAGGCCTCAATGGCTCTATCCAGAATCCCTGCTGTCAGTGCAATATCTCAATAAATTCAAGACCGGATGAATTACGAGCGCCGCTTGAGCAAAACTAAATCACGGGTCAGTGAGCTAACCGCGTAGAGATCCCACAGGATGTGAAAGGAGCCCTTCAATACAAGCGCAATGCAATTTTTGTCCCAACTAATTACTTAGAAAGTTTTTGGACCATGTCATGAGATTTTACGATTGAAAATATGGAACAGACTTACACCATTTCATAAATATGTGGATAATCGCTGTGCTTGTTTCTAGGGTCACTTTGCCTATGATTTACGTTTTGCGGATTCGGAAAATTTTTATGAGATTCGTGATGGACGAGAAGGAATCCTTATTTCTAAAAAAAAGGGGATTCCAAAGTAGGTACGTCTTTGCTTGTTTTTCAAGAATGGTTAAGTAATTTTGCCTGCAAAGCATTTGCTTCGTATCTAAATGGCGTTTTTGTATCTTCTGGAAAATTTTGTTCCCATGGAAAATTCATTTGTAACTTTGTTACAAATTGCGAAATCTTATTATGAAATTTCAGTACTGTTCTTGGGAAAGCAGAAAATTCCCTCCAGAAATTGTTTCTTCGTCATTGTAATTACGCAGTATGGATTCCACAGATACCAACACGCTGTTTGGTACCCATAATTGCTGGCAATTCCTTTTGCGATTAATTAAGTTCAGTTGTGCTTCCTGGAATTATTTTCTCTAATGTTCAACATTGTTACTAACAAGAACTGAGTACCTGACTTATTAACCATATGCTCCCTTCATCCTCTGGAAGAGTTGGATATTGTTAAGAGAAAAAGCAGAATTTTAATTAGGATATTTTGCTCTAGAAATGCGAGTTTTTAGTTCAAAATACATATTTTGTTAAATTCAGTAAAATAATTGACAATCGCATGGAGCATTTGTCAATTTTTCGTGAAGACGTCAAGCCTTTTACCTCCGCACACATAAAAACACCTGTCTCCAATTAAAGCTGAAACCCGTGTTTCGAATGCGAAGTTCCCATAAACAACATGAAGATGCGACTTAATTTAAGCTGAATCAAGTCAATGTTCCTGCAAGAGTATTGCAAACTTTTGTTTGGTTAATTAATTTGGCAAGAGTTTCCTCATTAGTTTTGACATGCATGTTGATGCTGGCAAGTTAACAAGCATGCCAGCGAAGAATATCTCCCTTCATATATGTTGCGAGTTAGAAATGAAAATGAATGCTAAAATATTTATTAAATACATAAGGTGTTTGCGTATCACAAGAAAGATTATAAGACTTGGTTAAAGTTTATAAACTCCCACTACTCCAATTATATGCAAAACATAAAATAAAAACTGACCAAGTAAAATAATACGTTGGTCATTAGTGTCGTGTCTACATTTGTCGCCTGGTCAAGAAAATTGTTTATTTTTATTTTTATTTTTTTTTTGATCCACTACGAATTTCTTTTTTTCCTTTTTTTGATAATCCAAAAGTTGTTGCAAGGCAATAGGGTAGACAAAGGAAGATAGTCTAAATCTAGATCAAGAATTATTTAAAAATATATATCTATATAATTTAAACAAGTGTAGTTTTACGATACAACATATTTTTCTAACTTCTGTAATCAAAGTGTTTCTACTAAAGGAATTAATGATTTTTGCTGGTTTAGAGAAAAATTAAGTAGTCGAACTAAGTAGAGACCCATACTAAGTAGGCATTTACACGAATAGTCAATAACTGCTTTTAAGAAGAAAATAATTTGTAAAATGAAAAATATTTATTAGATCAAAAATACTGTTTAATAGTAAGTAAGTGAATCAAGATCACATTTAACGCTTTGCAGCCGCCCTCAAGAAATTAATCAATCAACTTTCATGGTTGACGTTTGCCGCAATATCCACTAAGAAGTTTATCCTACTTATCTTTTGGCGGTTCCCTAACTTTCAGAGATGACTAATTCCTTTTTCTGATGTCTTATTCATGGGCAGCTTAGTTGGTACATTAAAGAAGCTAAAATAGTTAGTGTAAATTTTGTAAGGCTTATAAATAATCCGAAGTATGGTTTTAGTAATTAGCAGAGTTAGGATTAGAACTTATCTCTGGGAAATTAATTGAACTTTTAATAATTAAAAACCACAAATATTTGAGATGTAAACTACGGGACACAGAGAAGATGTACACATGATGCCCCAGAGATAAATTCGATATTAAATTTATGTAATTTTGCTCGGGCTATATGCTCTCAATTTGGAAAAAAAATGTCGAGAATGTTCTCCACGCCACAATTTGTTAACGGCTGAGAGATACTGATGAAATGGTCAATAAAATAGTCATATAAACACATAACTGGTAATACTCCTAGAATATTATTTTTTTATTTCATTCCAAAATCATTCTCCTAACCAAAAATTGAAATATATTTGCCTGATTGCAAACATTTATTACTCCTTTGCTTCAACAGGAAATGATAAATTACAAAGTACATTTAATACTACGAACCAACCGGCAGCAATTGGATAAACGTTTTACAGCACACAGGCGATAATTTTTTAAATTAATGGAAAAGCTTCATACAAGCAATTCTGATGATGGAGGCTTTTCTGCCTTTTGATAGTATTACAAGAACATATGTACCAAGTGATTAATTAAAGCTATTGTAAATGTGCCTGCTCGTTTCCCCATACACGCATTATATGCATATCTTTGGAATTGTCTATCGAATCGTTTGGGCTCCGAAGTGGACCTAGTGAACAGCAATACATAGACAAGGGAAAAGCATTTCTCTTCCTCTTGGCTTAACCGATACTTTTTCAAAAGCTTGTTTTTTCAATATTTGAATACTCTGTTTGCAAATTTGTAATTTAGTAAACGATTCTATTGGATGTATGCAACTTAACTGGCTATCAATTCTGTTTATATGTAAATGGAAAACATAACAAAAGTTTTTTCATTAATAGAAGTACCAGACGGGATTACAATTACTTTCTTTAAGTTTTCGTTTTGAATTAGAACATAGGAAGTGATTGAATCACTATAAATTAGAAGAAATTAAAACCTATGCACTTTATATGCATATTATGGTCATGTTTTACAAAATCTCTGAATCTAATTAAAAAGTAAAGTAGTACAAAAAAATATTGTTTACATTATTTTGTAAAACAAAATATTATTTTTAAAAATTATATAAATTCTGCTGACTTTTCGCAAAGTTAGAAAACATTCTTAATTCAGTTTACAAAATGTTGTTCTATATCAAATTTAAACTTTTTTAACCCCTATAGGATGTTTATATATCACTGATTTTCGCGAAAGTGGGAACTCTTAATAATAAAAAGGGTCCAAGCAAAGTTTTTTGAATCGGAAAGGTTAAGGGATAGAAAGAATTTTTCTTGAAATTAAATTCTTGTAGGCAAAAGGCCATACTATAGGGTTTAAAGGATGTTTGTCGTGTGTTGAGATTTAAGTGATTATAAATTGTACGTGAATATAAGCAATCTGGAAAACATGAAAGATTACTGAGTAGGAATTCATTTGAGTGTTTTCAAACTCTGGATTCAATTAGTAAGAGTTCTGAAGTAACTCCGACTTTGCTAAAAATTCAAGTTATTCTCATTTCCCTGTTTATCGTTGTAGGCACGTTTTATCTTCCTAATAAAGCGTAAATGGAAAGCGAACCCTTGTAATTGAATTAAGTGGAAGCATTTTAGCCCTGATTTCTCTGCATTAAGGCAAAAAAGTATCCTAGATCAGGAAGAAAAATGAACGGATCGAAAAGCCTTTTGCAGAACCTTCAAGAAACGCACGAAATGGGATAATCTCAGTCTGAATCTATAGCAGACCCATGTGTTTACTAAGGTGCCCTCATTTGTTAATTGTTACCCTTATCGAGGACATACTGCTGTCTTAAATAAACATTTAATTAACCGTTAATGAGGGACATTTATTTATACTTGAATTCCCTAAATGTTTACCGACTTAAAGATCCCTCTTGACTACTTTGATTGAACCTACATTTTGTACTTGGCTTACACTGATGTGACCAGAATGTTTTAACAGTAGCAATTAAGTTGAATTAGTCTGTGATATCTTTAGGGAATCTTGGGAAGCAAAGGTAATTAATGAAATCATTGGCTCCTTTAAATTAATTAAAATGGTTCTTGTTGACCCCTGCTCCAAGGGGTTCGAATGCTCCCTTTATTGCATTGTGGTCCTGTGGGTTCTACGCTTCTCAGAACAAACCAAACAAAGCAGACTTGACCTTGTCTATATGTCTGTAAATATATGTTATATAACGACTTTCTCTACAATGAGACACAATTTGGAAAGGTGTCGCATAAAGCAAAAATTTTTTTGTCTATATAATTGGGATTTGTGTTTCTTATAGTCGAACAAGCTAACATAATAATAATATACTATAAATTCTGTATTTTGACCTAATATGGGTTCAAAACTGGTTTGAAATGTTTATGTATCATAAATACATAATTGTAGTACAATAGCAATAAAACTGCATTTGAGAGCAAATCCGCTGATATAAACTACCCGCCCTATTCGACGTAAGCGACATTAAAAAAATAAAAAAAAAAAAAATTAAAAATTAAATTCACAAGATTATGTTAAAACTATGGAAACATTTTTTTAAACAGTTTGTTTTTACTTATCAGAAAATTTTACTGATTTTAATACAAAACCAATAGGCTGTCTTAACCCGTTCGCTACCAGCGTCTTTTAATTTTTCATGCCTGAAGTCCTCTCGAATTCGTCCATAGTTTTTATAAGAGTTTTCATAAACTCAGCTATGAGATCTTAATGGTGTCTTTTTTGTGTCAATGGCAGTTTACGTTTTGGATACTATAATTTGTTTTATTTCAAATACGGGGATCTCCAGACCACTTTGAGGATTTTCACTCAGTGGCAAATACGCGATTTAATTAGAGCTAGAGTTTCAGTTATTGGAACCGAATGTAGAATATGTAGCGAACAGCGAGTGATTACAATAAAGGCAACATGCTAAAGGATAACTATAACCATTCAGAAAGTACTATAGGAGAATCAGGAACATAAACACATTTAATTATATATTCAAAGAGGCTTCAAAGGCATTTTCTCTAAACGTCTTGTTACACCGAATAAGCCTGTAAGCTCGTAAATGTAAAATTCCAATTCCAATTATCATTTAAAACAATGTTTATGGCAAAACCGCAGAAAATACAAATGAAATCGTTTTTCCGGCTTCAGCGCTAAAGCAGATGGAATAAATTGCCAACAAGAAAAAAACATCGTTTCCAGATTCAAGCACCTTCTAGCAAGCAAAACTTCATTTCAAATGCAATTATACATCACACGAATTCGCATTAAAGACATTCTCACCAAATCTTAAAGTCAGCCTTTAGCCCTAACCGCTGCGGCTGTCAGTAACAGCGTTTCCGTAATCTGAATAAATATCTTTTTGGGAAAAACAAATTGAATTCACTTACAGAAATTCAAGCCCTTTAAAATTCAAATTAGATTCGTTCCTGTGATTCTTGAAAGAGGTGATCGACGTCTTATGGAGGATTCTTAAGGATGCTGCGATGCGAACTGCAGAGGACCAGAATTGCTTTTAACGAAGATGGGGATTTTCGTTTGTGGAAAGGAAAGCTGGAATCAACGACCAACGATCTAAGGAATATAAAGATTAATTACCTCTGCTCCCATTAATTTCGTAATATCCTTATGACAGGTAACTAATCCTAGAGGTGTTGACAGGTCTCTGATTACATATGTTCTGTGGATATCACACAGGTAACTATCACCTGGCGTGACTGGCTGGGAACACATCCTGAAATAAGTTTCTATGCAGTTTTGAAATTTTGTAACCCAAAAATTCCGTAATTAATCGCTGCGACAGTTAATTGGACTGTGTGACTGATACTTAAGAAGATTAATTGTCCCAAGGAGTTGCGGCAGCTTTCCGAACGCTACAGTAATTTTACACTGCATTTACTTAATCTGCTTAGAAGCGGATGTCCATTATTA
The DNA here is from genome assembly GCA_001932985.1 of Proctacanthus coquilletti. Classification (NCBI taxonomy): domain Eukaryota; kingdom Metazoa; phylum Arthropoda; class Insecta; order Diptera; family Asilidae; genus Proctacanthus; species Proctacanthus coquilletti. Next base: position 65,350 of record MNCL01000112.1, read on the forward strand.
TCTTACATAAATCAGTGATCATAAATCAAAGCTGTACAATGGCTGGAAGCTTACAATGAAACTAATTGGGCAATTCCCACGTACCATTAGCCCAATCAGGGAATTCCTGGTCTTTCATTACTCTCATATGCATTCATCCCACGCATTCAAGATTCTACTTGGAATATATAGAATCTATCATCTGTTGCCGTTGGTAGGGAACTATCCCTCATCCATCTGTGCGGCCATTATTAATGCATTACACCCCAGGTAATTCGCACGCAATTTCCTCGCGTCTGAACAGATAGTGGGAGGTACCCCGGTATCCACTTACGCGTATTATTTAACAAGATTTCGTTGATTCTTGGGAATTACAGAAGACACTTAGTGGCAGAAGAACGCCATTAAAAGGATTGACAGGTGGGGATCCCACGGCAATTCTTGTTACAGTTTTCAGTGCACCGCATTAGAATTTGGCAAACAGATTTCATCTCATGAGAATTTCATGGCCCATAATTAGCACCATCAGCTTGTTTGGTTCTCTTTGAGCCACTCGACTGTAGCAACCATTGCGGTTAATTTAGAAAGCATTAGAGCATGCATGAATTCAGGTGCTATACCAATTTAACAGCAGTTGGATCTGGGAGAGTACCCAGAACAGGTGAGGCTTTACATGGCGCAAATTGAACGAGAAAACCTTAGTGAAATAACTTGATTGAAGGACCTGACTATGAATATTAATGCGAATAGTACAGGAAAGAATTTGTTAGCTTGATTTTGATTCGTTCGAAAGGTGTAATTTATAAATTTGACTAAAAGAATATTTAAGAAATTCAAAGCCTTATTTAAGCCTAAAAACCACCTATTTGATAATTGCAGGCATAAAAATCTAGAACTGGGCTGAAGTATTTTCATAAAACCAAGAGATATACCTGCAAAGAAATTCATAACAAAATGTAACACGTATGAAAAACTGGTTTTTTTGTCTTAGAAAAGAACAACCCGAGGAATGATATGAAATATTCCTCGAGTTATAAATGAGAGACTACTTTGAGACTTTAATAAAGAGAGCACGATCGCTTTGATTGATTCAAACCAATTTAATCAAAGAGAAAACGTGATGCGATTGTTGTTGAACTATTTCTTTCAAAATAAGGAATAAAAGAAAAAACCAAATGAAAGGTGTCTAAAGCCATCTGAAAGGCGATATTTTTTCATGCACAAATTGTCTTCCCCTACGGCCGACATTCGAAAAGATCTTATTTAAGCGATGGAGAAATAAAAAAAGCAAGAAAAGCATCTTTCCATGTGATAGCCGTGTGTTGGGCCTTTTTACCCCCGGGACAGAACAAATTTATTTGCCGAAATGTTGATTGATAGCCGGTGGGAGTATTTTGTTCTTCGCCTCTTCAAACATGGTTACGCACAAGGATGCATGAAAAGAAGGTTCTTTAAATCAATCATAAAACCGCGGTTCCGAGTATAAGGAGAGCTCACCCGTTCAGGTTGTTCTAGGGGTTTTGAACACATCTCCTTTGAGTGAATGTAGACTTACCTGAAAGAAATAGAAAAAATATATGTGTAGGTGTGTAAGTGAATTGTAAAAGGACGGAGAATTTAATTACAAAATGTTTAAGAAGTTTGTTCGTGGCTCTTCTATTCAGCCGAATTAATCGCCAGGCCTATTTCGCCCACTTTAGAAAAATGAAGAAGTTCTTATCATGGGCGAATTCATGCCGGGTAAAATTTTAAGATGCCTTCCACTTTACTTTTCTTTTACTTTTTTAGAATGAGGCAAGAAGGCAACACAACTTGTGCAGAACAAGAAAAAGCAAATTGATTGATTCCAGTAATTAAGATAATAAAGAAATTTAATTAAAATCCCTCTTGGGACATCCGTGCTTTATGAGGATGATGAGAAGGATCAACGACTAGCTTAAAGGATAAAATATGAATCAAAAATAACATCGGGATCAGGGGCACGTTTCTTATTTTTATCTAAGAGATTATGTAAATTTAAATTCGGAATGCTCGCCATATTTCAGGAAAAGTTTTTGTATGGAAAGAAAAATGAGTCCATATTTTATTTCGAACCCTTTTCATTCCATTAATTGTGGAATAGAACAACTTTTGGGAATTGTTTGGTTTTAAATTATCGTAACTTGGGTATATAACCAGGAAAAGAAGAAGAAGCAAGGGTACATACAGATGTTGTCTATATTCATTTTTTATCCACCTCTGTAATATTCATATGCGTTTTTCTTTTATTCATCCGCATTATGTTTCTGAAAACCCACATTTTAAATTTAATAATTTAATTTTTATATAACATTATATGATTAGTATTACGATAAACGTAAGCTAACGTTTACGGTTTGTTTTATTATAAAATGTGTGCTTGTATCTCTAGATTTTACCGCAGTACAATTTATGGATACAAACAGGATGATGGCCTACTTACATCAGCTAGTGATATCCTTAAACCTCACCTTTTGGTTGGATCCATGGATAGGCGCCTCAATCTTTTGTTTTAATATAAGTGCCCTGATAGTTCCAGGTGTGTTCAACCACAATAAAAATATACAATTTCGTTTGCACGTGTTCGGGCCCAAATCTTTTCTAACCTTATCAGGCTAATAGCAGCAATTGTTCTCAACATTATCTACAAAACAGCGCCAACCACGACCAAGTCCAATGCTACAAAATTCACTTTAAATCAGAGTATTTGATAATATCAAATAGATGAAGTTCCCAGGGACAAAGATGCAATTTGCGTGTATCGTGCATGTGTATTCAAGTTAATCCCAAAATGTTATATCCATTCTCAACTAAATACAGGCAAGACATAATGACACTACGAGCTTTGTGACGAAGTCATTTCACTACGAACCCTTTTAACGAAATTCATTTTGATTGCCTTGTAACTTTTGTGAACAATAGTTTCAGTTTTATGGCAATTAAGCAGAACAAGTAACACGTCCCCATTTAAGCACCATTCGTTGTTCTTCTTACCAATGTGCTAGATTTTCTGTGCACCTAGACGCTAGTCCAAATCGAAATAATGAAAATAATTTGATTTTCAACGAGATTTCCTAGGAGCCCTCGTAGGATGTACGTACTTCAACGAATTGAAGTTAAAATATTGTTAACAGAAGTGAGTTGGAAATTGTTCGTATGTCCTTGGTCGTTCAATGACCACGAAATTTGGGAGATTGGGATTTCGATATAAAGTTTAATATTGGAGTTTATGAAGGAATCGCAGCATACTTGTTGTAAGTGCAACATGTTTCAATTTGTTATTTTTTCTTAGGAATTATAGGTCTTAAATGTTTTAAAAAAAGCCACTTTAATTTTGACTACAGCTTTTGAGAGTTTTTTGATTTATTGAATTATTTTAAATATTTGTTTTCCTTACGTGAAATTCAATTTAAGAAACAGCTGCGGCTTCTGCTGACACATTTCACAAAGTTTCTGCAATTTCCAATTTCTTGTGGCTACATATAAATTTATTTTTCGGTATTTGATACTTTTGTTTTGTCATCTTATAAGTTGTATGGTATTTTAAGATTTCTAACTTTTAACATTTTAAAAAATAAAAAATTCTTCTTATGATATTTCACGTATTTTTTCCTAGCTCATATTTCGTGAAAAAGCTTTCATTTTTCAGTTCGTGAAATAACGAACCTAGTTCGTGGGTAAGACTTTAGCTATATTGAAATAATTTTGCTTAACCTCATCTCTCTAATGTTTTGGGTACAATTTTGGAACTACATTTTTCGCATACTCACAGAATGACAATTTATACTTAAACGGAATTAATAATAATGTGATTGCACGTTCTACACGGTGGATCAAAGAATCAATAATTAATCCTTTCAGAAATTATGTGGAAGTTATTGGCTCAAATAATTGATCCACAAGCACCTCATATTTTAACATATAACCATCAAAATTGCGGGAGGAGAAAAGAATGCGGGCAAAAAACGAAGACCTTCAAATAGACATGACCTTGTAATTCGATTCCGCGGAAGCTATTATTAATTTCGCTTTTAATTAAAATTTAGTTTTCAGTATTCCGTATGCAGAAAGCTTCCCTTAGTGACACTATAATTTACATTTGCATTCACTAGCTATTTAATGATTTCCTGCAACCCCTGAGATTGTTAATTTCACAAATTTTCATTAATTTAACTATCAAAAATTGTTTAGCACACAAAATTTGTAGAATTGGATTTAATTCCACGATGAGGAGAGAACATTTATTAAAAATGTAATTTATGAAATTAATGATTAACGAACATTCAATATGAATAAATAGCATAAATATAAAAAGAATCGAATGAAACTTACGTAACACAACATTTGTTCAAATATTTCCGTAGTCCTTGTGGTAATAATCCATTTTCCCACACTTCATCACTATGCCCAATGAACACTATCTCATTAATATGCCACAGCATCAACGTTGCCTGCATAAATACCAAAAATGGAGATGCACCATTTGCAATAATTACTTTTACCACTATCAAATTCGCCGTCGCACAGCATAAATCAATTTCAATATCATTTGTTCATGTTTATTTCACCACTTTGCACATTTTGTTGGGAAAGTTGTTGAAAATTGTTCTAAAAATGTACAAGGTTTACACTTTTCCTAAATGGACACATTAGACATACTCGCGAATTTTATCCAGTAGCGAATTGATTAATTAGCATATGATTATTATATTATTTTTACACATATAATAGAAATTGTTATAGAAAACGAGTTTTACATTTAGAAAATTTACTTTGAATTGTTGTCAGCTTTTATCACAATAGGGACAGAGTTGAGTTTAGAATATAAAGAACCAGCAATGAATTATTATACGGATAAACATCCTAATCAGAGAGAGAATTTCATTTATCTTTCATGGAAAGTTCCGGCTAAAAATAACAAGAGAGAATTTATAGTACACTTGTACGTTTTTTTTTTAATTTATAGGTACAAATCCTAAAAGTGCTTAGATACATATAAATATACACAAAATGATATTTGAATTTATTTTAACAAAAGGTGAAGTTCATAATTTGCATTAAAAATGGTAAAATTTCGTCGAATCGTGCTAGATTCAAGCTTAAACTCAGTGTGTGATAAGTGGAGAAATTGTAGATTATTGCTAATTTCATTCAATTTAGCGATAGTGTTCAGGACAAACCAGAAGAAATGCCACAAGGCAATTAAGTGGGAAAAAGCAGCTGTGAACGTTGAATAGTTTTTCCAAGACTTTAATCCTTCAAGACGACGACTAAAGTTTCTTCAGAGTTTTGAACTGCAAATAGTTTGTGACACAGATGACGCATTTAAATTTATTCCAAACACTGGAAATGATTGATCGTGCATATTGCAGAAACTCCCAAGTAATGGCATGTGGGTGTTCAACTAATTTTAATATATAGAACTATACTTCCAAACAAATTGATCTGGTGGGAAGGAACTAAGAACTTTTTTGTAGTTCTACTTAATATAATTAGAACAAATGAGTGGTTAAGAAACTGAGGATATTATTTTATTACAAGGGAACGCCCATGTCGATATGTACAAAGATGTGAAAAACATTGGGTTAGGATTTCTTTCTTAAATTGTAATTTTATTTATTTCAGCTGTTTTTAATCGTGCACGTACTATCTCCAAAATTCTTAACGTGGTTTTCTTGAAACTACATTTTTAGAAGCCTTAATAGCAAATATTTGTTTTTGTTAAATTTTTTATAAAATAATCGACTAAAGTCAGAATATTTCTTCACATAAGAATTCACTTGCCATTATTGCCCATGTTACCATTTTAGTCTTGTTCATAATACTTAAATATTTTTTGAAGATACTGTACCTAAAAAAGGAAATACATAATTCAAATTTGTCATTATCGGAAATTCTTGAGCTATCGCCTTAAAATTTGAAGTAGTTGTAGAGTTAGGAGGATAAAAAAAGGTATAGTACTTGTTATGGAAGTCATAATATACAGTGTATGTAAAAATATCTGTGCATATAAAATTAATTCTGTAGGAGCACTACCACAAGTCGGCCCCTTTTCAAGGGAATAAGCAAATCAGTTATTTTAAGAGGTATCTTCCTAATATCATTATGGTAATGAAATCATATTTTTACATTTTTTAGTTTATGAATTACTCTCCTTCAAATTTCAATTTTGACTTTTAAGGAATAAATGTACCGAAGTGATATTTGTTACAAATTAATTTTAAGTCCAAAATTTGCTAATTTATCCAAACAGGATGTTTTTCATATTTGTACATGTGCGTACATACACAGTTTTTATTCGTTCCTTTGAATGGACCTCGACGGATGTAATATGGAAAGATTCGCTATAATCATGCGAGTGACACTAGGTTCCTGATTATGTCATAAATCGAATATATCAGTTATGTAGCGTGGTGCCATCCATTAAGTGGATCATTTTAAGGATCTTTAGAAGAATATTTGCTGTGATTCTGATTTAAATGAAAGTAATAAAAATAAAGTGATTTAAATTATATGGAGCTGAGAGCAAAATACGTAACGATACTGCGTTCTTCTAATTTTATTTTGCCGTATTGAGTAAACCCTTTTTACCTTGCGTTCGTTAACTGGTCGCATACGTGATAGGATCATAAAACACCTAACAATCTCTTTTTCTGCTAAAAAAACTGATATCGATTTTCACGTAAAGTAGTAGCAGCGGTCGTTCGGTGCATTTCACAAAAGACTGCATACACCTCCCGCGAAGTCGAGCATAAAATTCGATTCGCTGAATGGCGCCTACCGTATCTTATTTGCTTCATCGGAAACGTACATAAAATCCAATCTAACCCTTAAAGTTATCGGATGACCGTCTTTAAAGTAAGGTTACATATCTTACAATAAACGAAAGTGCTTTTAACTGGTTGTAGTTTTAGAATGAAAAACTTATTTAAAATCTTATTTGATTTGTGTAAACGGAGCTTCTCGTATTGCATATTGTAAGACATTGAATTTTCTTAATTACGAAATAAGATGTCGTTATCTTCTACGTCTACATCTGATAAAGTTGTAGGGACTTTTTTAAAATCTATTTTAAAATTCAATTAAACCCCTTCAGTCAAAAATAAAAAAACGGCGTTAAATGAACAATTCAGTCAGCAGAATTTAAGTGTTTATGTTCCCAGCGAAATAAATTAAATTATTTTGAGTCCTACAGCCAGGTCACGGTTGTGCAACAATTACGTGCCGATTTTCACACGAATTTAAATTAAAGTGCGCATTGGTGAACATTTATTAAATTTTAAATTGCTCATTGCCCCCTTGAACCTTCCCCACTTCGCACAAATTTCAAAAGTGGTCAGTATTTTATTTGTCTTCGCTTCAAAGTGGACTTTTCCGCGTTGCTCTAAATTTCCGGAAAATTGTGTTTCCAAAGCAATTAAATAAAAAATACTGGAATAAAGCTGTTCCTTGTTTGCTCTTAAGAAATTTTTTATTAATGTATGCAGTAACATGCAGAGGGTGCATTTTGTGACAAAATTTTATGGGGGTATGTGAAATGCACTTTGGCGTCCGACAGAAGACGGAGGATTTTCGTTGTTGTTAACGAAAGATAAAAAAATATTCAAGTCGTCATTTTAGCGAACAGCAAAAAGGCATTTCATTTCTGTAACAAAGCAAACAAGCAGCAGTACTTAATTTACTTATTGCGAAACTCTTTCCTAGACACTCTTTGTAAATTGCATCAAGATACGAGAACTGAATGGAGGTAAAGTTTTACGTTTGGCGTAAGTACCATGGGAGGGATTTATTGGGCTACACTTCTGCTATGATTTCTTCCTATTAATTTCCTTCCTTTCCATTGCTTACCTTACACGCATTTGGAAGAAGATTTTATTTATTACACTGACACCAACATTAACCACACGCAAGACATGCATTTGGTTTATGGAGAAAAAAAATACAGTGTAGATATTTTGTTCTGTTTTATTAATACTTTACACAATTGCTATCGATTAGTATTAACTTTATTGCTATAGAACTAACTGTTTGTTGGTCACTGCTCAAATAATACTACAAAATACTTGCGTATTTAAGAGAGAATATTTTCTTTGAGTTACATGACTTGTATATTATAATTGAAGTGGTATGATTTTTCGTTGATAAAAAAATGGGTCAAGTTGCAGTATGAAAAATTATTGTGAATAAAAACTCTTATCTTTGACCTTGAACCTACACTCAAAGAGTCATTGAACTGTGTACAAATCTCTTATTTCATTTTATTGAAAACGTCCTTACTTAATTATTGAAACGTTAATAAGTGTATTTCGTAATGTTTAATCCATCTGCAATTTTATTTTGTTTATTTAGAGGTGGAAAAATATTTGAAATATGAAGCTTAATTTACTGATAGAAATGAAATAAAAGAAGAATAAATTTATTATTTAAGTAATAAGATATTATTGCGCCAAACCAATTAAAAATAATTCATTTTTTTTCTAGAAATAAAAGAGTAAAATTCACAGCACATATTTTAATTTCGGTGTATTTATTTATTGCAGAGTACGTTCAGCACTAGACATCGTTCTTTTAAAAATCCTTCATGGGACATCATCAGAGACAATTTTAAGACAAAAAACGTTTTTTGTGTTTGAAGTCTGCTTGGACACGAGCAAATACACCTCTTACACTCCAGTTTTTGATTTTCATGTAACTGACCTAATTTGCGGACTTATTACATTTCATCAGTTCAATTTTATTTTGATTAATCAAAAATTTCAGACGGAATCTTGTTCTCTGTAATTCCCCTAAGTCTTTTCGAGAGATAACAACCAAAAGGAGGAGTCCGGGAAAGGACTGCCTTTAATAATACCAAAGAAAACTTCAATCAATGAAAATCTCTCAAACGTTTCAAGTGACTTGATCCGATTGAATTTTACTTAAATCGACCGATTTGCTTCGAACAAAGGAGGCAAAAGCGCACAAATGACGTCGAGAGATACCCCCAGTGGGGGGTAGCAAAACATACATATCCGATTTAATCCACTTTGCTTGTAAGTCCTAGATATGAGTCATAACGGGAAGGCATAGCTGTGAGGGACTTCGAAAGTCGAGTGGGAAAACTTGGATTCCTCTTGTGAATTTAAAATATCTGAAGAGAATGTGGCTATAACTACGCCGACTAAGGAAACTGGGCTAGAAGAAGTCGGAGAAAATTCCGGCTTATATCGAACTAATGGGGGCTTTGGTTCATTCACGGATGCTGAGAGGGACCTTTCCATCCAATATATGACCCGGAGCTCATGCTCTATTAAAAGAGCACCATTTATGGGTCGTAAATAGCTGCTTCGAGCATAGAGAGCCTCCAGCACCTAGATGTTGTCACGAACACCTACATAGATGCACCCACCGTTCCCTCCCAGAGGTGTGATGTGGATGCACCAAAGTGGATACTTGCGCTCGGATTTTACCGGCCTTAACTTCAATTTAAAACAGTTTGCCCCTTTTTCATTGGTCCAATGCAATTTCGGGTTCGCAGAAGGGATGGCTCAAATTAATGCGACAATCAAATGGACTTGTTGGGTTCGGTCTGTGATAGCGAATAATTTGATTGGACGAAAATTTGATTAAGCAGAAATCTCAACTTTTTTGTTGCAAATCGATTTACTAATTTGAAATTCATTCAATTTAGATAATTAAAAACTACCTCGTATTTGGTAGGCCCTGATTGGAATAAAACAGATGTCGTTTAGTTTAGTGCTCCCTGATTACTCGCAGTTTACCAAAAATAAAGCATAAAACTTTTCGAAATATATGAATATACTTTAGGGATAATTAATTTAAGGCTTTAATTTTTTTAACGCACACTGCCCAGGTCTGGAAGACTTACATATCTTAAAGCGGAATGTTTTGGTATAATTTTTCTATTTCGATCGGAAAGATATCATCGACATGTTAAAATTCCTCTAAAACATAGAGAATAACAACAGTAGGGTTCCTTTTGGACTTTTGGGCACGAAACCCTTAGTCATATTTATTGCATACGACTATAAACTTTTAGCTAATAAGGTACAAATCAATTTTTTGTGAAACCTTTTTAGCGAGCAAATGTTTTGAAAACTTTTGAAATGTTTTTTGAAGTGATTTGGAGATTTGGATTTTAAACGATTATGAAGAATGGGAGAACTGCGCTTTTGGCCTGCGGGTATTTTCTTGAATAGTTATTTATTCCAACGCTTTATGCATAGGTCAAAGGGTTTCCTATTTACATATAGATCTTCAAAGCACGAGTCTATCTTGCAATTGGCAGTAACTGCCAACACTGACGTAGACCCTCAGTCTAAATTAAATTCTATTATACCTACATAAGGGATTTAAAACATTTCCATTGACATGTCTGCAAGTCTGCACTGATAGTACAAGCAATTTACAGTAGAAGAATTCTATCTGTATTTAAATACAAAATTAATCAGAATGCTTCTGCAAGATATGCAAGATATTTGCGTGTGATAGACGGCCGGGTAGGGTAATTTTGGAGGTCGCCTTTTAAAATATGCTGGTGTGCTGGGGCGATATGAAAGGATGTTATTTCTGTTGCTGTTACAGTGAACAAAAGGCGGCGCCGAAGTGAAGCATAAAAAACCAAATATACAACAATAGGTTTATACATAACACTTTGAAATTGTCCCTATTAAAACTGAGTGAAATGTTTAGTACAATTGCCGATTTTCTATTCCACGTTTTCTCCACTGTAAATAAATGAAATTCCCGATTGCTAGCAGAATAAAGTAGCCCTTAGCCGTCGCTCGTGCGAACAGGCATCAGGTGGTGGAGCGTGGATATTTGTCCTCGACTTTCAATGTTCGAATAAATCATATTTCCCTCAACAGAAGTTATGAATATTACAAACAGGGTCATTGCGTTTTGGTGGAAGCACACGAAGTGGCATCTGGTGATAGAACCTTAAATCACAAATCTGATTGAAGGACAATTCTGAAGAAGTGATCACCAGGACGACGAATATGCTTTATGCCTGCGGTGCCCTTGGGCTCAGATGTTTAAGCCTTGTTTAAGACCTGTCCTCGAGGCGTCTTTTTCCGCTTTGAATCAAATGGCCGAGTTACGACCACACTTACGTAATCATTTTCAGATTATCTGGAACATTTCAAAGTTTTACCCGGCAGGGCGGACACCCTAACGAGAAGAAAGACAGAGAATAAAGGCTGGTGAGCAGAGTCTCCATTAATGGGATATTGGCCTCAGGATTTATGCTGAAATATATATCACCTCCGCCCGCCCTATGCCCCCAAGAAAACTTCCTTGGAGTACTTCAAAGGTCAACCATGAATTTATTACCCTGACAGCGGAAAATTGCCCGTCATTAACTTTCAAGCAGTTATTTGCTGATTGCTGAATATTTTTGCCCCTTGATCTATTTCCAGATTTCGGCTACAAATTCTTGCCCATGATCATTTTCCTGTCACGCACATTTTTGCCATCTTTTGATAAATTTCGTTATTCCTTGACACTTCTGAATCTAGACCAATACTTTCATCTGCAGACTGCATATTGACATTGTGGGGTCCATTGTAGTATAATAAATTACGGAGAAGTTTAAAAGTGCTCATCCTCAGAGACTGTCCTCTTTAACGACCCAACCCGTCATCATCATTCCGTTTATGGCGGAAATAAAAAATTTACACTCCCAGACTTGGTCTAATATTTGCTAAGAGGAACGACCGTCTAAAGATGTGCTAATATTTTCTGTATACATTTTAAAATGTCAACAAGCACTATGGGCTTCAGGGTAGTTAAATTCCGGCTTATGAGCCTACAAGGATCCAATTAAAAGACGACAGTGGATATGATGACGATAAGTACAGAGGGCAAATATGCCAAGCTTCATATTTATGAGACATTACCAAGAGGAGTGAGCGGGGGAATTAAGCTTAGAATTACACAGCAATAGTTGCATGGATAATTCTCATTTTATATCTATAATTAGCAATTTAAACTGTCTGACTGTTTCACTTAACATTAAAAGTTACGATTTAATTAGAATTTGATTTTGTAATTCATTTATTATACTAAGATTTGAATCCTTTGAATTAAATTATCAAAACTGAAAACCGTTATTAAGATCATAATTATTGTTCATTTGTAAATTAATGCCTTAAAATCGATTTATCATTAAATGAACAGCTCGACGTCTTGATAATAATTTAAATATAAACAAAGTATACAACTACCAATTTGTTCTTCTAAAAATGCTCTTATTAAGTTATTTATTATTCGAGCAGTACAGTAGATTTAAGTTATTATTGTATCCTTTAATATTTTAATGAATATGGAATTTTCTGGGAATATTTTTTAGAGATAGGGGTGGTATTTATTTATGTAAGTAGGTGTTTACCTCTAGATGACTAGTCTAGTTTTTCTCCAAGCAATCTTTTCAATAACAACCAATTTGAATTAGAGGTGGAATGGAAATGAGGGAGTATTGATTTTTTTGCAAATGGTTTCTACTTGGATCGCTTTTCCCTGCTTACGTTTTTAATTTTTCTCCTCAATGTTGTGATGTAATTTGTTCGTGGGTCATCAAATGGACGTTCTAAATTTATAGCATAAAAAAGACTAGAATGGTAAAGCAATCAAGAAATTAATAACAGACTCTGAATTTAAAGAAGGAATTTAATATTTCCCCGACGATATGTGCAATTCGTGAGTGGAATAAAAGCAAATCTAAACGAAAGTATCTTTTGATTCGAACGAAAGCCAACAAAGTATTTTTGTTTTTTACTTCCGTAGAGAACGCACGCTGACGAAAGGAGGAATTGCTTGATTTTCTATAGGGAAGAAATTCGTTTCGTCTGAGAGGTTTACTCACGACCCAAGATTTTTTTATGAATTTTCCTATGTTCCTGGATATTTTTACCTGAAATTGAAAAAGTTCTACTCAAATTTGCATATATTTCCCAAATAGTCTCAGAAGCATGCTTTTAGTTTACTGTGCTTTCGTAATGCACTCAGATCGGAGTTTGGGAATATTTCAAGTTTAAATTTTTAGTTGCAATTGGTTGATGGTCGCTTGAGGACAGCCTGTGGTCAGTAGAAGTTTTCGTGTCAGTTCTGCTAAACTGGGAAAAGTTCTAACTCAGGAACATTCTTTTTGATCAGTAAAAGTTTCATCACAGGTGAATTCTGCGATGGAATCGGAAGGTGCCTTTTAAAACTCAGGGGGTCATAGTCAGGTAATATGGATGAATTGACTTTTGTGTTTGTTCTCCTTTCCACATGCTCAGTGAGCACGAAAAAATTGAATATTTTCTAATATTTTGTATTTGAGAAAGTTATTTATTTACATTATCTTATTATGCTAAAACAAAAATAAACATTGTTAAAAAGTTTACATTGAACTTTTCTTTTCACAGAATTCAAGTATTTTGTAATCATATCGCTAAATTCTTCTCTTCTAACGAAATTAATCCCCTACCGAGGGGTATGATTGCAAAATCTTCTCTTCACTAATTTCTTAGTAAACAAAAAGACTTATTACAAGGTCTATTTCGAGACAGGTGGAGGATTTTGGAATACCCAAAAGATTGTATCATATATATCTATAAGTAATATATTTTATTTACTGTTTTAATTATTTTCATTAATAGTGCAAACACCGACTTTGTTGACGTGGAAGACTTTATTGAACTCTAAATTTTATCTACTAGTTGTTAAAGATACTGGTTTATTACTACACCTTCGAAAATTATAATTTATAGTTTTTAGGACATGCTAATATCATGAAATACCAAATCCTAAACAATAGGCTAGATAAGTTTATTTTGACTGCATAATTTCATATCCTATTAGAATATATCTAATTGAATATAATTCGTTACATTATGTTACGTTGCACTGTAAGTCAGTTCTGTAAGGCAGAAACCAATTACTTGCATCACCTGAACTTCCGCAAATCAGGGCACATGTTGTATTGTTGTGCACCTTATTTTAATGATGGGCCTTCTGCATTTGATTTCTTTTTTGTCCAACAAATCTCTCGATAGACCAAGCACCGGACTGCGCAGAACAAATCATTTGAAGTCAATATTTAATTTGATATAGTTCTCTCCTGCGCCTTCTCGGTATGCCATTACACACCATTACTGGTATTTCTGCATCATTACTCTTGAACCTTCCGAAGGAATTACGGGCACTTTTTTAATGCCGGATTCTTTGCGGGACATAAATTAGCTATTTATTTTTTTATATATTCCCGATGCGGTGGATAGTTGTGGTGAAGAGTGTATGATGTAAAGCGCAGTCCATTCGATTCACATAGCCTATAAAGGGGCTTGTCTCAGTTCTCTGCCTTGCTGACCGATAGCTCACGTACGTACTTCACGAATGTGATAATATTGATCTGCAGAATTAAGAATTCTGTTGCTACATTGCACGATAATGTTCGAACCATTACAATGTAATGGACCGTTCCAATGGGGGTTGACCGATGTTGTTGATTCTGCTCGCATGAATGAGCAAAGGCCTAGGTCCACAAGGCCATTCTTAACTCAGGTATTGTCATATTTCAAAGCATTTTTTTAGCCGAGCACAATACGAGAAAATGGCAGCAAAATTGATGTTCCAATGGGCAGAATATAAACGTGACACTGATTGCCCACTCTCATTCGGAGTTGGAAAGCAATTTAATTCAGAGTGGAGAGCCTTATTAATTTATCGCATATTTATTCACTCCCTCTGTAATAGCTATCGGGTCGTTTCAAGAAACAATAAATACTGGAATTTTTAAACCCTGGAGGCTTTTTCAATATCTTTTAATTCTCTCAGATGAAGTTCTTAGCGCAAATTTAATATTCTTCAGTTAAGGAGAAATTCCAAAGTTGTGATAATAATTTTATTCCTGGTAGATCTTAAAACTTTTCCTTTGGGAGCTACTTCAGATACAGTCATCTATCACGCAGAATTAGGATTCGGAGTTTAAGATATATAGCTGACCTTCCTGTACGCTATACTTTGGGAGATCGAAGACTTCGGTATGTTTCAGCTTAATTCTTTGGTTGCCTTACATGACACTTTGGGCACCTGAGTGGTGGAGTGGAGGCATCATGGTTTATTACTCGCATGGAACCCGGAGACGTTGTGTTATAAATGACCTTGCTAGTACCAAATATTCCTAAATTTTGTAGCTTATGTTCTGAGGAAGATTAATGGGTTTTGATCGATGTAACGTCCTGAGAACTAAATTTGTGAACAAACTGTAGCAATCATATTCAGAATAAAAGTGAAAAATTAGATGAGTAAAGTTTTAAATTTTTTAATAACAGTTTATTGCTTTTTTATTTTATTTCTTCACAAGAATTTATTTAATTAAATGGCAAATATTTATTTAATATCATCCTTCATGACATAGTCTATTTTCATGATATTGTATATATATTTTTTCCTAGTTTTATGTTCGTTTCGGGATGATTTGAAAACTACGAGATATATTTCCATCATATTTTTGTCATTCTGCATTTTATCATTGCTAAGGGACCTAAAAATAAACTAGGGTAGGTTTCATCTTAATGCGAATTCTGGAAGAGGAGGAATAAATGAAAATCAGAACAGTATATATCGGTTTAATAAATTTTATGCCTCAAGTAATGTGGTAAAAGTGAGGATGTAATTTGTTGTATCAGATTTATCAGAGAGTTTTGTTACGCTTTACTCGAATTCCGGGTTGTACTAGAGACCCAGGACTCCCGGACGGGACAAAATATTGCTTTGCTCTGTGTTGTGAAATACAGCAAAATAAATCTTCAAATGTCGTAACTTCTGTTCGTATGGGAAGCCGTCTGAATATTTGTTACTTGTTACGTCGTGTTTGTTTAGTTACTTTCTAAAACACGAGTTTTAATGGCCATTTGATTGTTTAATAGCTTCTAGATAAGCTTGAAACATGGATACTATCATTTTTTACATTTTTTACATTAGTAACAGAAATAAAATACTCGTGAGTATTCCGACTCTTGTCGGAACGACTTAATTACGTATTATTTATTATTAATCTGTTTATACAGGAAGGCGAATTTAGTTAAATATAAAATGTGTAGTAATTAATAATAATTGAAATATTTTAATAAGCAAGATATTTTCAGAGAACCTACTCTGAACGAGAAGATAGGATAAATCAAGTATAAGACTGCCGGCAACACCATGAATGCTAAATAAGGATGAAGGCTTGAAACCGTGTTCATGCCCTCATTTTGTAAACTTTTTGCTGTAAGAACCAAAAATAATTTTGCGAAAGTCAACTCACTGTCGAGCATCTATGAAATTCTATTTCTCGTTGGATGCTCAAGCTTTTCATCAAAATAATTGTGAACGTCAGTATGGAAACAGAAACAGCTCCTTGCTATGTGCCCCATGTTCCTGTTGAGCTCCGCTCCATGTTAATGAGAAAGTAACGAGGAAGCGCTCAAAGATGATCGATGATACTTAAGCTATCTCCCAACATTTCCCACGGGTTATCTTAAATTCAAACATTTCCCGCTTAATAGTTATCTGCTTGGTTTCGGAAGCGCTTTAACAAGGAGATAGGGTTTTTCTCTAAAATTGAAATTATGAACTTAGTTTGTTCTACACACAATTGGAATAGATTTTACATTCACAGGACATTTTCACGAATTTTGAATAACTTTAATATAATTTTGTTACATATTTTCAAAAATTAATAATGTGTATTAAGTATACAGAGCTTTCAATTTATTTCCGAAATGATAGCTAATTTCGTAGAAACTTAGCTCATATGGCACTTTTCGATATTTTGAAATTAATTGTTATAGATGAAAAACTTCTTGAAAATAAATTATTTACATTTTTAAGTTAATATTTAATGTCAAATGTGACTGTAAAAAAATTTACCCAAAAGTGTGGACAGACTTTAAAACAAACGGACCTTTTATCATCACTTTTTGAATTTTCTGCTTGGCAGCGTTATGAATACGTGAGTTCTGCAAAAGTGTTCCTTAAAACCTCAAAAATGTATGGAAATAAAAATGCGGCAAACACTGGTGTCCCTAAAGGCACATATATCTCGAATTAGGATACCCTCCAGAGATATCTTATGCTGAAATATTCTCCGGATCTCTTGGCACCTGTTCCAATTCGTTTAACCTATCTCGAAAAGGGTTTCCGTAAAGTATCATCATACAACTCAAAATTTCTACACCGTAGAGAGATGTCCTTCTGACACCTCTACCTTAATGATTGAGAAGATGTGCTGTTCACTTGTCGACTGTTTTCTGCAGTATCTTTTCTCCCGAAGCAGGAAGTGCCCTTATTTGACTTTGAGGCTAGAGCGTTGCACCTGGAGGGCATGTCTGTTTTTGCTGCCTGAAGATTTCTCCAAGCAACTCAACCTTTTTCCGATTGCTTGTAATTAAGGCCGCAGAAGGTAGTCTGCATACCTCGGGAGACGATTCCTTCCGCATGTAGTTCCATATGCAGTCGTATCGTGAATAATAATATCGGGAGAGGAAGTTCCTTAAGACAGGAACTTCCCTTAAGTGCACAAAGTGAATTAAGCGCTCTATCTGAAGTTTACTTCAAAAACTTTTGGGATTTTAAGATGTTTCTACCCCTGATTAGAAGTTTAAGTGCATGACAGTCCCAACGTGACGTCGTTGCATTATCAAGTGTTTTACAAGTAATTAATGTTTTAAAACTACGACGAGTTGAGTTCACAGAGATAATTGATAACCTTTATTTGATTTATTGAAAGGACTATTAAGATCTAACTAAAGCCAGATTATGATTTATATTGGGAGATTTATGGTTCATACTACAAATTGTGATATATACCGCGGATCTAAAGAACATATGTTTGAAATTTTATTTAGGGTTTATATGTTTAAATTATGAATCATATTTTCACTCATTTTGTAGAGATTTTTCTTTCTACATCTTTAATTTTGGTAACAAAAGAAACGTTCAATAATGAAAAATTTGCAGTTCGTTTCAAATGTTTGAGCTGTAGTCACATTAAGAAAATATGTCCATAAAACACTGGTTTTATCACGTTGTTGTATAAAATGATCACAAAAATTTCACACTCTACAAATAAAGCCCTCCCTGGTTTGTAAATTGGCAAAAGGCTCTTCGAAACGTAGTACCCTTCTAAAAAATAAGTCTGGACGACTGTACGTACTTGACACGTCCAAATAAGTTCAATTGGTCCACAAACGGGTATTTTATCGTGGACGTAAATTCGAAAGCGTTCTGATAAATGGACGAAGTGCTATCACCGGGCTTGCACCACCGTCGAATGACGGTCATAGCTCGTCAGATTGAACAGCGATCTGCAGGAAAATTTTATGAAAATCAATAAAGGCATCGACGAATGGCTAAACGCGCTATCGTTGAAGAACAAATTTTGGCATTAAATCAGTGCCACTGAAGTGACTTAGGCCTTTGTAAAGAGCGCGTAATGTGCGTTTAATAGTCACGTAAAAAAGACATGACAAACTGCCGTGACGTTCCAAAGATGTTGACTCACACACTCGGGGGTTGCTGGGAGCTCCCAGTAGGTTCGACAAAATTTCACCTGCAGAGAAACGTTTTGATCGATTAAAACTTGAATGCTTATACGGTGCTCACAAGATGGATGGGTGGTTTAGTTCCTTGCGACTGTGAAATCGCGTTTGATGGATAAATTTATGTGACTTCCGGCGCGTTCTGCGTCAGGTAACATTAATCACGGACAGCATCACTCATCTCCGTAGAATGCGGTGTTGCTAGAGCATTCATAATCTGAATTTCAGAGACCGGACCGAGTTTGCTCCTTGTCTACGATGGTTAGATTAGAAGGATTACATTAGGTCCTAAAAGGAATTCTGAGTTCTGGCCGATGATTATTATATTTGCTTGCGTATAGCTTAGGGTGTGGTTCCGTGTGCTACCCTGGTGAAACGATTTTGACGTATGTAAAGTCGCTAGCATGACTGCTTTTTATCTGGTTACCGGCGCCTGGTGCGCATTTGGAAAATCCCAAGCAATCGGATGGCACAGTTTCCTGGAAATTTTCTGATTTATAGACGGCACTCGAGCGGAATTCGTTGTAACTTTGTTCTTGAACTGAATGAAATATTCACCGAGCTTTACAGTAGCAGAAAAAAAATCGTTAAAAGCAGTTCCTGCCTCGCTCCTTTCTTTGTGTTCTTTCAAGGAATTACTTTTGCAACACAACAACGTGCTAGTGCAGCTCGTGTGTTTACAGTCAAAGTACTAGAATTTTTCTGGAATTACTCTCATTTGTATTCTCGCCATGCGCTGGATTTAATAGGTTCTGGACGGGCAGAGCCGTCTTTACATTTAAGTTGATTCTTTCACAGAAAGTTGAAGCCTACATTTGTAGATAAGTCATTAAAAATAATGGAAAATACAGAATGAGACTAGAGCAATTTTTCTAGAACTGCGGTAAAGTTAAGGTTTTGTCACACAAAAATCATATGAAGAAAATTGAAACACTTGTTTGCGATTTCAAAATAAGTAGCTGGCCGTATCGGAGTTGACTTACGTGATATATAAACGTAATTTAGCAGCTTTTAGAGTTGTTGTATGTTTGTTAGTTTGTCGGCTGTTCACAGTCGCTAAATGCTAGGGTATGGTAGTCACAATGATTATAACAGAAAACTGAATTCAGGCAGTAACAGAGTAGGGAGTCCTTACAAGACGCAGGTACAACACCTCACTTCCCACTTCGCCTAATTGCGCTACGTCTTAAAGAGAGGACTTGTGCTTATTTGTTTTGACGCGCTCAAAGTAAATTTACGTGAAATTTTTCTCATCGTGCAAATATGCTAAATTTTTGCATTCCGGAAATAGTTTTATTTTCATTTGTAGTGAAGATGTCGTCTTCATTAGTTTGACTTTCATAAACGCATATTTTTCCATATTTTATCTATTCGTTGTGTTATTTCGTATTAAGAATGTGGGACAAGTTGTCACAGGACGTTCGGGATCAATACAAGATTAATTTTACTGCATCTCAAATGTTCCTATTAGTCACTTATTGATTAGTATTAGGTATTTGATCTCAAATGTAATTCGGGTAATTAATTCACTATTTTTTTGTTTTTTTTTTTTAATAAAATGCTTCGTTTATTTTCTGACAATTTTCTCCAATCATTGTGACAACCAGTCCAGACATAAGAAGTCACAAAACCTTTGTTTAAAAAATATGTAATAACTTTTTATTCGTTAATTTTATTGCTATAATATTTTGTCAGAAAGAACATTGATAAATATGCTTTAGATTGATAGGCATGTGACACGGGTCGACTGCGAAAAATTAAAATCATTTAAGAATAAAAATGGGACAGCCATACCCGGCCTCCCCTACAACAGAAACGTAAGGGTTCTGAGAATATCGTCTGAACATTTTTTTCATATTTTTCATTCTATCTATTTGTAGAGCCAATTTTAATTACAGTGGAATTTGTAATGAATGTTTTTTATGGGATTATAGGGAGCACCTATCACTGTAACATAAACTTTGTTTTATCTCAATATCTCTGCGTTACGGAATATTTTTTTAAAATTCTCTGTCAAAGGCACTGTTCCGATCAAACCAAAGTTCAGAATTTTTAAACGAAACAATAAAAAATTCAGATCGATGCTAGATAAAAGCACAACCGCTCCTAAAATTTATAAAGCATTATTTCATTCTACAGATTTTTACTTGATTCGTTTTATCTTGCTTAATAAACAAAATTTCCAACTGATTTTTGATTGTTTTTACCTACATTTGATATTGGTTAGATGTGATTTTTACTCGCGCATCGAGGGTTCCGTTCCAGGGCTATTATTCCTCTTTGAATTTATATTCATAGAGAATGAATCATTCCTAACTCAGATAATAATTTTCTTAATGTTGAATAACTTCGTTGGTATTCATTTATAGAACTAATTTGATTTCGTTGTTTCTGCCTTTAGTAATGCATGAGTGTTTTTATACGTCGTTACAACATTTAAATGTCGAAATAAATTTAATATTTCCAAATAAAAAATAAATTTTGAATTATTGTGAATATTGCAAAACGTAAATGTAAAGTTCAAACACGTAAATTTGGAGTAAAATATTGCATGGCAACTTGGGAACAATTCAGGTATAATTCAGAGTTTGCTTTTGCATTAATGAATTGCTTTTTGCGTAGCCAATTACTACGGCAATGATAAGTAAAAGGATTATTTGGGCATGCCAAATAATGCTATATCAGAATTTCTGCACCTGTTTTTCCCTTGTCCGAACTAATCAGTTTTAACGACGAAGTGAATTGGAAAATTCAAGATAGGTAATTAAGCTTGTTGCCCACTCATCTTAGCTCTCTGAATTTCAAGTGGGCGTAGTTAATCAACGGGTTTCATCAAACCCTCATCACTGTGGAGCAGCAAACTGTGCACTCAGTGTATAGAGTGCTTAGAGGATTGCTGAAGTGTGTTAGTTTTCTCAAAGCAATCAAGATTTTGAAGTTTGAGTGACATACGTAGGTTCACATTAGAACGACGTCAGTGGTGACGATACAAGGGATATGCATTTATTCCATGGTATATAAAGAAGACACAAAGAGAAGTTTTTTTTTCACAGGCATACTCACATGAAGAAGATCTAATCAAAACATTCAAAAGAGGAATTGGCCTTCTGGGAAAAATACTATAATAAACCCTCGTACGAGTTAGGAAGGGAAACCCTGTTGTACTAAAAAAAATTAAAAAAAAAATTGGCAGATTTAAACTAAGTCAGAGAATACCAAAATTCCTGTAATATTATTATACCCCAAATTTGTGATACAAAACTTGACATGAAAAGATCTCGCACCGGCGAATTAAAATGCAAACAATTTTTCAACGATCGTTAAATTTCCCGCAAATCCTTTTAAAGTACGAGTCGATTTGGGGGAGAAGCTTCGTCAAAGTTTCTTGGATTTGGAAAAGGTAGGTTCAGTCACTGAGGCACTTTTGTATCTAAACAAAAAGACATATGGATACATCTTCAAGACTAAGAAATGAAGTAATTAAAGCTTGTCGCATTTAATTACTTGAGTCCGCAATACACAGGAAAATTCGGAACTTGTGTCTAGATTAATTTCAAGAATATAAGAGCAGGTATTTATAGGAGTATTTGAACGATATATTCACAAATTTAAGCTGCTGTGTTTATGAATAAAATTATTACAGAGAAGGTGATAAGCCAAAACAGAGCAAACGTTTGAGATGTCGGATTAATTTGGTTTTATCTTTGCCCTTCTTATTTCATTCGGCTTAAGGTGCCATTTCAAGAAATACCCCGAAGATGCAATTGTCAATGTAGGCCTCTAGAAAATATTTGCAGGAATGTTTTACATCCATGTGGGAAAAAACTTCCATTGTGAAGCGTTCGCAAAAACACTCGACGCTAATTGGTTTTGTAAAGAGGAGCATATCTGGAGGAGTTACGTATTGACATCTTCGTAGGAAGAACATAGAAAGTTTGACCTCCTTGAGAATTGTTTTCATTATGCCGCCCGAGACATTCGGAGCAAACAGGCTGCGAGAATTGGTCCGTCGGGGAGGCTCCGTAGGTCAGCCAAGTCCCACTAATGAAAATCACTTAAGTTTCTTCCAAAGTTAGTTTATTTAATTTTCTTTTTGTGGTTATTTTGGTTGTGCTTTTGACGGTGACGAAGAATCGCTTAGGTGGATTTGTTTCAGTACAAAAGGCTGCAGACTGCAGGCATATGACATATTGAAGAATGGAACGTAGAGGTCGAAACTTCGATTTTATTCCACTTTTAGATTTATCGCTTTCGTACGAAAACACATTTCCTTTAGATTGGTGCATCACATTCCCAATGACGATTCGTATAGGTATGCATTTAATTTATTTTTGAATTTTTAGGTGATTAAAAAATCCAAATGTGTTATTTTCTGTACGCTGGCCAAATTTACCAACCTTATTTCTTATATAACATTATACAACATTGCTGATTCTTTATGTGTTGGAACAAACGATAAATAACTTGCATAGGATGACTTCTTCTAGTACTGTAACAAATTAAAATGCTGTCCACAGTACTCCTTTAGGTTGAAACTTTAGCTTAAATTTATTTATGATATATGAAAACTAACTATTAAATGCAACCAACAAAAAGTAACTTTGTAGAACAAATAGCAACTCTTTTAAAAGTGCTTGCCACCAAAGTGTAAAATTCTCTCTGCTAATTTATGGCGTAAGCCCCTTCTAAATCTGCCAACTAGAAACTTGTTTATCGCTAAAAAGTGGGTTGGTCAAACGAGGGGCTTTCCAGTTGGTGAATTTAAAATTACCGAAGTTATTTGCGGAAAGTTCAGCCCAGCACCTCAATTATTAAGCATGCAAGTGAATTTCTAATTCTCGCCGGCCCAATGAAGAAAAACAAAAAGTTTTTGCATTTGGTGTTATTTTAAACCCGAAATTACTTGACTTCCGGTGGTGTAGTATGGGCAAGTTTCCTCAACTCCCACTTTTCCTTCTTTGTCCCTGGCTTTTTGGTTTGGGTGCTTATAAATTCAACACTGAACGGGGTGGTAAAAAATACCTTGTTTCACATGTGTAAACAATCGCGTCGCTGCTGTGGATAATTGAAATATTTGAGATAGATTCGGTTTAAAATGTTTGTCCGATTTCATTCAATGGAGATTAATTAGCTCACTAATCCTGCAATAAATCTAAACGAAGCTCGGGTAACTTATGGAACCGGGCAACCATTCCCAGTTGTATGATATTGAATTAAAGTTACAAATTGATGTTTAATTAATTTTAAATCTGATGGGAATTATTGGCGAGAAATGTTCGTTTTCATTACGTCTTAAACTATTATGATGTAAACAAATAAAAGAACTTATGTATGATACATAAGCATGTTTTACTGGATTTTAATTATTGAAGTCAGGGACGAATGATGTTAACATTAGCAGTAATAAAATTTTCAATTCGTTGTTTTAAATTAAATTATATTTGTTAAACTATGCGATGGTGACACCACATCCGAAAATGTAAAATTTGCATGTTCGAAAATATTCGGGCGGAAAGCAAAAATGTTATTTAGAGAATTTAAACTTAACTTAATCCCTTAGGGATGACGAATTTCCCATTCATCATGCGTCGTTCACGTCCGATCTTATTTAAATTTTTTGGATGTATATGGAAAACACGTTTGTCCACTCGGTGAAGAAAAAACTTTACAACAATTTGTATAAAATTATTCAATGTAAGATGTGTACGCAGCACTTTTTCCTTAAACAATTTATTTAGCTTAGAGAATAATGCCTAAAAATTAATTGAACTTTGAAAATAAAGGAAATGTAAAATGTAGTTGGGATGCATGCACAGGCATGCATGGGGTAACTAAACTTTTTTTGAATAGGACTCTAGTTCAGTAGAATTATTGACGTCGTAGTTATTCCACACAGGAAATTAAGGGTCCATGAACGGGCGACAAAGGCTAACAAAGGTTGTCTGATAACTGGTAATATATCTTCGGACTGGTAATTTGGGACAGACATAAACTTATAGTTGCGTTACTATACTCCCTATATCTTGAATAATTAGCTATATCTTCAAACTTTACATGATGTAAGTTTTCTTGTTTCCACAAAATGTACACACAACCCTGAAATTTTCCGCGATACAAAGTTTAGCATGCATGCTTTCAACTTGGTAATACATGCTGCATTCTTATCTTGTCTTGTTTTAAAGCTTGTTAGTCCTTACTAGTCAGATGTGCGCCTTAATTACCTATACAAACTTCTAGCGTTCTCTGGGGTCAAATAGATGCTAGAATATGATCTTAAATTCGTTCCGGTGTTTGTGTCGTTACTCTTTAGAATGTCAAGGGTGAAATTTAATCTTACTGATTATATTATGAAAATTTTACAACTCGGTTTCATTCATCCAATGCGATATTTTACTTGTTTAAATTGGAAAGAAGCCGTACCATTTTTATACGATTAAGATTGGTATAGTAAATAAAAATAATAGCAATTTTAAATGAAACCTATGTTAAATATAATATAAGTAAAGGCAAATTACACTGAAAAGTTAATTGGAAAAAATAAAAGGAATATGTATAAAGCCTTTACAATTTTAATGTAAATTTTGATTTCATTTTATTTTTACGAATTTAGATTTTCAGAAAATATTTATGACATGCAAATTAGAATTTTAAGCGTGAAAAGGCACTTTCAACCCATTACACATTTTGCTTGAATTATATTCAGCTTTACCAAAAAATAAATGAATTCCCTTGCTGATTCACCTGAGTGAATAATGTCATTTTGCTAGTGAGTAAAAGCGAAAAAAACCCTTAATAAGTCCATAGAGGCCGGTTCTCTGTTCATTATAATTGAGTTATTGTCCTTTCGAGACTGCTACTGTACGTACTAAAGAACTTTTCGGCATTAGTTGGCGATTTATGGCCAAATAATAGGCAGCTACCACTTGCACCGAAAATGTTTACAAAAAAACAAACCTCATTCCATTAGAAGGAGTTAGAATCATTAAACGGACTGACATGGGTTATGACTGAAAACAATTTCGACTCATCACATCACTTAATTTCAAAAACGTTTTGCTAGCAAAAACATAAAAATTCCCACTTCCGTTCAAGGCAAACTGTTCAGAAAAAATATGGTCAAAGAGAGGATTTTCCGGCCTTTTGCATTCATTTCCCAGAAAGTACTTAAGGCCAAGCCCAGCAATAGAGACCTTAATTCACATCAGACTTTCGTGTACCGGATCCCGTAAAAGAAAATTAAGAAAGAAGAAAATTAAACGCTTGGCAACAATTGCCCCGGCTAGTGGTCCCGGAGTTCCTTCATTTGCAGGACTAAGCCCGAATAGTATAAAGGGAAATTCCATGATAAACGCTGAACTTCATTAGTTCCGGTTTGTACTTTTTTTAAACAAATCTGGGCCTTAGAAATTAGATGAGGTGGGGAAAACAGAAAACTCAATTATCGGAGCAATTTAGTTTTCGTCTTTTGAAGAGTCCCCGGAATTCTGACCGATATTTTTCCCCAATGGTGTTATACACTAGTTGAGCGGTTTGAAGTTTGTTCCAAATTAGATTTACATACGTCCGATCCTTGTGAAGTGGAATAAACCTGAGTTTCATGTCAGGACAAAATTTACATATTCTTCCTACTTAAATCTGAAATGCGTCTACAAAAAAATAAAATAAGAAGATTAACCTTTTTTACTTTTTAAGTTCAAACAAACACCTTTTCAATTAATTTCAGTCACTTTCCAATTAAAGTAATTTAATTGCTTTTGGACAACAAATTAAAAATTAAATCAATAAATTAATTAATTTCATGTTAATTACAATAGAATAAGAACACCAATCGGATTTGTATATCTATAACAACGTTGTACTGTGAACTAAATGTAGCAATATCAATAAATATAATTAAATAAAAATATCAAACATACTTGCTTCTAATAAGTATTTTCAATGACTGCTACAGTAATAATATTTATCTTCCGCACCCATTAAATACGGTTCATTAATTTTCCATTGTTTTGAAAGACGCTAATATAATACCCTTGCTCGACTGGCCTGAGTCCCTTTTTGTGGTATACATGAATATTCCCCGAAAAGGGTTGGTAGGTTAGGTGAACACATTTTCATCCATTAACACTGCCGAAGAGATAACAAGGAGCAAAAGCAAAAGTTATGTCGAACAGCAATCGAACGAGATCAATCTAATGAATATACCACCCAAGAATAGGACGAAGGGAATGAAATACTACAGGGCGTTTTTCCATGAATAGAAGACTAGCCCAAAAAAGCAACATTGAGAAAGTTTTCGATTTACGAGAAGAAATAGGACAAAGTGACTTTTACTGCTGTTCATTAATATTCTTTTAATTCCTTAGAAGTCCCGATAAGACTGATTTTATTTCTTCAAAAACACGATCGTCGCAGTAGGAGAATTTCTTAAGGAATTTTTGCGGATACCGCGATCAAGAATTAAGCTCGCGTAATTACGTCGATTCAAGCCGCAAGATTCTTTAAGGAAACTTTAAGAGATTTAAGGGCTTTTCATTTCATTTCAGGCTAAATTGCACGTACAATTTTGTATGTCATATGTTACACGACGTACGTAAGTGTACTCTAAATTTGCCCTTTGAAGTAGGGAAAAAGTCGTTCCTTAAGAGAAATGTGCTTAATTATTGTATCGATTAAATTTGTGAGGAAATGAAATCGTAAATGTTGTGTAACTTTAATTCATTTGTTGTTTTTCCAGGGCATGGAAATTATTCCTCCTATTCAAAGAAAAAGTCAGGCTATCAGTGAGCGTTTTCAAAGCGTTGTTTTTTTCGCCTCTGTTATGAAACGTAAGTAACATATTATAAATCAGTTTTAGTAATAATAATATAGAAAATTTCCATAAAGTTCAGTTTCTTTCACAAGGTAATGCAAGTTTTAAGGAACGATAAATGTTGCGGAACAAGAAGAGATTTCAATGGAAATTTATAAGCATTAGATGAAACGGCAATAGTGATTTTCAGCACGGAATAGGGTCATGAGCATTTCAATCTGCTACAGCACCCTGTACCGATGGAAGGCATAGTGTTCATGAGTCATTCAACAATGAAGAGATAAGGTTCTTGATTTTTGAGCGCTTGCAATTTGGCACCATCCCCAATGGATTCAAATCGAATTAAATGAATTTCGGGAGGGAAGTCTTGATTTTGTATTGCGCTTATGGGCTATTTGGGATTTTTATGAATTAGTGCTTTATAAGCGACGAACGGCTTTTAATATTCAATAAAAATAAAATTCATGCAAGTAGGTTTCCCTAAAGGTATAAGGCATTTTAGATTTTATCAATGCAGGCGGACGTCCGTACTGAAATCTTTTGAAATGTAAATAAATTAGACACATATAGTACTGCATTGTACTTATTCAATTAGGAATTTTGATATAAAAATAGAGAATTAGTAATAGAGCCCAAATGATATCGGTTCTGTTTGATAAGTCAATATACAGAAAAGAAAATTTATCAAACACTTAAGCAAATAAATGAGGATGCTTTTAGCCAATACAAATAATAATAATAATAATAGTTTTCTACATATATCGAATTACTGGTAGTCTACCTTAAGAGTTGCTTTCGAAAACAAATAAATACTTTAGTAAATTTTTTCATATCATAGGTGATAGCTCAAAACCCAGCCAACGAATCCCTGCGCTCTAGAGCTTTGCAAAAATTGAAAGAAGACCTCACCTAGGCATCGCAGATTTAAGATTATAGCATTATTAGTTTTGCTGAAATTAGTTGAATATTAAGAACTACTTTTCTAGTTGATCTGTCTTTTTCGTTTAAATAAATTGAACATAACTTTAACAAGTTCTTATGCTCTTAATCCGATCAGTAGGCTGATAATGCCTTACGTGCACTTTTGTATCGTAGTTTAGTACGCACAGCCTAGTAAAATGTTGGGGCTATTTAGAAGAGATAGTAAAATTTGAATCCGAAAACTTTCCAAGTCGTGTTTACAGTAATCCTTATTTACAGCCATTTTAAACTCCACTTTAACTAAAGAAGCATAGTAATGAATGTTTTCAAAATATTTAATATTAAAAGTGTAAATAACACATATCCTTCTAACGTAATTAAGAATTAGTGTTAAAAGTGAAACTAATTCCTTCCTCTATTTTTGTGGGTCAAGTTCAAAGCTGTTTGCTTGCAAAATTGAATTTGTTAAATATCACTCGATTTGAAGAATTTTTGGCCAAGAAGAGCATTTCAAGAGTAGTTATGATGCAGATACGTAGAGAAATCCTCAGGCATTGAGGATTTCTAAACAAGACTAGGAATTGAATGTACAAGTGAATTCATGTACACACTGAGTTTAAGTCCATTTCTACAAGATCCAAGACAATGTAATCAGAACGGTAAGCATCAGTTATTCTTGGACCAAGTGTTCTAAAACCATATCAGGTATATTTCATGATATTTTATCATTCGCAGCAGGAGCAGTTAATTGCCGAGCCCCTTTTTTTAGATCACGTGATTCAACTGCCTTTTTTATAGAAAATCAATGTACATGAATAGCCCTTAAATTGCATCCTTTCTAAAAACGACAAATTTGGTACACACGGTTTCACACCAAGGATACAAAGCAGATGTCGTGTCACGCACAATTGGTGTCGATAGCACTCTTGATTTTCCCGGGAATATGTAACAACTATCGAACCCAGCCTCGCTCACGGCTTATCTCACTCACAATAATGACGACAATGTTGTCAGAAACACTTTATCTTAAAATTTCAACATGTCAACTTCCTGAGAGGTGCACCACTAAACGTGATTAAACTGAAACCACTGGGGTTTCATCTTGCACAAAACCTTACGCCACATTTTCAGGCCTCAGGACTTAGGCATTTCGATTTTGAATTTTCCGCCATCGTCGCACGACCGAGCGCGCTGCGTGTTCGAAATCGCCTTTCGTGCGGTGTACTGGGGCGCCTTTTGCAGACGCCGCGCGGAAACCAACTGATGCCGCCGGTTTTTGTTATGAAGAAAAGCTGGGCGCCATTGTCTCCGCCGACGCGCGCATGCCTAGGTCCCGGATGCTGGGTAGAGCTTTCAGGTACCACATCTCCACACTTTACCTTATGTCTTTTTGCGGAAGAACTTTAAACTGTTTTACACGGAAGTGAATAGCCAGCCGAATCCTAATGCACTTTTTGTTTTTATCTTTTATCGCCCGTAAATGTCTTAAGCAGGAGGAATTTAATCAAATCCCTCTCGAGACGATTGTCAACCCGGAGAAGTTTGTAAACAGTTGAAGTTGAAGTTGGGGCATTTCTTGATTCCCGAGTTAAGTTTTCGCAGACCGTCAATTTTACAGGGAAAAGAAAGTTCCCTTTCCAGATCTGGATATTGGATCAAAATTTAGATCTCGTATTTTCGTGCTCCGTGACTATGCTTATTTGAGCAGGAGCTTATTACATGCCAAGACAACCCGTTCATCCTTTCGTGCTCCTCGGTGCATTTAGGAAATAAGTCAGGATCTGGGTATTTGCTATTTACTCTGGTCCGTCGAATTTGGCTTTTGTTTTTTAGATGCTTTTGACCACGGGGTTTGCCCACAGGACTTTCTGGTACAGTCATTACTAGAGTAATGACTTTCATTAGAATGAAACTTAAAATTAGCAACTACTGGACTGGACCCAAAATACCTTTGATATGAAAATTAAAGCTCTTTGCTTAATATTAACCGGTGACCGCCCTGGCCCTTAGTCCATTCAGAAAGAAAGCGTTCTAATTTTACATTAACACTTTACAGAGAGAGGCTTACGTCATCGCTTTGCGGGAGTTTCCAGGACAAGGCCAGTTGGGAAACCCGGCCAGTTGGGAAACACAGAGGAAGGTGGTATCAAACAGAAGGGCCATAATTGCTTATTTAAATATACAAGTACCTTCGCATCTCCGATCCGCCATCGACGCTGCGCATTTTACGTGCTTTATTGTCTTTTGGATCATGTAGCACGCACAATGGATGTCGGATGTTGGTAAACAGTGGAAGGCTCGTAAATATTATGGCTGCGGTATGAACAGCGAAAATTGAGGGAAATTCAACACTGGACGTGCAAAAGCCTACAAGTTGGAACCTTCCTCTGGGAAAATTCAACATAATCTACATGGATGGAACAAGTCATCCTTTTAACATTGTTATGAGATATCAACAACGTAAGGCGATTTCAGAAATGAGCGACTTAATTTTCAATTCAATTTAATTATGTCGTTAAAGTTTTCTTTAAGGGCTGATTAGTAGACCCATTAGATACATGCGTAATTGTTACAGTTAATTTTTCACTGTAGAATTTCAAAATTTTGTTTTGTAAAAATCTTTTTGCTTAATATGCATATTAAAATCTCAGAAAATTTGTGTACAATTTTCTTGAGCAGAGGGACAAATAGAAGAAATTCCTGTAAAGTGCTCAGATCTTCTTGGTTGATTTTTCAATAAGACAGTCCAAGAAAGCAACATTTTGCAGCCTATATTTTAATTTGATCTCGAAGCTAGCTTACCATGAAAGTCTTATCAAAATTCGTTCAGACGCTATTACACATTATCATGACAGATAAGAAGAAATAAATAAAATAACAAAATGAGCTAATTTTTCAAAATTATTATTATTTGCTCTTATCTTTTGCGTAATGAAAATTCCCAACATTTGAACATCTATAATCAACCTATTTGCCTTATTTTTAGAGTTCCTGAGGCCTCCAGATAACACCC
This sequence comes from Proctacanthus coquilletti, assembly GCA_001932985.1. NCBI lineage: Eukaryota > Metazoa > Arthropoda > Insecta > Diptera > Asilidae > Proctacanthus > Proctacanthus coquilletti. The sequence continues at coordinate 96,659 of MNCL01000112.1, forward strand.
CATCACTTTCATTGTTTATCTGCTTCTGTGAGCCCTGTATTTAATGAGTTCCAAAAAAACCAAAACAAGTTAATACCGAGTGTTGGGGAATGTCATAACCAATTTAGGAAAAAAATGCTAATTATAATTATCTAGGTTTCGTAATGTTCTTTTTATAAGGCATATATTGAAACAACAAAAATGCTACTTGCTAGAATGCTATTTATATTTTTTCATTAGCAATTATATTAATTTACTCGTAATCGATTACGTCACTAGCACTTGAGTACACAATTTTTCTGATACGTACATAATTAGAAAAGGCCTAAACAATTTGCCTTCTAGTTTCGTAAATCAAAGGAAGCGCGTGGAATTACAAAATGTGTAAATGTACTCCAGTATTCAAACGAGCGTACTGCTTTTTCCAAGAATATGTACTCAAAATGTGCCTGAAGTCAAGTTCTAGATCATGTGAAAAAGTCCCAAGAGATTGAGTATCAGCTCTTATTTTGATTTGATATATTATATATGATATGTATATGCGCGGAGTGAGCAATTTCAATCAATGTGCTATGGTTATTTCGAAGCCTCAAAGTTTGTTTGCGTTATTCTTTGATTGACTTTCCTTTTCATCGAGTTTACCTTGGGAGGGCAGAAAAACATAAACATTTAACTAACTTTAAATTAAACCGAAGTTAAAAGCAAATCAGAAATATGAGAATCATACGAGTATGTCTCTCTACGTATTCGAATGGGTCTACGGTGGCTTATTTTTTAAAGATTTAGATGTGGAAACGCATAAATATGTTTTAATAATAAACTCGAATTCAGTGAAAACCTTTTGTGCAAAAGAAAAATGAACTTGCCTGAACAGCTCTTCCACTTATTTCAATGTTCTAGGGCGACAATATAAAAGGTTTCACTTCGTCATAGCGTTAGTTGGGGGCTTGGAAAAGAGGCCAATGCTTTGTCCTGCCGTGTGGGAAACGCTCATAATATTGCGTTCACTCGATGTTGCTGCAACATAGGATAAAAGGACAGAACACGGGATACAGGAGGGAGTAGTGCCCAGTGAATTAAAGTGCAAGGCTCAACATTGTACAAGGGAAGATGCTTCATTCCGACGCAAATCTGCATTCCACTTGTTTAACCTAAATTTCGATGGCATGCAAATATTTCTTGCATCAATTTTTTGAAGCATAGATGGAACATCAATTGTCTCTTGCTTCTATGACTTCACACTCACTTATGACGCGTGTGACGATATTTCGCCGCAATGTACCATGGTATTTTTGTATTTATGAATTCCAGGGAATTATTTATCCGCAGTGAATTTTTTGGATGATTGCAATTTATGTTAACACATTGGTGTACTGCAAAATTATAAGATGCTTCTTAAGACGCGTATATGAGTATACTCACACCGCAACATTTTCTCTGATTGGAAATAAGTTTAAGCAACGTATAGTGAAAATTTCCTAAATAATTTTCCATATTGGAAATTTATATGGAATTTACGATACCGTAAGTTACGTGGCTTGCAATGACTAATGATTTTTGGCGAGTGTCAATCCCTTTCTTTATACAGGACCTTCAGATGTGTAAAATTTTATTGAGAGAACAATGTTCATATTGCACCACTGATACCATCGAAATACCCCTTTAAGTTTAAAAGGCTACCATTCCCTCTGAAGGTATGTGTGTTTTGAAACATGATCATCGTAAGGTTGCACGGATTGTCACTTATAAAATAAACTGGTATTGGTTTGGGGATGGGCTACTTCTCGCACGGTCAATTTAACGAATTCGCTTTGGTGATCAAGCAATGCAATGCCGCCGGTGCTAGTTAAACCAGATTAGAGTAGAGAGTTCTCAAAAAGCAATCTTGTTTTGGTCCACTTTTGGGTGTCGAGAACAATTATATCAAACTTCAAAATCAGTGGAACATAATCCGCGGTATCAAAATGAGCAAAGCCGTGGGCAAAAGACAGTTTTAGAAAACTGAAATATGAAATATTAAACTGGTGTGTCTTCAACAGAATACTCAAAAGGTGGTTTATTTATGACCAATGGTAAAGCATCCAGCACTAATTTTCCACAAATTTGGTTGACTTAATCAAATCTTTTATCTCTTCAGATGTCTAGTTGCAATTGTCATAAATTTTATCTACAGCAACTGGAATTTTACGAAACAATAAAAATAACAATTACCGACGGCACTTGAGCTGAATGGAAATAATTCAGGGAGATGCTTGTCCCTGAGAATGTGGCCATGAGTATGATATGTCAGGCTTTTTCCGCTCCATTACACATTTATCAAAATTCAGTGAGCTTGTTAAGGGCGCTCTTAAACTTTGTCCTTTCTGTATCCGTGGTATGCTCCATGTTGTTTTCCACGGCAGAGGGGGAGGGTCCTGTAATTTAGTCGTACTTAGGAAACTTGATAAATTCATAGCATCCCGCTGGGGCAAAGTTACACCTCAAGTTAAGTGCGGTGAAATACGTTAAATATTGGAGCCATACAAGTCACGCTAAGCCACTTTGTGAAAGGAGTTTAAGCATTTTAGTCACATATGAGAGTGGTTCTATAACCCCATATCCTTTTCATCTTGAGTTCTATTCGGGTTTTTTACTAAAGTCTTATTTGTCCACTTTTAGCACAAGACGGTGAAGAGTTTTTGAGTATGTACTTCATAAAGTATTCCTTTTAATAGCGTCAGGCAATTTGGATTATGAGACATATACAGAACGAAAAGGCGAGAACCTGTGTGAAGTTGACTTATATTTACATTTTTCTTTATTCAAATTCAAATAAAATATTTATCTAACAAATTTAAACCTTCGAAATATAAATGTTCACTATAGGCGTAAAATTGAAATGGTGAAAGTGCCTAATACTTTGGGATATTAAAATATTAAAAGCGAACTTTAGGAAACAATGTTGAGCTTACAAACATTTTTTTTATTTTAGTCTATTTCTGTTCAAGAAACAAGAATAACGAAATTCTATTCTATTCTATTCTACAAGAATAATGAACGTGGGACCCGGCGCGGAAAATCTTTTACTGTTTATCAATTACTTACGATTTCACCTCATAAAAATTTATGGACGTATAAAGAGGCCTTCTTTACAAGATCCAATTGTTTACTTATCTAAAATTAACTTTTCACTTGAAAAAAAAATTGAAACAAAATTTCTATTGAAAAAACTGGAACAGAACTAGAAACGCTGCTTACAAAAACAATCTTTTTTAAGAAATTTACGACTTTTATATTAGAAAAAAAACATTGATATTACTAGAAGGCCAAATATTTTTTTGTTTTGTAATACAAGAGTTTTTTTTTTTTAAATTAACAAGCGTAACGTATGCAATTATGAAAGATAATTTTTATCTGGTGCTTATCGGAACTATGCAGATTACATTGAATATCACAACACCTATAAAGATTTATGGTTTATTTATATGACGGAATCGGAGAAATAAACTCATCAGTAAGAAGCTTATAGAATTACCAGTTTGTAGAACTTCATCAGGTGCTACTTTAAATCTGAGTCCCTATTTTACAAAAATAAAATTACATTCGGTACAAAAGCATTTATAACCTTTTCCAGCTCTTATTCCTGAAAACTCTGAATTAATTCTAACGACAATGATTTGAAATTTATTCCTAGTAATCTTAAAAATTACACTATATCATATTTTTAAAGATCAATTTTGTTTCCCAAATATTTGCTTTCCTACTTTTCTGTGCTTTTATGCTTTATCGTTGATTGAAAAATGAAAAAGAAAATTCGTGAATCAAATGTGCTACTGTGCCAAAATGGTTCAAGTATAGGTAGTAAATTCCCTCACCGATAAATAACCATACCAACCACGACAGATATACTTGTGCAACCTTAGAACGCAGATATGTAATCCTGAATTTAAGTACCATCAAACATCTGAAAAAATTCCATTCCATAAAAAAATTCAATTTCAGAAATTGTAGAGGCAAAATATCGCCATATTTTGATACAAAACAAAAACTAAGCGCAATTACCTGCTCTGCGTGCAGACAAATTCATTTCAATTATATTCCGTAGTCCAAGGTGCATTATATTTCTGGATTTGATTCCAGATTTCTTTAACAGGAAATGGTCTGTATATTTGACCTGTAGATTGTGCTTTTCAAATCGCCATCGCCGTATGAACCACATCCCCCAATTGCATAAGCTGCCCGAACATTTCTGCAACTTTGCGGTTTTGATATGTTTTTCTTCGTGTGACAGGAAATTTAGCTCCTCACGTTTCCCAGAAGAGTTTAATACAAAAGAAATGTTACGCAGGCACATCTACGTGCCTCCGGGAGGTAAACAAAGTGGATAGTGTTGAACAAAGACCCTCGTATTCTTAAAAAAAACGCGTTGATGTAAAACATTATACAATCCTGTTGCATCCACTGCGGGGGTGGAGGGAAGGTGTAACGCTTTAAAAAATGCCAGAATTATTTGCTCCAATGTTTGCAGAGAAAGCACAATAATAAAATGCATTGTTTAGCTGCCTTTGACTTGAAAGTTTTCGCAGAGGACGTTCATAACTGAAATGATTTCATTCCGGACGGAAGCTGCAGGTCCGGAATTCAATTTCACGAGCTATGAAAGGTAACTCAGGAAAAGCAGAATGATTTTTTCATTCTATGAATTAAAATTAAGCTAAACTCTTCTTTGGCTACTCAAAGGAAATTGTGAATCCCTTTTTGGTGCTCGTTTTCTCTAGAATGTAATCTCATATTCCTATAGTATCGTTTCTTTAACCTCACCTGCCTCTAATTGAGCTTAAAACAACAAAAATAATATTCTAGACCCAAGCAGCAGACTTAAAAGGCACCGTTTTTCCCAAAATTGCTGGGAATCAAAAGAAAAAATAGGACATAAGACAAATTATTCACGATATTGTGCAAGAGCAAAATAGTGGCAGTAAGAATGGATGGAAATAGACATCTTTAATCCAGATATATCACAATTTTGCAATGCATGACACGCAATGGGCACGTGACATTCAAAAACGAAATATGTTAGCACATGACTAATGACTTCTATGCGGGCGGAGAGTAGGGTCATTTTATACATTATATATAATACTGAAATAATTTCACGTGGACATAAATAATAGTGCTATATTTGCAAAAAAATTTAAATCAATACTTTGCATCTAGAAGTTGTTTGTTCAATAATTTTTATTTTTCCTATAACACGTTTCTTCCCGCAGACATTTTTCAGATATTCCTAAAAAAAGTATCCCACAGCAGAAATAAAACTGAAAAATTACTTTTCGTCCCCACCTGCCCAGAAGGTGTCTACGAAAGAATTTCTTTTTTGTTATAGTGTCCTGGATGTGATCTGAATGTGGCCTATGTGTGCTCGTAGACCAGCCATAGAGATAAACATCAAATACGTTTATAGAACGATAAGACTTTTTATAGGGTTCTTTTTAGAATTCAGGATTTTGCGGCTTATAATTTCTGAAGAATGCCAACCTTTTGGGAAACCTTAACATACATAAATGAACACCCGCAATCTTTGAAATTTTCGTTTTTCTAATCTTTTGAAGAATGTGAATTTTTACGGATAATAAATTTTATCCCTAAATGCTTTCTTTTTATTTGAATACCCCGTGTGCTGGTCGTTTGTAATTTTCTGGGTTTTCCTCATTACTGAGACGTTGAGTAAAATATCTTAGGAAAACTGAAGATTACTTCATTAAATGCAGGGAAGATATTCTGTTGATAATTGTAATTGTGCTGTGGTAATTATCGTTGACTATGTTCTCATTCCCTTGCAGAGAATAGAAATTTAAAAATCACTTCAGAGGTAGGTCTGTATTATTTTTAAAGTAATTTTCTCCTTCTTTGCGATAATTAATTTCTGAAAGCTTCATTATTTCTATGATCTCTCATGGGGTACTATGCCTACGACTGATAACGACGCCACAGAATATCGCAGTAAATGTCCTCATTTCCATTGTTATTATTCTGATTCCAGAGAAAAATTTTCACTTTGTTTTCCCTTCCGCTGATGAAGTTTGCTTTTGACTTGCTAAATAAATTTTTGGTCCCAAAATCGACCTCTTTTGACCTGCACGTTTGCTACATATGCCACACGAGGTATAATTTCACGAGCAGTAAAAAATCCCTGTGGTGTAGGCTGATTTATATTTATGAGCCTAATACTTCGGGATACAAATGAAGGAAATGTTAAATTGATGAGAATTTCATGACCATTTATTCGTGAGTACTCCAGGCTTGCAGCATTTAGCTCCTACCGAAAGAAGCCAGATTTATCCGCTTTTTGCATTGACGCCATGCAGACATTTTTGGAACTTTGCCGAAAGACCCGGAAACAATCAGACCCAACAATTTCTGGTTAATGCAGTTATTTTTACTTATAGCACAGATTTATTTTATTTATTTCTCTTTTTTGTATAACCACATGTTTCCCATTTTCCACTTCGACCTTACGTACTTTTTGTATCGCTATTCGCACGCCGTTCAAATTTTGTAGCAAAAGTATTGATCCATCAACGTTAGTGGTGCTACAGAGTTTAATTACTTTTTGTACCAAAGCGCCTCCAATTGGGGAACACAAAAATTAAACTCTGGGCTACATTGCAGTCATCAGTTAATAATATTAATGGGGTATTTATTACTTCGCCTTTGTATCTTGTATGATAAATATTAACCACTCCTCCCGGCAACTAAGCGAGATGAGCTAGCACTCGAAGTCAATTAATCCTATAAATTATAAATGGGAGGGAATTGAAGAAGAAAATCTATTTTAAAAACTTGCTCTAAGTTCATCTTTAAAGTGAAGTAATGAAAAGTATGTTGTTCGCCACGCAGTTCTCTAGGGTGACTCAGTTTAGAGACATGGGCTTTTGAACTAAGGTATTTGCAATTCAGCGGCCATACGAAAAACATTTTAATAACGTTTAACATTTTTCTAAAGAAACACTTTTAATATTAGAAAAGTGATTAACAAGTTTTGGACAAAAATTCAATTTCATTTGTTTACCTAAAATGGTAGGCTATCAAAATCCTTTGTATGAAAATCGATGATTAATTTCAATAGGATTTTGGTGAACATCAGGACACAAAATTTAAAATTTACTTGTTTTTGAATTTTTGATGTTGGAATGAATACGTTTTTAATCTATTTCCTCAATTTTAATTCTTTAATAGCCCCTATACGTTGAGTTTGATGTTTTCTATTTCGTTTTAATAATTACAAAAAATTATATGTAGAAAAAGTTGCTTCATAAATTTTGTGAAAAGTGAACTGCAGCAGTACATTCTTATAGATACGAAATTGTTCATATAACAAAAAACGGTTTTTCCGAAATTGTTGACTATAAGAAAAGCCTGCAGTTAATATACGTAGAATTTTAAAGAAATATTCACTACTATTTAACGCCCAATTTGAGAATTCACGAGCACGATTTTCAAAGACGATATGTGTCAGTGTTTGTGTTAAAAATCAACGAAACGTATAAATAAATGCAACTCTAAGCACGTTTTGGTTGAAATGTTTTACTTTAAGGTCAACTACTTCAAATTTGAGCTTCAGTTCGAACAGTTTAAAAAAATACACTCCCTTGTATTTATCGATAATTCAATAATCAAGTGGATAATTGAATAATCAAAACATTTGAAAGCTTTATAGTTCTTTGACCTTGAAATATGAAAACAAATTGCTAATCCAGAAGTTCGAAGCTTTTCCCGTTTTCTATTTGAAGCTTTTTATTGTATCCTTGAGGAACTTTATAGCAAGTTAAATATAGCTATCCCGTTCTTACACCAAAGCTCTCAGCATCCCAAGTTTATCGGAGGCACAAGGATCCCAAAGCTTTGGTTTCCAGTTAGGAAAAAATTAGATATTGAAGCTTTCCATTCGCAGAAATCCGGACGTATCCGCAACTTAGGGCTCTAAAAAACAAGATCTGAAAGTTTTCTAAGCAAAACTTTTGAAGCTTTTATGGTCTGGATGAAAAGCACATTTAAGAAGAAATAGCACAAATCACTGATTTTACAAAAAATTTGCTTAAATTAGTTCGTAATAATTAAAATTACTTACTCCTGATTGTCGCTTCACGACTACGCCTTTTTATCAATGAAAAATATTAAAAATCAGCAGCGTATGGGAATATTTAGAAAGCAATGGTATGAAGTAATAAGCTGTGAAAGCATTGCATAGGGCCTTATTTGTGTGAACTTGCCATTAATTGGCCGTACCAGAAAATGCACCGAACGATTTCTTCGATCGTCGTCAGTAAATCACCGCATGTGCGACAAGGTCTACAAACCCAGCCAAGCCTACAAGCCGCGATTAAAAAGGTTACACTAGGCGGCATGAGGAAAGTTCTTACAGTCTCCCGGCGATTTGGAGCTATTCCCTGCAGGTGGAAAGGACATGGAATTTCCCCCTATTGAGGGAAGGAAAGAATTGATTGTTTTGTGAATTACAATTTGCAAGAAATTTAGTGATGGAGGTAGTTTAGGACAGATTAACGGCTTTCTAGGGCTGAGTAACAACGGGAAAGGAATTGCTGCAAAAAGTTTATGATGACAGTGGTTAACTAATAAAAGTTACTTGTACTACCTACTGCACCACATGGAGAAAGTTTCTTTGCAGACTTCATACTTCTACACCGTTGAATTCCATTCAATGCGATAAATTCAATTAATAATTTTTCCCGACTTCAACGAAGGCCAAAAGTGACATGACGAGAAAGGGACTTTGGGAGCTCAGATTTGTATAGTCTAATTTTAAAATATTGACATGGCTTTCCTGTTTTAGCGGAGATTACGAACATTTCAGTTTTTAAATATTTGAATACAATGATAATCCATGAACAAAGTTTTACTGACTTTGAAAGAGTACCTATAAGAATGGAATTTTGTACTCGTCTAATGCTTCAGTTATTTCAATTTTGGTAGATTAAGATAAAACAAATTTTTAGATTTAAATTACTAACGACAATTTAGTTGCACTTTTATAATATGTACTAGATAAAGCTACGATATTGTTGAAAATGACACCAATTTTTACTACACTATTTACTTTTACATCCACGGTCAAAAACCTTGATCGCCAGTATTATCACTTTCAGTTAAAACTAATAAATTAATTTAATTAAATTTGATCTAAAAAATGTTTATTTATATCTAAAAGAAATTCCTTAGTTAGTGTGCTAGGATTAAAACTCTTTTCAACATTGTGTCACTATTTTGACGAAATCATGGAGCACATAATTTAAGTTTAGATTACTCGGAATAAAACGGTTTTCGAGAAACCCGGCACATTTAATAAATTAATGCTTAAACTAAGGTAGCAATTTCATTTATATTTCATATTTTGAAAATATGTCATTAAGCAATTAAAGAATCAGATAAAAGGTATTAAAAAAACTAAAATAATAGTAAAAATTTAATGCACCTTCTCATTAAATTTCAAGTTAAGGGTTTGATGCGAAGTAAAATGAAGATGAACGCGGAAAGTGAAAAATATGGGCAAAATGAAAATACAATTTACATGTAGAGAGATGTTTCTTAGACTGTAATAATTCTTTTAAAATCAGTTTGTTTCGCTTACGTTGAATCATCCTGAAAATGATTTTTATCAATGTTATTTTTTTAGGTTCCTATAGATCGCTTATTTGAAGATCTAGAGTATCTCTAGACCAGAGATACTTTTCTTTAAAATTCGTTACCTTGACTTTATAATAGTGTATAATTTAGGGATTCATCTATACGAGTCGAAAAAATAATATTAAAAATTAACATCGAAATTCCTTTCCCGACAACGTCGTCTTAAAATTGAGGTTTCGTAATTACTGTTTTTACTTAAGAACATAAAATCGATATACATTTCTTAATTAGCTCTTCGTTATCCTTACTTCAAAGAAATTTTAACGAGCATAGCAATTGAATTAATTTAGTCAAATGAAAGGAAACATCCTGACATCCTATGCATAGCAACTCATGCACGATAGCAAATGGGGCTTTGATAAAACTCGAGGATGATTAAAAAATCAACAAGCCTGCCCGCATTCATTGCCCAGAAATATGAGGAATAAGCTATTCGTGGTTAATCCGCGGAGCTAAAGTAAAATGTTTTTCCCACAGATAGATATGAATTTTAGAGAAATAGCTTTTCAATTAAATACGAAGAAAAAGTAAAATTCAGTGCAGAACAAGAATTAGAAAGTTTCCTCAGGTAGAACGGAGGTAAATTATCTCACTAACAGAAAGTTTCTTGAGAGCATTATGAACTTCAAAGTAAAATCTTTTTGTGGTCGTTTAAATATCAAAATAAGTAAAGAGTTGGAATGAACTTTTGCAAAGGATGAAGTTGAAAATTGGTCAAGGAATTCCCTCGTACTGTTTAGGTTTACTTATAAATGTAGGACATAGGACATACTGATTTATTACAAGTCGTGCACATGCTTTCTCAGTCGTCAAACTAACACAATATTTAAAGTCCATATATATAAGCATATTTATGCACTTAGCGATGGTTTAAACTCATGTGATACACGATGATTTTTTTATTAAGGATTTACAAAAATTTACTTACATTCAAAATATAAACTTCGCTAAATCAATGCCATGACTATTATTAATAACATTAAACTGGTCCTCAAGCTTTGTCAAGTGATATAGCAATAAATGGCTTTAGTACAATTTTTTCGTGTGTAGAGAATTTGAAATGGAAGCTCTCAGCGTGGCATAAATCAAATCTTGAGTCTTATCTTACTGTGCTCATAGAGAAACAAAGAAAAACGTAATTACTTTACTGAAATGATCTACTTTAAAAACTATTTCAAATTTCCGAAACTACTGGCTCATGTTTCTTCAGGGAAGAAAATTTCTGAAGTCTCGAACAATATTTCTGTATTACTTTAAAAGTTTTGGATTTTTCAAACTTATTTCATAAAAAAAAATTCAATATTAGTATTTTACTTCCTTCTATGATTTTCATCTTTGGAATTGTAGGATTTTTCATTTAATACTATCAAACTTTCTTTGATTTTCAAACTGTAGATTTCTAAAAAATAGTACAGAACTTCTGGAACTGGAGGACAGATTTTCTTTCACAAAACAACATTATTGTAATATTTACAAAATGCATTAATTATGTGCAAAACGCGTCTTGTAAGTAGTCTTCCAAGGGAGTTTATTCCGTAAACGAGAAGCAAAGTAGTATAATTCCAGCAAAGAGTTCTTACATACAGAAGTTAACTTCATCGTACTGAGTGGCTGTCTCGCCTAGTTATACGCCATATTTGATGTAATTTGAGATGGGAAAACTGAAGACAATTTTTCTCCTTCAGCGACGAAAGTCAAAGTCTTTCAAGATTCCCATGAATATTAACGTTGCCTGCAGTTATGAAAAGGCGGTTTTGCATAAACTTAACGAGGGCAAAACGAACTTATGGGAAGTGGGGGGTGTGCAAAGAAAGATTCAGTATATCTTTCGATATCGCTTCTTTATGATAACACTCCGTCCTGAACGCGTGCTCCCGCTCGCGGAGTCGTAATGGATATTTAAAAATCATTTTCGGTAGCAGATAACAAGCTGTTAGAACATCCAAGTTCTTTTATCACTTTTTTCTCTCCCTTAGTGGGCTGACGCAAGCCCTTATCGAACGAACGTTGAATTCGTTATGAGACAATGAAGACGATTTTGTCATTATTCCAGACTCGAACTCGATATTTCGTGAAAACTGTTCCCGGGTTTACTTGAACTTGGGTCTCTCGGTGAATTTAAATGGATTTTGGATAAAACCTTAACTGGTAACAAAGAACTTGACGAAAGTTATCTACTGTTGATTCTGAAAAAATTCGTGGTATGAATAATTAACACTCACACCTTTTCCCCTAAAAGCCTTTCGTATTTCGATTTCAATTTTTCAGTATACGTACATTCAACTTTTGAAAAACAACAGTTCACACAAGCACAAGTGTCTTAACCCACTCACTGTCGAGAAAATAAACGCGCGTTTTAAAGACATTGTTTTTGACGTCAATTTATAATAACAATAATACAAGGTACTTTCAGAAATGTTGTAACAACCTTTAAACAATTTTATACTGTACACTTATATGATGAAATTAAACAATTTGTATACAATGCAAACTACGCCTTATCCAGTAAGTTGGCCCTAGCAGTACTTAATCTTAAAACGAGATATCTCTTAAGTGGCAGTGAATGAATGAATCTGTAACTACTTTAAACTTTAATTATACACTGAAAATTGAAAAGTGTTCTGTATTAGGGTATTTATAAGTACCTGTAGTATAAAAAGATTGCCAAAACAAAAATATAATAGTTTGTCTCATATATCAATTTCTTGAATAGTTTTTTTAAAAACCTCTAATTAATTTTGATTTTAAATCAAAGTAGTAGTCTAGTAATAAAATTGTAAGGTGGTCATTTCTGTAGATTAAACATATTTACATAAAACAAATACTTTTGTCAGACTAATATAAATTAACAAGATTGCATATACACCCAGTAGAAAGACTCAGAAGACAACTGACGGGTATCTGGGGAATCAAGGAGGGAAGAACTTTAATGTGTGAAGTTTAGCTCCACAATAAAAATCTCATATATTTCTCTAATGCATCGCACGAGGAAGCTGTGTTAACATTAAGAGAGAAGAAAACAACACAAACCTATTCGCAAAAGGGGACTTTTTTAACTGACACTGTCAATAGAGCAATCCAACGAAAGAAGTAAATTCGGTAAGATCTTTACTGAACAGGTTCTAGGTACTTAAAAGGAATTGGAATGCAGCAAGAAATAAAATAGCCACTAAGGATTTTATTTTATTTAGTCTTTCCTTTTAATACATCATGTGTTAACATCAGCCAGTTTCTTATAGAACCCGTAAAAATCTAATTGTAGGTCCTTAGAAAATGAAAACGAGTTGAAAGATTTCACGTTGCAAAGACAAGATTTTACAGAACATCTCATAATTGTCCACTTCTATTTGTTTAAATATTTATTTATGTACATTTCAATTGAGATTAGATTTAATTTAAATGATGGACTGTTTGTTGTTCTTTTTGAAATAAATTTCTTAAAAGTGTAGGATGCTTTTGTTCTTATCTATATTTTTTTCATATTATTTTAACTTTAATATATTTAATCAAAGGAAAAAAATAATTAAAATTTTTCTAAAATGTAAAAGGTTCGGAAAGAAAAACCGTCTTTTCTGCTGCTTTGGAATCATAAAAAAAGGTCTTAACTTAGAATCTCGAAATAATATTTCTTTTATTCTATTAAATTTTCTTCAGTACTATTTTTGTAGAATTAAAATCTTTTTCCACGTTGTCTTAAAGATTGAGCGATAAGAAGGATGTTCCTCCTTTACGAACAAGCTAATGTTATAAGTTAGTTAGGGTTAGAGGCAAAAGGGAAGTCTCCTTATCTAAATGTTAGGGTACTCCCGTTTCCAGCCGGATAGACGCAAACGCTAACTTCATGACTATATCTCAGATTTGCACAGTTGGGTAATAAAGAATTTTAAATTTAAGTATAAAATATAACGTAGTTTTTTTGTTCAAAATGTGTGATTGAAAATTTGATTTTAAAATAACAAATTTAAAATTAAAAAGGACAGTTTTTATTTAAGTCGCTAAATTACTATTTTGGGTTAATATTCTTAACTCACACGAATACCGACATTTTTATGAAATGTTTTATTACATTTTACTTGAACCAACAAAATAACTTCACGAAATAATAATTTATGAAAAATATATGTTAAACGAAACTTAACTACTAGGGCACATTTCACAAAAAAAAAATATTCACTAAGTTTTACTAATTTTAACTTACTTGAACCGAAAGGCAGCAATTTGATCCCTCGTCGATTGTGACACAAACCAAGACACAGTCTTACAGTTAACATTTGTGAAGACACAATATTTGCTGTATGACTATGTCCCAGTGAGTGACGACTAAGTCTCAAGAGTTGACTTGAACTCCACCATGCCCTTTTGGTAAATCAACTTATTAATAGAATATAAATATACAAACAAAACGAATCGTCACCAATGCCTGCCAGCATTAAAAGTAATTTCTTGGCTAATTAAAACAAAACTTCGATCCAGAAGTATTTACGTGAATTAAGGCCTCCAAACATCTCTTCGAGCATCAAACAGCAAGAAATCTTAGAGGTATAATTAGTTGCCTACGCATCCTACGCACCTTTTCAGTAATTACCAACTACCCTGAAGAGGAAACAACCTGCCAGCGAAAGAGTTGATTTTCTATTTTTCGAAGAAAACTTCCCTAAGATAAACTTCATTCCCTGTCTCCGACCGAACACCTCGTTGCAACCTGAATTTTGTTAAGCACGTGTTATTCAAATTGTAGAGTTCTACACTTGGGCTAAATGAAATTAATTAAAATTGTAATTGTAAGAAATTCCAGTTTTCATAAATTTTACTGAATTTTTTTCATAATTTTTAAGCTCATTTATGCAAACACTCTATAGTCTAAATTGTCTTGAATGTTAACACACCAGGGATCAGCTGAAACTAATCCCGCTTTGTAGCCAACGTGAAATTCTGAAAAGACGAACTCGACAAAAAAGATTTAAATATGTAAGATGACAAAACATTTCCATTTCACCATCTTTTAAATGGCGTATCATAGCATAGTACCTACTAGTGAATTTTTAGAAAATAGGAATTACTATAATTACCCAAAGAGCTAAAAACTATAAGATTTGGTATTTCCTATGGTTTTTACAAATATTCACAGCTATTTTGCCTTGCATTAAACGAGTATTGAAAAAAGTACATAAGTACACCTTGTCCTGGGTACGTGATACCTGGCCACACTCCCGCTAGGTAAAATGGTGTCTCAAAAATGAAGGTTTAACTAAACCTTCAAACGAGATAAATTTTCGCGGAGACGTAAAATAATGGGTTAATGTGGGTGACTACAATAAATCTGCCGAAACGAATTCCGTTGAAGCCTAAATAGTCGCGAATGTGGAGTTGGGGAGCGGCAACCGGGGTATTTTTGTTCCGTGAAGAGCTTTCACAAGAAGTGACTTGCTTCTTCAAAGGGGATTCCCATCGACATTACGTAATGAGCCAAAGTGGCCTAAGAGGCTCCGCACTGTGAACACAGCCGTTTAATCAAGCCTACTCGCAGCCGGGAGTTTTATATTGCAATTTATGTCGTAATAAGGAATATGTTGATCAAAGTTAAAGTGCGCCCGACAGAATGGTTAATCCTCGCCTCGGAGCCAAGTGCCCTCGTTGCGTTAAGGACGGCACTACACAGGCACGCACATAAGTTGGCCTATCGCGGCCGGGGGGCACAACCGACATCTATTCTCTTCTGTTCTGGAGCAACGTCTTAAATTCCTCCCGGTCTCGTAACCGGGACGACTGCTTTCTGCGACATTTTTAAGCATTTTACGAGCTTCGACGGCGTTGCTGGATTTCAATTAGAATCTCATTAATATTTAACAAGTTTCATTAAGATAATGTTCATTGTAAAAATATCAAAGGTCGCTCGTCGGTACCATTACAGGAAGAGGTGTGAAGGCATCAACATGTATACATACCTTCCTTTTACTTTCCTCTAACTGGAGCGGGTTACGTACCTTTGAACCTACGCCTCGTTGATGTTTCTCAAAAAAAAAAAATACGTGCGTGATATGAAACGTCAACTTTACGGTGGCGGCAAACCTGTGAAAGCAATTTATTACCTGAAGGGCATGAAAATGGAGAGCTGCTTTTGATTTTTAATTGAGTACGCTTTCTCATTCTACTCAGATTTCAAATTTTAAATAAAAGTTTATTCAAAGAACTAGATAATTAAACTTTGAAAGACAAATATTAGTAACAAGGTATATGCTGAAATCATCCAAAGAAATGTTGAAGTGGAAAATTTGGAGGTTTTGAAAAGTAGTGGCGCGATCCGTGTTAAAACCAGAATCATTTCACAGCTCGCGTCTTTCACTAACTTTAAATTTTCAATCAATAACGTTGACTTCTTGATTTGTCTAAACACCGCCCCTTCATATAATTTTATACTCAAAAATGCTGGTGATAAAACAGAAAAAAAACGATATAATATTTTCTAATAATGCTGTTGGTAAAATTGGATTACACTCGTGTACCCTTCATATCGTATATATATAAAATAAAAAAAAACAGTATTTAGGAAACATCTTTGTTTTTGCTATGCGAATTTTCTTAATTTCCAATTTCCGCCAGAATTTGTTTGTTGTACTGTAAACACTGTACTATAAAATGTATGAGTATAATGACAATAAATTGATTCAATGAAAAAATACTTTTACAATTTTGTTTAAAAAAACCTTTTTACCAGAAGAATGAATCGTGTAAAGAAAATTCTACGTATAAATCATAAAAATTGGACCTTAAACTTAAAAGCCTTTCTGTATACCAGCTCCTCATTACCCTGTGGTCCAATGTACAGTCAGAAAAACAGAAGAAACCATTCAACAATTTAAGAAGTAAGGACCTTTTCGGTCCATAGAGGCAAATATACTTAATTTTAGATGATAAGGAAGAAAAGTGCTATTAGAGAGATACTTTATACATTAAGGCATTTATGACTAGAATTTCAAATACGACGACCAGAAGTTTTTTTCTACAGAGTTTTATATGTAATAATTTAGTACGTATACAAAATGGCTTTTTGTGCCAGATTTCAAATATACCTTTGGACATAATTTCCTGCCAGTTTAATAGAAAAATAACCAAAAGAATTGATATTAATTAACTTTAAGTACGAGCTTATCATACCGTGAAGAAATTACTTTCCCTCAACTGCGCAAAAAAAGGTAAGAACGAACGCATTTTATGAGCAATTACATCTCAAGCTTGTTGTATTCTCACCAGGAGAGTTAATTTAAAGTAAATGTATATCTTTTTGAAAATTATCATTAAATTCTTTAGGCAAAGTGTCTTGCTCCACAACGAGTGTGACAACAATTCCATTGGAGATGTTTGGGAACCTAAGCAGAAAACGTAATATGACGACAGACAGACAAATTTATCCGAAGACAATAGACGGAGCTCATTGCCTAGCCGTAAAAGCCTTCGTGCAAACTTTAAGGAGCGATGAGCCAGAAGAAATCCTCTTCGTCGTACTTCCGTCCCCCTTCTCCCCGATGTGACCTAATCTAAGACTTCGCAAACAAATTTCGCGCACAGAACTGCAAATAAACGTCAGGAGATGTCCCGAGCCCCGCAACTCCGACGGAAACATAACCCTGATACGAAACAGGAATAGAGCCACAGGGAAAATTGCTCGGCAACAAAACAGAGGGCGCTACCGCGATGAATTTCATAATTCGTGTGTCGCGCTGAATCCGCTATTCCGCGAGATTTTACCTTATTTGGCGTGGCAAAAAACAATAAGGTTCGCCAGGATACAAGTGCGGAAAAACATGGTTCTTTTTCAGGAAGTATTTTTCGGTGTAACATTACTCGCCAAGGAGATAAAGACACAGGGTGTTCGGAAAAGGGCGCAAAGGCTTTTTTGTTACAGGGCTTAGAATACCGGGGACAATCTATCGGATCCTCGAACTGGAGGAATTTCAAAACGGTGTAGGGGATGTGTCAGCACCGAACAACAGCGATGCACAATTGTCAACAATAACACGCTCAAAATGCAAATTTCGGTTTGTCTTCAATTTAAATTTTGATGATGGAGTACATCTGCATGCTCCTTGCATACGATATGCAATGGGGCGATTGGGAGGGACCAGGGACAAACCCTGCGGGATAATGGTCCTGCCTCTCTCAACTTCATTTGACTTAGAGCTACTGATGTCGGGATGCCAGATTCGAGATATTCCAGCATGGATGCTTCGAATAGACTTCGATATGGTGACTCGAAAGTCGAGTGTTGCTCTGCAGCCCCCAGGCGAAGAACTGATATCAACTTGATGGGATCCCCCGGCACTAATTGATTTCTATTTCAACTTGATTGATACTGGACATTCGGGGAGGTCCGGGCCGTCTCGCAACAGAGGGGTGAATGGCTTTTCAATTATTACTTCTTTGCACAGAAAAGTTAAGGGTCTTAAGTAAGACAGGTTGGGGTGTGTACTTACATAAATATATACCCGTATGTTAAACCCAGTCATAAAATTACCTGAAAAACAGAAAAAAAGGATCTCAGTAATTTAAAAAAAAAGAACTCTTGAATTCGATTTTGTTTAATAGGACAACAAACAAACGCAAATAAAGGGCGTTTCAGAACTGGGCATCAGTTACGTGCATTTTAATACCTTGACATACATATTCACATGTCTCGTGGTTAAGCTTAGATTTTTTGTCCATTTTCCCTAATACTTCTTAAATTTCTGGTGGAAATAAGCGCTCTCAAAATTACTTTTCATTTCTAAATTCTAGTTTTAGTTTCAGTTTAAGCATTAAATAAGGAAGAATTACTTTTGGGGTTGTTTGTTTGTTTTTCTACTCGCCCTTTTTCTTCAAAAAAACTTCTTTTATTATTCAAGACTATAAGCTGATCCTAAAATAGACGAAAATACCTACAATTCTTGTTTTTACTGAGGTTTTATCAAAATTTTTAACTTAATCTGCTCTCTTGCTTAATTCTGAAAGATATATGTAGCGCCTGAAAAACAAATGGTCATCCACTGTTTCAAAATTATTATACGCAATTGATGCTATTTAATCTAAAATAGGGGTTAGGAAAATAATCTGTGGAATTTATGGAAGAAAACTGGTTGTATTGAAGTTGTTTCAAACTACGTTATCAGTAAACTAATCACGTTGCTACTTCCTTCGGAAATCGGTACTGGTTCTAATCTGTTTCGACGTAATCACCCACTGTCAACACCTGGTCTTCGTCTCCAGTGCCTGTGTCTTTGATACGGTCTTATCTGGGATATCATCCGCTCAGAATATATTTTGTATTGAAGAGATTCTTACAGATGAAATCCGAAAAATCCTCTCATGTAAGGAAAAATATTGCCGCTGGTGTTACTATTACAACGCTGCTTCACACGGTCGCTTGATTCTTTCAATAGAAATAAATTTCCAGTCGGCATGCCTGCAAATCCCTCAGGTGATCGGGAGACGTTCATGACCATATCACGGTATCCAACAACAAGGGCAAATATAGGGCCCTGTCTGACTTCAGCAAAGAAGTCACATTTCGACGTTCTTGCTTTACACTTGAGTTAGAACAATCCTCTGGATTTAAGTAAACTACCGAAGTAGTATTGATGACACACAGAGAGACAATGTTATGATATCCGTGTCATTCAGACTTTTCTTTTAATGTTGTTACTTCTTCTAGTTTGATCTATGTAGAAAGTTGGAAAACTTTAAATAATTGTTTGCAAAAAACAAAAACAAAGAAATTATATTCCGTTCAACTTTTATATTGTTACGTCTACCTTTTTACAGGTCGGATAACTGAGAATTTATTTTTGCTGTAGATTGCAAATCATAGCTAACTAATTTCCTCAAAATTAGAAACACAAACGGAACAGTGGTTCCACCCAATTTTTTGTTTATCTCGGGATTTTCTACCTCTTTCGAGTTTTGAAAATAAAATTAGGAAGTTTCTGAATTTTGTTGAACTTTTGACTGTCATTATTCCAAGAAATTCGAAGCTGTGAAGGTATACAACTTTCCTTGTAGGAATTTCTTTAAAATTTAATTTTGTATAACACAAAGCTACTACCTTCCTTCAAAATCAAAAGGAAGGAAGCCGGAAAATTGAAGAAAAGTAGATTTTGGCACCTTTTCTCCTTGCGTGAGGAGGAGCATCGATTTTGAGGAAGGTCACAAACTCGGAGTTTCTTGGAAACCCCTCGGAAAATAATAGGAGGAAAAAATATATAACTTAACACATCTTTTTGCTCGGTCATAATTGTTAGAAAAGAGGAAATATGATGACTTTTCTTTAGCTCGTTTCCACGATGATTGGTATGTTAGTGAATAGGATCTATTTTTATGATTAATATAATAATATTTGATAATATCGCATTTAAAGTTAACAGGAGTTATTATTTCTATAATAAAATGCATAAGGGATTTATGTCAAATATTTTTCTTTATTCTTCTACTTAAAAACAGCTGGCATAAGAATATCAAAAGATTCATACTACAACTTCGATTGAGACGAGGAAGATCACACTGAGGGTGTAGTTTTTCTCAGACTCAGACTGCTCGTTGAATGATTGAAGGTGAAGTTTTGCTGTACTCGGTTAATTTAAGATGCGGTCTGTGCCGCTTCAAATTGTTCGCGAGGGAATATCCCGGGTATCTTGAATGATGAAAAACTTCAAGGAGTTACTATGATCGGAATGAGAGTTAGATGATGGATTCGGAATTCCCGGATGAACCAACCACCACACAGCATCTAAACTGGATTGCTGCTGCAGATATGTTCGGTGCTGTTTTGTAGCACGCGGAGACGTATTACCTCCGGATGAAGACGTGCTTTTTGCTCCAAAGTACATTTCAAAAAAAGAAAGAAACTTTCGGAAACCAACCAGCGGCGTCGAAGATGGGCACCCTTGATTTAAAACGCGTTTTTTATTATCATCATTAATGAAGATTTTCGCCGAAAATGTTTTCAAATTTCACCCACCCGGCTAAATTGCTCGGTATGGGGAGGCTTCTGCTGATGACAGTTTCCTCAAGCAAAATAATTTGAAGGAGAAAAAAATGTGGAATTTTGAGGAAATCAATTTGCAAGGACTGTAGTCCATACGAGCACGTCTTCCATTCACCGCCTTCGAAGGATGCGGGAGTCCCCAGAATCCCTGCAACGTGCTCTGATAAGCTTGAGATTATGTAAATATTTAAGTGATAATTTCCCTGTCCATTTCCGTCTACTTCTAGACCTTTGCAAGAAGAAGAGGCTATTTGTCGGTTTTTGGAAGTTCCTCTTCGTCCTCCCCCGTCTACTTTTCATATTTTTCAAGAGTCAAAAGGCTGGTTTCTACCGGGGACTGTCTCCGAGAAACCCAAATTCGAGCCCACTCCTAAATTTCTGTATTTTTCCAGTTCTCTGGTGCCACAATCCACACATTCACATGTACACGTAAATGCATGGATTTTGAAAACGCGTGGTAACAAATACCTAAATGGAGAAAAATTGTCGCTTTGGGACAAAATCTCCATCCATTGAGGAAAAAAAAATCGATGGAGTGATTTGTCCCCTCGACCCACTTTTAAAGCATTAACAGGAGCAGCTCGGGAGCCCTAATGTTGACAGGAGAGGGAATGAGGGGGCAATTTATGTTAGAGCCTCCCGTTGATAAGATACACACAGAAATGAAGAAAAAAAAAACAAATCCGCGGGAGGAGTAAAAGAGGCGCCTAATGATTAACTGCCGACCAAGGCCGAAATGGGATTCGATTGCCTCTGAAAGTGGACAGATTGCAGGGCCGTGACTTCTCGGATGTACTGTCAGCCCCTCTGAAGGGACAAATCGGAACTCTCCTGGCCATGAAGGGATACACTACGGCTAGGAAACAAAAGCATAAAATATCTTCGCTTTTTTGCCCCGCATTTCGGCCAGCTATTATTATCCCTGACAGGCGGCCTTTGTTCCTCGCCAGTCCTTACTTTTTGTCGAAATAATTGACACGACGTTCTTGTCCAAAATTACTGAACAATAGCGTCTTGTTACTGGCAGGTGCCATCTTCCGATTGATTGCTGGTGCTGCTTTTCAGGTGATCTTTGTAAGTTCCTTTCTAGGTCTTCTCGAACTTAGAAAATAAAACCAGTGTTTTTTCTGAAATGGTTTAGTATAAATTATTTGATTGATGGAAAAATGATACTGTCTCCTACAGATTTTATTATCAAGTCAATTCTGAACTAAGTTTTTATACTTTAAATAAAAATAATATAATAGATGATCGGTAGATGGTTTTCTATAATAAATTAAATATCCAAAATTTACCATATGACTATAATTTCCTATATGAAAACTTTGTTCGCTTTTGAATAAGTGCAGACTTAAACAACAAATTGAATAAAATGAAATATAAGTTTTCCGTGTGGTAACACAATCGACATGCAGAGTAAATGGAAGGATTTCGGCTAATTGAATAAAAACTTTGGTCTTTCGCCGCCCACAAGGAAATGGATCTTGAGGCCTATCCGTTTGTAAAGCATTTGGGATTCATGGTCGCTTAGGAAGTTTCGGGCAATAAAGTTAAGTCATGCCAGCGGTTATACTAATAATCCAGATTCCTCGCAAGCGCTGAGGCTGAAACGGACTATCGATGTTAGAATTTCAAAATTTAATTCAATCAAAAGCTTAATATAATTTACTAATTTATTCTCGTTATATCGAGGCCGTCATAGAAGCACAATATCTTCCAAAATTCTCCCGAACCTGTCACTGGTTTCAATCCATTAGATGTATTAGTTTTAACTCATTAATCATCAAACTTGGTCTTCCGTTAAATTTCATCCCATCTCTTTCTTAAAATGGAGCATTGTACCTTCAGGACCCCTTAAGAGGATGGCGCAAACCATTAATTCCCGGTCGTTTAAAGCATCATCTTGGTGTTCCAGAATTGCCTCTGAATCGAAGATTGGAGGCAATCTCTCGAGAATTATCTCAACGCCAAATTACTTTGAGTAACATCACGTTTTCTTATTCCCAGCTTTATCTCGAAGAACGCGTATACCTTGGCTGTGATTAATGGAAAACAAAAGAGATATCGCTGGGTACATTATTGCTCCCTGCGTCGGGCACAAATCCGGCACGTATTCTCGCCGGCATGGAAACGTGAAAATATGGCAAAATTATTGCTGAGCATATACCATGAAAAAGCAAAATGTGGAAAAACCTCACTGAGGAGTGTATCTATAGTTCGCCGTAAGAAGGAAGAAAAATTATATTCTTAATCTGTAATTTTCCCAAGAAACAACAGATGCCATTCATCAAAGTTTGAGAGTCCAGGCTGTGGTGAAGTTTCCGATGTCACATTTGTTCTTATGAGTGCCTCCAACAATAACCTCAGACATTAGGATTTCTCTGGAGTAACTAGAGCTAGTTACATGGAAAGCCTATGATTTTGTTAACAATTTTCGTTTTGTTTAATTCTTTGAATGGACAGAATTCAGTTTAAGACGTGTTCTCCTCACAAATTTTCCATAATTTTCCCAATATGCTGTATGCAATAGTCTTTTTGAGATGTATGTGGATAACACTGTCAGATGTTTTAAATTTTTCAAGATGTCCCAATTTTGGTGGAAATATTCCAGAGGGAATGCTAAAAATATTATACTTAGTTTCAATTTCGACAAATCAATTTTTCAAAAATGTCACTAAGGGGTATGGGTCAAGAAACTGTTTTTATACTTCTGAAGTACTTATGATAAAACTGTTGTTGAGATCTTAAAGTTTCGCGAAATCATGAGGTGAAAATGAAGTTTAAACATTCTACGGTTCCATAAGTATGTCCAACATTCAAACAATGGAACTAAACTATCAATCTCAAGAAAGTTAATTACATTAGTGAATTCCTACTTCCAATCAAAACACAAAGTCTTTTATTCTAAACTTCCATCATTAAGAGATTACATAAAAAGTATCCAGAGTTTTCTAATCACATCAAAACCGGGGAAACGCCTTCTTCAAATCCCCACATAAGACTGTGAATGCTGGTTTTAAAATTCTTCCCTGAAAGCTGTAATTAAATGATATCATTTTTCCTCAGCTCCTTGCAGTTGCGGCTGCATTGAGTTAGTTAAACTTAAGAAAACTTTTAATGATACTTCTTGGTGCGGGACAAAAACTAAAGTATGCGTTTCAAGTGCAAAGTTTTCAGGGCCAAGAAAAATTAATATTTCACCCGGGCGCGAAGACAATTTCGTATATTTTATGCAGTTGAATTTCGCGGAGATTTCGTAGATTCACTTAAGGCAAACATTTCACTCCATTTAATCTTACTTCATCTCAAAACATGCAAATTAGCATGGCACAACAAGACAAATTGTACCAGAATTCTGCTTAATGTCATGGCGCTCATAGACCCAAACAAGCCAGTAATGGAGAGCTGACGAGCAACTTGGATTTTTGTTTTAAAATTTAATTTGAGTTATTTAGACAGCAACTATGCTGCTAATTCTGCTCTAGAACCGGGCTGTACACAATGCTATCATTTCAAAGTAGATGGATTTTGTCGACAAACTAGGACAGCGAAAGAGGTAAGCTCTCTAGACAAGTGGGTCACCGTCCTTGTCACAAAATCCCATTTGAATATTTGAAATGAACTGAACGTTAATCAATAATTTGATCTGAATAAATGTCAGGGCAATTGGAAATATCTGCAGTGGTAAAAATGATTTCGCCACTATTGCAACATAGACCTGAAGATATATAATTACAGGTCTGAAATAATGTCAGGCCAATTTATTAGAAATTGCCTTCTCCATTGAAAATCGTTTGGGCTTTTAAGTGGTTTGTTATGTTGAGACTTCAGCGTACAAACAGAAATTCGGAAAACATGAATTTTCTACGAGGTCGCCATGCTGCTCTGTCGCCAATTGAATTTTCATCGATTTTAAAGTGAATTCAGCAGACCAAAAATTATGCCACTAAAAATCGCCCCAAATAACTTTTCAGAAAACGCTCTCTTCCTTTTCCCCTGGGAACTTCTATTTCACGATGGTACGGTGTTTTGAGTTTGTATGCAGTTTACTAAACTCAAGACTTAGTAGAACATTCATTTGCAGTTCCCTCAACTTTCTTTACTCATATTTATTCCCTATGAGACACCCTTAATATTGTAAATTTAAATTATAGTTTTTACTTCAGTCACTTAGATGAGCGTATGAATTTACTTTGAGAATTATCCAGGCCAACGGTTTAGCTTAAAAATGCTAGACCGTATCTTTGATTCTACAAATACAAAAATCAATTCGACTTTTTATCTGGATAAATTTTTTATATTTCCATCCACTGCGATGGAGAAAACTTCGATCTTACTTTGAAGCAGTTGGAATTACTGGAAACTAAATATAGAAAATTTATCCACATAAAAAGTCGAATTAATTTAATTTAAGAATCATCCAATAACCCACTTTTAAAATATATCCATTTTTAGTTTACCCTACATTCGAAAGCCTTATCATTAGCACAATTTCAAAACTTTTTACTCCTATGCTTTTAGTAACAGAAAAAGGGAGGTGCTGTATTTACGTCCGCGCTTTGGTTGTTCATCAGTTTCAAATCTGCTTATAGACTTCACCATTTTATACTTTAAGACTTTAATTCTTTAATCTGTAATTTTTGCTATTCAACTGTAGGTCTTTAAGTACAAAGCTGAGAAGACCCGAAATATATAATAAAAGAAGTGTATTAGGCTATAAGCACTTCAGATCCATTAGTGCCATAGAAATTGCGCCCCAGTGCGTATATTATACAATAAGTAGCTTTTTGGCCGCTAAAGTTCTTCTGAATTTTTTATTCCAATTTAAATAGGCCGACATAAAGTTACTATTTTTTCATTTTTCCGGAGCTTACCACTCATTTGATAAGAAAATCCTATTATACTATTTAATGAGAAAATAGAAGCGCAGTAAATGTCTGCTGGCCAGATGTAGTCTGTGATCCACTGAATTCGGTTTGGACAGAAGAAATAATGAGATGAAAAATGCCTATACAGATTTTTGTCTATTATTAATTAATGTTGATGTTTCTTTCAACACTTTTCATAGCTTTAATTCATAATTTAATTTTAACGTTAATACTAAAAAAATTCTTCATGGAATTTGAACAACTTTATAGAATTAATCTAGACACAAAATTTTCTTCCCTCCTGGTTTTAAGATTCATATTAATTCTTTTCAAGAAGGTACTCGGTAGCATTTGTTTCCTCAGCTTTCAATAGTGGTCCAAGGAAAAACTGAGCTTTCGTTAGCAATCAAAATGTATCAAAAATGAACTCCAATTATTTGAAAGTATTTTCATAATAAAATTAATAAGAAATAAGGTTTTAAGATAAAATTAAATGGCATCTCAGTTCTTTATTTTTAAGTGATAAACAAGTCAACAATTCAGTCGTAATCTACTAATTCTGAAAAGTGATAGCTCATACATAAAGGTAAACAAGTATCTTCTACAGAGGGAGATTTTTACTTTATGTTTTTCAGTTTTGTAGCGAAACAATGGGTACAGGCAAACAGGCAGACATTGCATTGAGGAATATAGAAATATAGTCTTCTGTTGGATCCTTCGGGTATTTTTTGGAGTATCGGTTTTCAAAGTATCTACTTTGGGACACATTTGACAATATCATATAGTTTTGATTTAATTTGTATTTATACATTGTTCGTCAAATGGAAACAATCTTAAGTATTTAGAAAAATTGTTTAAATTGTTTTTTAAGTTATTTTGAACTGCGAAATAGAAGAGCACGATTTTTATTTGATAAAACCGTGCTTGTCTCGAAATGAAAACAAATTCTCGTTTAGACCGGCGTTCTCAAGCTTCAACCATTTACCACTATCAAATGTACATTCTCTAACTACAATTGATGCTCATAGGGATGGGATGAGATGAGTCTAGGGAGACGACTCAATTGAAAAGTACAAGAAAGAAGAAGTCACACAAGGAACCCTTAAATCATCGAAACGCAAATTGATACGGTTCTTTCACGATTGCTACAGTACGGAAGAAAAATGTTATTCCATCTGCACCAAGCCCAAGGCCACGTTTGTCCTTCCCTTTTTTGGCAGCTTGGCAGTTTTTATTTATTTGCTCCTTTTGTTGCTCAAGCAAGCAGCCAAATAAATTGGAAACATCAAGTTAAGTGAAAAACGGGCCAACGCTGTCGAACCACCGGGGTACCAGGTTCAAATCCTGACGGAGCACCGACTACGGCACGAAATGAGAGTGAATCGTAAACAATGGAAAATTCCATAGGAATTATGTATCGATAGCCTAAACAAACATCTTTGGGAGTAATTCGGTAAGATCCTTTGTGCCAGGAGGGTCTACATGCGTACCTTGCGCACACCACAGGCACAATTCTTTGTGACTCCCACCGTCGTGGTGTTGCCAGATTGTATCTCAAAATTGAATTAATCCGCATGCGAAAAGGAGCGCTTTTGGCGGAGCACCAGAAAGTGGCTGGGATTCCAACAGGAGCGGGACGATGAGGAGGCCTGCCGTATTCGTGAACTCACAAAAGAACACATATGATTTATAATGAGGCAATTTCAATTTTCTTAATGAAATATCGCGTGAAGGACGAGAAGATGGCAGCGACAAGGCACAAGATCCTGACGATCATGAGTGTTCCTTTTCATCAATCATAAATTTGATGTATACCGCATACTTAAAGGTTTCCCAACCCAGCTCGACGAAGCACCAAGACGGATGCTAGCGCATACAACGACAGCTTCGCGTTCGGTATATGCCAGGGTGGAAGTTATAACAAAATGGCACAGTATCAGCGAAAATGTTTTCCCTGCACCTTTGTCAACATTTTCGCATTACGATAACTCTTCCTTTAGACTTGGAAGCGTTTTATTTTTGCCGTTCTTGTTTTTCTTTGCAGTTCTCGTTGTTCCGGTCAGGGAGGAAGCTTAGAAGCATTTAACTAAATTACCTTTGAAGTATTAGTCTGAGAGGTTTTGGCTCGAAGCGGTTTGTTCTAGGCAAGGATGCTCAAGAAGCGTACATATTCATAAGAGGAGTTTTCTAGTACCTACACCTTCTTCGGTTTGAGACGGATCATGATTATGTCATTTTATACATTTCAATTCTAAAAATATTTTTAATTAACCCCGCAGTTTATTGACACGTTTATTGCTCCTATCAGATTGATGATTTTCATCGTAATGCCTCAAAAGCATTGGATAACATAAAAGATTATCTATCTAAATTTAATTACTATGATTCTCAAAATGATTCTTCCTGCTAAAAGTACGATAGTTTAAGGTTGAGGTTTGATGTAAGCGTAATCCCTTTAAATATTAAAAAGATGAGTGCATTGGAAGAGTAAAATAAATTTTCATTGTACTTGATTCATGCTTGCAAATTTTCAGGATTTGGACCAAGAGAAGATCAAACTTCTGAAAGCCCTAGCGCATGGAAGGAGTTAATTCGTCATTAAATATTCAACTACTGCTAACACCTGTTCTTTACAAACTTGGGTAATTCAAAGTTTGCTATCATTGTCGCCCGCATCAGAACTTTATTTGTATGGAAAATATAATTACATCGAGTGCTTTGGCACTTTGCAGCACGGCAAAGTTTAAGATGTAAAGACTCTGTTCAATACCATGAGCTCACCTTAACTCTGGTTAAAGACATTAATGAAGTGATATTGGGGCTCAGATGGTGATGATAGTTGTCCTGTGATGACCAAATTAAATCAACAAGTGGCCGCTTTCACACGTTGGTGGGTATAGATTTTCCAACAATTACAGTGTTGGCAGCAAGGTCGATCCCGTTTTCAGCGGACGTTACCCTGTGTCCAAGCCAAAAATCAGCTTGGATCTCCCATGGGTGCTATCTGTATGTTGGCCATCGTGCTTTTCGAACATTCCACGCTCATTTTCACTTTTTAATGTGGGTCTATAACGTTTTTGTTTCTCAATGGAGAACATGTTTTCAATAACAATTTGACTGCAGGCCCCTTTAAACATGAAGGCCAGGATTAACCCTTTGGTCATAAAGATTAGTGAAAAGGGTTGCTTTACTTCTTGCGTGAATTATTTGCGGGCTAAGCCAAATGGGGAGACAATGAGCGAAACCAGGGAATTTGGAGCAAAAGGACGGGCGTTCACTTGTTCTGAGATCTTTGGAGAATTAGGCATGACTTGGAGCTGGGACACGTGCTAGGACAAATATAACTTATGCTCATTTCGTGTAAGCTGCAAAAGCGTAATATACAGGGTGCAGTTATATACAGGGTGGTCCATCGGCGTCTACGACCGATGGGGCCTTTGTGATGATGATACAACGCATTTCACACAGTTGATAGATGAGATTTTCATTGACGTCAGACTTTAGCGTTCGTAGAAAATCCTGTAGAAGCTATGTTTTTCCTTAGCTTCAGATAAGCCCTTAAAATGTCGTCTATGTATTTTTAAATTTGTATTTTTTAAATTTGTCTGTATTTTTTAAATTTGTCTGGAATGTTATTAAATAAAAAGGTCATACTAATAAATACAAAGAAAATTTGTCCTCATCTTCTCTGTTAAAAAACATCCAAAAGATGAAAATTCTAAGTAAAGTTTAAAAAAGGTTAAACTAGAATTTTATTAGTAAATAAATTTGGACGCATAAAATCACTGGATTTATTTTCGTAACTAGGATCTAAAATTACTTGTTTCAATCAAATAACAGTTCTTGCGAAATTACAATGAAAAATGTTGTATTATAAAAACCTTAAAAATGCTTAGAAGAATGTACAAAATTTATTTCAAAATTGTAAACTGACTGCGTTCAATTTAAAAGTATACTCTCTAAATAGAATCTCACTTTTTCTAAATTCTTAATTGGAAATCCAGTTTCACTTTTATGCTGTTTTTGATCCTTTTTGCATAACTTAGAACTGAGACAGTTTAATTAGCAGTCGAAAAGGAGTTTTTGAGGTCCATTGGCCAATAAAATGCCTGCATACAGATTGAACTAGGAACTCGGTGCATCAGTAGTTTGTGTTTGGCAGAAGATCAGAACCTATTTCGACCCTAGTCAGTTTTATTTATTTTTCAAATCTCTCTTAAATTCCTCAAGAGCTTTGTTGTTTCAGCTGAGCTCGGATGGTTTCAGAATTTTAGCAGATTTTCACTAGGGTCTTCTAGCTCGCAGTCATTTATTTATATCTATCCTGCATAGCTCTAAAAGGGTTCGAAAGAGAAAAAAGCAACAACAACAAAGCAACTCTGAACTGCAAACTGAAACCGAAACTCCTTTTAGAGACTTTCTCTTTTTCATCGAAGTTGTTTATCGAAACTTTCTAATTCCCAGAGTCCTGGTTAAGGAACGAGTGAGAACTGTTGGGGCTCATGGACTTAAGTTAGCAGAAATGGAAAAAGCAGGCAAGCATTTTGGCGGAACATTTTGCTGTAAATGTAATTTCGTTTCGCAAAGGCTTAGCCGTAGCACTAAGAAGCAATCCTATTAGGCTGGCTAAGTAATAAGTCCAAGTCGCACTGAGCTGTACCTATGCCACTTCTTGGACTCATTGAGGAATTTAGTTCAAATCTCGTTCCGAATTCTGTCGTTCATCGTAGATATATGCCTGAATGAGTTGGCATTTCATAAGGAGCCTATTGAAGCCTTCTGTAGCTTCTCAGGGGCGAACGGTAATGAAACCCTAACAAAGAGATCACCAAATGAAAGGGGATTCCCCATTAAGTCCTGATTAATTATACTGACCAGGATTTCATTTCCTCTGTCACAGGGGATTAAACGGAAATAGCAAATCTCTGAATTGACAAAGGCCACCCTCGGACCTCTACCCTTCACTGTACGCCTTGAAATAGTTTCCTTTTGTATATTCTTTATCTTTTTGTTCTTTTGACAACGTAGTTGAAATATAAACATCATTGTGTACTATGGGCAGTTCTTATCAAGAAAAGTTGTTTAAAATTATACTGAAACAAGTCTTCTGTTTTAAATATAGGCTGAGGGAATCAACATCATCTTTGTGTTGTAACGTTCTATTTCTTATTCAAAAGATTTTTAATCGTGCAAGTTCTTAAAAATCGGATTTATTCATAATAATAATTAAACAAAAATATAAAAATGTCAACGTTATTAAAACATGTTACATATTTTAACACTTAGGATAATTTTCGTTCGTCCTTTACCGTGATGTTTTAGGTAATAACGATACGTTTCGAACTCAAGTATCATTTCATAAATATAGACAATAGGTTTCCAGCCACTCTGAAAACAGATCTAAAAACTAGTGGACAGAACATTTGTAATTTATGACGATGGGGAATACGAAAAACATTTTTTAACTTAGGAATAAACCCCAAAATTTGTTTAAAACTTTTTTTTCGGAAATTACCTTCTCACATAAAACGCCAAACTTTTCTATTACGAAAAGAAAAAAGTTTAAGTATTAAAATCAGCCGTTATCAATAATGTCCTCCTTGCAAGACGTTCCATAAATATTTCATCAAAAACCCTAGAAAATCCTGCAAAATTGCGAACATCGTCCATCACTGCTAATGTTGCCTGCAGATGGAAGTGTTTTTTCCCCGTGACACACTTATTCGTTTATTCTAGTCACATATGCCTGCACCCATGTGTGTCTCTTATGAGCGGAACAGACAAATTTTTATCAAAGGTGGTATCATTCCTGTGCACCCCCATCATCCCCACCATTCGCAGCGAAGTTTTTGTCATCCGCCCTTGGTTTGTTGTTTGATATCTACGTGGTGCGCTAAAGTGGTGTTCTCTGATATCGCCATCAACTGTCTGCCTGCTTCAAAGTTTATTTGCAAGGTCCTCTAAGGCCCAGATACATAGCAGAAAAGATAGCTACTAAGCAGCTGTTACCTGTACATAAATGTATTAGATACATGTTTTTGTCACTAGACTAGGGTGGAGTGCGGAGGGTTATGAGTGCCGGGACACGTAGAAGTTGTGTTCCTCGTTTGAAACTTTCTGGGGTCGTCCGGGAGGAGATCCCTGTTTTGCTTCGACCGCAAAGGGTTTTGTACGCCTCCAAGGGAAAACACAAATCCTTATTTATCTGGCAGAAATATATGGCATAGAAACCTTCGGGATACTGCGGCTAATCGTTCGGAGCCTTCGGGGTTTTACCTGAGCGGTATACAAATGTGGCACACAAATAAAATGTGAAAAATCAATTCAATCACTTTTTGCTGGGCTGTGCTTGTTTTCCGCCCTAAAAGCATATTTGTTGCAAAACGAAGGCCCGGACACGAAAGCGTAAAATCTAAATGGACTTGGTTTACCTTTTTCGGCTTACCTCTGCACAACGCTTTCGAATAGTTCAAAGTTTTTGGATTCCATTAACAAGACTGAAACAACGAGCTGGTACATACCTGGAATGAAAAAAAGGGGAAATTTTACTCGGAATATTTACTCTAGAATTTATGTTGTTTTTTTTCGCAAATTCTTTGTTTTTATATATTTTTAAGTCTCAAAAGTAAAATAGTAAAAATTTCAATTAACGTGCTTGAGAAAAGACTGTTAAGATTTCTACATCAACTTTCAAATAACATTTACTTTTAAGTAGATATCTATAGTTTACCTTATAGATTTCGTCTAGAAAATGGTTCTAATATGTACGCAGATGATGAAGCAGAAAATCCAGCACATTTAGAAACAATATTTCAATTTACTTAGATATGTTGTTTATTTAAACAACGCAGTTAACATAAAAGTCAATCAAAAACGAGGTAAATAAAAAAAGAAGATACTTTTGAATTTTGGAAAAAGACTGAAGGTTCTTCCAAAGCTACAAAATAAGTGAGATTCAAGAAAATCGTTTGAACCAAATTTAACAGCAAGCCAACAGGATTTTGAATCTACCGACGATATTTTTGTAATATGGAAAAGGTTATCAGAAAAGATTTTTTATGTAATATACATTTAGAGGGAAAAAAATCGGCTTTCAAGTAAATAATAAATATTTAAATATAAAATCCATCATTGAAAAAGGTAGCTTCGTATAATTTATCCACACAACATTTTTCAAAAGACGCTGTTGTTGAAAAGTTATTTAACTTATATTGATTTCATTTAGATTGAATTCAATATTATGCCAAAATGAAGTTCCAACTTAAATTTCCATATACCTTATCAGTTGAACGTCGGTTAGATTTTGTCTGCAACAAATTGTGCCTTCACGATAATTGAATTCGATAAGCCCTGTTGTTTGAAAGACAAATTTACTCAACCGTTGTCTTCTGCAAGATTCCTCTTGTTTATTTGTATATAAATTCTGAGTACATGAACCCAAAGTACCAATAGTTCCTCTGAATGGATTTGCCCGATTATCCCAGTTCTTGTATGATATTATCTGTCCGATAGATTCAAGAGTTTATTGGGCTATGTACTTATCAACATTTTAAACAATTTTTGACTTGTTTGTTTGTAATAATTAAAGAATTTTGAAAAATGAATTTTCTTTATTAACTTAAGAAGATAGTAAACAAAATATACAGAAAATTTGACAAGAATTTAAATGATTCATTTATAAATAATTATATGAAGTATAGAACATCTTAAAAGTTAAATGTGGTTCCTTGGTTCCGGGAAGTTAAGAAGAATGACACACTTTTCTGAGGTTCATATTGGTCAATCGCATTATGTATTCCTCCTTTTATAGAGCTGTATTTAAATTGAGGTAATCACATTATGGAGTTCGGTTTATAGTCGGAAATTTTGGAAGAACAAAGTAATAAAAAGAACTGAGTCGACCGGATGAATTTGATGGATGGAGTGTCTCGCTCGTTGCTCCGCAGTCATAAAACTGAGTCGTAATTATTGCTATAGTTTGGGGTCTATCTAAACCGGGTATCGAACAATAAAATGCATAACTATAAATATATCATGTTTTGTCTCTGCTAGATATGTATTCTTTGCACCTCTATTTTATACCGGTTAACTGCGTTTGACGAGTATACACGTTCATGTGGAAATTACTGTTAATCGATTTACCTGTTATAATGTTATTAATTTTTCACACGCATACCTCTGATTAAAATTACCATGTAGTTCAAATTTATAATGGAACCATTAGCTGTCCGTTTGACCAACATCTTTCGTTTTACTTTGACTTTGAATGAACTATGAATGTAAACATATGCTTTAAAAAACATTTTGCAGTTAAATCCGTTTATTATAGAATGTTATCAAATTCCCATTTAATTTCATAAATTTCTGAAACTAAAACACAATGATTATAAATTCCAATTGGTTAACGTAGATAATTCTTCAGGCACGGCCAAAGCAAATGAAATTACACACTGCCCGCATGTACACAAAATCGGAAAGTATGCGCAACTAAACCATTTTATTATAATAAGCGCACTTTTAGGAAACCAGTTAATATGCTAGTGGGCAGCCGCGTAGCTTTTCCGCAGCCACATGTGCTTACTCTTTTTCATTTACATTTATTTGTCCTTTTTTCGAATAGGCCTATTGTACAAGGGCTCCACAAATTGCCATTGCGGATGAATTTATTTGACATGGTCTAATTAATTTTTGTTATAGTACTTTTAATTTAAAAATACGCTCATGATACGTAAGAGCAAATATTAAGATATGCACTGCTATAAGTCTTAATGAAATTTAATCTTAGAAGTCGCGGCACATACACTTCTTCAAATGTTAAGTATAGGATTGTTCAAATATTTATTGAATGTAAAAATTTTACATGGAACCAAATTTGAAAGTCTTAGCAGTTCCTGAAAATCACGCCGTCTTTCATACGGCAGGCAAAATGACAGAATCAAATGATTCAACCTTCAATTTACCACATACAGTAAGTCCCACATGTGTCCAAATTGTGCCAAGCTAGCGCTGAACTAATTCTTGGCACTCGACTAATGTTCGCGAAGTTCCATTTTAAATGGAATTGTAGATTTCGGAAATGGGAAATCATTGTGAGCAGCGACCCTTATGATATAACGAAAATGAGTTGCAATGACAAAGCTTGTTTGGACAGAATCTAATTTTAGCGAGATTTGAAAGAGAATTCACGAATTTTCCAGTGAACGCAGACGACATCTTTTCGGCAGAATGGCACAGGAGGAAGAGGACAATCACAGAGAAAGTTTCAATTTTATTTCGTCGCTTAAAATCAACGGATGCAGGCAGATGGCGACTGTGGCACAAATAAAACTTTTTAATTTCTTTCTTTTGAACCGTTCAAGCATCCCGCGTTTTGACTCACTCTCTTTGGCCTTCATTTGGACAATGGCGAAAATTGCTTAAAGGAAAGTATAGAGTCACCCAAAAAATTGGATCACTATCTGACAGAGCACTTCTTCGGAAATAAACAAGTCGAACGTAGAATTTGAACGTAATCGCCCAAAAAATTGATCGCTTCGACAAATGTGAATGTTGTTGTCCATTTGTTGACGTCGCCGTTTGGTGAGTATCAGACTGGGGAGAAAATTGCCAATGTTTATGGTTCAGTTGGTCCCCTTGAAGAATTCCAATAAAATTGGTAATTCGGACAGTAACGAGTGCAATTCTCATAAGAGCAAGTGCACTCGCTAATCGAATTAGACAAACGTTGAATTCCAAATATTCCCTGCATGCCGAGCCACCAGTGCCAGATTTCTGCTGCAACACACAGCCATAAATTACTTGAAGAACTTCGGTAGCGCAATATATTTTGAAATATACGACCTGTTCACGGCCGTCTGCCCTTTGGATTTTATTAAAAATTTTTACATTCCGACTGCTGGTTATGCATAGGCCCTTTTGCGCCTGTTCTGTCGCCAAAATTTCATTATAAAGTTTAAGGCGCAAAAAGCAACGTTTCTGGGCGGAATGGTTACTTCTCTTCGCCACGAAAAAAAAGAAAAAAATATCGGCTTTTTCGTGGCTCCAGACATTATTTTGATAGACACTCATTTATCTGTAATATCAATACAAGTAGCTGATTTTAAGCTTTCGGGAGGGTTTTTTGGGCAATATCCTTGATATTTATTGCTGCCTCAAATGTCCGCATAAAAAGAACAAAAGAAAAAAAATGGTCGAAAAATTCCGAGACACTCAATTAATCAAATCTGTTCAAACAGTTCAAAAGGACCAAGGTTTAGTGTGGCAAAACCATTCACAAATGATGGCTTCAAGTTTTTTATTCATCGGAAATATTTGCCAAATTTGTTATTTAAAATATTTTCTTTTGGTGCCATTTTTACATATTGAAGGATATGATAAAAGTCCATGTAGGAGAATTTAAATTTAATTAAAATAACACCCTCTTCGTAAATTTGTAAATTGTTACACCCTGTTTTTTTAATTACTTTACAACATTTTATCTTAAAAGATATTAGGAAAATAGTGAGTCTATGTTGTTCGATATGAGGCTATTTATTTCGGAAAAAATAGAATATCAAGTAAAAGTTAGATTTAAGAAGCGTGTGATATGAGATGAGTGACAGGTCATATTCAAGAAATTGAAGAAACTAGGAACTAAACAAATAGCAAGACCTTTATGACTTAAAATATTCAAACATAATCTGTTCTCTACAATTATTCTGAGTGGCATATATGAAACCTTCTTTCCATGATAAGAATCTTAAAATGGCCAAAATCCCACTCAATTTTCAAAAGGTTGTACCAAAAATGCTTTCATGGAGTCGTGTTTTGCCCTTTACGAAGTATGATGTTCACTTACAAGGTTTGTAAAGTGCAAACCTTGGAAAGGAAAACACCGGACCGCAAAAGACATATCAGAAAACCTTAATCCACCCACGTTCACAATCATCCACCTGTAAAGTTTGGAACACTTCTCCTTCGACACCGACAGCATACTAAAACCCATGAAGATTTCGTCAAGTGGATGGAATCCAACAGTTCGATCAATGACACCATTCGAATGGTGTAAGTAAGGTGAAACGATTGATAACTTCCATTTCAAGGTATCGTTAAAAGAAGTGCACTGTCCCGGCCTCAATCGATCTTTTCACTTCAGAAATCTCTGGACAAGAAAAGAGTCGATTTTTAAACGTTACGTTTTGCTCTACATTTTTTTGTTAGCTTTTAAGCGGGAAGAAGTTATCATGGAGAACGGAAATTTCTGGATTTCTAGAGACAGAAAAGAGCCACATCTGTTCGTCACCCACTTTGTCAACGAATGGCAGGACCTCCTCGGTGAGAGCAAAAAGATAAGATTCAGCTGGAAATCTAGGAAAATGCTAGAGAGCCGTGGGCATCGTTATATAATCCCGGACATAGTAATCCACTTCAATTTTTTTTCACTTACTATGTTTTAGTGGGGTCGTAGTACTGACTACTCCTTAAACACGAAATTTAGATCCATACGAACTGCATATGCTCGGATTTCCCGATTTCGCTATAAATTATGCTAAATGTGAACTGCAGCACCTTAGTGTTCTCCGCACTCTGTGATTTGTAGCTAATATAAGCTGGGAATTTGAAATACCCTAAAAATTGCATATACTCATACTTTAAAGGGAGTTGGATTTCGCAGGGTCCTAACATGGTCTCCGAAACCTTTTGCACTGTGGGTCCCAGTGGGTCGATATGGCAATGACCTGGGAGTCAACGGCTTGTGGCATTTTATTGGCATTCGCAATAATGCGATGACTGCGGTGGATTCAAGAATATTGATAAAATTCAAACTCGGGGAGGGAAGGGATTGATTGGGCAGCGCCTTGGTGCAGATGTAATACCCGCAGAATTATGCTTCATCTTTTCTTAATCCTGCCTGCCAGCATCCACTGACCCCTTTTGGCGGCTAACAGATGCTCTATTATATTATTTCGGTTATGGTTTTGTCGTTATATATGCATCCCACCGGAGCCTTAGATCTGCTCCGGTCGGCCTGGTTGAGCTGCAAATAAATTTTTAAATGAATTTTAATTGAAGGAAAATCGATTTGGTCCATGGTGTGACCGTAAATAAACCTTTCGCAGTATCTTTCTTTTTGAGAGGAGGAGCTTATATTAAAAAGGTTTATAGGAGCATCGATGTCGCCAGATTTTTTTTATACATGATTGGAAATTGGATCGTACAGTTTTGCACCAATAAATGTGAAAGATTTGCATGAATGGAAATCCTTCTTTAAACCGTTTATCTGGTAAATATAAAAGGATCAAATTGCTTGATCTATGAAAAAGACCCCTAATAAATGTTTAGAAAACCAAAAATGCTTTGCTGTTTAAAAGTAGCGTTGTTTGACTTGTTAACCTTATGAATGCATGATTTTTTGTTGTTTTTAAAGTTACTCATTTGTTTTTTCTACACAATACTTATAAATTCATTGGCAGTACTGATTGAAAATATTAAGACTGGTGCCCAAAGAAAACAAAAATAGAAACTAAACTCTTTATAAAATCAACGTAAATAGCACATGTTAAAATATCTCCGAGTTTTTCCTTAGAAATTGTTTGTATATACGCAAATAAATTTTCGAGAAAAATTTCCTTAGGTAGACAAAGTTGTTAGATTATTTCAAATAAGTATTTTACTTTTTTGGAAACAAAAGCAGTAGCATGGAAAGAAACGTTCACAAAAATAAAGGTGTCTTGTAACACCATATGATATGACGCTAATGAGAAGGCTTATCATTTCATGCCTAAAGGAGCGAAACCGAAAGGTATAGGAGAAAAAAGACTTATGACATTGAAAAGGAAGGCTGAAGGCCATATTTAATGATTCATTGTAAAAATATATATCTAAGGTTTCATTATACACCAAATAACAATAGCCTATTAATCTACCCTTTTATTGCGATATTTTTAAACTAAGTAGATCTAATCTAACACACGTTGGAAACTATTTGACTATGTTCTAGAGACGTACCTTCCTTTTTCAGTATATTTTAGTTATTTCGTTACAGAATACATTAAAGTCAAATATTTCTTTCGTGGTACGTCTCAATTAATAGTAATTATGTTGATCTTATTATGACCTTTCGAGGTCTACTTTACTTTTGTGGATGCAGCCTATATTTCCCATTGTCTTTTATATATTTCCCACATAAAGCGATGCTATGCTGCTCGTATTTCGGTAGCCAATTTATTTCCTGATGCATTTCTGTATTATGTTATTACATACAATGACCAGAATTATCATTAAATTCGTGGAAAATAAACCAAAACATGTATTACAGAATCTTCAGCATGTTGTCATAAATGTCTTTGGTACAAATAATACCGAAAAATAAAAATTATATATAAAAATATGAATTGTTGTAGAGGCAAGGTCGCTAGTCCTCATATGCTACCATAAACAGTTTCACAGTCAGGCCAACGTGAAGGCTTGAAATCCATTTGATTTTCAAACTACTACTACTATGCTTTTTCCTGCGGATATTTTACTGTTGAGCCAATTTAAATTCTGCAACTAATCGATTCCGAAACACTTCCTGTGTTGGTCGAAATGGGGCTGTTTGCCCACCGAACGCGAGTTCAGGGCAATTCGGAAAATGAATGTCGAAAATGTAAACACGGCACGTTCGTGGGTGGAACGGGAAGGTTCTAGGGCCGGGTTATTAAGCCCAAGTTATTGGAATTGTCAAAACTACTGCTACAGGTCACACGGGCCTGCCTGATGGTGGTACATTCACGACAAGGTGGTTGCGATGGCACGACCCAAATACGAAACGGCAGCCGGTGCGGCACCGGCAAATGGGTGCGGCCCGCGAGCGGCCGACTACGTCCTACCGTCTTGACGCACATACATCATTTGCGCAACCACTCTGTAGCCTGGGGCCCGAAGGATCCGTGTTTTCATATTTTGCTCAAGAAAGTTAAAACGTAAATTTGGGGTGCTGTTCATCAAGTGGAAAAAATCGGGACTTGGTCCCAGAACCCCTTGCGAATACGAAATTAAGTTGCGGACAAATGTGAGACCGGCTGCCACTAGCCGAGCGCTCCTGTGCGACTTTATTAAAATTAATAGCAAACCTTAGCATTCCCTATTTCCCGCAAATATTGTGTTTTGATTTGCTGTTTGTTTTGCGAACTAATAACTTCTCATATTAACCTCGTTCACACGGCTCTTTCTATGGCGGCCGGCTTACGCAGCAGTGCAGTGCGGCCTACATAGATGGAGTTGCTGCGGAGTTTCGTGGAGTGGAACTCCTCAGGAGAAGAACAACAAAACACGCCAGTTTCACTACAGAGACTTTATGACTTGGGAGGTTTCCAGCAATTAATAACCTTTCAGTGCTGTGAGATTGCCGCACTGGGACGAAGAAAAATATCCACGAGGCATTTCATCGGAAAACTTCAGCAGAGGGGAACCGGGAGAAAGGGGAAGACGCCGGTTCATTTGGAAAATGACAGCATGACTAAATGTTTTGCAGTTATTTCTGGAAGAATTAAGCAAAAAGAAAGGAGAACGCGTTGCAAAAAGAAGAGAAATTTCCCCCTGTATTGTTTGCGTAAACACATTGCGTAATTACTGATCTGCTCGTGCGAAATAATTCACAGCCCGTGCCAAATTTGATGTTTGTTGACGGAATGCTGCAGCAGTATTTAAACCATATTATATTTATATAAGCTCCCCAAACAGAGCCCAACATTACGCACGAGCACTGCAAACAAACTTGGCAAACAGTAGAACTAATTTACAGGTTAAAGGCTCAGATTATCAGCGAGGAGTTTCATTGAATTTAATTCAGAAAAGAGGTTTTCAAGTACCAATTAGCATATTGAGGTGAAGAATAATAAAAATTGCAAAGTGTAAAGGAGTTCTTTGGTCTTTGTTTTGTGTTGAATTTTATTTCTTCAAATTTCAAAATCCTCTTCTGCAATTGCAATGGGAAACGTCTTAAGGGCTTCTTTTTTCCTCCCAAGATGCAGCTAACTTGCTTTTCTGTCAATATTTCTGCATAAAACTCCATTGTGAGATGGAATCAAGTCCTTATAAAGCATTTTACGAATTACTCCTTCGAGATTCAAGGGTTCAAAAGAAAAAAAAGTATATTCTGACTTAACAAAGACTGGTGCTTACTTTAAAAATATCCCATAAGTTCAAATAAGGCCACTTGTTCGAAATAAATCATTTTTATACTTGAATTTTTTTTTACAGGTGTGTTTACACAAACCGATTTATCGTCGGACTTCAATTACGATTATTTTTTTTCAGCATAATATTGCTGGAAAGTAATCCCGCATAGCTTTTTTAAAAGTACTGATGGAAAATGTATCGGAAAAATTATCGGAGATCTCCGCTGAATACTGAAAATTATTTTAATTAAATATTTGCGCGTGATTTATAATAAGCACTTTGCAATATTTGATACAATTGCTGATTAACTGTACTCTGTACGTGTTTAATATCGGACTGCTGATAACGTTTATGCACCTTTCAATAAAACTTCAATATGCGTAATCTTTATTTTGGAAGCGAAAAGCAGTTTGCATTTTCCGTTTAAGCGAAATATTGATGAGGAGAATGGTAAATTCACGTGTTACCTTGTTCACCCGCTTTAATTCAAAATGTAAGACGAATACGTCGTTTTTGTAAGTTACTTCATTCGTTAAACATTTCGAAAAATGTTGTAATTAAAATTAGGTATAAGTGGACTAAAATATTTAATTCCTACCTTTTTTTATATAAAAAATTTACGAGTTCAAATTTGGTATTTATTTTATAATAGTTTTAATACGTTTATTTATAATTTAAAATTAATTTCAAAGCCATATCGAAAGTCTTTCATCCTTGAAGATTTAATTAATTTTTCTTAATTTCTTGAGTTTCTCTGGCATTTTTGGATTAATTAACATCCATCTAGTTTTCAATTAAAAAGTTACCTTTATCTTTTGGCCTGTTCTCTTTGTTGTGGTTTAATAAAAAGTAAAGTCACAGTCAGAGTTTACGAATTATTTAAATAGCAAATTAATCCCAAATGCATTCTTGAGAGAGACCTACTCATCCTTTTGCCACTTAAGTGCAAGGAGCAGTCTTACGTTGACCCGGCACTAAGTGCTTTTATGTGACGGAGGAGTCGCATTTGGGACTACCTAATTACTGTATACGATGCAACAGAGCGAAAACCCAACTTGTTTAGTCAACTTTGTCATCCCTGCAACACCTCCCCGTCCTTATCTTTGCCTGCAGAAACTTTTCGAAAAAAAATAAAGAAAAATCCAACGATTTCTACAAAGGCTATGCTTGTTAGATAAGATGGAATAAAACTTCAACAAAATACATTATTCAGATAGTTGACAACAAAGCATACGTTTAAACCCTCCAGCAAGACGGGATGACTCCCATATGCTCCTATGTATAAAATGTCGATTGACAAAGGATATTTTGTAAACAAACGCCACAGTCAGTTACGTGAATTTTGCCTTTAGACCTTTTTGAATCACAATTTCGGATAAGATAGGCATCTTGCCTGGCAAACGAACTGTGAAACGAAGATAGCCAAAATTTGCCTTACATTTCGAGCAGGAAAAAAGCTGACCAAGTTTATTTCTAGCCCATGTGTTATGGACAATATTAAACGTATGTAAATTCCCGGTATGTGGTTATATCACAACACAATGGCCCAGAACGGCTATGAAAGGGTTCTTGCAAAATTAATCCCCATCATACGATTTTTGGAAAATCTCTTCCGAACCTCGTTTCGAAGAATTTTCTAATTTCAGTTGCAAATAACTCGCCAAGTTTGATTAGTGTCCCTTTATACCTACTTCATCCCTTCAGACGATCTTTTGGTGGTATGCTTTTAAACGTTATCAAGAAAAGTAGGTGGAAAAATGTAGAGCTGTGATGTAAGAACCCACTTGAGAAAAAGATGGGCTTTTTAGAACAGCCCCAAACGAGATTTATTATCGGTCACTATTCACACTACAAACGTGAAAGCACAAGGAGGACAGAGAAAAAATGTGGTATGGTCCACTCACGAATAGAAGAAAATAATTTTCTACTCGGACACGTACAAAGACTTGTAAGTCACAAGTTTATCAATAAAGGCTAGAGGAAAATGGAGAAAGAAAGGACCCTTTTCAATTAGAGTATTAAAAGTTTGTAGGAGAATAAAAGTGAGTTTGAAGTGAAAGACAGTTGTTAGCGAAAAAGGATTTTGTTCACCATTTGGAAATGAATGACTTGAACAAAAGGAAATTGCACTATCGATTTTGGGCTATTAATTAATTAGCTCTATTTTCTTAAGACCAGTTTCCTGCATCTAGAAGATGGCAGATATAAGCACAATTGTTTCAAGTCGTTGCTAAAGTAGTGTTTTGATACTTTCATCTAATTTATATAGTCCATTTTCAAAAATGGCATCCGAGTTATTATTATACGAAATTTCAAATTAATTGGTAGTAGTAGCAGTAGTTCTTGATACCATGAACAAATTTTCAATTCCCAGAATATGAAAAGTTGCTCCTTAAGATACATCTTCTGTATTCAGGTATATTAAAATTTCTTTTGAGCTTGCTACTTTTACTTTTAAAAGTTTGTGAACTTAACAACAAGAAACATTATGTTTTTAAGAATTGCATAAAAGTTTAAGTTCACGCTTAAATTATGCCCCCATTTTTTTGTAGAAAACTTTACAAAAGTAAACTTTACTAAAGTAATGGTAAAATAACATTTGACGAGAATTATCTCTAATGTTACATTACCGGGAATTGTTACTTAATTACTTAAAAAATATCTACCAATAAAAAAATTTCGAAAGTATGTATGTCTCTTATATGCATGCTTTTGTGGATTCTCACAGTTCGGTGAATGGCATGCATGAAACCTTTAGGATTCATGTTTACAGTAGGCGTGAACTGAAAATTCGGTCAAATAAACCCTGCAGCTACGGAGAGGCATATATTCAGCTTTTCAATGGTGATGGATATTTTTTAATATTCTTATATTTTCCTAGGAAAAATAGAAAGTTATATAACATACATTCTATACACAGCTAGCGAGCTTTATCCACAGAATAAAAGATCACCGATTATACTTAAGCCTAACGACAGAAAGGCTCTAGGAATATGTAAAAATTGTTCCTAGAACAACACCCATCATTTTTCATGAAGTAAATTTCCTTGCTTCTACTTTTTTTGTACTTTTAAGGTGTTTCGGTCTTGTTTTATCCCAGAAAGGAAGAAATGTCAAATGATCCAGACAAAGTCTGTGAAACCTGAGCCCTGCTAATTTCACGCAGAATGTGACCAGATTTTTCTACGAAGGAAAGTCATCTATAACAAGCTTAGCGATTCGCTTGTTATTTCGCAAGCATGTTGCTTAAATCTTCCCTTAGAGATTTCCTAATTTGCCGTTCTTGACCATAAGGTGTATTTCGTAAAACTTCGTAGAGATTGTTCCTCATTACTGGCAGAAGTCGTGGGAGTTCGAATAACATGAACACATTCATACAAAAAGGGAGTGTAACTTAAAACGTTAAAGACAACTACATAACACCAATGGACTGAAATAATGATTAATTTATACTTGTGATATAATTATTAAGAAGGTGTTTCTGTACTGTTTTTTTTAAATCTGATGAATTCTGTTTGTTGTAGTCAAAATTATAGTTTACAATTTCTTGGCTTTTATATTGTGTAGCTTAGAAACCTGGGGATGAACTGAGGTAGGTATCATCTTGATCTTGATTTAAATTGATCTTGATGTTGAAAATTAGAAAAGTAAATGAAGGCCTTCATATGAATATTATTTTAAATCATATCGAGCAACATTGCGATTTTTGTGTGAAGATCCGGGCTAAAGTTACTTAAATATATTTTTCAATTTTCATTTTCCCAAATTAGTTAATGCCTATTAAAAAAATTAGTTAAGTGCAAATCGAAGACACTGTCTTAAGGAATTAAAATACATTACTTTTCATTATTGTGTTGTACAGAATTACTGAATATGGTGT
The DNA here is from genome assembly GCA_001932985.1 of Proctacanthus coquilletti. Taxonomy (NCBI): domain Eukaryota; kingdom Metazoa; phylum Arthropoda; class Insecta; order Diptera; family Asilidae; genus Proctacanthus; species Proctacanthus coquilletti. The sequence continues at coordinate 141,225 of MNCL01000112.1, forward strand.
ATCATCTGTGGTAAGGGCGATTTGTTCGACTACACTGCAGAAACATCTTATGTACTTTATGAAATGTTTCAACAGTCATCTTTATATTTTACTGGAATTGAAGTACCTTTAATTTTTCAGGATCGGCTGCCACATATGATGCACGATTTATATGCTGGTTTTCATCGAGAATTGTTGAAGTCTCAGTAATTATAGACTAGAATAATTGCAATCTATTCGTAGGCATTGTAGGTTTTTCGGCAATGTCTTTGGTCTGTTCGTAGGAATTAACTAGAATTTCCGAAATTATTGTCTAACTGGCTGCATACAAGCTCTTTTAGACGAAATGTACGAAAAACTCGTACAGGAAGTGCCCTAGAACAGATCTTCCAATCCAAAGGGGGCCATGGCTGCGGTCTATCTATACTCTTTGGAAAAACCTATCAAAACAGGTCGGCTTTCCTTTTGAAAGGCCGTCCGTGGTCCGCTTTAGCTTAATTGCTGATTCCTCCGCCGAAATTGCCGCAACCGAGGGCCATCCTCGTAATTAACACAAATTGTTCGTCGACTCAATTACGTACCATATTTAGGAATTCCCGACGAGAGAGACGAAAATGGCGAAAATAAGCCGATAAGTCTTGCCAGAATGAAAGGAAGAAAAATGAGGGATTCGCCGTTTGACACGCTCCTTCTTCGCATCAAAGGGCTCCGGCTCCCAGAATTACTATCGCCTCTTCCCGACTCCCGCAACAGAAATTACTTTTGCTTGGTAAGCCTGAAATTCGTCCTTTCGTATCGTTTTCGAAAACTCCGTCGGATGAAACGAGCGTCCAGAATTTATGGGCTTTTGAAATATAAATCATCACCGCTGGCAGTATCTGGCGAGGCATTGACGCGTATTGAGTGATATAGGTTGACCCGAGAACAAGTTGTGCCCGGACGTGTTTGCGTTGCCGGGAACCGGGAGCAGAGACTGCCATGTGTAGGTACGTACAACGTCCTTGATCTCGACTGTCCCAACCACTTAGCAACGCAACGTTTCCAATGCACGATTGCGGAGCCCTTCGGTTATATAAGGGTGGAAATTTGCAAACAGATTAAAAACAAACTTACCAAGGTTTTCTAGAGCCACATCCCCGCCACCACCGCCAGGCGACACATTTTTGACTCCGGGAAATTCCTCCTCGGAATTTCGGAAGATCGCACATAGTAATTAGATGGATCCCAGAGCTTCGTTTACTGCGCAAACTAAACCTTGGCACGGTGTTATCAGCCCTGTTTAGAAATTGTCGGATTAACGGTTATGAGGGTATGATTTACTGCCCCGGCGGATAAATAGCTGGGGATTGATTAAACCTTACACCGCTTAGCCAAGTAGTGCCGGGGTGGGTACCGAGGCAAGGGTAATTAGGTCAATGTGGTTCATGTGGATATTGTTGATAATTACGCTACAGTGCACACTTGGCAGTAATTTATGTTGAGACAATCACCTGAGATTATGATAATTTCAATTTTAAAATTAATTAACCTGTCACCGGGGAACCGTTGCCACCGTCGCACACCTTTGCGACTGTTGACATTCTGCAGTTCGTTTGCGCAGTAAATTATTAAAATTACAATCAACAAACACATTTACCATTCACCGACAGAGGAGCAGTTCCAGTGCTTATCGATGAATGTCAACTAAACCTACTTACATGCTATACGAAGTCCAGCGTACGTACTTCCAATTTGTAACAATTGGTCCATGGGACGAAATTTAATTTGCAGCGATAGGCAGAAAACAAGCGTTCAATTTAATGTTGGCGGCATTCTTTGACTCCTTACTATAGCACTACTTTACGCATGGACCAGTGTACATACAGCAATTTTCGAAAATTCCTATAAGTAATTAAAAAATGGCGCAGAAAGCATTAAACCAATTATAACTCAGGTCTAATTGGAAAGCCTGTGAGGTTACCTACATTTACACTATACTCTAAGAGAGTCTGCTGAAAATTAGTACTTTCCAGGTAGTTACTATATTTGATAAATTACAATTATGAGATAAAATTGTATATTTAAATTCCAGAAAATTTTTCATAATTTAATACTACAATTACTGAATGATAATAATACTAGAGTTACTGGTGCTCTAGAACCTTTTCATACTGACTAAAAGCCACATATGTTGTTATTATTAATAGATATTCTAGTGAGTTCATAATGTAAGGAAAATAATTTAATTTACCCAAAACTTGTTGTGCAATAAAAAAACTTAGAAGTGTTCAGAATAAAATTTTAGCAAACAGATTGAGCTATTTTTTAAATATTTGTAGAAACTGTTAGTTTTTGTTTGATGGAGTTCATATTATAATTCTATTGGTTTTACCGCAGTTGGGTCAATGATATGCCGGCGTAAATCCAAATTTTCAAATAAATGCCCAGTCTGAAAACTTGTAAATTTATCGTCCGCCATTGTGGGCCACAAAAAGTGCATCCGCTCGAATTGTCGTCTTACCTTGTCGTCAGTTGAATGGATATGCGGGGAAAATGAAATTATTGGAAATTCAGCACAAATTGAATTATTGAAAAAATTTTCGAACAATTTGAGCGGCACTAGTCAACGTCTGTTGCTTCCAAAGATATTTTCTTCGAAATTTCTTATCGAAAATTCATTGCGGGACGGTAAAATTGGTATGCACTTCCTCCACCCCTGCCCTTTGACCCAGTTATTCAACCATGATCTTTCAGAACTTTTATTTAGAGTTTCGGAGCAAATTTGATTCTTTTATGACTTTATGATTCCAATGAAGGCGCATACATTTCAAAATATCCCTTAAGTGAGAGCTGGTCTAAATTGGTGTGTTTGGGAGGGAATTTTTGGCCTGAAAAGATTGCCGCATGTGGAGCAAAGTGCAGGCCGTTCAAGAATATTACGGAAAATAAATTGTGTCATTTTATCTGGAAGTGATTTCTGTTACTGCAGTCGCCCCCGATGGCTCTGTCGTGATTTTGGACTTTTGTCGCGTATTTTGAACAAACTGCATTCCTCGCTGCTTTGATAATTCTACTATAAATGATTTAATGCATTAAATTTTCTGGACCCAACGGAAATAGTGGTCTTTGAAGTGGACAACGTTTTCGGGAGGTAAGAATTCGATATATAACGCCTGGAACAATAGACTGAAAATCTTTGAATAGGACATTAATAGACTTCTTGTCTAAAGGAAGACGTTGACGCAGTTGGATTATATATTCGTCGGAGAAGTAATTCGATTGCAGGACTTAGATGCCAGTCTTGGGAGCATGGCACTCTTGACTGCATCCTTTATGTGTCGTATGTCACTGAATTTCTTCTTGTGAGTGCACTTACAAGTCGTAGGAGCGTCTTAATTGTTGCCTACCTTGTGAATGCTATGCAGAAGAAGAGGAGCACTCGTTTGTCTCCGGGTAAATGGGTGAGATGGGGCTCCATCCAGAGCAAAGCCTTCGAAGAGCTCGGGGCGCTTTTGTTACACATTCAAATCCACACAAACTGTGTTGTCTGTAATTATCCTGAACTTTTTTTCTTACTTACGTATTTTTATTATATATCTTGAACAGTACGAACCTAAGGGCTAATGCTCAGAAGGCAAATGTTTTGTTTTCCATCGTCCTCTTGAGCGGCTCCGTGTTATAGTGTCGTGCATTGTCGTTGATGTTATTGTTATTTCTCGAAGGCCGCATTCCCCCATTTTAATTTTCAAGAATGCCCTTCCACCACTTCTTCGTTACCCTATTTGCGCCCTTGTTTGTCTCGGCCCTCATTTGTAACATTCCCTTCTAGGCGTTCCAGCTATACTCGTCGTCGGAATGGAGCGGCGTAATGGCGCGATATCAATACCCGTCCGGGGCATGTTTAAAAAATTAAAAAGTTTGCCAGAAGAAAAACGAATGAACTTGGAGCGAGCGTCCTCGTCCATAGCAAGAAAGTATGATGGGGTCTTAGCTTTTACACGATGAGCGGTTAATATCGATGGGAACACGCTCCTATAGTGGGGCCAGTTTTCGCGGCAGGATTGGGAGGGGGATAAGGACAGATCGAGACGCGTATAGGCGGGATTTGCATGGAGGCCACACGATTTTGCAGTGGAGTACCTTTAAAAGTTTAGCTCTTTATTGCTCCCATCGGTACAAAAGCCCATTCAATAAAATTACATGGCGAAATAAACGGTGCGGAATAGGTAAAAAAAGGAGAGGAACAGTGGCTGAATAACGATTGAAAATTTAATAAATGTTTTCTTTAATCACTACCCCGAGCACGCGTTTAAGGGCTCTGCAGGGCCTTTTGCAAAATTGCTATAACACAAATGCGTCCACCAGCCCTCCCATTGTACCTCAAATTGCATTCCATTAAAGGCGGGCGATTGTTATGGGTCCTGAATAGCATCGTTTAACATGTGCCCAATGAACAGCAAAATTGCTTTTATCTCTTTAATGCAAAACATTTCACCGAAAAAGGGGGCATAGGGGCATTACCCAAGTGCTTCTTTTCAGTGCCTACATTGTATAGACGTATCCGGCATTAGGAATAGCTTTTACCTGATTTTTTTAAACATTACAAGCGAGAAAGAAGAACCTCTAATTCTACAAGGATTTGAAGGTTTTACTTGAATCGATGGCCACTGCTGAGTCACAAAGACGTAACTCCATTTTAGCAAATTAATCATTGTGATAAGAAGGATTGGCGTAACCAGATGGCTTCCCCTTTTGAAAAACCCTATCGATTTGCTCTTCAAACATTAGATATTTGTGGAGGTCGGTACTAGGTCGTTCCAGTCGATGAAGTACGCCTGTCACTTTCAAGCATCTACCTTTTTCATTTTGCGGTCGAATTAATCCATTTTAATTTCTTGCTGAATCGTATTGTCTAAAGTAGTAAGGAAATTTAAGCGATATTTTAAAGCAGAATTCACTATATGTTCGAAATTATTAAGACGATCTACATGTGATCACAAAGGAAAAGATCCAAGCTCTTATAAATTTGTTCAAGTCTAAAAAAAAAAGACTACTTATATACTAATAAAAATGTAAATGTTTAGTAAAAAATATTTCGTCTTGTAACTTTTACAAAATAAGGTCTAGAAATCCGAATTAATTTTTTTCTTTTTAAATTTACGATTTACTCAGAATAATACTGAAGAAGAATGGATGTATTTCCTCAGATGAATTTAAAATTCAATCATTTTAGTTCCTGATGGGAAGATTTATTTTCTGGTAAAATATTTATAAAAGAAAATCTCGGAGTACCACATTGTGCCCAATATTCTCGATAATTATCGGCTAATTCTTTGCGAACAAAATTTTAACTAGCATTTAATATGACAGAAATTTATTTTGAGTATCTTGTCTGTTTATAATTAAATAAAGAGCAATAATAATTTTGTTTGACCTTACTTTACTTGCTACTTATTAAATAAGGCTGAATGAAAACCAACTAATCTTCTAGACAGTTAGGATTACTAAAAATGGGATATTAAGAAATGAAATAAGTGACTATTAATTTCAAAATTTTAAGGGATAATTCGGTTAATAACTTAACTAAAAGCCTTTTAAATACAAAATGATATTTCTGAAGGAACGTTTTATTTGATAGAATTGTATAAAAAGATCTAACAAAATAGGGCGGCGGTGAGTTAAAGAACGTAAGAGATAATTTTATTACATCCTTATATAAAACCTTAGTCCGTCTATGATTCCCTTGAAATTAATAATCCATTTATTCCCATAAACCATTTATTCATCTCAAATTCAAATTCAAGTTTATTCAAAGATTCAAGTTTTGGCAGATGAGTTTTACATTACCTACGAAGAAGAAATATCGTAATCAAACTTCGAAATGAAAAATGGACTGATTCCAGGTTACGATTTTAGATTTAAGGGAATTTAGCTTCTCTATATCAAAAACTTCCACCCGGATCTGCTACCTACAAAAGACATCCCTATCAGAGTAATTCGTGTGGTTATGATGGATATCATTTGCTCATCTTGAGGCATTTTGACGGTCTATATACAGTACAAAGACGGCTCATAAGCAGTCTGAGCTAAATTGCTTTGAGAACTTAAGGGAAAAAGGGAAATGCTATTAAAGCAGTCCGTGCAAATACAGATATGTCCTTAAAAGACGCAAGAAGACCTTTTCATTAAACCCCCTGCGGAAAGATATGATATTAATACGTCGCTCTGGGTTTTTGTGTACTTTTGAGTGGGCTTACGAATCTTTACGAGCCCCACATATTAAGATGCTTTATTCTGTATTATGGACTGTAAGGAAAAAATGAACTTAAGTATAATGAACGTAACAGCGAGCGCTTCGATTTGCAGATAATGTTTACCAAATGGGGGGTGGAAATACAAACGTTAGCAAGAAATGATGGATGATCCTTGGCGCTGCAATTGCGGCAAGAGGATAAGAAATTTTTCCTGGTACTTGCCAGTGTTTGTTCCAGTTTCTATTTAAATTCATTGTGGTAATAATGCAAAAAAAACTTCTTGAGATTCTTAAGATTCTTTTATACCTCATATGAACTTGGCGCGTGTATCTATCTACTATATGAAGAAGTTTTTTTTCAACGATTCTTTAATCCTTGCATCCATCCCCATCTGAAAGATTATATATTTTTACTAAAACACTGCAACATTTTAAACATCATATCGATTCGTAAATCTAAATTGGGGATAACATAAAGTATTTATTGGGAAATATTGGGAACCTTTTCCAGCAGAAATTATTTGCCGATAAAACCCACGAGCATATTCGTTGCTATATTAATGCATTACAGTGTTAATGGTTACATTTAAAGGGAATGGATCGTAAAGCAAAAAATAATTCGAAACAAAATACTATCTTCGGTTGCAATAATTTTCACGCAATTTATATCTGCGTAGGAATCTACCGGCAGATTTCGTCCCAGGAGTTTGAAATACTTCGTTGGTCGCACTTTAATAATTCACGATAAAATGCCTATAAATCATACCCAAGCACGGAGTTGTGTGCCGGAGAGAAACCGCACCATAAATTCACAAAAAGGAAATCGCCCGGCATGAGACGGTTGGGGAACCTTCCCTTCCTGCTTCCTACTATCTAAATCTTATAGGTAAACTCTCCGGAGAAACGTTCAGTTTCGTCCTTAGCTAATCCCGGCTATAATCTTCAGACTTATTAGCGATGGGCTTTAATAAAAAGCCTCCCGCGCCCGTTCAGCTAGTCGAGCTGCGCTGGCAAGAGGGAAATAATCTTTTTATTAGAACAAAATTTCCTTGAAAGAATTTTAATTTCGTGCCTCCCTCTTTATCCTGCTCCGCCTTTGATTTCTTTGATAAATGGCGGCTTTTTCACGTAATTAGGGAAAACAGTTTTAATGAAGGTTCGACATCGGAATGGGGACGAAGTAAGTTAGCTTTGGATTAAAACAGTAGATTTTACTGATCTATAAACAGCGTTGCTTTTTATTATTTACAAAAAATTAAACTTTTTTGATTGAAGTATAAAATCAAAAGATTAATCACTTCACAAGGTCAACATGAAAATGAAAAACTGAAATTTTCGATTATAAATTAGTACTGAATCTGTGGCATGTTTTTGCGCGTTCATTTTAATAATAACCCTGTTGCATTTACTCAGCATTTAAAACGTTCAACAATGTTAATGTATATTATTACTTATACAGATTTGACTGATACTGCAATGAATTGATCAAAATACATTAAAGAGGTCAAGTACGAGTTAGGCTCGCGCTTTGAGTGTTGCGTATCTGCGCTTGAAATTTTTCATATGATTTAAACCGTATATTTCGCTGAGGTACATAGCTTAAAAAGTCCTTATCACGTCCTTTCCACGTTATTAATTGGAGCCATAAAGCGTCATGTCAGCTTAAAATATAATATTGCTGTATTTAATCTCCCTCTGCCTCAAACTACTATTGGATTTCCCGCCTCTTTAGTTTCAGAGCAGTGCTGTGGGTTTTGATAGTTATTGAACATTCAAATTCCAAAACTTCCAACTTTAATATTACTATCAAGAGTAAGCTAGCTTAAATTTGTAATCCATTCTTTAGGTGGTTCATACAAATTTATAGTGCATACAAATATTGAGAAACTAATTTAAAACTTGCTATAAAGAAATTTTACGATCATGGTCGTTAGTTTGCCTTATAATTAATTTGCTATCACCGAACCTCGTTATTAACCGACATCAAAAAGTATTTACATTTCTTTCAAATCTATTTTTTAGTTTCCTGGCTTATAGAATATACTGAAAAAATGAAATACCTCCCCATTGCTATTTCAGTAAAGCTCTGTTATTTAATTTGTATATTTTTATATATGGATTTAGATTTGAACTTTTGAAATAGAAGATCAAAATTCATATTTTTGATATTATTTAGTGCACGCCAAAAATGTCAAAATCTTAATATATAATAGTAAAAAAAAAGCTATTTGACTCAAAAACCTCGTATTACTTTGGGAGTAATTACAAATTTAAGAACGAGTGGATATATGATAGTTAAACTGTCCCACTTCGCTTGTTTTTACAGTGCTCCTATAAAATTCATGGAGCCTTAAATTGACTACACCAGGTGGTCATACAAAAGCCTAGACCGGAACCACCCTGTGTAGAACTGAAAGGGGTAATTAAGCAACCGACGAAATTCGCACAAAGAGAATTACACATGTAACCGAATTTCAAAGGTGGAAACCAATCTGGAATTCAGTCTGCATGGCAGACCACTGGAATCGTATTACGACTCCTTCATTAAGGCACCGGTGGTGGCAGGTGGATGTAACTGTATGAAACCCGACCCCCAGGGTGACCAGTCCGCCGCTGGAGGTCTTGCGAATTTTCTTTCTGGTTTACATTTTCTGCAATCTTCCTGCATTATTTTATCATTGCCGAGCTAAGAACAAACACGCTGAAATGCGAAACTCGTTAATCTTTTCCCCGGACAGCAGCCATGTGAGAAGGCACTCCTCCTTGGATATGCAGCTCGTCCTGGATATAGTCACAACTAGTTCGCTTCGGTTGGAAACTTTTCCTTATTTTAATGTTTGCTTTCAAGTTAACCTCTCCAGCTGAGTGACCCAATTTCTGGATAGAAGTATACCTTTCCCTAGTAAATAACTTTCTCCCACAAGCCTCCAGCTGTAGGAAAAAAATATATGGCGAAATGGCAATTGCATTGCTAGAGTACACCCCGTGGACCAGCGCCTGATCAAAGAACTCGCTCCACTAGCGAAGGGTTGGCATATTTATCTCTGACCTGTATAAGACGCCGGGTGATGCAGGTCGTCAGTGGGTGGTATGACCACCTAGTCCGGCCCATTCGGAGTAGTGATTTTTTATGCTGTCTTGTGGCTCTAGCTTTTCTGGCCTTTTCTTTCGTTCACAAAGCACCTTTCTGAGCGAGTACGACAACAACGATAACGATGGTCTTCCTCTTGCGAGAGATAAGCCTAAAAGTGAAATGAACACCCTGTGAAAAATCAGGCGTCTTTCACAGTTAAGTCTACGAGGCACTTGTATAGCAGGGATCCTGTTCCAAATCCTCGGAACCCATGTCTTCTTGGCCCGCTTCTTTGCCCGAGAATATTATAACTTATGGCAGCAGCGAAAGCAAACACGGGAGCCATTGGGATAGTTGACATAACCCTAATTTTATCTGTGTGCTCGAAGTTATTTCTCATGAAAAGCCGAACAGGTACATCCAGGTACACCTAGGTACGATATACCTGGCTTACCGCCCCACTACCACTGTCGTATTTGTCATTTTAATGGCAAGACCATTACACAGATGTCCCACCAGGCTGGCTCCAAATATTTTATTTAAAATTTTCCTGTTCCGTCAGGCGGGGTGTAGAAGTAATCCCAGCAACGGATTTCGCGAATTTTGTGAGTTTTAACTAAACATTAATTTTGCAAATCTTAAAAAATCACCTTCTGTTCCCCGTGGGTGGACATGATCTCATTCTGAACATATCTTGAAAATTTGCTGAGCACCCATAAATTTCCGATTCCTTGAATTTCATGTTCCCGTAACTCGGTTTTAGGTCTTTTACTTTGTCGATCATTAAAAGCTTTAATTTTACCTGAGTGAGCGCACATTCTCGAATTTACCTTGAAGAATGTCGACTTTAACGCCGGAAAAGATATCCAGGACGTTAGAAACGTGCTACCAAAGGATTTTACACTCAATTAATCACTCGTCTAGAGGGAAAATTAATGCGATTTGTTTGATAGCGTACAAGTCACAGGTGATAAATTTTTTTAAAGGTTTCAAGTAGAGTACGATTTCTTGATAAGATTTTCAGGTCGTTTTTACACCGAGTACGTTTAAGATCTGTAGAACATTAATTAAAATTTTTATGATTATTTTTATTTCATTCTGAAGTTTTATGTCCTCTTGACTTTGGCTGAGAAAATGAACATCGATTATTGCCATTGAGTCAATGATTTGAAAATTATACTACGACACGCATCGACAAAACATCTGTGACGTACACGTCCGAAGTGCTATCTACTCCTTAGAGCTAAAACTGCAACGAGCATTCCGGAGGGACAATTCTAATCTTTTCTATATTTGAGCCAAGGCTGGGCTCTACGACGATAAAGTTACCCGATCTTACGAAATTAAAATAATGCAATTATGTTATTTAAATGTAAATAAACCGGTATAGTTCTTTGAAATTATAATTTTAATAGTTTCTGAAATACAATGAGATATGTTTTCAGATATATTCCATTGAATTTAATACAGGGTACATTTTATTAGATTTTAAAATGATCCACTGATTTTTTCTGGGCGTTTGGGGTAACTGTATAATTAAGTAATTAATTAATTCTTGATAATTATGCTCAAAGGCTCAGGTGGGAGATGTGGGAAAACTTAACAATGTTTTAAGTTTTAGCCTTTTCTAGTTTTTAATACAGACGGTTTTCATTCAAAGAAATGTATTCTTGCCATAAATTTAAGAAACTTTCAATTATATAATTGGCCAGCGCTAACGACTTTTATAACTTTAGTTGGCTTTTTGTTTCTAAATTTGAATATCTAAGACATGAAACTGCAATATTTTCAAAATAACGAATATTTTTCTTCTGGAAGTTTGGTAAATGAAAAACTTTGCCGCCAATTACGTGTTCCTTTTTACGCATACGAAATGTGTGCGACCATCACGGCACCAAATATTGTGAATTTAATTTATTTTAAAATTACAACTGACACCTCATTTTATGGGGACGGAAAGAGCAATTATTTGCTAACCATCACAAGCGAAGTAATTAAATCTGCCGCGATTTTCAATTAGCCGCCAATTGGACCGTCAAAATAAATTCGTGGGCAATCTGTCTCGATGCCGCGGAGCTGATCGGGTTCTCCTTTTTTCCGTGAAATAAGCAAAAGTTGAGAGTTAAATGGATCTCCTCATAACTCCTGATCACGCGAGCCTCCGCTGAATAATGAATGTAATTAGTCCGCGGCGGCCAATGCGAGCTGCTTTTGAAATTCCCGAATAGAGCGATGCTGCTCTCTGTTGCAAAACTCTTTCGACACGACGGACGATGGTGGCGACGTCCTGCAACAATACTTCGCAAATTGCCTTTTAATTTTCGCCGAACGCAAAAACGCCAACGAAAGGAAGTTTCGGCAATGAAATCATGGCAATTAATTGATTAATCAAGAGTAATTGCCCTCATTACGGTGCAGGGTTAATATACTTAAGCATTGTTAGAAGGATTCGCCCTCATTGTTTCCGCTCGCATTAATCATTCTGCCCGAGTCATAGAAAAAAAATAAATGGCAGAATTAAAATTTTTCCGCAGTTGCGATTTTATTAAAGCGCGTTGCCTTTTCTGCTCGCCACAAAGCGTGCGGTTGCCTCAATTGTTATGACATGTGGCGGAATAAAGGAAAGGCCCATTTTCCGCGGTTTCCTGGGGCCCGGCTTTAATTCCGCCGGGAGTTACTTTAAATGCAGGCAAAAGTGACTCGAGTAAATTATGGGAACACTAAGGCCGAATCTACAACGTGGGGCAAAAGCCGGGCCGCGTCCCAGCCCCCGACTAGAATTGTTATAGCGTGTCTTTCGAGTTCCTCCCTGTAGGAGCACGTCCTTGACATCCGGTTGAGAAAACGCACAAGTCCCCTTCATTCAGCCCCGGCCCTCGTTTCGGCCTGTCAGCACTAGGAATTCCCTGAATAGGATCCGTACACAAGCGCAGGGCACAAGGCTCAACCCAGAAAAATTCCTCCACTCAGCATCATGGAAATTTCGTCCTTTCCGTTATCCTTTTTGCACCACACCCGGGAGTGCAAAATTGATCCGCTGCCTGCAGAGCAAATTTCACCAACTGGGACGGGGTTTATTTTTGCTTACAATAACTTTCCATTTAATTAACACCGCCATTATACTATTTAAGCCGGGAGCTTCTACACGCGCACCCTATTCGCTGGATTGCGTAATGCTGGCACGACTGCTACAAAATCCCGGACAAGCGGGGGCTGCTGCAACTGCTCGAACAATAAAACTACAAATGTCTTCAAGTTCCTCGGCTTCAAGCCCTGAGAGCACCGCTACTTGCTCCATTGCCAGAGAAGAATCGATATCAAAAAAGCTATACACATACATGCTCGCTGAAAGAAGGCAGCATTTAAAAAAATAAAGCTAAGATAATCGAAAAGTAAAAGAAAATACAAACAGGAGTTAACGTACTTTTAGGGCCGTCTGTTGGAGGCTCCAAGTATGGCACAAGAACCAGGTTATCAATTCACTACTTTTTTATGTACGTTCACGCATAACTTTTTGCCAGATTCTCAAAATTGAACTGGTGCTATTTTAGGATTTTGAAAAAAACCGCCCCAATATTTACTACATTATCACAAGTAGTAAATTCGCGTATTAATTGAATGCTATTAAAATTGAGTGCGTATAGCACCCCTTGCATCCGTAGATACTTTTTGAAAAAGGCTCAAACGACTTTGACGACAATTACAGGATTCGGGTTTTTAACAATCCAAAAATCGATCTACCTTAATCTTGTCTCTCGAAAAATTTATTTTCTTATCGATTTTTCTCTTATTCTATTGAAAGGTAATGCTTAACTCGGAAAATCAATACTAACATTTAAATTGTTCTTATAAGGGTTATGGCACGAGTAAACCACTTCATGCTAATTAATTCCTAGATATAGCTGCTCTTCTAGTGAATTTCATATACGTCTGATATGCTATGAAGAAATTTTATTCTTTTTTATTTCTGCTTAAGGAGAAATTTTAAAAATCAAAATTAACATTAACATTTTTAAGGTCACAGGAAAATTCAAACAGCCTCTCGCCATCGGTCGGATTTATGAATATTTAATGAAATTGAAATTACTTGTAACAAAAGCCCGGCGTTTAGATTATAAATTATTTAAAAACTTTATTTAAAGCCTTTCCGTTTACAAAAGGTAATATATTGTTTATAAGACAAATATTTCACTTTTCTTTAAAGAAAATTTTAAACAACAAACAAACAAACTTTGCTCTGTAAAAAGTAATGAATCTAATTTTCTTTTATATATAGAAAAACTGGAAAATATTCAAATAAAGTAAGTTTGCTGTTTGCGAATAATTAATAAGAACTGCTATTGCGGCAAAGTGCCGTCATTCTGTTGTGATTTTATTACGGACTAAGTCTACTAATTTGGATTATTTAATTGATTTGGATCCATGTATTTTCTCGGGAGATACCCCATTTTGATCTAAAACTTTTCTTTTTACTACTAACGAATTATTGCCCATTTTATTATATGACATAGTATGCGATATTACTGTAACAACTTTTCCATATGCATGTTATGAAGCCCCGTATACACTGTAAGAGGTAAAAAAATGCCTCCTAGGGTTGATCTTGTTGTTATTTAGCTGTAACCAAGTTGATTAGTAAGTCGCATGCTTTATCAGTCTGAATAAGCTTAATAGCTACTAAGCTTAATAGCTTTGTCTTATTCAAATAATTTCTAGAGTGCTATTAGCGCAATTTCCTATGAATATTACGTAACAATCCATAACTCGCAGCATATGTGTATCTAATGTATATGACACATTGCGAATGTTAATGTTAGTTTTAAAGAGATTGGGTGTAGCGTGGGTGTAGCCAGAGTAGAGCAAATGGGGTACTTACCCACCCCTAGTTCATAGGCAAAGAGAATTCTAAAGACAAATTGCAAAATCATGTACTCGAAAAATTCGTTGAAGATCCAAGACGCTTGATTTTTATTTAGAATGTTTTAGCATTACATTACTAAAACATTAAGCTACTAGGAAAACAAATAAAAGTAGGAATTTAACCACCAAATTTCGAATACGACACAAAAGTTTTAACTTACAAAATCCACTTAAACAAAGGCTCCCTTTTGAATCTATGTTCTATTATGGATATCTGTCTTATTTGGATGTACGATTGTACACTTCAGAAAAAGATTCAGTTTTTAAAATTAAGTTTTTTATGTATGATCTTTTTCCGACCTCAATATTAGATTAATCGAATAAAATCCGTAACGCTATACAAATACGAATAAGGTCTTACGAGCCATTAGACATGAGCCTGATACAAGTTCTCGGACAAACTAAACAAATTAAAGTGCTAGAATTAATGCGTTACTACGTCCCAAATCATAAACCGACATTTAATCAACACTTTGGAAATGGACAGCTTCTAGAGAATTATCTATATCAGTCCAACTCAATCAGCGCATTTATACGGGTTTTCAGGTCTCAATACGCCTGCTTGTCGGAATGGACCGGCCGACCAACGTAAGGTAGGGGCGTATTATCGTTGCATAGAGACAAGCGAAGAGCCTTTACTAACGGGAATTTACTTTGCTAGTCTGGGCTTCCTTTATGACTAATGCAATAACTATAAAGTTGGAAAGGATCTGGCTGGTAATATCTGCACACCGCAGGTTGTACATGTTTTAATCCCTTTCATTTCCTGAGAGTTATCTGTACGACCATAGAGTAAAAGGAAGAAACAAGGCCTCGAATTGGTCATTATCCCAAGGGATGCCTCATCCCCGGTTCAAAATTATGCCCCACTTTTATCTTATATTCATTCTGCTAGCGAAATGCTACAGCTAATGAACTTATGAAAATACCTCATGCTTGAGTTATAGCTTTTCCTGTTTCCCTTAAAATCCAGAACTCAATTTGGTTTTGGAACATTGTTTACAGAAATTTAAAAGGTCTATTTGGACCTTATTATACAACGTCAATATTTTGGTACTCTTTTTTTCCACTACATAAAATTGCAAACCTTACACTAGACCTCCAGATTGTTGCTTTTCTCTTCAGTAGATGATAATTTTATGATTACGTGATTTCTGCAGTTAATTCTTCAATTGAAAGTCATCGCACGTGCAACCGCAGTATTTGGAAGTGATTGAGGGAACTCTACGTGCCTTAAAACCTTTATCTAGATCTGTTTGAAGAGCAGTTCGTGTTAGGAAAACACTAATTAAAAATGCTCTTAGCTTTCGCAGAAGCAGCACTTTCGTCCACTCATTGGGACCATTTCAATTTAAAAGGGTCCACATCTGTTCTGAAAGAAATGGCTTATTAGCACTAATTAGATTAATTTAAGACACGAAACGCAATTAGAAAATATTCGGTATGTCTTAGAGCTCTCTTGCACAGCAGGTCCGCTTAGAATTCAGTAATTTAAAAAAATAAATTCTTAATAATTGTATGGCTTTTGAAACATTAGGTAATACATTTAACCCTAGGAAGGTAATCTTATTTTAGATTACATTTAATGATGTCGGTATTTATTTAGTGTACACTATGCTATTGTGTTCTTTAATATAGAACTGATAACGAAACCGTTTGACGGTTTTTTATCTTTCGTTTTATCTTCATATTTCCGACAAAATGTTCAAAATTAATAATAGAAAATTTACGAACCGTACTAGATAACTTGAAGCTCTTCAAAAGTGCTATCGTTGCAAAAGACAGGGAGTTGAAACTTTGTATCACTTTTAACAAGCGAAGTTGCGTATTTCAACTAGATAAGATGTAAATCTCTTTGATGAATACGGTTAACTTCCCGGAAAGAAATGAGGCGAGTGTTTCCCATAATTCCTTTCAGGATAATTTAGGACCAAAAGAGCGTAAGGCATAATACCAAATGTTCTTCAAGTTTTCAAGGATCTGCACAAAGTGTAATTTGTCAATAACACCCATAGTATTTTTCGCTGGGGAAATAAAGTTCGTTGCTCAGCTGCTGCCACAACCAGGCATTAAGGCAAGCACAATTCAGCCCGGCTGCTCGAAACCATCAATAAATTTTATAGTTTCTCGAAAAACTTCGTGAGGGTTGCAATATCAAGGAGGACACTCTGAC
This sequence comes from Proctacanthus coquilletti, assembly GCA_001932985.1. Lineage (NCBI taxonomy): Eukaryota > Metazoa > Arthropoda > Insecta > Diptera > Asilidae > Proctacanthus > Proctacanthus coquilletti. Next base: position 157,602 of record MNCL01000112.1, read on the forward strand.
ATTCCTCATACTACAAAGACACAAATTTCGCTAAAGACAATCAGCGGAGAAACAACGTCTCCCTATTGTATTATATTTTCGCTGGGATGCACAGCATCCGTGCAACTGGCATCCACATTGAATAAGATCGCCCAGCAAACTCTAGACTCCGGGCATCGTTGATATCGCTGGAATTCATCAATTTCAGAATGGTAGCAAACGTGTATTAAATTAATTTCAACAGGACCTTGATCCATCACGGGTGAACCCAGTGGTCTGCCGAACGTTCATGGCAGGGACACGACTGACAATCTCGGCTACAGTTCATTCCCAAAAACTTTTCCAATTTAAAGTAGATGTGTTGCGGGCAACAAACTTAATTGATTCGACAGGATCCCGGCGTTGTCGCCGTCGACACTTGCACCCGGCACACACCCAGGTCCCCTGGATTTCGAAAGTATCTTGAGTTATGGCAGGTTTTGTGGCAGAGACTGCAATTAATTTTATCTTCAGACAATGACGACCGCATTAATTCCGGGGTGTGGACTATCAAGAGAATACTTTAATTGCAGTATTCATACTATAATTTCAACTTTAATATTTGGGAAAAAACTACTTTTATTAAAAATGTAAAACAGTTCTAAAATTAATTTAGATCTTGTCAGTACTGACGCGTTAGTAAAAAAAAGACGACATTGTGGGTGTTAACGCAAGCGTGTCCCGTGTAAAGGACGTATAACGATCCGGATATTTGGAATATATTATATACTGCACCAAAATTCAATTTAGCACTCTAATCAAATTGAAAGAAATTCGATTATGACGGACGAACGGATAGACGAATGGACGCATAAAGGAGTGATCTAATAAGGGTTCTGTTTTTTCTTCTTTAAGGAACAGAAGATTAAAGGCAGACTATATTTTTCTTAGAATACGAAATGCGGTGATCAAAGGTGAAAATGATTTGCATTGACAACTAGGAACGTCAATTTAAGCTGAACATTGCAGGTAATGATGTCGGTTTTTTAATCCGAGCGCTCTTTGCACTAATATTATATTTTCTAAAATAGAATAAATGAATTTTAATTTAGGTGTATTTTAGTAACAAATTTCGTTGAATTAAAAGTGGTATGAATGTCTGCAAATAAATCATAAATAAAATGGAATGCAGTGGCCTACTTTATGTTAAGGTACATTTTTATGAAATAGTTTACATAGTTTAAAAAGCATCACTTTTATTGGAATTTCAGTGGTAAAGCCAAAAGTGCCGAAAATACTTCACAAAATTCCTTTCCGTATTTTTGTGCAGTGCAGAGAGGAATTTCTTATCAGAAAAAAGATTTAATTTGCGAAATGGATTTTTTCATTAAAAAAACCTTCCTCTGTTAGCGCATTCCTGATATTCCCATCTGTCTTACTTATTTCCTGCTTTTGCTCGAAGGCTTTCGCGGTTCTTTATTGTCATCCCAGATGCGATTATTCCTCGCTAGAAAGAAGCTCCACACAGATAGTGCCGGAGGAATGTCATCCGAAGACGTATAGAAGTGACACGACACGTTAAAATACAAAATACAACACACTTCGACACAAAACTCGACAGTAAGCCGTAAGTACAACAGAGCCTTGGAATTAATTTCAATGTCAAGATGCTCGAGTGGTGGAGAAAGTGTGCAGAAACAGAAATAATGAATTGAACTATTGAATTTTGCGCACGTCGAAGAAGAGCTGCTTGCAAATCTTGAAATTCTCATTTGAACAGATGCGACAACTGCATGCAAATGTTGTGGAACGATGGCAACCTTAGACTTAATTAGGAGATCATCTTGTCTCCTTCGCTCAGGTGCGCGAAACGATTTGCAGATTTTCGGGGCTTTAGCAACTTGTAAGGCTGTTAAATTCTTGAACGTTTTCATTGAATAAAATTGCTTAACTTGAATGGTAACAACTCGCCTTTGGGAACAGGGAAAAGTATGTACGTTGTCGTGTCACCTGAAGAATTACTTCTTACTTCAATAAAATATATACAATGGAAAAAGTTTCTTCTATTGATACTCGTTGAACTGAAATGGTAGCGAATTTGTCTGTCGCGGATACAATTGGATTGTAGTCGGAGGTGTCCTTTTAAACTACCAATTCCTTGAAGCTGAAAAATGCCCAAAAGGGGGTAATTTCAACTTAACACTCAAAAGCATAAAAACTGGACTCATTTGAATTTAATTAATAAATAATATTGTTAAAACTGGGATTCTTGTTTTTAGCATAATTTTACTTTATTTAATACTTAATATAAAAACTTCCGACAGTTTATGTAACTTGCTGCTTAAGGTTTGCAAGTCCATTCTGTAGAAAGAATGAATCCAAATTTCAAGACGTGGTAAGATAAATCTGTTACTTATTATTATTTTTTCAAAGGTCTTCGGATTTGGAATTCCTTTTCAATTAAAAAATTGTCTAATCCAAATTCCTTCGTCAGTAACTTTCTAAAGATGCAATTAAAGAACAAGACTTTTTCCATATTTTTAAATTGTCTGAGCGGTTTCTACATTAAACTTAATGCAGAAAAAATTTCAAACAAATTTTTGAAACTTTCAAATTTTCTTATATCTTTTCGATACACCAAAGTCCAAGACTGAATTAAATAGCACGCATGAAGGCGGACAAAGTCAGCCGTCTTGATAGAATCTAAAAAGTTCTGAAAACCACTAAATCAGTGCTTAATTCAAATTATGTAAATTAGATTTATATCAGAGTGGCGGCCAGAGACTTGGCTCATATTAAAAGAAACTGCAGTTCATGTGGGGCAACAAATTGGAGGAATTAAATTTTAGTGCACGGCACAGTGCCAGTCCAAAAATCCATGCAATCCTGGTACTTTAGAGTTTTATTGAATTTCTTTCGGGAATCGGAATCCGTTTAAGAGGGCTCACCATTGCCATTTTTTCCCAGCTTTAGCGCCATAAACCCGAAGTAAAAAACAAGAAGGTCGAAAGTCCCTTCCAATTTCAAGTCACGCAAAGTTTTCTTGTTTTTTATCGTAAGAACCCATAAAACGTTTACACAGCGAGCAGATGCTAGCTCAGTGTCTCAACGACATTTAAATTACTCATTTGCGAAGAAAACCTCTATAAAACAATAATATAGCTACCAGTGCTCTTCACCTCCGGAGGAATTCCGTGAGACAGAAGAGCAGAGCATTAATCCCATTTCGATTTTCCTGATTAATTTCGCATCTGAAAGGTGCCACTTCAGAAAAACTTAAGGCGATGTGACAACCCAGCCAAAAGCGGGAGTACACGAAAATTTTTTTGTAGAAAGTTCTCCTACGTGCTTCCTCTAGATGTTACAGAAGAAGGTCGATGAAAACGCCTAAGCTACATTCCTTGGCGTTTTATTCAATCCATTAAGTAAAATTGTTTTCATCCAGAGGTGGAATGAATTACCTTTCTTTCATTGCCTCCAGGTGGCTGATCCTTCGGCCCTAACGACTTATCTACAAATTCGAGTCGAACCTTCTCAGAATTTTAACAAGGGTTCGGAGCTCCTCATACGACAGACAACGTATATGCCCTAGTGCGACATGTTAGAAATTCGGTGTCATTGCTTTTAAGTGAGCCCCCCACTGGGCATCACGTCATATAAATTGTTCGTCAGATTTGATTACGCTGGGGACTATGATGGTTATTTAGTAGTGTAAGTTCCTCGCGTCCCTCGTTTATCAGGAAGCGACTGTACATCGCTCCGGATTCGGGGACACGTACTAACAGCACACGAAAATGTGTGTCACGCAAGTTTATTAACAAAAAAGCATACGTCTATACTGAAGATTAATTGTTTTTCAAGGTCTTCATTACATAGATTTTTTTTTCGAATGTATTAGGAAGAACTTTTCTTGTAATAACCCGTGTAAAAGAAAGGCAAAACAAAGTATAGAGTAAACCGCTTTCAATGAGGATGTTAATTTTATATTTTTGCCCTAATTCGCTTCAAAAAAAATCCATCAATGAAGATCCAAATTTTCTTTAACAGTAACATTTGTACTGGTAAATTCAATATATCTACTAAATCTATATGGACGTTGTGAATTCAAAAATGGCGTAGTCGAAAAAGAATTGGAATACATAAAAATCGACACAAAAGAAGAAAAACTCCGTACATCTTGAGGAGAAATATATAAGCACCGGATAAAGTCCTGAATATCTTATAGGAATCACTGAATTATTGAATTGGTAAACTGAAAGGCTACTTAAAAGGTTTTCCTTGAGAATCTCATCATAATTTAAATCCTTGTCATCGTGCACAGGATACTTCACAATAATTCGGGAGGTCTTGAAAAAATAAGTAAATAAAGAAAAAGGAAGTAAATTCCTTTTCAAACAAAGGATACACCAACATACCCCTTGTGGAGGAAGTTTTGATCTGGTACTTAGATCAGATATTCCGGATACACATCCGGAAATAAGGTATATGGAATATGGGAATAAAACGTTCCGCCAACATGGAATACATTTATTCCTTCTTTACATATTACCAATACCGGCTGGGCCCTGACGCGGGAATACAGGAATCTTTAGAAGATTTATATCTGGAGTAGGAGGAAGTCCACCTCAGAATGTATATCATGATTCTTATATTCATCTTCATCCGGTGTTCGCTCCTTTCGGTAACGCATTTTGTGCCACATATCTTACGGCTATAGAAGATAAAAAATTCTAACGTTGCTCGCGCCGCAACATAAATTTGCAGAAGTTCCCGTTTCCGGAACAATTCTCTGATATTCCTTGATATACTGCACGGGACCACATATTCATCACCTAGAGCTGCGTCTGACTGAACATAAATTGAAAATGAAATCATTGTAAGGGCATGTCCCGCTTTCCTCATCTGGAGTGTATACGGGTCGGGAAATTATCGCCCATACACCCAAATGCTGCCCATCCTCCCTCGGGATACGCACCGAGCTATCTCTTCGTTGGTTTATAGGTAAAATGCTATCCAAGCAGTAGAGCTTTCCTGAAACCCCACGGCATCCCGGTAGTATGGTGCGGTCGATCAATAAGCAGTCGTAATGATCACAAATGAGCCTGGGAGTCGCTTGAATTCCTTATTTCTTACTTAGCTTTGTAACCGCGAGCTAGTCGTTATACAAGGCATTTTTATACATTTCTGTCCCTCGCAATTGTTTACCGGAACAAGCGCTTAAATGAGACCAGCATCCCAGTATCCCTGTATACGGCGTATCCAAGGACGTCGATTCGTTCGATCAATGCTTTAATGCTAGTCGTCGGATTCTTGTAGAACTGTTTAACCCATTCTGTTCTATCAGCATGAATAGTCATAGCAGTCTCCTTGTCCTTCGCTAGATTATTCTCGATATCGATCCTTTTTCAAAGGGCTTAAGGAAAAACCAATGGAACACTTTCTGGATAGCAAAATGTTGCTCCTGCTGCTTCAATGCAAGTTTTACGATATTTCCCTCGTATAAATTTTGAGAAGTAAGTGGACATTTATTATTGGTATGGGCTGCAGGACATAGTTGTAACCATTTTAGCAGGGTTTTTCCTCCTTAGCTCTTTCTAAACGTTTTAATGGTGTCTTCTGTGGATTGTCCGAAAAGAATACAATTAAATTAAAGAGTAGATGACACCTTTTATTTTAATTAAATCTACACATTTTATGACAGCGCGTTATCGCTTTATTGATTGTTCGTACATTTCATGTCTACTTTAAAAATGTAGTAACTTAGTTTATTCTATTATTAGTGCTAGAGTTTTTATCACGAACGTTTTAAATTAACATTAATATTCCTGCGTATTTTTCGATGGCCAAATGAGAATTTGACTCGCCCACGGAGTATTTCATACCATTACTCCTCTTTTTAATATATTTCAAGACATATAGAATTCATTAAAGTTCAGACCCCCAAGTAAATGCGTAGGATTTACTTAAGGGAAAATTTAAGTACATTCATTCGACTGAAATATTTAAAAGTAAGATGACCCAACTTCGATATCATACATCACTTGTCTTGTCGTAATTATAGCATATTCGAATTTAAATTTGATAAGCCTAAATCCTCGGGATTAAAAATATTCGAAAAATATTTTTAATAAAGCAATTTTAAAGGCGCGGTAACGTTCAACGAGCCGGTTCGATTGGCGGGCATTGCATTAATCACTCGGGGCCATTCTGACCATAACGTCGTCAGTTTTTGCATGACTACTTAAATGGGAAATTGGTTGGAAACAGGGCACGTTCCCCATGTGCCATGAGCAGTGCAAATATTTTGTGTGCGAACCAGAACGCACTTCGACATGGTGAAAATGATGGCGGTAATGGTTAACCCCGAGCCCATTAACTATTCATTATGACCGCCCTATATGCTCCTAGAGAAGCCACTGTACGTTGGATGGTCAGAAAAACTGTGGACATGCTTTCCCATTCGATTTTTCTCTTAAAATCTGCCGTTGACCACTAGGTCCAGACTTTGGATAGAGAACAGAGGCAAAGGTATACTCACTGATCCTGCGTCCGGTGTGTGCGGGCACGAAAATTTGCTGGACATATATTAATGGTCATTCAGCATGTTACAACCTGGATGATTTATTAATGATGCTGCCGTGGAAAGGTCCGTCCTAAAAGGCCACCCGCCCGGGGACTATTCAGTGTGGATTTGCTGTTGATAATTTACGCCGGATACTTTAAATCCTTTTTAATCGGGACAGAAGCTACCGTTCCAAAAATTGTTGCGGTCCTTACTGAATCATTTATCAGCGAAGCGGGTCCGGGAATTCGGGAGCTCTGTAAGAGTCTACCGATAAGAAATTACCGCGTAATGAGATTTTGCTCGATTCTGAATTTAGTCCAAGTTTTGGGTAAGTTAAGGTCTTTGTCAGCACATCCTATTAGCCAGACTAGTTCCGTGTTTGGAGTTCGGAGCTAGTTCCTCGAATAATTAAGTACCCTTCAAATTGTTGTATAGCTAATGTTAAGTTCATTTAAGCTCCGCTGATCATGTACCATCTATGCTAGCACACTCTCAAAAGTTTATTTCGGCGCGTAGGCGGATCAATCTAGGTTCAGTCGATTCTCACATGGGTGAAGATTGCCATGTTACTCGGGGCTAGTACCACCAGAGTGGTTAAGTGTCAATAAAACAGCCGGTATCAAAAGCCTTGCGGTGTGGCATCCTATTTTCTAAATGACTCACTAAAATTTGTTGCAGGGTCAAAATGGGTTTCCTGAATTGAGATAGTAGTTGCCCGGAATGCCGGGTGTAGATATCTGTGTAGTAGAGGATGCGTGGAAAATTTGAACCGTATATCGAATATGGGCGGGGAATTAATTGGAGGAAAGCTTTGATTCTATCCTTTACGGTTATGTCTTCCATCAAATGATAATTGCTTTGATTTCTCTTTGAACGCGTAGGTCGAGTTTTTGGCATTACGATTTTATAGCGCTTTTACTCGAACGAGCCCTTTTATATAATATAACCACCTACTTTTAACCCCCGACGAAATATATGTATGCGTGATAGAATTTTTAGAGCTTCCTTCTTCTGATTTCGGCATATTATTCTAGCATAATTGAGCAAGTTAGTAGTGTTCCAGGTAAAAATTCACTCTTGCGGTTTGATACTACTTTCATGTATGCACTACAGATATTTTTCAGGCAAACTGACACACACAGTAAAGCAGATAACAAACTAAAATTTAAAATTCATATCTCCAGTTGACATCTCTAACAGTTAAGGCTAAAAAATAGACGTAGGCGTGATCAAAGAAATAAATATCAGAATAATAGTCTTAAAAACTACCTAGAGTTAGACCAAAGAAGAAGAAAAGTTACCAAGTTCCTTGTGATATTACATATTACGCCCTCATTCATTTTTTATCTACGATTCTTATTATTATATATTTCTATCTGATAACCCATGAGAGGCTTTTGTTTTAGGTATTTGCCAACATTTTTTACAATATGGACATTTGCATTCCTCTGGTATAAAAGTATTTATCTTCTACAGATTTCCATTTGATAGATACTCTAGTATGCTTTTGAGCTTCTAAATCATGCAATTGTACACACGCGATCGAAACCCATTCAGTAGTTTTCACGCTATCGCCAAAACGAACAGATCAAATAGTTAAGATTTCTAAATATTGTACCTTGGGGTATTGACCATTGACTAGATATGACAAATCTCTTACAACATTACTGCAGGTATGTATTATAAAAAAAAATTTCACGCTCATAATTATGATTGAATAAACAAAAAAAAAAGGAATTCCAAAAAAGGAAAGAGGAGAGTAGCTTAAATTATACGTTCATTTAACATTTTCTGTAAAATGAACTTTAATACTTTTAAGCTAATGTAGCTTTCACAGTATTATTTTCGATTTATCGGTGTTTTGATGGTTTCCATTTAAATTTTGAAACCTCGTTAAGCCTAAGTAGCCATCTTTTGGAAAATCATTTTGCATCAAAAATGATTTTCGAAAACGATTGGAAGAGACTCATCCCAATCTTACCAAAAATTGTTGGTCCTTTTTTGTGGGCATCGTCCAATTTATTACGCCCAATTATAAACTTGCGTAAAAAACTTCTTAAAGATGCTTTCACAAAAGGGGACGTGCGTCCTTTTTATTGAATCAAGCAGGCCCACTTGAAATTCAAAAGCAAAGCCAAAAAGTTAGGGAAATGTAATTACTGAAGTTTGTACATACAAGGCCCTTATTCAAGAAAAATGTTCTTCTCCCCCCGCGCTTGTTACTCTGCTCAAAAAATGTTTTGGGGCTATCCTTATTTGTAAAAGATGATGCTACTTTAGTTCCTATTCATCCAAAAAGAGGAGGACGAAACTTGTTTTGGAGAGGCTGACCAAGGAAGCAAATACCACTTTTTCAGCAAGTGCTATTCCATCTTGCCAAATAGAAGGAAATAGGAGATGGGAGGGCTTGTACAGAATTTTTTCTAGCCTTTTTCTTGTTTTCGTCCACCAAGCTGGATCGAGGCTCTCCACATTTTTAGCCACCCTGCTTCCTCTGAATTTCAAATCTCGCCAGTTTACTGCAATTTGTTCAAAGCAAGATACTTTTAATGCTGACAAATGTTCTTACTGCTGCGGAAATAAATTTATTCCTTGAGAGCTGTGATATAAAACCCGGGCTGGGGCTAGCGCAACTTTTCGGACTTGCAGACTAAACGTGCTGGAATAAATTAAAAACATTGTACAGTCCCCGTGGCCGTGTATGCCTGGATGTGCGTTGCCAAACTTTTGAATAATTCATTTATCTACTTTTTTAAATAGTGAACAGTCGGCAGTCTTGCCTCTTCCTTCGGTGGATTTTCCGTGTTTTACGCCAGGACGGTTGATAGGTATTAAATTTTCTGCAGTAAGCTCACACTAGACAAACTCCAAGATACAACAACTACCTTGGTGCTAATTTGGTCAGCTTGAGGTGTTTTCAAATGGGAATTACAACTTTATTTTATTACCGAAAATTGCGCGCAATTGCAGCACATGTTTCGTAATTAGGGTAATTAATGCAAATGGTTTCAAGATGTGAGTATGCATGGACCAGTTCCAACTTTAATACAATCGCGTTCCATTAGGCAGTCTGTTTGTTCGGGACATGCCGTTACTGCGTTTAAGTTATGCATTTTCTAAATTATTGAGACATTTCCTGATAAATTTAATCATAGTAAACAATTTCTACAAGTTCTTACTGATCTCCATTTTGTTTGTCAGTATTTGCGCGGTTTACGAACAATTGCTGGGAGTTTATTAGAATCTTCGTAAATATCATATTTAAAGGCTCAGTTTAAGAAACCAAGTTGGAAATTAATTCTCAAGCTGTTTACGCATCATTCATCAATGGTTTGAAATTCTGTTATTAAATATTCAAGATTATTCAAGTATTAGCGCTATTTGGTTTAACATTAATGAGTAATTTTTCAATAAGTTTTTAGGATAGGAAGTGTAACAGTACATAAACTGTTCAAGTTATCCATAAGTTAGCAAATAATTAAAAGTATAATTGTTCTTTTCAGGGAAAACTTGATATCAATTAGAACCTTTAGATAATTTTCTTCTTCTGGTTTTTCTACAGGTTTTAAAAGCTTCTATCATTTAATAGACAAATACCGATACGAATACCACTTTTATCAATTCACTATTTGCTGTTGTATTCAAATATTTTATCTTTTTTTCCTTTTCTAAATTTTCTTTCAACAATTGTTATATCAAAATAAGAATCAATTTTATTTCTTTTGGATTACTCTTCCTTTGCTTACTCTTTTAAATCTTGGACTTCTTTAAGGAGATATTTTAGTACAAAATCGAAATTATTAACATTAGAAGCGTGACAGAACCATTTTTATTATCCCGGCATTTTCATTCATCCATCATTCTGTCGTTTTTACATAAGACGTTGTATACTCTTTTTACTGGTATAATGTCAAAAAAATTATTTTTTTAAAATCAGTAGTTCAAAGGAAATTAATTTATAAGTTCTTTGTTATGTTTGGTCGGTCTTGGTCTCATACAGCTGTAACTTTTTAATTTGCATGCTTTTCATGCAAAATAGATACACCTTTTACCAAAGGTCTGCAAAGTTATACTTGTGAACTTCAATTTTCACAAATGAGAGCCAGTTATAAGATGTACGGAACTAATGGGCAGACGTTGTATCTATCCTTGACCACAGCATAGTAATTAAAATAGTTTTTCAATAAAACCTGATTAAAAATAATTCAGAATGTAAAAGTTAAATATAATAAGGGAAAACCCATCAAAAATAAGCATGTACTTACGAACGAAGTGAGTCATTGCCACTTAACATACCTGGAAAGAGAACAAATAACAAAGTTAGATTGGACACATCTCGACAGGTTTCGTACGGAGGTTGGACATCGTGTCTGTCATGTCGGGATAGAATGAAGCTCGACATGATACTCAGGATGGAAAAAAACGTGAACTAATCCTCGAATTCTCGACAACGGCACCGGATCAATAGCAACACGCGATCGCCACAAACCGGTGATAAATAGGAATACGGGAACCAGTTGATGCGCGGATGAAAACAAACTTTCAGCCAGTTCAATTAGCAATTGAATTCCCATGGCAGTAACTTCGGATCCGCTCCAGAATGTCATCAGCGAAATGACGGAAGTGGAGCCAGATGAAAGTGCACCCAACGTAGCTGGCATAACTGCCTAGGCGGAGATGGTTCTGGGTTCTGGGTTCAAGCCCGGCGAGGGCGGCAGTTGGCCCTCGCTGTTTTTCCTCTTCCGCTAGTAGTGTGCCAAGGAGAAGATAGCGCCTTCTGCCTAGCCATTTTCTTTCTGAATTCGTTATTTTTCACCATTTGTCGAATCCGCCTCATCAGTCGGGATACGGACTCGGACTGGGAAAATAGAGAACGGCGTAGTTAATCCCACACAGATTTACCATTCCGTTGGTGTTCTGGGATCTGGACCGGTTCCAAGCCAATAACTGAACATGACATTTGCAGTGAACCTCCGCTGCAGACACTCATTATATGTGAAAAAGGTCCGAAGGTCTGGCTGCATGTGAGTTGTTGCCTGACCCTTCATACTCCCAGCTTCGGATTTAATAGCGTCCGCCATGCTTCCTGTATGCATTCTGGGGCCAACACAGAGAAACTTTCCGATTTTTACACCAATCTGTTGGATAGCCTAAATCTAAATTTAAGAGGATTGCAACATTTTTTCGTACTTTCGCTTATTTTTATCATAAATCTTTTCACACTCAAACGGGGAGTAATTTTTTACAAGCATTCAGATCGGAACGGGTAATTCGAGACTGGACAGTTTACGACAGACCATGGAATGGAAAACGCTCCCGAGTATCCCGTATTGGTGTCGTTTAACGGATGCTGGTGGAAGGACTCTTCGAAATCGTGCACAGAAATCAGGCATTTTTGCAAACTGCTAGTCATTTGTTATCAAATAAAAAAATTTTACGGAATCCCAATTCGCGACTGGTCAGGCTGGACATTTTAACGTAAAATCCCGGAAGTGGCTTGTACTCTCTGTTAGGGACCAGTACAATCGCCTTACTCCGACCTCTGTGTTAAATCCAGATATATGGGCCTCATTTTGGTGGTTGATGTGCAGCAATAAACGGAAAATGCGAATACGGGCCTCCCGGAAGCGTTCCACCAACCGATGATTAATTTTATTCATAATCACGTTCATGCAAAAGAGTCTGAGAGCTAGCAACGTCGGAAAACACATGACTTCAGTAAAGATGATTCTTTCGTATCCGCTCCCTTTTCACCGCGTAGTGGGGATGCAGACGGTATGGCTAGCGGAAGACGTTGCGTACACCTCTGAGAGTAGCGGCTCTGCAGGTGAGAAAATTGCAAAAATACATAACACCATAACTTTTGTTCCTATCATTTTTGTTTTGTTAACTATTTCTGATATAAATTAATCATTGCTGGACTGTTTTACCGTTGTTAACACCGTGCCAGACCCTAATTTATGAATTTAAAAAATCATTTTTAAGTCATACTAGCAGAGCTGAAATTTAAAAAAAAAAATTTGGCTATCAAACAAACTATAATTAACTTGTCACACGGAAATTCCGTGGTTGAAGTGATGCCAGACCGAATTAAGTCTGGTAGAAAACGAGCATATTAAGAGAGTACGGTCCGGTTTGAAAAACTTATAAAAACAATCCACTCACAGGTGCATGCAACGTCTTCCGCCAACCAGACCGATCGCATGGCCATGAAAAGGGAGTGAATACAATAGAATCAGCCTTACTAAAATCGAGTGACGAAAACCTTGCTGGCTCCCGTCCTAAAAGGAACGTGATGATTTTACTTCCTACGTATTTAAATTTCGATCCTCTTTAGGTCTAACAACTAACAAAGGTCTTGGAGACCTTATCTCCCTCACAAGTTTTTTTCTCGAGCGCACGAACGCTTTAAAATTAAGTAGGTTTGAAGAGCTTCAAGTTCCAAGTATTTTTATTATATCTATAAAATAAGCCGTGGGAGACAAGTTACTATATACTAAGTTTCTTCTGCATTCGACTTTAGCAGCACGCTCACCATTTCTAAATTTATTCTATCAATTGTTACGATTTCCATAGCCCGTGAACAAACGATTACGTTTAGGTTTGACCATTGTCTTTTACCGTAAATTGTGAATGAATCAATTGTTAATTGCCAGAAAAGACAGTGCTGTTAAGATATACTGATAAAGTATATCACTAAAGTCGTTCTAGCTGTAAATTGGTAGAAACCAGGAGATGGTTTGGGATTAGGAAAGGTAAGAAAATTGTTACAGCGGAAGAGCATAAGCTTTCTGAGGATTCCCTGCATCAAAGCTTGTTAGTAGTTCAATTAGGGTTTCATGAGGTTACAAATTAAAATGAAATTTTAACATGTCGTGGGAGAGAGGATTGTGGGAGGAATTGGACGGTAATGTGGTCGTTGAATGACAATGAATAAGAAAGTTGTTTACCTGATGTCCTGAACAAACTGAACCATTAGGCACTCGAACACGAAAAGGACTATGGACTGGGCACGATGTCCTTGGACCCCATCTCGATGACGGTCCTGGCATTGGCACTGAATTGAAACTATTTGAACTACAAGGATTACATAATGGCGGAGGTAGTGGGGGCGGTGGCGGTCCGATATGTGCCCCGCCCCCGCTGCCGCAATGTGACATGGGGCCAGCACCACCACCAATACCAATATGTGAACCTATATGAGCCCCGGGCAGAGACGTCTGTGGTGGTGGCGGGGGAGGGGGTCCCGGACCGGGACCATGGTGGCACATAGGGCCGCCGCAGTTCGGTATCGTGGACCATTGCCCACCTCCTCCTCCGATGTTGTTTAGACTGGAGTTGCCGCAGTAGTGCTCCACGGCAAAACTTTCTTGGCTACCAGAACATTGCAGTCTGTGTGGTGGCGGCGGCGATGATTGTCTTGAGTAAATTTTTAATCGGTTTCTTTTTCTTTAGACTAAGGTTCTCACGGAGCCGGATGCACCACCGGCTTCACAACTACACCACTTGGGTCACAATTGCACTAGCTGATTGCACGGGCACATTAATTATACTTTAATTATAACTTTTATATTATTATCAAACGAAAATCTGATTTTCGCTAGCTTTTCGGCTAAGGTCTTGTTCACACGATCACTACTAGACACACGCGTCCTCCTTCCTCGACACAGGGTGGTAGCTTTTGCTATCTGCAGCAGTGTTGTTCGCCAGTTCGGCGTGTTTCATCACAGTACCATAAAACAATCACAAAAGAGTAAAAAAATAGCTCTTGACCGCTTGACCGCGTCTCGTGGCTCTTATAGCTCTTTGCTTATATTTTTATTTGTTAATTTGTTTGGCCTTAACTATTCGCTAGGTTATGTAAAAATTTTCGTTTTTTAGAACTGGTAAGTAAAATATATTGTTATTTGCTTTCTGTCATATAAACACAATCTCCTAACCTGTTTTGCTATTTAGATTTTATAAAAATAACGTTAACAACAACGATTTCTATTTTTTGAGCATTGAATCAGTAACAGTACGAGTAAGTGGTAACGCTAGACATCCCTCACACTATCTTAGTCACAACTAACTTCTTAATAGTAATTGATTTTTTTTTCTATTAGCCTTAGCAATAAGCTACGTTGTGATCTTTTTGTAGTTTCATTATAACTTAGTTGTGATATATTTTCTCAGTTAACATGTTTTTTATTGCATTGTATTCACCTTTGGGTCTCTTTAATTCTTTCCGACAAGCTTTTGTTCGTTAAAATGTTCTTCGTTTTTGGAAATCTGTAAGAATATCAGTTTTGGATTTGTTAGGCAAACAGTTTATTTCTGCATACGGGTTTTCGATGAGGTACTTCAACAGGGAATGTTCGTAATTTAGTTTATAGGATCATTTATTTAATAAATTTACTAAGAGTTGTCATAATTTTGAAGTAAACAAATTGTTCCTAATTCATTCTTATAAATTAACCTAAAAAGCGATCATACATTATAAATACAGAAAAAATTATGTTCTTTAAACTGTAACTATTGAAATATGTCCAGGTTAATAAGCTTTATGATCCAATTTTGATGGAGTGGATATGTCTAGTCAGAAAGGTTAAACAAATGAGTTTTAAAAAATATGATATTGTTTTAAGAAAAGTCTAGTGTTTAGATCTTGTTTTATTATATACTCTTGAAAAAATAGCATTGTATGTCAGTAGACTTTCATAATATGCTGCTGATGAACATTTTCTTTAAATCAGTGTACTTCAGATAGACCAGTATCTACTACGAAACAATAAAATTAATATCGACAGAAGAGTGAGAGATCTTAAAAGCGATTGCAATTTTATTTTTTGAGCTATAGAACTCTAAAAATTCAAAAAAATTTGCAGTTGTGGACTTCTGGATTCAATTTCTAAAACAATAACAAATTGTTCGCCTTCAGCGTTTGAGTTAAACAAATGACCTTGTTTCACCTGAACACAAAGGTTTCGGAAAATAGGCATGCAGCACTGTGGTTCTACGTGAGTCGAAAATCGTATTTTTCAGTAATATACCATGTCTGGTAAAATCGCAACGAAAAATATTTACAATGCAAAAATGTTCTTGAAATTTTCTCGAAGATGCTCTCTCCATACCTTCCCTACAGGCACCGTGCACAGGCAGGCCATGTGCCAGTGAGTTCCCGATAAACCAAATTTTGTGAAAAGTTAATTTGATTGTTCCAATGCCAACTGAAGTGAGGTAATTTATTTGGAAGAATACGGAGAGAATGTTTTTGTCTTCTAATAATTCCCAGTGGTTTTCTAGATATGTAACTTGAGGAAATGTTTATCCAGTTCGGGGAATATCTAATAACCGAAACACAATTGGACAGGTCTAGCAAGAAGGCCAATTCACGCAGCCAATCAATCATCAATTGGTATTTCTTATTCCGACCTCTTCGGTCCATGCGATGGCCATTCCTGCTTATTTTCATTAGTGTTATTCCATACCATCTTGCTAGAGAAGGTGTGCTTCGATCAGGTAGGTTACTATGTAACCGTCTCCGAGACGTTTACGGATTAAAAGTTTGTTCCGCTCGTCCTTTTCTACGTTGTCGGCTTTATCACAGGTATTTGTCTTCATCGATCACACGAGATTGGCAATATTTGCCGCCATCAGAGATTCTCAAAAGCGAGCCAATTATTTCGAGAATTCTGTTGACTTTCGACTGTTGGCTGTAGAAGAGGATGGCACAGGATGGTGACAAAATCAAGGAACCATTGTGCTTTATTTTCTTGTTTATAGAAAAACAAGATGTAGTGACGAAGACGATGGCCTCGTAAATATACGAGGTAGAATACCACCCTAACTCCCGGTTATTTTTTCGGAAATCGGGATAAAACGATACTCTAGTAGGGGTTGGGACTATTCATTTTCCGAGACTGTATTCCAAAAGATGCCATGCTCTTGATAACACCATTGGAAAACACATAAGGATTGACTGTAAGTAATGCGCCAATGATCACAGTCTGGAAGACCGATAAATAAGGTGATATTTCCCATACGTTTTCTTATGTGGGGTCTTCGATTGATTCGTACCATTCAAGGGAAAAAACAACTCGAAAAAGTAGCTCTGCGTGAGTGTAAGTTTTCTACCCTATTTGATAGGGAGGGCAAGATTATGAGTAAAGCCATTCCATTTAGAACCAATAGGGTCCCGGAGGAGTTATTCAACGAAGTCAACCCAAACAGCTTTTATGGTGGTCTGGACACTTTTTAATGGTACCACAGCGAAATCAAAAGCGCTCCTCAAGGGGAGTTCCAGGATTCTTGTGGCGCACGGTATTTGCCTTTTAAATTAATTATGGCCCATTCATGTCCTTTTTCGAGTAAGCTCGAACACAGCTGGATTTGCGGTCAACAGTGGTCAACCCTCAGACTGGCCTTTGCACATAGGTTTTTCGGGGTTCCTTCCCCATTCCAGGATATTGTCTGTTTTCCGAGTGTGACAATGCCTCCCAATGACGTCGTAAAATTTTGTTGAACATGCGAAACGACTCCGGAACGCTTCCGAATACCAACGATCTCCTCTGTATAGCCCCTTGTTACGTCCGTTTCCTATTCGGACGTTTAATGGCTAAGTTATGGCTAAGATGCCACAGTCCTCGCAATGATTCCCATGCAGAATTAAATGCCTTTAGAGGCCATAAAAATTGATTCTGCAATTATGTTATCGCTTTTATGGCTAACTATTGAATGAAGTGACACGGTCCACCATCTCCAATCATTGGGTTCGATTCCAATTCCTCCCAAGTCGATTGCTGGAAACTTGAGCGTCCCCTTCAGGGATCAAACTGAACTGTGCTGGGGGAGCAATTTGATGCACGCGATGTCCGCGGGAAATCAAGGGGGGCGAATCAACGTGGTTCCGTCCCCGCTCCCTCCTTTTTCTCTTTCTCCGGACGACTGTATAAACGTGTAATAAAAGAGCTCTCAAATTAAGCGATGGGAAAAAGTGGGGAGAAATAAGTGGATAACGGATATTTGCGGCTGGTCTATTACATTCCAGACTGGCGTGTCATGGTAATTAATATAATTTAATTATCCCAATACTGAGATCCACAGATTACAAAAATTTCCACCTTTAGTGACATGCAGTTTTAATATAAGAAGAGTATTTTCTAGGTACTAACACAGAAAGCATTGTACAAAAGATCTCCACTAAATTCAGACACGTCTGGTACATTGAGCCGAAAAACAGCATCTTTCTGAAATGTGATAATTCGCTGGAGTTTGTATTATCTCTCTTTTTTTTACAATCAGGCAATGATTATTTTTGGCAGACTTGGTTTTAAATCAGTAATAAATATTAAGTTCGATCTATATATTTTTACTCAAGATTATTTACACACGTTATAAAATGTTGAAGAAAGCCTAGCAACGCTTAATAGCATTCAATCACGTTCAATACATTCAAGAACGTCCAGCTACATTCCAACTTTCAATGCTGAATTTTATAGACTTGGACCTTTCCGCAGATACCCATATCTCTGGTGTAGTTTAAGGTTAAGAGAAACTCTGACGGAGCGAACTGGAGTGGATTGGAGGCATTTATTGCAGAATTACACTGGTAAAAGTATATAAATCTACAAGGGAAATGATTGAAAAATCATGAGTATGTTGTTAAAATCAAAAGAAAGGAATTAAAAACTTCGTAAAGTAAAACTTTACTTCAAACAATAGGTGACGTAGATTAAAATGGACACAAATGAAGATCTTTAGAATAAACAGTTTATACGTTTTAGCAAACTATTTCACTGCAACAAAATGTTTTAAAAATAAAAACCTAGCAAAAACACTTATGACTATGATGTTTGTTGATGTTTATACGCAGATTGCTATTTAGGTATCCGGAACTGGCAAAAGTGGAGTTGCTAGCCGCCATCTGACATATACTTACATCGTGAAGTTTGACATTGTTGACGGTAACATTTTGCCATAGGGACGCTATTTGTATTGTCTACAGTGGCTTGAAAATTTCGTCTCAGTCAAAAAATGGAATTAACTCGTGCGATGATTTACTACGACATTCGACGTGGATTATCTCAATAACAGAGCATCAATTCACTTCGGCTTATGGCGATGAAGCACCATCTAAAACCACTGCATGTCACTGGTTTAGTGAATTCAATCGTGGCCGGCGTTGGCTCGCGGACGAATTCAAAGAAGGTCGTCCAAAATTGTGTTGTCGTTTTGATTAGTATGACAAGCATACACAAGATTTCACACCATCATTTAGCCGTGAAAAGGATTTCTGAGCATTGGATTCCGCATAATTTCACAATCGCTCAAAAAAATAACTCGTGTCAATTGGTGCAAAGAAAGCTCAAAAAATTCAACCCTGGTGCGTCAAAAGCCGTGTAAAACATCTTCACAGGTGGCGAATCTTCGATTTATGCATATGAGCCCGAAAGTAAAGAGCAGTCGACTGTATGAGTTTTCCAAGATGAGCCAAACCCAACAAAAGTTGTTCGCGCAAGAAGCACTTCGAAGCAAATGGTCGCCTGTTTCTTTGGGATTCAAAAAAAATATAAAAATAAAAATTGGTTCAAACGTATGCAAATGTGCATCGCTCACCGCGGAGAATATTTTGAAAAACAATAAAACCATGATTTAATGATAAATATTTGTTTTTATATATATGTTTCCGGATATATAAAAACGTGAATCAAATTAGAAAGAAAGTATTACCGAGAAAATCGGTTAACTGTTATTACACCATTTGTTTACTATCTCGCATATATTCCAATAGTCGGAACGTTCTCCTGAATTTCGAAGGCATTATATTTCGACGTTTTATTTTTTACATATAACAAAAATTTTCTCTACGTGATTTACGAAAAGAAACTGTCAGAAAATAAAATTATTATTTTAAAATAACATTTTTCCCCTGTTTACAAAATTTTAAATATTCGTTCCAAGTTCCCTCACGTCCTGAGACAAACAAATTTGTCTTTGTAATTTCTCATATCGTAAAGCATTCTATTTTTTGCAATAGACAAATTCTTCTGAGTCTTATTCTATTAAATAGAGTCAATAAAGTCTATTCCACGCAGTCTGTCAGTTCTTAGATCTTCTTTTTTTACCAATTTAAAAAATATTACAAGATGAAATGTCCATCGAATAGCACTCGTTCGGTCCACAACAGTATGATCCTCATGTTGTCAGGAATATCCTTATTCACTGGGGAAAATCGAATCGTCCTTTTTACAAGAAAAAAAATAAAAAAATAGGAAAGTCTCTTCAAAAGCCGCTCAAAAGAAGAAGCGAAAAATGTTCGAAACTTGAACACTTACATCCGAACGACGAAGTCCTTGCGCTATTCAAAGTCAAGTGGCCTCTTGAAGTGCAAATAAGATTTTGTCGCTTCAGATGGCGATAGCGTGGGCGATAAGCGTTAGAGAATTCCAATCGCCGATTTAGGTCTAAGGTGGCGTGGGAGAAGCTCACCAGAAAGAATGGGGATATTTTAAAGGAACACGTTCAGGCAGTTCAAGTGCACCGTTGGAACCGGATAAACACGACCGCAAAGTAGCAAACTTCCCCGGGAAAGATAAGAAATATCCGGAAAGCGACAGATAACTGAAGCCCCAAGTGAAAAATATTTGACGACAATGCCAGAAACACACCAGCAAGGTAATCTGGGTGATCCCGAGGGACGTCGAGGACCTAGGTTTTATGCAGATGAACGGCGCTCCCCTTTAATCCCCCAAAAAGCTCCAGATGCCTGAATAAATATATGTAAGGTAAAAGCTCACGTTCGAATATCCGATGCCTACGAATTCTCCAATTGCGGATATACCCCGAGCCCTATGATTCGAGCAGTCGCCCGCCCCATCCGGGACCCGTCTCATAGCTTTTTCGCGCAGGGTATATTTAGTACGAGCTGTTCTCGTACGGGAAGGCACATGAGCGACATGTCCTTGTGAGGAGTCTTTCTGCTTCAAATCAAGTCCAGAAACTCGAGTTATTATAGAACTGGGACATTTAAAGGAGGACAGAATTTCGAATAATTTGCATATAGGGCTTTTAGCCTTTTTTTGCCAAACATGGACCTGAATATCGATTCAGGGCAACATTCTACCTCCCCCGCCGCGTGGCCATAGACGCACACTGATGCGACTGGAATAACGAGGAAAAATGAATTATTTACGGCTGAGCGAAACTCAACGAAACGTTGTATACGCTCTGCTGTAAGGACACGAAATTATTCAAAATCGTTGCCAATAAGGGATATGCCTATCTCAGCACGTCACACAATAAAATGTTTGCATAATGGCACATTTTCGAGAGAAGCAACAGAATGTGCCCATTGGATCCTCCCTGATGGGTGGGTCTTGGAACCTTCCGCTTTCTCCCTGTGTCTGCTAATCTCCTTTATTCCGCAAGTGAAAAAAACTGTCTTACGGCAATTAGGCTGATTTTCCTGTAATGCGCTTCCAAGTGGCCCATCACTTAATTTGCATTCAGAAAGGCGACGGGCATGGCCGAACTGGAGCTCCTCAAAATTTGCATATTACGTAACAAGTAATTAATGAGAAAGTGGCTTTCTCCCGGGGAACTCCTCAAATTCTCCGCGAATATTGAAGGACAGTTAAAATCAAATAATGTGACATAACTCATCTGATATCAATTAGGCGTAAATTTCAGGGTCAAACTTGAAACTTTCAACAGACTGTCTTAAAAGGAAAGGAAATTTAACACCATCAAAGTCTTGGAAGTGAGAATGCTAACAAAACATGGTCATGTTAAAACTAAAGTATAATATATAAACATCTTAGTAGAAGATATACGTTTTAAGTAGAAAAATCTAATCTAATTGTGAAAATATAAAGAATAATTAAATAAAATTAAAGTTATTAGGGTTATTAGGGTACTTAGAAAATGAAAAACAAGACCCCTATCAGGAACTATATTTCAGCAATTTACTTGAAATTTGAAATAGTAACGTTTTAACTTTAACTTTTAACTAGAAATCTTTGAGGATTGTCGTTACGTTCATGGGCATAATTATTTAAGTAAGATCTCTAAAAATTCCACCAGAGTTCGATTCAAAATTCTCATACCTGTAGTACTTTGACAGTGAGATTTTGGGTTCTTATACCGTGAGTAACTGCAGCCAGTACTGTGAATATATAGATAGCTTCATAAACACGCCGCGAACTACATACAAAAATTATATCTTCCAGATGGTGCAGATGAAGTACTACACCCCATGGCGGGTAACTGCGGTTTCACAACCCTGTCTACAAACGCAAAAGTTTCAACTTCGATCCCGGCTTTTGATGGCGGTGGCAACTTCACTACTTACAACTTTTTCCCCACAATAAAAACTTTATGAAATTAATAAAGTTCTCAGTTAATATTTTAAGTGAGAAACTTTTTAGTGCGAAACATGAACGTGGACATGTTAAATCAAACTTTTCCCTAGCTTCCGGCGGTGAAGCTAAATATAAAACAAATATGGGAAAACCTCTTTTCTTTTCTTAAAAAAGTAACAGCCATTAATGCAATTGATTTCTAAAGGTAAGTAAAGGAAGGAAAAGTCTTCTACAAGTATGAAAATTGCAGAATTATCATAATTTTCTTTTTTTTTGGCTCTCAACGCAATTTTCCTTATGAATCAAAATTACAGAAGGTTCACATGAATGGATTTAAATGGAAAAATTCGTGCAACGTTGATTTTCGAGCATAAACGTTAAGAGGATGAATTTATTTCCTCGGTGAATTTGAAATTTCATAGAGAATATTTAATAAAAAGATTTAAGATTGAGAAAAAGCAAAAATCGTCATGACGTTGGACGAACACGATACATGTATTTTTTAATTAATAAAACCGGCGTGTTTTGAAATTCACCCTTTAAATCGTACCTCGCGCAACGAGTTTAATTGAATCACTATTTGTGCACATTTGTCTAAGTTTCTGAATTAATGCGGCACATATACGTAATTACGATTGAAACATTTTGTACGTAATTATGAGTGAAGTGGTTTCAGCAGCCTGTTTCGAAAATGTATTGCTTTAAATTCGCAAATTACTCCACAGCCCTTGGGGCGAGAGCGGGGAGGGCCACTAATGAAAATTAATATAAATTTCATTTCGTTGCTCTGACAAGGGTGACATGTTCAGTTTAGCGTGACAACACCTAAAAAGTTTTAATCATGCCGAGAATAGTGATTAGATGAGATATTGAATCTCCGACAAAGTGCTTATGTTGGAGTTTCGCCTCGGGCTATTGAATTTATTGATTTATTTATTGATTCCGCAAAGTATTCCCTGTTTATTGTGACCGAATTTGTTCTACCGCTTCACTATCGCCGATTCCCAGGCTATAGCTCGGGATATTGCACAAATGGTTGCGGCTGGGTTTTATGGATCGTTCGGTTTAATATTTATGAACCATTAAATTTGCGCTCCATCTGAGGGGAATGGATCAATTTAATACTGGCAGTTTTGAATGGATGTAGTGTGTATTTGTCATGATTTAGGAATTTTTATATGTTACTACTATCTTTTAATTAATAATATTGACTACAATAAATCCTTGACCACACTTGCTTTAAAAAATCACTTCTTTGTTTATTCTCCTGAATTTGATTCAATTTTTTTGACATAAAATCAAATACTATCCTTTCACAATGTAAATAATTGTACACATATGCAACTAAATATCAGCATATTTTATAATCCTGCATTTTTTCCATAAAACAGTCATCAAATATCCCTGCCACAAAGCATAAAAACTCATATGCCTTCTAATTTTGCCTTTAGTATGTTATAGCACCAAAAAGATGAACAAAAATCCCAAAAAATAGAAGAAAATATGTAACTATATTTTAAATTAAATTGAGGGATATGTACTATAAGAGTTAAACTTAAAGCCATTTAGTAGTTGTGATACAACAGAATAAGAAAATAAACAAAAGCAAAAAAAGGAACAAACAAGCACAATAAGATGTCCAAATGTACTCTATATTATAATTAGATCCAGGAAGTTGAGCATTTCTTGCGACGAAATAGTATACAAATCTAGGCAGAGTATCATTTCTCAGGGTTCGAGAACAGAATACGATTGTAGCTTTTATTTTATTTCGTTGTTTCTTTTTTTCGTCAAAGTTGACTGATTTGAATCAATGTTGTGTTCAAGTCTATCTTAAAAGGAAACTGAAACTGAAACTTAACAAAGCATCTAAGTTATAAGAAGTATAAATGGAAGACTCTTCGATGTCAGTGAACAATTTCTTTAAAGAAGTTTGAAGGATTGTAGCAATTATAGTTAAGGGTATAAAAAAATTCAAATTGAAATACTAGCGCTCAATGCGCGAACCTATCTTGAATCAATTAAGATTTACCATGTTCAAAATGTAAATATATGTGTATAAATATGTTTTTAATATATTGATAATTCTTAATCATTGTCATCGAATCCTTCGAAATCCTCTCTTTATATACGGAAGTGTCTTTACCAAGGACTCGTTCTATAATCCAGAACAATTAGGTTTCGAAAATTTTTAACTTTCTCAGCGACGTGGAACAACAAATTATACTCAATTTATCCTTACCTATTTGCTCCAGCGAAAATAATTTTGTGCCAGCTACTCTTCCTTCCATTTGACGGGAAATTAAAAATAAAAATTCCTCGTTGGACTACAATGACTGAGGCGTCGATAGCGAGGATGGGGGTGAGCATAGCGTAAGACAAAATTTCTACGAGTTGCTGATACATAGAGGAGACATAATGAAAACAATTTCCGCTCTGTCAGCGCGTCTGATAAGTTTAGATGGCATTTTGCAGAGCTAGTTGCAAAAGGCAAGATTTCAAGAAAGGGATGAGCACGGGAGGACGATGGCGGGACAAACGGTCGGATTCGGGGAGGGACGGAACGAAAAAAATTTCCTTTTTCACCTTATTTTCCAAAAAATATATATGTATATATATTTTTTCTTCTTGATATCATTCTTTCTTGACAACTAATCGAAGATGACAGGATGAAATTCCCCTGGTATATCTCGAGCTATTTAACTGGAAAATCAATGGGACTACGGACGTTTTCCAAAAGGACCGAGCGTCTGTCGATACGTGGGCAACTTTCATTTATCAAAAAAAAAAAAGTACATATAAAGAAGTTTCCTTTTTTGTTGTCAGAGCAGTTCCCTTTGAATGAATACTTGATGGCATTGTGTGTGGTAGGCAATTTAATCGAAGCCGAGGAAACGAAGAATATTCAACTTGGGAAGTTTTCACGATACCCGGTCTCAAAAACCAAATTATCTTACAGATATTTCAATTTTCAAGATTTTTGCACAATTTATCTTGAACAAACCTTCGGCAAAGGTCGTACACGAGTAAATTTTGTGCCCACTACCGTGTACCTCAAGGTTGCCAAAGGTTACCGCTAATATTTTAAGAAGCTTACCACTATTTCGTTCTGTGCAGCTCCACTAGACGGCTACTTACGGCTTGAGGCGTCCGTACCCACAGAAACTGGATTAGCACGACTCCGAAAATCACGTTACTTGGAGTGCACTCGTGTTTGCGAAAGTTTTGAACTACCAGCCTTAGAGGCTCCTTTCAGCCACTACATCTGAATATTTTCAAAACTCCGAAAACTCAAGGAGCATTGCAGTAATGCAAAAAACGAGAAAACACATGAAACTCTTTACTGGGGTGGTGCGAACTCCATACTCTAGACTTAAGACAAAACTCTGAGTTCACTGCACTGGGGCTAAACATCGCCCGTAGCGTCTTGCGGAGCATTAGGAGCACCAGGATGGAGTCAGCGTGCCATCGCCTTTGTATGCAATAATTATGAAGAAGCGCAGTGTCTGCCAAAAGGCTTGGCGCTGGCATTCAAGAAATTAAGGGGCTGTACTGGTGCCGTAAATGTCTGCCAAAATAATCCTCCGAGGTGGAAAGTGGATTTCCTGCAAATGAACATCGTAAATTAGCAGTAAACTAATAAAATAATTTCATTCCTCTTCATGCAGGGACAGAATTTTGCTGTACTATTTCACCTGATGTTAGAGGTGTACGTGCGGGAATAATTACGTATCTTTCAAATGAAACATTTAGTTAGTCATCAGTAACCGCTTTAATTGCAGCAGCACTGGGCGCTGGATATTTTCTAATTTCGAGAATGTAGTCTTAGGGTGCTATGTCCTCGTATGTTTCGTTTTTAAGAGTTAATGGAATAAAGTATTTTCGCTTTCCTTATTTATTCCTCCAATTAGCACCAAAAAATTAAAATTAAACGTTTTAATTATGTTAATTAGTTAATCGTAGTTTTTAAATTTTTCAATTTTCCTTTGTCTATTTGGTCTGCTAAAAATAAATACCTTACAAGTCTTAAATCAAAATATGATCACTTTAAAGTAATTAACATCTATAGGTAATTTTTTAGAACGATTTAAGATGCCCTAATCAAATTTGTCGTTTTCGTTAATAATGTATACAGCACGTGTAAAAGTTTCCAAAATATTTGAATAATTCAAAAGTGTTATAGGTCTTGCAACTTTTCCATAAGTATTATTTAAAATGCTGTGTTTCAAAGTAAAAATTTTGATGCAAATTTTATTAAAATCCTGCTCACTGAGGATTTTATAGAATTAAAAAACAGACACGCGTACACGAGTGATTTTCTAAATACCAAATTAAGCCTATTTGTGATTGACATGAATTTTAAATAAAGGTGACATAATACCCTTGTGTGAACCTAAACCTTCAAGTAAAAACAGTTTTGAAAGGTGCAGATATATAAAGTAATTGAAATGTTCACTCCGAAGCCCGTGAAAGGGTTTGTAATTTTTAAACGTTTTAGTATTCCAGACAACACAATAGATTGAAACTATTGTAGAAAAATAGATGTCATCAGTAAGGTACAGAACTAATCAAATACAATCCTATTATTATTTCAGCTTTAATCCCAATGAAATTCTTAATGGCTCTCGGAATTTACAGAGACCTATGCGTGCTCAAAAGCAGATATTGAATTGTAAAATTCCAGTGACTGAAAATGATTTTATACGCACTGCAGTAAAAACACGATACTGCAGTATTTACTTCCTTAAAAAACGAACGTCCAAAATGGTACTCAGCTCATAAAAATTTTATTTAAGGCGTTTTGCCGAAATTATTAGAAAATATTGCGCTACTCAAGTCAGCAGTTTCGGAAGTTGTCGTATTCACGCGCAGGACACGTGCTGCCACTGTCTCCCCCTTGGTACATTTTTATTCTGCGAAAACGTTTTGTCAACGCTTCATGGGGTCAATATTTCAAATAAATAAATTTCCCCAAATGATGTTCATTTCTCAGCGTCAAGAAAAAGCGGTCACGTCTTCTATGCCTGGGGAGGAGGAGGGGGTACAGAATCGTAAAATCCATTCAGAAGTTAATTATCCCAGTTGATGTTAAAGCAATTGGAGGAGTATAGATATACCCGTCACGTAATCGGGATGTGACTACCTCTACCGTGACTTTCTATCCGGAGTAGGATAGGTTGCTTTTATCTGGTTTCTTCACCTGTTTCCATGTAACACCTAATACCACAAGTTACGTCCAGTAACCACACTATCCCGATGATGATGGTGCAAGAGACAGAGGAATTCAATTTTCTACAATTTCTCAAATATTCCCAATTTGTTTTCATAGTGATGAAAATATTTTCTATACCACGTCTTCTCCCGGACATTGCGGGTGCTGTCGACTCCACTGGCATAACAATAAGATTTCCGTCGGCTTTGTTTTCATGTCTTGTTTTCTTGGGTCTCCCTGGATGTTTAACCATCCATTAAAAGGAACGAATAAAGTATTCAATAAAGATGACCTCTTTGTATAGTTTTTGATGTCCTATTTAGGATATTTTCCACTTTTAGGGATTTTTTTGTAAACTGTATTATGGTTTGAAAGCCCTATTTAGAAAACTAAACTGCCTATTGCAGTAATTCGTGTGTACAGCTTTTCTTCGATTTATCAATAAAATAAGGAACATATTTAACGTCCATAGGAACGCATAAAACCTTAACCAGCAACGATTTTATTATTATTTAGAGCACAAAGCTCGACTCCTAATAAGGTTTCAATGTAGTGAAATGCTATTTTGAATAAATCGATTTGACGACCTACCCTTGAACGTTCTCACCTGTGCATGTTTCGATCGAAAATATCTTTTCGATTTGAAATTTAAATTACCTACCAGATGAATTGGCAATGGGCACCATACCAGTTCAAATAAACCGATGTGAATTTCATACCTATTCTACAAAAATTGCTGTCAGATCTTTATAATTTTATAAATTGATGATGAGCTGATGAGTCCAATCAAGCCTGCATTTTGAGGGCTTGGTAATATTACATTACTTCTACACTGATGAAATGGTTTAATAAGGATTTTTATGTTCACAATAAGCAGACTTTTTTCAAATATAAAATACACAGTTGAAATGAAAAATTATTTCCAGAAAGATTTTAGAAAGCCCTCAGGAGCAGAATATCCATGTGATGGCGCATAACTAAAACGTAATTTAAAAAATAATCAGAGTAAATTCAAAGAGGTATAAAAACTACAACAGGAAGAGAGTAAGTACAATTTTCTTGCCTATTACCTACTAATGGAAACCTTCCTTCTTAAGCTTAAATGGGGATTGAATTATGCATTTATTGCGTTGTGTTCGTCATGAATGCCTCTAATAGAAAAGTAAGGCATTATAAAATAATATAGAAATTACTGTAGTAAAGAGCACAATTTATAAAATTAGTCTGATTCCTGGGAAAAACAATTTAAAAAGGAAAAATGTAGACAAATTTCAGAAGCTCAGGGGTAAAAAAAAAAATCAGGGAAAAGAATTCCATGTAGATGAAATAAATTCCAAATAGGAATGATCCAGCTTCGAGAATTTTCCCATTGTAACTAGAAAATCCAACATACTTCCAACAGAGGCCCTGTGCATACAAAATTATTTTAATTTTCCCTGTAAACTAAGTAAGATTTGTGGTATAATCTCGAGCATCACTCACAAGAAAAAGGCATTTTATTTTTGCTCAGGAAGTAATAAATAGTCGCCGTAAAAATGTTAAATTTCTCTTAGGCCAACCCCACTCCGTATGAATTTTTATAGCATTCTGGAAAATGATGGGTAGCCATTTACGTTTTATGGGTTATTTTGAAATAAATGCAAATTAAGACTTCTGATAACCATAAAAAGGAGAGTGCTCCAAAGTAAGAAGACATTTGTTATGTTCCTTAAGCATTCCAACAGATGAGTTCGCCATTTTCTATGTACTTCTATTGAATGTTTGGAGAAACCACCTAATGTAATTTTTAAAAAGTGAGCAAGGGCGAGTGTGAGTCACGTGTTGAGGGTTCCGTTATAGATATTCTTAGTAATAACGATAAAATCTGAAAGTGATATTTCTTTTTTTTCTTCATTTTCTTGATATATGAGATTACGTAGCAATCGCATCAACATATTTTGTATATTATATAAAAATTTCGATCATACTCCTCTTTGTAGACATATATGATATATCTGGTGCTCTTAGTATTACGAGTACTAGGAAAGTTTCCAAATATAAATAAATAAAAAAAATTGAAATGAATGCCTGGACAATAACAATTACGTTTACATCTTGTCATCTCCAATTAATGATCCTGGACGTCAAGTTCGATGTGAATTCAGTCTTGGTGATATAAATAAAATGAAATAATATAATCAAATGAGGTTAGAGAAAGGCTTTATTATTGTCACACATTGGTTCTCCTAGAAATGAGCTTTATTGTACTGCTAATTCTTGTACTATGGGCGTGCAAATATAACTACACACAATTACATATTAGCTTCAGTAGAAGGTGAGCGGATGGATAAGCAGACAGAAATCTACCTTTTTAATCTAAGCTCTTATGTAAGTTATTGATGATATACCGGATGATAGATGATATTTTGCCGTCACTTCCCATAGGCACTTATTGTGGGTAAATATTCACTAATATAATAATAAGTGCATGTAATGAAATAACTTTTAAACATATATCTAAATTTTCCTACATTTTCGTAGTGTTATCGAATAGTGGTAAGAGTAGTATAATTTAATTTTAACTAATTTATATAATTCATCGAGACTTGCACTGTTTCACAACAATAAATGCATATAACACTATTTCCTTTTAATTTCCCAAGAGAACGCATAGTTCAAAATTAGGTTTCTGCATTTTAAAAAGTCATATAAGAAACAAATAATAGTGTTTTATTTGACTGATTTTTGACTTAAAATTTTCAATCGTACACAAAGTTCTGCAGACCACGGTGAACCGATGTTAATTCATTATTATATAAATTATTAGATGTTATCTTTAAAAGTACTGAAAACATGCTTCAACATTTATTTTAGATTGAAATAAGTAGAGTGTCGTAAGTATAAGTGATATAAATTTTTTTGAGATAATTCTACGACTAAAGATTGCAATCAAAATATGAGGATTAATATTTCACTGGAAAACCTCTCCATTTGCAAAAGGTTGATAGCAAGCCGCGTACAGGTATTTACCCCACACTGCTCCTTTTCAATTAGGTTGTATCCCAAAAGTTAAGCTCATGAGTAACTATAACGCTTCACAGATTACCTCATAAAAACTAAGATATTCTACGAGTCTCTGCCTTCCATTCGCTCACGCTACCCAAGGAAAGATCTAGATAAATTTACGATTATTTGCGTTTGGACAGTTTTATCCAACTTGGTAATTCCTGGATGATGCTACCTAATTTCGTGAAAATAATTATACTTAACTTTCAAAGTTTTATTTGACGATAAACAATTTAGCATAAATTCGACGTTTATATTTATCCAAAATGTGTCGAAAAGGAAATCGCCCGGCAAAGGACGGATATTGGCTTTTGCGTACTGCAAATGTTTGCACTTTGCTTTAACTATAAAAAGTGCAAATATGGTTACGGCGTAAATGCCTATAATACATTCGTATTTACTTGAATCTCGGGAAGAAAAGGGCTAAAACGATGGAAAATGCAAATATGTGTATAGTCATGTGGATATGCTTCTAAACCATTATTTATATTTGCCAGATCCTCTCTCGAGAAAAGGACTAAACTAGAAAGGTTGAAAAGGTTTCACCGCATTCCGCATTAAACCCACATATGACTCTTGTCTGCTTTAATTCGAAGGTGCTTTAAGTAGTTTTTATAGCAACCCATTCTTCTGGCAGCCGTAAATCCTCGTAATGGATAGTTGCGATTCGTTTGGTACTCCGTTTATCCACATGTAAAGAGCGGAAATAATTTTGTATAGCGATAAAAATAACAGGCTATAAATACGGTCAGAAAGCTTTATTGCATCCGGGCGCCTAAGTTACTAGACTGGTACCTTGCGGACTTCTGTCCGACGAAGATTTTTTATTTAAATAGATTGTCTCCCGAAAATGTACGTGCAAACTTATTATCCTAATAAATTCCTTAGATTTCCCCTCGAGGTGGACAAAGGAAATCGGACTGAGAGGACTTTTGTCCGAATGAACCAAAATAATAGTACAACTTTAGTTGATGTTACGATACCATTGAAAAGTCAAATTAATGTACCGGAAACCTCGCTTTTCTCTGGATATAATAATTATAGAATGGTATTACATTAAATCGTCAATAATTCCATAAAAGGAATTGCCAATTGATAATTACACGAAATCGCATTGGCGCTTCTGCAATTATATTGCATTAAATATTTAATTTTGCTTTCAAATCCACTTTTACCACTTTAGTGTGTTAAATGACAGTTAATTTTTTCCCCGAATTAATCACCCTTTTCATTTACAATTAATTATGTACAAAATATCTTTGTTAGTTTTCTGTCGAGAGAACCATTTAACCAATGAAAAGCAATAATTTCGCAACTTTCATTTCGGTCGTGTATTTACTCGGTTTATTTTATGATGTGGGGTAACTACTTGAATGAAATATCCCGACAAAGTGTGTTTATACTGCGGACACTTGCGAGGAAGGAACGCGGTTTGGTTACAAATTGAGTATTATGCAAGCTTTTGAAGGCCGAAAACTCACAATCTATTGAAATGATGTTCTAAAAACATACTATTTGAATCGACAATTAATTTTAAAATACATAAAACGGGCGAATAAATAAATGTACTTTGTCGTAACCAAATTAGTTTTTACGCAATCACAGTTTTTAGTACCAAGGGGAGGAGTAGAGTTTACTTCATACAAATTGCTTTCGATCATTTTACATAATGCCATAATTTCACATGATTTATTTCCAAAAATACAAGCAAATAACTTGCCAAAATTACGTACTGAAATTTTGTAGATTGTAATTATTATTATTTTTTAATTTACTACGTTTGTAATCAAAAGTCTGTTTGTTATTAAAGTCTAAGTTAAATTTTTTTAATTAGTAAAATCGCGGCGGTTCTTTTAATTTCTTGAATTTCGAGGACTGATTTTTAATTTCCTCCACGATATAAAATTACTTTCTACTTCAAACCTCTACTTTCAAATGACAATAGAAGATAAAGAAGTTTCATAGCTGTCTGTGTCTGTCTGTCCACTGCCAGCTCTAGTACGTAAGTAAATGAACAGATTTCAATGAAATTTCACACTTTCTATAACTTCGAAATTTAGGTTACTTTTTATACCTTAAAACAAAAATAATAGCTTTAAAGATCCATAACGTTGCTTTGGAAGAATTTGGTTTAAAAGAATTCCTATACAAAAAAATTTCGGCCATTCGATTTTATCAAAAAAGACTCCACCAGCGTTTTCACACCTTAAGTATTATTAATCATTTAAAAATTCAATAATATATCGTATCTCGTTTCTCCGAAAAAGTATTGCAACAAATTTTCGTAAATCTTAAAATACCTGTAGCTTTTTTTAAATTTAATTAGTTAGAACATGCACATGCATTGTCTTGGGGAATTAAATGAATTTAATAGTTTTAACGTTGGAGAGTAAACTTTTTAAAACTGCTTCAACATTTGATAAATCTGATATTAAATTTCAGGCCAAAATGCTTTAAAATTTTACGTAAACATTTCGTATTGATTATTTGCAGAAAAAGCTTAGAACTGTGTGTAATGTACGACTAGTTCAAATATAATTAATTTTATTATACTAACTTCCTAGTTTCAAAGGTTTCAAGCTTGAAAAGTTTAAAGTAAATTATACTGTGGTTTACACAATAAAATAAAAAAAGAAACATTATACATATTTAAATTGTTTGAATTATTTTAGCAAACTGAATATGTTTGTTAAAAACTTCAAGCTTAATTTCGAAATATTGTTTAAGTGGATTTTTTAATAATAAAACTTGTTTGCCAAGAGGTTTAAATAACAGAAATAGTTTCACATATGCGATACGGATTATTTTTCGAATTTCATCTACAGTGCTGAAAGGAAGAACGATACTGTAAGAAATCTGTGAATCGTTGAATATAAACCCTTGAAAAAATATGCTATATAAATACGAACAGAAGCTTTTTAAATTCTTCTTAATACACCGAAACCTTATAAAAAATTTGAGCTAAATTACACAATTTCTTGAATATCCGTACCATTTTTGGGGAAATTTTAATTAACATTTCAAATAATATCAAATCTTAAACTTGGTTTTACTCTAAGGTTTCCAGTTTTTGATCAAATTTAAAGATCAGGTTTTGTGAATCTGCCGAGATATCGGTTTGCTTTTTTTAAAGGCCATTTTTATTAAACGGGGACTATTAAAAGCTGGGCAATAAACTACAGTGCAATTTATTTTAAACTTTTCAAGTTAAACACCTGTAAAGTTTGGAAATTAGTATAAGATTATATACTTTAACTAGTCACACACCACCACAGCTTTAAATTTTTTCTGCAAATAATCAATAAAAAAGGTTTGGGTAAAGTTTTAAAGTATGATACTTTATGGCCTGAAATTTAATATCAGATTTATTAAAAGTTGAAGCACTTTGCGAAGAAGTTTACTTTCGAACATTAAAACTATTAAATTCATTTTAATTCCCCAAGACAAGATCTTAAAGTAAAAGTACACGATTTTTAACTGTGCATATTTCAGTTTATAACTAATTAAAAACAGGAAACAACAATTAAGATAAAAGGGCAAGATTTACTGTTCCACGTAAATCTTGCCCTTTTGAAAATTTGTAACACTATATTTTTTCGAAGAACCAAGATACGATATACTATTATTATTTAAAAGTGTGGAAATGTTGGTGGAGCCATTGTTGAAAAATTCGAATGCGCGACGTCTTTTTGTATGGGAAGTTTTCTAAACCAAATTCTTCTAAGGATTACATTGTATTTTTGCTCAAAGTGTTTACTTGTTATCTCTTTATTTTAAGATATAAAAAGTAACCTAAATTTTGAAGTTATAGAAAATGTGAAATTTCATTGAAATCTGTTCATTTACTTACGTACTAGAGCTGGCAGTGGACAGACAGACACAGACAGCTATGAAACTTCTTTATCTTCTATTGTCATTTGAAAGTAGAGGTTTGAAGTAGAAAGTAATTTTTTGTCGTGGAGGAAATTAAAAATCAGTCCTCGAAATTCAAGAAATTAAAAGAACCGCCGCGATTTTACTAATTAAAAAGATTTAACTTAGACTTTAATAACAAACAGACTTTTGATTACAAACGTAGTAAATTAGAATAAATTTTAGTATATAATTTTTGGGAGCTTACATTTTTGGAAATAAATCATATTTAAATTGTAGGTACACTCAAAAAGTACAAAATAGGTCTACATACGGTAGACAATTTAATATTATTTGAGATGTTGATTGAATTTTTACAAAATTGGTACGAATATTTAAAGAATTGTGGGAATTATCTTAAACCTCTTCGTTCATACTCGTATAGCAGTTTTTCGAGAGTTAATATAAAACGATTTACAGATTCGATTTTCCACAACTATTTCAAATTTATGTTAAGTGCTTTGTCTTTTGTTTTCACTTCAAAAAATTTCATATTATGCTGTTTAATATAAATTTAACATCGTGAAATTGAAAAGAAGGTATTTAATATTTGATATAATATTTCCCTGTCACTCGACTTAATAAAGTTTGTTGGAGTGCAAACAAAAATAGTAAATCCTTGAACTGACGGCGGAAAGTGATTTTTAATTGTAATAATTTCATGTGTCCTTAAACGTTCGCCCTATCAACTGCCCTACTTTCATTAGTAATGTGGGAATAATACTGGTTGCCATCTGGTTCACTTTGTGCATCTTTCGCTGGGATGCTGTTTCCATACCTTGAAACGGACATTGCACAGTTAAAAATTAGTGGATGAAGTTCCACTGGATCCATTTTACGCTTTTGTGTATATAATTTTAGAAATTTTGATAACACATATTTTCTGAAACGCTCCTGAATTCAGAGTCTTTAATTTTTTCTTGTTCGAGACTGGACCTGACCTGTGGCATGTAACAAATGAAATATAAAAGCCCTAGGTGTTTGTTAGTCAAGTCGACTTTGAAGTTAGACAATCTGTTTACCCACTACTCTTAGATATTCTAACATACGGATCTGGAAAATCAATGCTTTTCGAATGCTTTAGCTTAGAGTACAAAGTTTCCTGTTTTATTCCGGCAGAAGTACATCGAACAAAAACCCATATGCAGAAATATGCTAAAGGTGTTCAGAGAAGGACTGGCCTTCGTCTGCGGCGTCACTAACTCCACTTCACTTACAATATTGAAACCAAATTTGTATTTCCCTTATCACTGGGATTCTCTGATCAATGGACACGACATTTTCTGTTACTCGCGAAAACGGCACATCGCAGCGACTAGCGATGTCGGTAGCGGTACACTTTTCTTACTATAAGCAATATAGTCGAAGTTATTCGATTTGTTTGTATCTTGAATGTTCGGGGAAGGGTCAGTAACACAACGACAGTTAGGATGAAACCATTAACACAGGATAAAATATTCACGCACCATTAATAACGGGAAAATAATGAAACTGCGAGAACTGAGATTTCCCAGGATTTTGGAGAATTCGGAAGAACGCACTTAGCACTGATTTATCCCTTTCACATCATTCGGGGCGCTAGAGCTGTGATCACAGGATGTATCGGTCTGAACGTGGCGTAGAACGACGCTAGAACATTACTAGAACTGCCGGCCATAAACTACAGAACAACCGAAGGGAACAAAAATGCATCACTTATTACTGCTTAGCTTCTAGCAATTGTTTTAAATGGCTAGAAGATGGTGAGTTGTTGGTGCGTTGAATTTCCACCCTTTCAGATCAAGGGCTCGCGATGTACTGGCGAAAACTGGTCCATATAGGTGTTAAATCACAATTTCGGGGTACGAGTTGAAAATTTTCAATGTCTGTGGGTATTAAGTGGACGAACACCGGATGGATGTGGAACGGATGTTCGTCCGTATATGCACGGGGCATTGAGAGGACTAGTCGAGAGTTCTTCCCTAACGAGATGCTCCCAACCCTACACAGCCCCTCTATTGGGTTTTCTACAATTTTCTTTTTTCCTGCCTTTATTTCGTCAGTGAGGAAAATGCGGGACTTACACCCAGCCTGGCGAGAAGCAAGGTCCTTCAGAGGAAATTCATCTGCGGCTCCAAGTGGGATGCAAGCTGACGGGGCGAGAGATGCTTCACCAGCTCCATCAGCAGCTTCCATCTTGGCCCCTGTGCCTGTATTGAGCGTTGGAACATGGAATCGAACGGATTTCGGAATCCTAGCAAACGGGTTCCACACGCTACTGCTGATATTCTCGCCAACGCGTTTTAACTAACACAGACGCACAGTCTACATAGGTAATTGGATATTGGTTGAATAACGAAACTCCCGGGATGCTGGGTACAATTGTGGAACGCATCCGGTGCTCCGGGACTCTCGGTCCATTAACATGGGACTTGGAATGAACGAGGTGTGGAAGACCTTCTGATCCACCTCGATCTGACATGCGCGTCATTTTTGCGGGAACATCTTCAATCGAAAAGTATGGGCCGAAGTTGGTATTCCTTCAATGAAAAGCTCACCGGGTGAGCTCCCGGTGTGGGCTCATCGAGTCCCGTTAGATGTTTCCACACGCTCTCTTGGGGAGAGCGAAATTTGTATAACAATTTAAAGGGCACACAAATCCTACACAGCTATCCCCTACCCAAATTAAATGATATTCATCAGTTATTTGTGCCTTGTGCATGTTCCACACTGGCTTTTAAATTTTTCATATCTGGTGCGGCGGACGTTGGTGGAACATAACGCGGTTATCTTTAGGAGGGACTTAAATAGTATGCACTTTTGTCTAGTTTTTGTTTTTGCTTTCCCTTCACAATGTCCCTTTCATACTTGTTACGTGTACTACAGCGGCAAAATGGGGCAACTGTCGCAGCTGATTCTTAATTCTACGGGATTCTCATTGTTCGTCGCTGTAGCGTCCGCCCGGGCTTACTTTTAATTAAAAGCTTTTTTCATTAAGACAGAGAACTGACGATGACTTGGTTCTCCTGAAGATGATAACACTGCAAAATAAAAACAGAAAAAAGCTAATGACAAAAAAAGAAGAAAGAAAAAGCCAGGCGATGATGGAAAACAACTTGGAATTTTAAGTGAAATTCATTTTTCCCTTGTGCACCTCCTTGGGGAGAAAGTTCAGACAGAACGTGGACGAAGTTTGATGTTCGTTTGATTTATTGCTCAACAAGAAAAGCAGAACTGGTCAATTTTCATTGTTTTGTTCTAAAAATGATGAAGAGTGTATATCATAAATGTTGCTCCTTTTCTCTTCTTTTGTGCCACTCTTTTGTCTGCGGTCAGTGCTTTCATCAAACAGTTCTAAATTAGAGGGAGGTTTCTAGAAAGTTCAAGGATTTATGGTGCTGCTGTCATTGATGTAACATAATTTCCTACTTATATCATTATGATTTTAAAATTTCTCGCAAAATTAGGCGATTAAAGACATAAATTACATTTGAGAAATATAAGTAAAATTCCAGTGATTAAGATTTTATTAAAACTCAAACATAAAAAGGTAAATACCAGTATAAATGGTATAGTAGCACATGATTGAAAAAAATCAGTCGTAAAGTTGTATAATTGTTAGTGTGTAATTTTTAAATATTATTTAGCTTTTGCACCACAAAAGATATAAAATTTCACAAGCATTAATTTTTGTCAAACCATTTACCTTCATCTGATGATTGATCAGATGGACAGTGAATTTCATAATACTATAGTATTTAATACTGAATAATCGCTATGATATATTTTAGACGTTTTGTTTTTGTAACTTAGAGGAAGCAATCGTACTTCCATAAGTAGATTTTTCGTTTTATAGAATAAGCAATAATTTTAAACTTTTCTCTTTCTTGAAATAAATAAATATAAATGTGACTAAGCAGTTAAATCGATTTGTTAACCTTCGAATTCACTAGAATTATTCCTTTATAATATTTAAAAACTTCACTTCATTCATCAAATTTTCATGGAAGTTTTCCAGGAATATTTATTTCAGGGAAAATTCCATAAAGCAAGATTGTCAGGCCCGGAGAGATTTCGTAATTGCCTTCCACCAGAAAATCGAACACAAAACATTCGAGCATTACCGAATCATAATGAATAAGGAAAATAACAACTGACTCCTTCGATAATGAGCGTGGCACCAAAAGAATGATTTATATTTTATTTTCACAATAATTGTTCAAAAGCCGCAAAACCTTGGGGAGTTTGTACGTGATCAGTGTATTAGAAATTTATAATTATTTTTGCTGGCACTTCGAGGATTATATCATAAAAGAAGAAAATGCGTATAATTTCAATGTTGCAGTCAGGCCCGGAATAATAATAGATGTTTTGCTTATTATTTCACTTATCATGATGTCACCATAATTGCATTAATGGCACCAATGAAACATTAACACGCCCCTTAATTACTGGAGCCATTTCGACTTCCGAAAACTTTCAATATCACTCCCGATCCCAATTAACAGTTAATAAAAAATTCATATAATGTCCTGGCGGTCGTTCGTTGGCTAAAGAATGAAAACACATTAACATGGGATAGATGTACCAAAATGAGTGAAACAATCTACTAAAACCATTACGGACAAGTTTTGGGAAAGTTTGCGACCCCAATAAATGGAAACTTCTGTCGAAGATAATCACAGTTTCACTTAGAGAATGCCAGCAGCAATCACATGAAATTCCTCAATGCGAAATACCTTCGACTATTCTTGTGCTACATACAACACACAGAAGCATACAGTTGAGGAGCATAAGAACAACTTTACAAATTGCATTCCACCGCTCAAGAATTTTTCATTTGCCCAACTGAAGAGAGCGCGCCGATGGAAAAATCTTCGTATGACTAAACGTACCGGCGAAATTTCTAATATAAAGTGAAAACTTGAACAATAACGACGTAGTTGATACATGCATGTATATGGTATATCGTCCATCTGCTTCAACAAAAATGTTCTACAAAACTTACAGTACTATGGGGACGGTCACTTCATATGATTTTGTCCATAGCTGTCCATTGCAACATACCTGAAAAGAAAGAGACGAGAAAGTTAGCCGATATCCATAAATTCTGCATTTGATTGGGAAAACTTCCTGAAAGTTGGGACGCAGTCTTTATCCCTCCCTCCCCATCCGAGACCAAAGAAATTGAAGTGTTTACGTGTGTGGTCAGGGTCTTAAATGCAATACTCTTACCATGCTTTTCTCGTTCTAGTTTCAAATTGCAACTTTGTTAAATGCTACTTCGTCGGTCGCACACCTCGCACTAATGGCTTTTTGTTTATACTGATAGAAAACAGGATTGAAACAAATTGTATGGATCTTTGTGGTCACATTTAGTACACTGCATTCAACTTTTCAACAAAGTGTAAAACGATATTTTTTATGGAAAAAAGACCTTGTGAATTACTATTTAAATACAGTGCACACTCGTTAGTATGTAACTCAACTATCTGATATTCTAATAATATTCTGTCTTTTGACTCGTTAAAGACACAATGTAAAATATTTGTAGATTTTGAATCTAGACCTAAATATTAATTAGCGTCTTAATTTCCAGACAAATTTTATTCAAAAATAGAAAATCCATTTCTTGTACTATATTTTCTACATATAAGAAATCAATTAAATTCACCAAATTTATGGCTCAAGTAACAATTTAAATCCTATTAATTATTTAATTAATCAAAGAATGTCACTTTAATAAAAAGCAAATATAAAATTTCACTAGAGTTATACACAATTTTTTATATTCTCATTCTTCTTTAGTAAGAATTATGTGTTTCAGTTGACAAAATAAAATAAAATCGTTAAAAACATTTGAAAAAAAGAAAAAAATCATACATCACTTACTGAACTTAAAAATTCAAAAAATCAAAACTCAAGTATAATAAAAAAATATTATATAAAGTGTGAACCATAAACGATAAACGAAAATAAAAAATCTTAGTATTGGAATATAAAAATTGAAGTGTGTATTTAAAATCGTGATTATAATAATTACAGTTTCTGCCGGTAATTTCACAATCACGCTGTGGATGACGCACTTTATTTAGTTATTCCTTTAAAAATTAAAAAGTATAAGTTTATACGAATTTACTAAATTCCAATCGAAATATTGTCTGTGGTTTCTCTAAAAGCATATTCATCGTGAAGTAATACTACAGTTCAACGATATCATTCTTTTGCGTACATGTTCCAAATAAATTGACAGATAAACTTCTAAACTTTTAATTGTTGTTCATTGTTTTTCCTATAATTTGAACCTTTGAAATTCGAGTACATACGGAGTTACATGTAATTAAATTTCCTATTTCCGATAAAACAAAAACGGCTAGTAAATATTTATATTGCAATAGAGTGTCCTTTTATCATTTGGAATGTGTGTGATATACAACACCGGATCACGTTTTGCATGCTATGAGTGAAACAATCAGAAATCAAAAGTGCACACCAAGATTCTATAAATACTCGGTTCCATGCAAAGTCTTGACTACTCTTTCGTGTTTTATCTGCGTTAAAGCAGAGGTTTATTGCAAAACTATTTATTCCTTGTTGGGGAAAGAAGAAGCCAAAATCAATATATAGCATGCAACTGTGCTCCGCCACGATATCGAGGCGTTTTAAGAAGAAGAAAAACGAGGAGAATTAAATTGGTAACCGTGAAGGTACACTACCATTGCCAGCAACAGCAGCAGTAGTCTCACCTAGTTATGCAAATTGTGGCACCAGGTGCCGTTTTCTCGACCTCATACTATGGCCTAATTGGATTAATTGTGAACGCCGAAATAATTCATACGTGCATGGTAGACAAAACAAGCCTGCACATGTGTGCCACGGGTTCATTTCGCAGGGTTCTATTGTTCGCGGAATCGTGTCGTCAACTGAAAGTTATCATCGCGGCGTATAGCCGCAGTTTCGAACGTTCCAAGGCCTGAATGAAGGCGGATCAAATAAAAGGACTCCGCCGCAGCATTGTGCCTGATTGTGAACTACTATTATTAGTAAATCGTTTTTGTTTTAATATATTTTTTCCGCTCTAGTTGTATCTTCGTACAGAGGAACGAGTTTCGAGTCGATGTAACGTCTACCAGGACTATCGAAAGGGGGCAAGTGGAAGGAAGGAAGGGAATGTGGGTACTGGTAAACAAGGCTGTAGAACTCCGCAGCCGTGGGCATTAGAACTCTTCGGTTCCGTTTGCAAGGGCCTTAATCGCGTTCACAAAAGTCGCTTCTCAGAGACCTAAAAGCCGACGAAATTGGAAACAGACGGAAATTTTGGCTCGTTCAATCACAGGCCTGGTGCAATCAACCTTCGGGAAGCCTTTGTGGCAAGGCCTTGCCTCTTGCAATTGTTTACGGCCATGTCAGCTGCCATGGTCGAGGGTGGGGCAAACTAGGGTTCTAGATTGCACCCGTAAGTGGTATCCGGGCTGTCGAAAATTGTAAATCAATTTATGCAAGAAGTCGGTTCGGCATTCTTCTTCGTTTTCCCAGCAAAAATGGGCTGGCTCTGTGAAACCTTCTCAATGAGTTTACCCCACTCAATACGACCAATGATGGGGAAAATTACGCCGAACGCCCCTCGCTGAATCAGTCAATTAGTTCCTTGAAAACAATTAGCAACACTTGAAATTCATTTGAATACAAAACGAGATTTCCATTGTCGGAAACTTGGTACGACAGTATAGGAGTAATTCGATTTGGGAAGGTGGGCTAGGTAGGCTAGGTAAAGCTCTTGCTCTCAGGTACTCCTGACCGCAAAAGTTCGAAGCTCATTTCACTTCCTATTTTTGTGATGGAGAACAATTTGCGGGCAAGTAGGGTGGATGAAAATTGGCGGGTTTGCGAATTGCATTTGTTTGATTCGTACGTCACGAGAGGAAAGAAAGTCCTTTTATTGCTGATTTATTTGCAAATAGTTCTGCTCACACCTGAACGATATTTAAGTGTTTGAACATTTTGAATGTTTGTATAAATGCTAAAACTTGCCAAGCTAAATACTTAGGTGTAAGCCTCTACTAGAAGAAGATAATTTAATCTATAAGAATGGTAACAGACAACTATGGATACATAACTTGGCCTCACTTTGAAATTTTTTAAAATACTTATGTAAACAAATAAAATAAAATTATTTCTAAACTTTTGAATTTTCAAAATAGGCATTATAAATGAAATCAAATTTTGAAATTTCTAATTTTCAACATATTTTTCTTCAAAGTACTACTTAAATGAGGAAATAAATTTGATATGCCTTTGATATTAGAAAGATAAATCTTTGAACTCTTTAAAGAAATTTTAGATTATTTTTGTTTTCTTCAGCAGAATTGGACTTCTTTCACCTTTTAGGATTTGCGGAGATATTTGGCCCTTGAAAAGCATACCTTTGTCCACGCCAGAGGAATTTCATTATCACGTATAATATCCTACAAAGCATCAGAATTAAATTTATGCTCCTAAAAGTAACTACTTCTTTAGCTAAAAAGCAAAGGTGGCACAACCACCAAAGAACGTAGAAGGACCTTCAGTCGCTAAAGTTAGAGAAGCTTTGTGTAAATTTAAAGCTAATGCCACCAACAACAGAAGACACTGCAGGTTGAAGCTGCTAACTGGCAGCAGTCTTATACCACATATGCTCCAATCCCAATTAAAACGAATACTTATTTTTTTAGTCACAACACGCAGTGGGAAGACAGGGTCGAGGGGAAACAGGACACTTTTCAAGGATAATAATGCCGCATAAAGCTACTGCGACAGAAAGACATCCTGCAAAAGTATGACAAGGGCACCGAGCCATTCATTTAAGCAAACAAAAGCAGGCAAGAGCTTCCGGAAGAAAGGAAAATAATTTCACTTTCTCAATATGGTCGGGATTATGGCAGTGGGGAATACATCGAATGGCACAAGAAAGGTTTCAAAAACGTCAACAAGCGGGTATTCCCCCCGTCGCCGAGCCGCTTCCTCATTTGAGGCCGGCTTGCTCTTAAGCGCTATTTACTTCGCTTTTAAGGAAAAATTTCGTGTTACAAGGTGGAAAACAGTGATATCTGCGAGGGACAGAATACGAGGACACGCTACACCGTGCCCTACCATCCCACAGTGTACCAGCTTCCTGTAGAAAGTGAAACAACGAAAATGAGATGGGAATAAATAGGATACATACTTTAAAAGCCGGTGGGAGATCTTTAAGGAGATTCCACATGGCAGATGAAAAAAGGACACCCCTAAGAGTCCCGGGGCGCCGAGTCCTGGAGTCCCAATGTTTCGGTAGGGAACCGAGAAGAGAGAAAAACTGAGTATATTAACTCAAAACGAAGCATTATGGAAATGTGGCGCGCAAATTATGTATTATTTGCGCGTGCTTCGGCCCTAGGAAGTGCTGTAATGATGGATGGTCGAGGGCCTCCGGGGCCCTCAGCTGACTCGGGGTGATGTGCTGAATATTTAAACTCCGCCGGGAGAGGGCTCTGGCCCTATTAAGCGCCATGGGCTCCCGCTCGAACCAGGTATCCCATACCACTCCACGCGGATCAGGAACTTCTTTGAACCGGGAAACGGTAATGCAGCGGCCAAGTACAGGCTACAGATCGGCGGGACTATTTGCATACTTCTCAATAAACATAAATGTCTGTCTGTTTGTTTGCTAACGGTTGCTAGCTGAATATGTATGAGCCTGAAATCACAACAGTACCTTCTGATGGGCGGCAGAGTAGTATCGGTAAACATACGGCGGAATAGAGTGAAGAGTCTCCAAACCGATCCATTGTGATGCTCCTAAGGAAGAACTGCTGGGACAATTTTCCATCGACGTTTGTTTCCCGGTTGGTAAATTGGTTTCGTCGCGATTATTTTTTACGGCGTTTTGTCATAATTTTTGGCTTAACCACATTTTCCTTGTTATTTATGGTGGGAGTTCGTGCACCACAATAATTAGGAGGTACGAATTTTCGCGGATCGCTCCCATCTTTC
The DNA here is from genome assembly GCA_001932985.1 of Proctacanthus coquilletti. NCBI lineage: Eukaryota > Metazoa > Arthropoda > Insecta > Diptera > Asilidae > Proctacanthus > Proctacanthus coquilletti. The sequence continues at coordinate 201,622 of MNCL01000112.1, forward strand.
CCGTAATCGTGGCGGGAAAAAATTTACTTTATTTCACTCAAAATGTTTTTCGAAAGTTTTGTCGACTTTTCATTTAACACAATTCGAACACTGTGCACATGAATTTTAGGCGTAAATTTTAATATCCATATAATTTTTTTCTAAATGTTTAATAGTTTCACAACGGGTTGGTATTCAATAATATTTAACAAGTTCTTTCATACATTTAACAAAATTCAAAGAATTGAGATACACACTTGTCTACATTCATTTTTGTATTGATAGATAAATATTTAAATTTCTGTGGTATATTAATGACCCCAAGGATTGTTGTTTTATCTATTTGTCTATTCATTTAATTTTTTTATTTTCCTTAAGTTGCTGAATTAAGAGGCCTATTAAATTTTATCATTGAAAGAATTATAAGTTGCATGAGAAAAACATAAATAAATGGAAAATATCATTCAGTGATATTTGCACAACTCGTTGAAATTAATATTAAAATTATACAAGCCTACAACATAGCACATTTTTTTGATATCAGGAAAAAATAGAACCTAAATCTATAAAAAGCTTAATTTACAAATTTTTTTTTGCTGATTTTTAAAATGTACGCATAGTTGAAATGCACGCAGTAATTTTCAATTATAACTGTCAAATTTGGATAACTCAAAAAAGTTAATAATAAAGCATATAAAAAACGAAATGCTAATGTAATTGTGTTCTGCGAATTTTTGATCTACGAAAAACATATCATTGGAAATATTTTACAATTCTTTAGCATCAAAATACCTACTGATTATTAAAGAAATAAAACAAAATGTTGTATAATATTTATGCAAAAATATAAATTAAAGGTTAAAATTCGTGATTTAAAGGGAAAAGATGCATTTCTTTAAAACCTTTACTTGTGTAAGGTTGCTTCTTCGTAGGCAATTCGGCATAAACCTTGCCATCGAAGCGAAAAAGTGTTTAAACTTGAAATTGTTTATTCATTAAATGAACCTCTAGGTTATTCTTTAGACTCCTTCCAGTGACGTTTTATTCCGCTGGGGAGAAGCGATGCCAAAAATTGGTTCTCTTTAATTTCTCAGATTCAATTAAACTTTGGAGCAAAATACTCTTCTGCAAACTTGAATTTTACAATAATTTTTAAAAGAAAGCTGATTTTTATATGTTGTAAGGTTCGTACTCTTCTAAATACCTTTACCTTTAACTAAATCTCTTCTTCATCCAAGATGCTATTCTGGTGATATGTCTGTGCCAAATAGACAGGCACAGAGGTGATTCTGTAAGGGTTCCACTTATCCAAATTTTTCTGCGAAACACGACTAAAAGTAATAAATTTATCATTTCAAATTCAAAATGACATTGGGTTCAGAAATGAAATATTCCAGAGACGAGGTTTGTTTTCAATTTGATACAAAAGCGAAACGCTTCAGAAACGGTTCTGAAATGATTCGTAAATATTTTTGAAACCCCTCGGAATTGTTCTGGTAACGCTAGAGGAAACACGAAATGTGTTTCTAATTTATTTCTTTGCTGTAGATAGACCTTAAAAGAGCTGGTATCATTTATTTCGTGCCAGCAAATTTCTGGATACACGAATTGAGGCAAATAATTCATTGAAAATTTTTAAGAGCTGGAGATTTTCATGTGTGCCTATAAATTATTTTGAAAAAGGGTCTTCAAAACTATAAATAAAATGTACAAAGAGATCAATTATCATTCGAATTTGGAATTTGTCTGAAGTTTATTATTATTTCCTATAAGATATCCATAAACTATTTTAAGTACAATTTGGCAAGTTAAAATATAATTGTTCTTTAAAATGTTCACTATCTTGGATTAGTTAAAAAAAAAACTAGTAAATACTTAAAACCACTTTGCAGCTGTTACGTAAGTTGGAAGAAAAAATAAACCGTGATCCAAATTGTAATTAATTGTTCGCTATCCAGTGACATATAAGGTAGACACTATCGCTTATAAAAACGTTTACTTTCGTGAATGTTTAGGAAAACAGTTCCGCACAGGCAAACAGTGGGAAACGTTTCCGACGCAGGAGGAGAGCGCGAGAATAAGAAAGACAAACAGGCGGAAGAAACACTTAAGACTAAGTGCAGCGATAACGGATATAGGTCGATGAAATTAGCGCCGGAGTGCACTGATCCCAACATTCATTACCTTCATCTTCCTCAATTCGTTTGAAGCGCCGCGTTTACTTCCCAACTGGGGGATTCCCGCATTTTCTTTGGACGGTTGGAAATTTTAACGTCTTTATTTAAAGCACAGCTCGCAAGAGGTGCTCCGGTCGCTGCAATGGAAACTGCAGAAAACTCGTGGTGGAGAACAAAAGCAAAATTTATTTCTACCCCATTCCGACCTCGCCAACTGGGTTAAGTGCAGGCTGGTTTACAAGGTGATCGGGGAACGGTTGCTTTCGCAACTCACGAATATAAAACAGCCCGGTGCGACGCGAGACAGGGAATTTCTTTATAACACGTAGTCCTAATTAATGCCTAAGTGTATTAAAGGTTTTTTGAGTGGGAGCAACTGAAAATTTCACTTTGTGGCATTTCATAAAGAGGATTGAAAAAACAAAGATAAAATTCATCCTTCTGGTAAAATCCTCCCTGAAACCTGGAATTTTTCCTGATCCCTTATTTTTAATTTTTTGTATATTTTTATAAATTTTCCGAGAAAGTAAACCCCACGGGATATAGAAATTCTATAGTCAAAATGTACCACATATAAAAAAAAAATTAAAAAAATGTACACAGTAGGAGTACTGCACCTCCTTCGAAACTCGCATTCCAACAGGATGCAGGAGCACACGAGCTTTCTTGACGATGCACCTTCAAACCAAACTAACCATCTTCCCGCTTTCCCGCGCACAGCATTCCTATAAAATGAACCCGTATATTCCCGGCGAAACTGGGTCATGAGCGGGATCCGAACGCGATGCACCAAAGTGCATTTCATAGGCGCGCACGGAAAGTGTGACACTGACAGGAGGAAATTATATGCCACATATCGCGGTGTACATCCGGTTCTCTTTAAAATCCCAGCTATCGTAGCTTTGAACACATTTCTACTCTGGATACTTGGGAAACTTCGACAAGGAACGGGCAACTTCGGGAAAAGCTGTGCAATTCCTCCCTGTAACGTCGTGTTGCCACCTTGCGGATTAAACCAAAACTAACGTTCTCCCATTTATCGAACATATGGAAAGCTCATCAAGAAAATCGTCAGCTACAGAGGCGACAGCAGCGCCAGGATTTCCACGAAGAGATTCTCTCAGGCGCTGCCCCCTCATTTGTTTTCGCTGCAGATTTCTCGGGGAAATATCTCAAAGTTCCCTCAAAAAAGTTCGAGCAAAAAAATGTCCTTAGCGCGAACATTTTTTCCGTTTTTCCGTTTAACCTCAGTTCCCAAAACAATTCAAACAAAAAATAAAGCAATTCCCCTATGCACTGACGGATTTCCCGAAAAAAATTGTCCACTGTGAACCATTCACACGAATGCGAAAAGGGAACTGCATTTTCTAGCCAGCCTAAAGCTCTCAAAAATCGGGATTCCTCCGTTCCTGGGGATCAGCTGTGCATTTTTATGGCTGTTAGGCGAGCCAGTGTAGCGTGAAGCGTGATAAGCTCGTCAGGGTCGAATCCGGGACTCCAGAAATTTCCTGATTGACTTCGAGTCGATAGATAATAAAGCTCGCACCTGATTTTGTTCACAAGACATTATCCAAGATGTGTTTGAGTGCCAGAAGAAAAAATGAAAATCGATTTTCATTTACTACCGATTTAGCTTTGTCCTTTCTCCGTGGGTGAGGAAAAAAAGAAATAATAAAAATGAAAGCGGAAAGGGAGCAAGAAGACTCCCGGAAATTCTTGCATGCTCCAACGCTATCGATGGGTCCAGATATTGCCTATTTCGAGTGATTTGATCAACTAATGACCACAGGAATGTAATTCGCAGAGGCAATTAAACGGTGAAATTTTAATTAACTTTTATTGGCTATTGATTCGCGGACCAATTGGTCGGCCTTCCGGAGATATGGTCGGATGACTCGTTAATTGACGAGGTTTATTCTGTTAATCCGCAGTTTTTGAATGAAATTCGATAAAATTTGCGCCTTGGGTGTTAATTTCAATGTGAGCACTTCAAGCGACTTGCCGACATTATTTTTTGAAAACTGTTTTTTCCTAACTACAATTTAAATAGATTATAAGTTTTTACGTCTCAGCTTCATGCTTCGTTTGTATTTTTTGGTATCGGAAATTTTGCAAATTGAGTTCCCTTTTATTTTCCTTCAAAAGCTTTAACCCTTTAACTGTTTATGTCGAGTATACTCATCGCAAAGATAAAAAAAATTTCAGTAATTTTAGTAATTTGTTTTCCTGAAGAAGGGCAAATAAAGAGATATTTAAAACATATACATTTTAGAATATTAAAATTAAAACGTATTGATTTTTACTGGAATATATAGGAAAAAACTATTGAACTATATTCCGATATTCATCAAATACGTCTAAACTTGGTCGCCCAGCCTCAACAAAACCTTTACGATTGCTTGGAAAACATTTTCCTGACTTTGTACCAAATACAAATGCAAAATCAAATCCTACACGGAAAAGTTCGTACTGTTTGAAAAATAATAAGAGAATCTAGATATTGGTGCCCAAGATGCAAGGTAGCATTATGTGTTGCACCTTGCTTTAAAAAGTATCATTGTCCTTAACTGAATTAAATTTTTAGTTTTTTAATTTAAATTTCTTGAAATTCGTTTTAAATTGATTTTATTTTCATTCCTATACTGGCATACTTTTTATCAATGAAATAAATTTTGTTTGTTAACACCGAATAAAAATGTACATTTCCAAAAAAACCCAACATGCAGCGCTTGATTTTTTGTCATAATTGGTTAATTTTACAGCACAAAAATTTTACTCTGTTTTCGTCGAGTATACTTGTCTTCGCTGAAAAATAATTAAGCAGGCAGAAAAAGCTTTTCGAAACAAAATAAAACAGTTAAAGCGTTAACATATTTCACAAATATTACTAATAAAATGTAAAATCGAACATTATAAAATATGAATTTGCCAAAATGTTTTTCTCATTAGTGTTCACTATAAATTTTAAATAGAACATATTTTGAATATTTCACTTACAAATTAATTAACTTCATTTTTTGAATACTTAAAGTTTTTTTTTAAGTCAATTTATATATTTTTGTTTTAATAGTGGAAACTTTCCAATTATTTGGACTGGATTATTATAACAAATATTTATTTAAAATAACGAAATTTGAGGCCTTTTGGTTTCATTATGATTGGTCTACTATATTTACAAAAATATATTTTGTAGTGAAAGATCCTGCTGCTTTTTATTATTTTTCCCACATAAATTGAATTTAAACAAAACAAATACCGAAAATCCAAAGTCGTTTGTAAAATATAAAACACACTCAACTATAAGAATTTATATTTAAAGCGCGAGGAAGTTTCAGAGTGGTTTTATCGAATCCTAATCGTAACAGGCAGCTCCGATGCCCTGGAGAGATAAGGGCTATAAATTTCTGTCTATCTGCCTATCCGTTTGCCTCGTTATTACTTTATTAAGGAAGCTTTGTTAGATAGATTTTGACGGAGTGTTCATTACCGGACGGACGGAGTTTTCATTATTGGATAGCTCGTACATCAACTACACTCAGAGAAAAAATGTAATTACGACAAACATGTTTTTAAAAAGATTCAATATAGGTGGTGGTTTTGTTTGCTTTGTTAACTTATATTGAAGAAATCTTTACGGAACTTTCACCGTCAAATCACTCGTAAGTGACCTTGCAGTCTTCTCTGGAAAAATTTATCGCGAGAAATATCTGTTCTAAGCACAAAGCAACAACACGCTATACATGGGGTATTTTATTCCCTGTTAATTAATTTTCTTTAATTTTTTATTTTTGTCAATTATCCTTTTAATTCACTTTGCAATTTTTATGAGTTTTATGAGGAGCTCATCCTTTTAAAACTTATATGTTTCTTAACGATTTATTTGAATTGTTATTGTATTATTATATATATTATAAAATAAAGACAATATATAAATAAAATACCTACGGTTCTGATAGGGCAGTTTCATTTTAGCGATAATATTTTTTTGAAGTGGGCACGAATTTATTTATAAATGAGAGGGAACTTAAATAGTTGAATCCTCATTTACGCAACTCACGTATTCTTCTAGACCATCGTTATGGCCTTGTAGTGTTTTGTTCGATAAAACCCATTGCAATGTAGGAGCCCCAAAAGCGGCAATTTACCTTAGGAAAACCAAATAGCCCGAACAGCACAAAAACATCTATTTATGTATTGTGTACTATGCTGTTCCATTGTCATAATTACATCTTTGCTTTTTTGATTGCTTCTACCTGAGTGCCAGAGCAAACCTCTTCAGTCCTAAAGGCTTCTGGAAGGTAACCAAATTTCGCCACGTCGCACCTACACGGAATGGTGTAGGGAAACACCTACAACAAAGTGTTGGGGATCACAAAAATCTGTGTTCCGGTACAAAAATCGGCGAAAAGGGAAAAGGGATCTTTTTTGCATTGCTTCGTGAAGAAGAATCTACTAGTAAATTTTTCGGAAGCATTCCTTTCCCACCCCCCACCAGGCACTAAAATGGATTGTCCTGACCAAAAGAATTCGTTACATTTACAAAAAAAGGGGTCATAAAAGCCGTTCGCAGGAGCAGGACGTACCTTCGCAAGGCGTCAACGATGAAGTTGATCAAGGCATGGTGTACGACATTGTCTTCGTGAACGTGAAGAAAATCGTTTCACTTATTGCTTTCCATCTTGTCGATATATGGTACATGTGTATCGTTGTCGCGGAGATAACGCGTCTTACATGCTTATACACGTGAGTACCTTGGAGCATGCTTTTGTTACTTGATATGATTTCATAGTTGTGGAATCCACGGAAAAATGAGTCGCAGAGATTTCTTGAATTCATTACAAAATTATTACGAACTCCATTTTCACGATACTTTCGGAAATTAGAAGCCGTAAAAATTTGTGGGAAATATTCAGCCGAGAAAACATATTACAAAATTTCATATTATTTAGTAAACAAATGAATCCAACATTTTTAGTAGTTTTCCACATAAAATAAAACTTGAGTTTATTGAAGATGTTTTCAAAAATGCGTTTCTTATTAGGAAGAAATCCATATCATGTACTTTAGCACTTCTTAAAATTTCACTCAGAAGTGGTTTAAGAGGGACATCATTTTACCCGTCTGTATCAAAGCGGAAAAGACTGCTCTTTATGTACGGAAATATGTTTCTTTATTACCACACAGAGCTTGAAAGACTAGAGCAGTTTTAAAAAATGGGGTACAATTATATTCGCTTCGAAGTTGCAAGCGATATTGGCTACATACGATTTAGAAAACATGGTGAATTTAGGCTTGGTTTAGACGCCATATTGTTTGACTTAAAAAATAGAATGATATTAAAACAGGTTTCCCTTTTTGAAAGAAAAATTAACCGAATAGTGCTAGTACTTCTAGAATTTATGTATTTCTTTCAAATTGTCTCTATTGGATCAGTGTTAAGCTTATCCCAAAAACATGTGGAGAATGTCCTGAGTTATTGAGTTTTGCCTTGAGGGAACATATAACGCAGTCACAAGACTAATACTTTTTACATGCAAATCTGTAAAGGGCCTGGCGCACCTGCAGCACCCGTTCACCTGTTTGTTATGTTATATGGCTCCCCGGATACAGGTTGACTGAGACTTACCTGTAAATGCGGCAGAGACAGCAGCTGCATCAATTCCGTCTTCTCCCTCGCAAATTTGTGCCCCGACGATGATGATATTGCATCAATGGCGTCACGGCACCGGGAAACTGCATCGCCTGGGGGTGTCCGGGCTGGTGACATAACCGTGCAACTAATACGATCATAGAGCTGATGAAGTGGCATGTAAAAAGGATGAAGGAGGCATTAGAAGAAATAGAGCGCTAGGTTTGGAAGACTTTAATGGATAAAAGGGAATAGGCAAAAGGATAGGAGGTTACTATACCGTGCCGTGCCGCACAGGACCGGGCTAGGCATAATTTTTTCGTTCCTCCTTTGAGAAGAAAGAAAAACCGTTGAGTAGTATTGTGTCAATAAAACACTTAGAACCAGTGCCAGGATGGCACAAAGTGCCTCTATCTTTGTTTTTCTTTCCTCAAGGATAAATTCGAGGAGCTCAAGCATCAAAAGAGCGCTGGTGCACACAAAGACAACAGCGGCAGACGGGAATGTTTTCGGGGAAGAAAATAGCTAAAGCAGTATGATGTAACTTAATCCATTTACCTGCAACAGAGCGTGCAGCTTAACATCTCGGAGCATATCTCTCAGGACTTCTGGGTCAACAAAAGCGTCCTGAAGTGCATATATATCATCCAGCGAGTCCAGAATCCTCTGCACCGCTTCTAAGCCAGCCTCTTCATCTGCCCATTCGTTTAGCGATTCCGAAGCGGTTCCAATTGGCACTGTAGACAAAATCCATTATTAATATTGGGTTGGATGGAGAGCACTGGTATGTTCTATTGTAAATTATATATTTTGGGCATTCAGGAATTTGATTCAGTAGTATGATTTAATACTGCTGCCAACATGGAAAGGAGAAAACTGTTGTATGTTTTTTTTCAAAATCCTATGTAAAATTCATCAACAAATTATAAAGAATGGATTAATTAATTTGAAATTTCATAGAATATTTTTACTCAGAATGCGGTGTAGAAAATTGGTCTACAATTATGTAGAGTATACACCTGTATATTCGAAAGTAGATCATTTTTCCTATAGATTTACTGAGCTCCTAAGACAAGTTAACTTGATTTTCCGTAAATCTTTATTTCTTATTTTATTTCTTATTTTTATTTATATGATATGGTATATATTTTTTGAGAATCTATTTTTCTTTTATTAGCTAACAGATTTAACTCTATCGAGAGAAAATAAAGTCCGAAAATTCAACTATATAGGCATTAATAAAAACAACTTATGTGTGTCCGTTTGCCCGTGTTAGCTTTTTGTACTGGGCTGCAAATGTATATTTTCACTATTAATTTTTCTTCTGAATCAGTTCTAATCTTGAATATGAAATAAATATCTGTGGCTTGCAACTGATTACAATTGAACACTGTTCATAAGGTTATACAATCAAAACACGTGGCAGAAATATTTTAATAATTACAGCACAAATCAATTAAAACTCGTAACTCGCAGGGCCCATTGTGGATAGTTTTCGTTTTCGGTAAAATTCATGACTGGCACTTTTTCCTCGGATGAAGGGAGGTTCTTTATTGACCGAGAAGCAAAGCAATGTTCGGGGGACTGAAGAATAACCAAACTGAGCCAACAATACAATACAATACAATGGGTCCGGGAACCGGGAGCGATGGGCTCTGATTTAGGGTACGCAATTGTGGGTCGACGCAAACATTCTGCCAGTTCCGAACCCCTGGAGTTTGTATAGAAAATGATAGCCACGGCGTTAGGGATAACAAAGGAGTTTACAACCACCCCCGGGCACATTAAATATGAAGCGAGAGTGTCCCGGTGTGATCCAATGCCATGCAGCAGGTTAGTTTGTCTGTCTGCCTTGTCTGTTTGGCCGGTAACATTATTTGCATTGATGTTGTGTGTCACGATGATTTGGTAATAATAGAAGGTGTTTAAATCCATCCATCCCTTTTATCTTGGATATTTATGATGTGAATCAAACTATGCAAGATTTGCGATAAACATTTTTACGGAATTATTAAATATAATAAGAATATACACATATGTACGTATATAATATATATTTCCATTTTTTTTAAATACTTGGTTAGTTCCTGCTTTAACTAACTACATTCAATGATAAATAACAAAGTGACCTATCACGTTTCCAGCCTCAATTATGATGAAATGTATTTACCTCTTTACTTGCACAAAAAATAAAAAATGGCTTGGACCAATTTACTTACGAGTATAACTTCCTTATATATTCAAACCTGTTGTGATTTTCTCCTTTAAAGGAGAGCTTTATTGCAGTCGATTTTGTACAATACAAAAACATTTTTGAACACAATTTTAGTTTATAAATAATTAAATTAGTGCTGGTATTCATTTGTCATAACGTAGAAAACTGGTTTAAATTTTGTCAGAAATGTTCTTAATATCTTAAAATAATTCCATATACTTTTTCCTTCCACCTTCAGTTATAGATATTTATAAATAAGTAATATTGAGTTTTAATTGATTTACATATGCCGCTGCTATAACGTCCCGTTTACCTCTTTTTCATATGCAAACAAACAACAACAAAGGAATAATAGAATCAATAATAAATACTTCATAGGTTTAGGTATTCTAGGCTCTTTTGGACATCTATTAAAATATTATAAATCCATTAATGTTGATCAAAGTCTCAATGCATCCTTAAATTTATTAAGGATATATGATTTCTTGTCGGGTACCCCGTAGAAAACCCCCACGAAGAACATTTTCCAAGTTGCCGTCAGACTCGTAGTCAGAGAGGCAATTTAGTTATATGCATCGTCAACAAATTCAAAGTTAAAATTTTCTACCTCTTGAGAAAGATTTGCTTAAGAGTGTAGAACTCAATTAATTTGTTCCACTTCAAAAGCAGATTCATTACTAAAACTTAATTAACATTTCAGTTGCATGTGTAAGAATTGATATCATGTAACAGATATTTGAAAATAGATCAATAAACCCGTAGTAGGGAATTAATCAATAAGAGACCCGAACAATAGAATTATAAGCCACCCGCATCCTATCCCTGAGAATGTCATGGGAGCTCCTGAGAGTCATATACCTATGTAAGTTATATGCTAAAAGTCCAAGAGAAAGTCACTTGAAATCCGCTTTGAGCTTCTTCATCAAATATCCATCGAATTACTCGCAGCTGCTGACATTTGCCAGATTTTCGCTTTTTTATTTTATCTCTGTCTCCGCAGAATTTTACCAGTAAGTAAACTTTCTGTGTGCAAAGATAAGACCAAATGTAATTCAGAATGTTACTGCCTGGCTTTCACGGATGGCGCAGCCGGCGGGGATGACTCTCCTAATCCACTTCTGCATAGGGATCGGTCTAATTGTTGCTAGTAAAAATACCTTCATTTAAGTCGGATGAGCCAGACCTAGCTGCACTGCAACTGGTCTAGCTCCCATCGATGGCTTACACCCCTCAAGGAATGAATCTTTCGACGAAGACGAGGCGTTCCGCAAAATGAAATTATTAGACTGTCCTCAATATGCAAATTTTCATCTTAATCCCCCCAAAAGAAGAAAAGCTGCTGTCCTGACTGGTGTGAGGCTAGACCCCCAAGGGTCGGAATTGAACCTGAACAAATGGATAGAGTGAGGGTATGATACGAGAACTTGTCGTTGACATTTGTATCAATTCAAGATACGTTTCACTTCCGTATTCGGGTGGTGGTAAGACGGGTTCAAAGGATGTGAGGACTTACTTGTGTCTGTGTCGGTTCCGTACAGAGGATCCATGGCGATGCCACCCGCTATTGCTTGCACGGCTCCTTTCAATTTCCTTCTGGCGTTATATCGCTTCAGTTCTTCGACGGTATCCCCTAAATGTTGGCGCTGTAGCTTGTCACGATCCTGGGGGCGAAAGATGAGAACGTTTAAAACTAAATGAATATACACCTGAAGATGTTCAGGCGTTCAGAACACCTGCGAAACCCCAAATGGGGGCATGGGACATTAAACAGTATAACGCTGCATCTTGTCAATATCAATTCGAATGCAAAGATCTTACTTGCACGGGTAAATGGATAAAGAGAAGCTGAGGTAGAAGGTATAAGTGGGTATAGGACGGTATCTACATACCCGAATCCATGGGTGTTCCAGCACTTCCGATATCGTTGGTCGATTGTGAGGATTCGGGGCGAGCATTTTCATAACTAAGTCTTTGGCATTCGCTGAAATTGACTTCCATTCGGGGGCATCAAGCTGCAAGAGAGGATTTTGATTCAGTCTTAGGGTGTCGTTCTTACATTTATTAGATTGCATTTTTTTTTTGTTTCTTTAAGATATATATTTCTTATTTTTATGGTGACTTACAGAAATTCTTCCACGGGCTATTGAGTCTTGTAATCTCTTTCCGGATCCAAGGAATGGTAATCGGCCTGAGAGGAGCACATGAAGCATAACTCCAGCTCCCCAAACGTCACATCCCTTCCCATATATACGCCTCGCTACAACTTCTGGTGCCATATAATGCGGACAGCCAACTCGTCCTGAAAATGATTTATGACAGAGGAAATGAATTTCTCGGCTAAAAGCATAAATTTTCGATGTAAAAAGGAAAAGGTGTTTTTATGCCGTACGGCCCTGAAAGGCCCTTCAAAAATAATTGATAATTCAGGAGAGGGATGCGTGCGACTTAGTCAGTCGTATGGTGTTAGGGACGACACATTTTGGTTAATGAGATTTCCATCCACAATTTTATGGATGGGCATATCTGCTCCTCTTGTCGCTGTTGGACATTGGACATTCTAAATGGTTCACCCAGGAAAATTACGTTCATTTTCTTGGGAGTGATCGTTAAGGAAATTGTCTCTTTTACGCCTAGATTAGAATATATTAACAATAAATTGGGAAATATATTATATTTGACATAGTGGACATGATCTTTTATTTTTTAGGTAAAATCATCAAGAACAATGTGAATTAAAAGAAAATAACTCGAAAAATATCAGTTTTAATAGATGTATGTTTACTACTACTACTACTATTGTTTTGTAAAAAATGAAAATAAAAAAATGATGCAACATTTTGCAACAGACGAAATGTAAATTAATATAAATTCTTCTTATAGTAAATATAAAAATAAAATAAAAATATTGAATTTTACACTATAAACAAGGGAATTTAAATAATTATATCTATTTTGAGAAAATAAAAGGTTCGTAAAATTTTTTCTACCAAACTAATTCTAACGATTGTTTCAAACCTTGCTTAAGTGGGCCAAACCTTTCAAGAGCTGTTTATAGCCCTTATAAAATCATGACAACGATAATAATGCAGAATTTCCCCAAATGTGTGTAATTTGAGAGGATACACCTGATGTTCACGTTTCAATTATAATCTGACCAACTTTTTAATACCTTGACTACTTCACCGCCCGGGTGGAAGCTGGGAAAATGGTACAGTTTTGAACTTCAGTTGTGTGGAGCAAAAAGCGCTAGAATTGGCGGGAAAGGGTATGGAATAATGCCAGCTTAGTTATATCCCTCGAAACTTATAACATGGGGATAGTAAAATTATTGAAACTTTGCAAGGTAGGAATTTTGAGCGTTGTTTTATGCGAGTTTCGGCATAAACCCATAAAACTAAACTTTTCCTACTACAGCTAGCGAGTTCTTCGGCCTGCTATCGCGGAGTACGACCATTACTAGAAAACTTTTGGACATAAAAAACTTGTTCAACTAGTGCTTAAAGATTGGTTAATTACTTCGAATACCTGCTAATTGTGGAAAATTTACATTTTATAGCAATGCATGAAAATAATTTGCTTCTTATTTTTGTAATCGACGCGATATATTTAATTTGTAATTATTTCAATTTCATGTGAAAAACGTGGGATTACTACTCAGCACAATTCATGAAGGGCCCGTGTGTTTCACATAATTTTGTACGTGAAGAGTTGACCATGAAATTTATTATCAACTTTGGAAAATAATTCATGGCCGCATAAACTTAGTTATTTCAAATTTGTTGTCAACATTAAGCTGTGTTTTATAGGCATTCTATTAGTAAACAATAAGCGCTTTATTGTTAAATTTCTTACTTTTATAGGTCCGAAAAAACCATGCTCTACGAAACGGTAGTTAAACATTTTATGTCTTCGGTCTCAGATCCTGTGCCAAGAGATACATACCCCGGTTTACTTGTAGACTAGTGAGAAATACAGACAAAGACACGGAAATAATAAAAGAGTTTTGTTTCAATTGCAAAATTGACTTTCATATAAACGATAGGGCGATATAAACGATAGGTTAAACATTTTTCGAAAAATGTATTTTAAATTGAAATAGCCACATACTGAAAAATTATTACAAAAATTTTCTTGCTTAAAAAAAATGCAGCACAATCTGCTTTGCTCAATTAGACCTTAAAAATGAAATAAGGATATAAAAATGAATGAAGGAAGCTGTGTAAGCAAGGTTTGTCCAACAGATAAACGTGCGTAAATCATCTTCGTAAGCCCCCGGGGTAACCATTAGGGTAGCAAAAACTTGGAACAAATACGTGGAACCATTTATATTCCCGCAAGAAAAATACATGAAGAAATGTTTTATATTTTACGCTTAATTGAAGCCTACGAAAACATATGTTAGAGAACGCGATGCTTTTCGTGGGTTAACACCTGTCGACTTGTTTTTCTCAGAGATAACAAACCACTGATGTCCCCGTTTCCCTATACCTCTACATACACTTCAGTATTTTCACCTCCTCAGGCAATTTTGGGGCAAATGTATTGTCATGATCCAGTGAAACATCCTTAAAAAACAAAGGCAACCAACGAAGAAACTGACACGTTTCGTATATAAGTGTAAAAGAGGCATGGCGTACTTTCCTCGGAACGTACTACCTCGGCTCACCTCCTTTTACTATATTCGTGCTTTAGGTGTATGCTAAATCTGTGCCTCCGACGTCAGAAATGGGAGAAAAATTAATTTCCAACATGACGAGAGATGGAGGTGGCACAATTTCTGACTAAACAAAATGTGGGAAAAACGCCTCAGAGGACGAAGACACGCAAAAGAACTTTTCGAGACATTTCAACCACGAAAAGAAAATTCCCAGAGTGAGATGCGGTGGCGGGACGAAGATTTTCCTGATGGATGCCACATGGAATTTACCCTGGGAATCCGTTAATGCACATGAAAAGACTTCACTTAAGTTACTTTTGCTCTAATTACTTTGTGAATGTGTAAAAGTGTCAGACAGGCTTCTTTTTCTTTCCGAATGCCTTAAGAAAAAACTCCCATACTCATCCCCGCGTCCACTTTTAAAGTTCGTGGGGGTGAGGGAAAGGGGTAAGCATCGTACATATCGATCGAGTCCATGAAGGAAAGCGATATCTTTTCCTTGTAACGAAATAATGGGAATTAATGTCCCGTCCCAGCGTCCCAGTATCCCGATAGCGTCCCACCATCCTGGCAACTCCCTCATTGCGCTGAACAGCCTTTTAGGCTAATTGCCGGAACACACCGTATCTGATGTATTTTGATTACCTGTAACGTGCCTGTACGTGCGCTCCATCATCATTACGATGATGAACATGTTAATTTGCGTCGCTGGGCTGCTCCCCCTGGTAATCCCATTGTCTAGACTGCATGGCTGATTTTTGCCCTTTATGCTGCAGACCTGGATTATGTAGATATACGGCCCCAGGGAAAATTTCAGCTCTTTCTTAGACGACCGTCTGCGAAGAAGAAGGACAAATGAGAGTCCAACGTGTTGCATACGAATCGAAGGAAACTGTATCTTTTTGTCGCGTTTGTTACCAGGTAAGCCAGAAAAGCACCAATAAAAGTGGTAATCTGATTTCGTTGTCACCTGATTACCATGAAGGCAAATTGGAATTTTTCTCTTTCATTCACAAAATCATCCATAACAAATGCAAACATAAATTGTTCTTCGCAAATAAATATTTCAAGAATTGACGGTAAACACTGAAGAAGCAACCAATGTTTGAATTCCAGTCCGTGTACTCTTCTCTACTTCGTTGATTTCAATATTTTCTATCTTGTGTTAGACAGACAAAAGCCTTTACGACTTGGAAGACATTAAAGTGCAAACAATCTTCTTAATATCGTAAATTATTGATTATTGATTATTTGCTATGACTGCAATCTGTTCCAGCCGAAGGCAGAATTTCCGAAATTCTATTTCCAATCCACACTCATAACACTTGTAGATTCACTGCATATGTAAGATAAACAACATTTCTGTCTGAGTTGATGGACAGAAAACCTCAACTAGAGTCCCATGAATGGTAGCAATCTCAAGAAATGTCAGGACTCCATTTGACTTGAGAAGGGATATATTCATTAGGCTCTTAGACGGCATTGAACAGGAAATTTAGTTAGGAGTCCTAACATACGAGCAGTGCACCCTTAAAATATGAAAAACATGGGAGAATAAAACCGTACGATCTTAGATGGAAGCTTGCCTACCAATAGAAAGCACCATTACCCGCCTCTTCGGTAAAGTTACTCATTTAGAACTGCCTGAATTAATCTATGCATCATGAGTTTTACTTTTCTCCGAAGTTACAGATTCGAATTATTTTCTATTTTTATCTAAATACTACTGCTTGCATTTATTTAACAGCTTATAGACGACCTGAATTAGAATTTTTTGAACATTAATAGAATTTCTGACCAACAGGAAAATGGAGTAAAGTAATCGAGATGATTTATCTTGACCGAATTATACCATTTCATAGTTAATGGGATATAAATCAAGATAAAAATTAAAATGTGGGGATCCTAAGAAAGCTTTTTTAATGTCATAGCATTCCGAGTAAAAATATACTGAAGAATTACTCCAATTTATTCAAATAAATCATATAAATTAAATAAAAAACGATAAGTATGATTTTAGAACTAAATACAAATAAATTACTTTCATGTTTCACAAAAAAACAAAATCAAAAATTAAACTCAGTTAGTATACTTTTACAAATTTATAAATTATTTTAAATTATATAACAAATGTTAACAATATTACTATGTTTTAATGTTGAAAAAAAAAACGGTAATGTTAAAAAGTTAGTTAATTATGCAAATTATATTACATTTTCAAATTATGTTTTCATAAAACAGATAAAAAACGGGTACAAATTAAGTTACATCATAAAAATTTAATGTTTCTACGAGACAATATAAAATCTGACCTGTTCTTACAAAATAAACAGTGCTCTACATAAATTTGGAATAAACAAATGCAAACACGAGTACGCACGTTTTCAATAAATATTTATTGATAATTATAAGTCCAATAAGCCACGTACGAGAATCCATTAATAAAACTCCCCTTCGAGCGGCATTAATTACGACGAATAACGCACATACGCACAATAACCGAAAAGCTCGCAGAGTGCCACATTTCAATAAAACATTATTTCATCGATAATATCAAAACGTCCGCATTGTCGGTTTAAATGGAACAAAAATTCATCAGATATTCACTCGCATTTAATGACACGATCCCTTTTTTGATTTCGAGATGTATGTTCCTGAATAATTGCCAACGGCCATAAAACCCCTTAACTGCGAAGAATATGCCCTGCTCCTTCGAGTCATAACTTTAAAAGAAATTCAATCAAAGTGGATAAATTGATAAAATCAATTTTTGCTCCGTCTCTTCCTGGGTAATAAAAAAACAGACAAGAAAAGAAAAGATGACACCATCTGAGGGAAGTCATCGTCGTTACATGCCACAACGAACGCGACAAAGCCCCGGCTACAGCACTCGTAAAAAGTGTACCGCTCCTGTACTCGAGGAAGATATCTACCGAGCTCATAAACAAGATGTCATGTTTTCAATTTCCTAATGTCTAAGCAGATATGCATGTTCGCATCCCGGTAGACAAGCAACTGGGTGTGGAGCAGGGGAGCGAGTGAGTTCCCACAGGAATATTTAGTCAAGCAACGAGACAATACCGGATTCTGGAATGCGTGAATTGCGGCTAGGCCGTAAGCTGGGGAACTGGAGTAATTGGGTTTGGAACAAGCTCCTCAGGTTCGGTCTATATGTGCTTGAATTAAGTGGGCGGCGACACATGCGCTAATACATTTTAAGAACACTAAAAGTTTACTATCTGCACTACTGTGCAAATGATGTGAGTGGATAATAATCGTATAGGTGTCCCAGTAAAATTCGGGCCAGTAAACATCAGAGAATTTTTTTTTAAATCTACAATCTAGTTGCTAATAACTTTCCATTAATATCACTGAATGGTGAGTGGACGAAAAATTTGCTAGATGCACAGACGAATATTTCATTAGTTTAGGGTTACGAAACGACGTCAACTTTTTGACTGGTCCAAAAAAATGTATTAAAACAAAACGATGTACTATAAATTCCACATGTGGTTCAAATTAAAGCGTAGACACTAGCAACAACACGAATTAATTTAATTTTTATTATGTTTTTCCATAAAATATTCAAAAAAGTGGTAAACTCTATTATATTTTTTGGTAACTATGCAGAATCTAGGTTTTAGATTAAACCACATATTCAACTTTTGACATTAGGCAATGTGTGTTATAATATTGGGCAATATTCCTAAATTTATTACTTCAATAGTTCATTTTCCATGGATTGCACAATTCGAAAACGAAAATGTTCTAAAACGTAAGTTTTTCGATTCAAATAAATTTCAAATGTTTAAAAATGGACCATTAATATGTCCTTAACATTAATAAAAATAATAAACAAATAATAACATAACATTGACAAATTTGTGCCTAAGCAGAAAATGCAATTAGATTATTACAAAAACTTCATATGACGGGGGCTGTTTATGTATCCGGAAATATATATATATATATATTTATATAAACATTATGATTTTATTGTTTCCCAAAATATTTTTCGCTATGATCGATACACTTTTGCGCACGTTTGAACAAATTTTTTTTGAATCCCAAAGAAACAGGCGACCATTTGCTTCGAAGTGCTTCTTGCGCGAACAACTTTTGTTGGGTTTGGCTCATCTTGGAAAACTCATACAGTCGACTGCTCTTTACTTTCGGGCTCATATGCATAGATCGAAGATTCGCCACCTGTGAAGATGTTTTACACGGCTTTTGACGCACCAGGGTTGAATTTTTTGAGCTTTCTTTGCACCAATTGACACGAGCTATTTTTTTGAGCGATTGTGAAATTATGCCGAATCCAATGCGCAGAAATCCTTTTCACGGCTAAATGATGGTGTAAAATCTTGTGTATGCTTGTCATACTAATCCCCAGGTACCCTCACGGTATGTCACATGACGATCTTGCAGTATCAGTTCACGCACAGCATCGATGTTTTCTGACACAACAAAACGACAACACAGTTTTGGACGACCTTCTTTGAATTCGTCCGCGAGCCAACGCCGGCCACGATTGAATTCACTAAACCAGTGACATGCAGTGGTTTTAGATGGTGCTTCATCGCCATAAGCCGAAGTGAATTGATGCTCTGTTATTGAGATAATCCACGTCGAATGTCGTAGTAAATCATCGCACGAGTTAATTTCATTTTTTGACTGAGACGAAATTTTCAAGCCACTGTAGACAATACAAATAGCGTCCCTATGGCAAAATGTTACCGTCAACAATGTCAAACTTCACGATGTAAGTATATGTCAGATGGCGGCTAGCAACACCACTTTTGCCAGTTCCGGATACTTAAATAGCCATCTACGTACAAAAAGATAATTGATCTTTTATACAATATTTCCATATTTAGGATTTTAAAGAAAATGCCCGTTACATCAACTTTTAGGAAAATTATCATATTCTTTTTATTCGCATTATTATTTAATGTCCCGGAGATTGTATCATTTTTTTCTACTATATTAAAACTTTTTTCTTAATTCGCTGAAAAAGGGCTTTAGAATTTAAAAAAGATAAAAAAATCTTAAGTGATGGAATTTTTTCATTAAAGAATTTATAAAACATTTATTCTAAAAAATACTGTTGAAAACACCTATCAACAAAATAAAATTCGACAACTCAAGGTTGAGCATTTGATTTTACGATAGAAATAAAATAAAATCAAATCAAATTCAATTATTTGTCTGTACATCTTGCAAACGTCCTTATATTTAACACAAAATTACAAGAAAGATCAAAGAATTTGGATCTTTCATAAATATGTATTTCAAAAATTTCTCTGAGAATAACATTTCAGCCTATACGTAAACATTTCTAGCCAAAATACTGTGAATGTGTGTAAATATTGTAAAATGGAAAATCAAAACTAACTAAAATTTGGACAACAGAAGGAAAACAAAACGCTCGCAAGCAAATTGCCTTGCTTACCCAGGTCGTCTGTTTTTAAATAAATTCTTCCCCGTGGTGTTAAACTCAATCGCCCGTCGGTCCTTTCTGTGAAAAGTTCATAATTTAATAGAAATCTTTGTGGACACATTGGATAATATTTAACATGTATGGTATATACATGGTGACTGATTGAATGAGAAATCTATGCTAATGAGGCATACTATTCAAAGCGTTATACATTTTTATATGATTAAAAGAAAAACAGGGTAAAGGCAAATGCTTTTATAGGCTGCAAATAATTGCAAAAAGTGCGACGATCTAAATGAAACAGAAAAGGGAAAACATAGCAATTCCTCTCCCAGGAGGATCTCATAACTCGTCGCTAGAGTTTTATATTTAGCAAATATACATAAAGATTTATAAACATAAAGAACGTATGCTAAATCCAAGGAAAAAGTAAAAAAGGGAATGTTAGCACAATTAAAGAAGGGATTAATTTTATTAAACGTTGATACATTTCGCAATGATTACTTCTCCAAAGGACCGAAAGGGAACCTCCTAAAGCCGCAATAACGCCAATCAAATTGGCATCGATAAGCAAAATACTTAAGCAAGCAATATCCATATCAAAATAATGAGATATTGAATCGTTTCGTCCTAACGCAATAGACGATGGCTAATCCATCTCAATTAATATGAATTCAGAGACATGGTTCCCAACTAATACGTGATCAAGTTGCCCGTTTGCGTTTTTGTGTCCCTTAAGTGCCTTTTGCACGCACTTTTACATAACCATATAATGATGAAAAAATTAATTGGGTATTATTATATTTCCTACAATTTGGGATGAATTCATGAAAAGACTACTAATTAATACTTATCTTGCTGGAATTCAGTAGTCACTGCTAAGAATGATTTCAGAATAATAAATTGATAGTAATTCGAAAAAGATTTGATATCATATGCAATTATAAATATCCATTTGCTTACAATATCAAGTTGGTAATTAATAAAGCAACTCAATATTGTTATTTACTTTTTAGTAGTCTTAAATCCCATGCTTCCTGTTATATTTTGTAGCTAAGTAATTGACGTATTCAAAAGTTTAAAAAAATTTTGATGTTATATAAATTGTAATATTTTTCGTTTTATCTGTTTCTGTTTTCTTTACGGAGAAGAAAAAAAGTTAAAAAACCCAATCCCCTATCAAAATTTTAATATAGTTTTTATAGTTTTGATAAAATTAAAACGCATAGGTGAGATGCATTTTCACTTTTAATTTATACATACAGATCACAAAAACATTAAATTTATGTTTTATATAATCTACGCGGGATAACGCTGAAACAGACAGACAGACATTTATTATAAAAGGACTAACAGTACTCTGTTTTACCTGTCTTACCTTTCGGGTAATGATTGTAAACAATATTACGTAGTTTTTAAAATAGAATCTTTATCATTTTTAAAATGCCAGTTTTTCTTTTCAAATAAAAAACAATGTTCTTTATATAGTTCAAACGAAAGTCTGAATTAATCACAATTACACTTTCCAAGAAATATTTGTAATTTTATTTTATTCCACGTTGTGTGTATTGTCGTTACATTAAGAGGCTGTGCAAACGAAGCCGATATCAAACTATCTCATTAATTTCTTCTAAAAGATAGTCAATCCCTCCATTCCAAGTCATGGTATCCTAGGAACGCAAATGATACCATTTGTCTATCGGCCAACAAACCATAGCAGATAAATCAATTTATTGACAAGTCCAGAAGCAAATTGCTTCTAACTCACCTCCATTTGTGGATAAAAGACGGATTAAGATAAAAACCACATCATTATCTCATTCCTAACTAGTTCCGCCCATTAGCAATTGGTAACCGAAAGTGAATACCTTAAGACATCTGTACCATAATCGGGATAATCCTGTGAATAGGAAAATCCTCTGCAATGCACTTGGTGTCCATGAAT
This sequence comes from Proctacanthus coquilletti, assembly GCA_001932985.1. NCBI lineage: Eukaryota > Metazoa > Arthropoda > Insecta > Diptera > Asilidae > Proctacanthus > Proctacanthus coquilletti. The sequence goes on from MNCL01000112.1 coordinate 223,664, forward strand.
TAGCAACGAGAAGATTTCTCAAGTTAATGCGGGAGAAAATCGCGGTAATCTTCACTTTTTTGTTCGTTCATTTACATTATAAATTATGAGCGTCTCTGAAGACAGCAAAGATTTATCGGTTCCCATTCCCACTCCGCTCAATTCGAGATTTGCCCGTTCGAACAAGCGGAACGGTTGAAAATTTAATTTTGCCAAAGAGTTCTACTTTAAATAGGTTTTGTTCTTGTGCTGTCACGAACCACCCTACACCCTTTCAATCCCCTTCCAAGTAGACTGTAAGCGTTAATATCTCAGTTACCATAGCTGTCTTGAGTCTAGGAGTCTGTGTTCCTTCAATAGGAACCAGCAACAGCTTCAGGTTCAGAGGTTCGCGAAATTTAGCACTTTACCATCTTTGTGGAATTGTCATTGCGATACGTGTGGATGGAGCTCCCAAGGACTCACCGGGACTCCTTGGGTCGTTCCTGCCTTAATATCATTAACTTTGAATTACTTGAGAAGAACTTCAAGTTCTTTTACCCTTTTATTAAATTTTTCCTCATGCATTATTTTGGGATTTTCGTTTGAACGGGTCTGGCCGACTTTTATCTGTCTGGTAGAAGACCCTTGTGCTCCGTCCACACGAGGGGAAAGCTGGAACTTAAAATTAAAGACTTTGGTGTAAAATATGAAGGGTGAAGCTTCAAATACCCACTTCTTCTGCTTTAACTTTATTTAATTATAGTTAAAACGTCAAGTTAAAATTTTAATGAAATCCTTTGCTGTCAGCTAGGGCGGACACGTACAGAACAAAAGCAGTCTCGCCCTCGTCTTTAGTTCGGAGCAAAAGAACCAGTTCCAACTCTCACACCTGCTTTTTGCTTGCTTTTCATTTTCTCTAATCGCTGAAACTCTGGAATTATTCCTGTTCGGCATGCAACTTAAGACAACTAATGAAAGAGCGGAGGTTAAAGTAGATATAGGTGTCTCTTAATTGACTACATGCTTTGTAATGCAGTTTGAAAGATAAAGTACAGATCCAACATGTGTACATACGGCTATCCTTTCATAATACTATAAACGTGAAAATCCATAAATTTATTTGTCTGCCTTTAAACTCGTTATAATAAATTGGATTTAAATAGAATTAAATGGAATTATTTCAATATCAGAAAAAGACTAAAAAAAATGCAAAATGAAATTTTCCTTTAAAATTGTAATTTATTCTATTGATGTCAATACTTTCTTAAGTAGTTTAAACACCTGAAGACCATCCAAGAACATCTCTATTTTTAAGGTAATTGAGTTATTTTTACAACTTAACCCACCAAGATTGAATGAGCAGAATAAAAAAACAGTACCACTGTAAAACCTCTAGATGAGATCGTTCGCAGTATCTTCCGAGAACCTGTAGACTTAGCCATACTTAGCTTCACATAAACTGTTTTTTCATTGACTTAATTTCTCGGTTCTCGAAAAAAAGCGACTTTAAAAGTCCAAAATGTACGTATGTATGGAAACAATGCACATATATAACACGTTGCTGGAAACAGAATTCCAACTGGAAGACTCTAGTGAAGGGTTTCTTCTTAAAATTGCTTAAATCAATTCTTTAACATTTGGAAGGATATAAGAACACATTTTCCTATCTATGAAAAAAGTGCTTAGAAATTACCCTACAACAGAATATAAAAATGTATTAAAGTGGTATCGAAACTTGTCCTATGAGTAACGTAAAATTTTTAAACCCAATTTTAAAGGAAGGGATTAATTTTCTTTCAGAGAACTGAAGAGTTGTAGAAGAGAATTTCGACTTGAAAATTGGTATACTGCAATCTACTGAATTTCTATTTTTTTCAAACACCTTAATAGGCTTATTCGATTTGAAAAAGAGGCTTTTCGTGTTAGTAGTTAAATTTTTGTAGAACAGATCTGCTAGTTATCTGTCTATCAGCTATAATTCGTATCCTATTCAGTAATTTAAGGAATTCAGTGTAATGAAGAAGTTTTTTGGTTATTTGAATACACTTCGTTATTTCATTGAAAATTAAAACTATAGGCAAGTGTTAAATGCCCGTCATAAGACAATTAAATAAAAGTATAACGCTGGAATATTTCAACGTTGTAGATATTTTTCTAAAGAAAGCACTAGAGAAGTTTGCGCTAGGAGTTTGTGTAAACGAGGGAGTTCTTGATTTGTTTATAGTTTTGTGATGCTTCTACGGCATTCGTAAAATGGGGTAATACATTGTTTCATTGTTCGTCAAGGTGAAAAGTTTAGAACCTCTTTTTTTACACTCGCAAATTGGATTTTAATTCAGATCTCCACACAATTAAAAGAATTTGGGAAGAGTTTTATCTTTATTTTAGAAAATTGCGTACTTTAAAAGAAGTTTAAATAACATACTAGAAATCGATAGTTGTTTTCTGAGCAGAAAAGAAAATAATTAGATTTAGTTTAACTGTTTGTTTTTTATTCAAACTTATCTAAGTATGGGTAATCTTACACTACATGTAAATAATAAAACCAATACCAAACACAAAGGATAGAAATTGTATTCATTTTAGAACCTTTAGTGAAAATGTAGGCGATTTGTTGAAGTCTTATCGATAGTACGATGCAGATCAAATAACAGACAAATACGAAAATTTTGAGCTTTAGCTGGCCTTGATTGTTTTCCTGTTTAAACAAAACCAGCAGACTCAGCAGATTCAATTCTGCCATCTACAGAAAGCTGGCAAACCGATGAACCCCCAAAATCGAGTTAAACAAAACTCCATCGAAAAGAATGAAGCCGACCGGAAATTGAGCAGGGAAAACGATCCTAATTCATATTGCTTCCCGGATCCCAAGGGGCACCATACGGGTTGGGTTTGGGGACGTCAGTTTCGCGGCATTGCGCTGCCTGACTGTCTGTCTGTCTGCCTAGCAGTAGCAGAGGGAACCAACAAAGTTTCTACAAATATAAATTGCTACAGGGATGCAAAATAGAAATGTTTCTTGAGAACTCACCGAAAACACTGAGAAGAGAATAAGCGGTATAGACCGGGATGGGATGCTTAAGGGCTATTGAGGAAAGGGGCAAGGGGCAAGGAGCAAGGGGCGGGCACGGGTTAGCAGCACACAAAATAGGGTAAGCAAAAGATTTTTTGAAAGTGAAAATATACACACTCGCTCAGATGATGAGTGCAAACAAGTGTAAGATGTGTGTTTTCTTTTAAGCAGAGGGAACAATCCGAAAGATGGAGGATACAGTCTTCATGATAAAAAGAAGTTATGAAGGGGGGTTGGGGACCGGAAAGAAGGAACAAAGACGGATAGAAAGTGCGACTGTGAACTACTTACCATGGGTCTCAATTGTCTCCCGTCCTCCAGGAAGCTGGATCGCTGAACCGAAGCCACCTAATTTCACTGGAGCCGAATTGTCTGCTGTTGCTAGAAGAGCGCAAGCCGGTCTTACATCCCTGTGCAGGATATCATTCTCGTGGCAATACCTCAACGCCTCGAGAATTTGTCTCATGTAATGGCTGAAAATAGGATAATATTTGGAAATTAGCATACGTTTAATTTGATATGTTTGTCGAGAAGACATATCTCACTGAAGGATGGGGATAAGTGTGCACAAGGGTTCTTCGGGCGATTCGCTCGAAGGATTCCGTTCAGATTCATCTTCTCATCTCATTATTCTACATATTAGCTTTCTACAGTAATACATTGTCGTACATTTGAAGCTTAAGCACTAGAATAGTTCCATTTAACTCTAAAGCTTATTTTGTCTATGAATGGTCCTTTATACTATTAGGTACTTAGGTTAAATTTTGAGTTAGACATGGATGACGTAAAATTAAATTTATATTATTACACCCACGCCTTCTCAATCATTAAAAATGATTACACTGTTAACCCTTTGCATTGTAACATGACAAAATTCCCTAAAGCTCTGAAGTTACCTCTGACATGGTACTTCACAAGTCAATAAAATGAATTACTTTCATAGTTTAAGTAAATTTTTGGAGAGGCCTTTCGAGAAGAGCATAAAGACTAATTTTTAGAAGGGCATTCACTTGACTTTTAATAAGTTTAAAACGATTCATTTTTCTAAATAAAAATTAAATGAAATTTTTTTTTCGCTATATGCCCAATACTATGATATACATTTGTAATTGAAGACAGAAATTTGCTACTTCAACATTTAATAGGTGCTTTTACGTGTATTTAAATACAGAACAGCGACCAAGGCCAACGTTATGAATAGCCAAGATATTGAATTTCTATCTGATCAGCAAAAACCAAATCGAAATGTAAACAAATATTTGTGTGAACTTTCGCCTAATCACAATTCTCGAATTCCATGCGGACAAGCTGCGGGATAAAAATCTAGTATAAAATTTCACCCGACATTCTTTCACATTTGATACCAAACTCAATTTACCTTTGTATCAAATTGAATTTGTCGAGGCCCACATTGAATTTCTAAGACTTATTAAAATTCAAGCTACATAGGAAGGCAATTATTAGAACCTTACTTTTCTAATTTCACCATAGACATTAAAAGTCCCACCTTGCAAAAGGTCAAAATGCACATAATGAGAATTCGATGAGGCAGGCGAAAATCAAAGGCCCTAACTTTGCCTTTGATTAAAAGGCGCGTTGTAGCAGTAAGAGTTAATATACAACAACATCAACCTAAAAGCAGAGTCTTCTTGCCTACAACGAAGGTTTTGTATATATGTATATAAACGCCTATCCAAAACAAAACCCGCAGCGGAACTCAATTTTATAATTTACGCAAAAAACTTTGGGGTCACCTTCTGGTTCACTGGTTCGGAGGCTTCTTTTGATCTCGATTATATAAAAAAAAAAGATTGTTTTCATATTACGCAAACATCCATCAAAGAAACTCCTAAAGAATTGCAATTAGGGAGGCGAAATATTCCGATATAACTTCTGAAGAGAAAAGTCTCTGGAGATCATACATATTCAGGCATCTCAGCGGGATACATATCTTTTTGTTTGCATAACGTACTATAAAAATTTCCTGAGGGGAAACGTGATATTAATTCAAAGGTAATCAATACAGGTGATAAATATGGATTTCATTTTATCCTTATATTTTCCATCTTGGAAGATAAGCTCCATTTTGGTACTTGTTATATATTCTTATATTCTTCCAAACTTTGTATGTAGGGTGAAATGTTTAACTTCCTGCGCTGATTTAACTTCCGTTAAGCTATTTAATCAAACTTAGTACACTTCTGGATCGCGGATGAGAATGCATGAATGTTTAATTCAAAAGGAGAACTTCAGGGTGCGTTTTGTAGACAACGTTTTCTCTAATATTTTACCCATCCCGAACAAAATATTGGACATACACTTAATTGTTTTTTCTTCCGAAAAATTCAACTCTTTCAGTACCTACAGGATTTTGCTAAACTATTTTCTAACTTGAATCTCGATTGTGAAGAATTGTCACAAATTTTATCATTTTTTGTCACTTGTGTTGTATCTTTGGAGAAAAAATCTATTGTTTTTGCTGCTACCATTGACCCGGAAATTTTCATTTAATCAACATTGACTTCTTCAAATTCACATTTTTTCTTATAAATATCAAATATACTTTATACTTTATATACACTTTATTATATACACTTTATACTTGCCACAAAGGAGTTTCAACTAATTACGATTTATTTGAGTAAACTCCGATTGACTTCCCTGAATTTTTCTAAAAGAATTAACAGGATAATATAATAATTTAAAAAATACTAACAATATTATACTTTTTGTCCTTCAATAAGATAATAAAACAATAAAAATATAAACTTCTTTGACTTACCATGCCACAGCTTCACTATAAACGAAACCGGCCACAGCTCTCCTTACAACTTCGAAACACAAATCGGAGCCCTCCATGCTGAAACAGAGCAAAAAGAAAGGAAAACTCAGTTAAGATTAAACTTTTTCGGAAATCCGCTAAATTATGTTAAAAATTTACTCGCTAATCAGAATAGACCACGACGGATTAAAATCTGTGCAAAATCCCGAGGACGACGTCGAAAGCGCGGCCCAGGATAGAGAAGAGGAGGATCGTGGGGAGAAGCAACAGCTTCCGGCGCGATTAAGAACACAATTAACAAAAGGGTCAGGAAGTTAGCCAAATGGCATATTCTCTAGCAAAGTGACTTAATTCCCGAACCATAGCGCCACTCATTACGAGGGCATTGTAAACAATAGCCGCCCAAGACATAGACATTAACAAATAGCGAATAGCATAGTTGGTTCTCTTAATGCTGTTTAACTAAAGCAAATCCATTCCAACTCCACGACTCCGACTTCAGCGAAGAGTTTATTTTTGAAACAAACGAACAACTCCTTCGTAATTCCATTTGAGCTGTGTGGCTGCAAGAGGCGCCATTGGAGCAAACAGGCTCGGGGTTGGCCCATGGGCGGCACTACATCAACCAGAGTTCCTGTATTAATTAATGCTCATTAGGGACGAGACTAAGACAACATTGTCATACAGCATTGATCCTATTACCCTGTACTTTTCACGCTGAAATGGAGCTTGTCACGATGGGATAAATGACAAAGTTTTAAGAAATCTACTACCGAAGAAGATTGTTAACTTCATTAAGAAAAAAAGTTTATGTATAGCAACTATATAAAAGTATACTATAAGAAGAAGAAGAAGCCAAATGCCATACGCTGTACACCACTAAGCGTAGCGGGATAGAATTTATTCCGAACTAAAAATGTTACCTATTCATCTATCCAATCCAATTTTGTGATAACGAAAGCTTCAAGAACCATTTGTGTCTACACCTGCTTGTACATTTGTCACGGGAAGATTTTCTTTGGCCTATAAATTTAACCTTCCCGCTATAGAAATCTATTTTTGGGTATATATCGAATTCTTAGCTAGAGTTTATCTCCTAAAATATCACGTGCTTTATTTTGAGAACAAGTTTTTAAACGACTAATATTTAAAAAATGTATTCAAAGAAGGAGAAAACCTATCAACTTCCAAAAAGAAACTCATTTTAGATGGATAAAAGCCCATAAAAAGTTCAAATATGACTTTCTTCTCTTTCATAGCACTTGAATCGCTTGAGAAGTATTGTATACAAGTTATGTCGCTGAAAGGCTCTATTTATATCTGTAATTATTAAATTACATTTACTCAATAAGATACAGAAGTTACAACAAAAAGACACAAGAAACAGAATAAGAAAGTACTCGTTAATTAAAGGCATTCCTTCCATAGAAAATTCTTCCCTAGATTTCCTTGTAAGATTCATGCAATTAGAATTGAGGTTTTACTAGATTTATAAAAAAATCCTATTCAACTTTTCAGAATTGTGTAAAAAAAATTGTCAGATTGTGAGACAAATTGACACGCTGCTCATTTGCCTTTATAAAACGTAAGCAGAAGGATAGAGGAGACGAATTTAAAAAACAAGCGGAGGAAACCTTTAATGAACCGGAGAACAATTTCACAGCACATTAAAAACTTTCTACTGAACGCGACTTATGAAGAAAAAGCCCGAGGGAACCACTTGGAGACAGTGGATCCCTTAAACAAAAACAAAAAAAAGCAAAGCAAAAAAATTCCCAGTTGTATCCGGGATTCCGAGCTGCATTATGTCAAACTTTAAAATTTATGCAGGTGTTGAAAGGCATTCCTTAGTGTTATCTATGGATTCACCTGTAAAAAATGTATCCATTACTGAAACACAGGACGCGCAAGAAAAATGAATTATTGTGAGGGGAAGTGCGGACGGGAAAGATACCACCATTACTCTGACCATTAAAACAGATATGCAAAACTTTTGTGGTATGGATCGTGGTATAAGTGTAGAAGATTCCACAATTCTACAGAACCGGCATAGGGAACAAAGCCCGTCGTCACCGCTTTATGGAATAGTTAGCTTTTTATTTTACACTTGAATTTCCAGCGGTTGCAGCTACCATTGCAGACATTTAGCGCGTAATTCCGCATTTATAGGGAGCATTTTTCCGAGAAATTTCCACCGCGCTTCATTTGTGCCATGAGAATCAAATTTCCCCAAAACAAGAATCATGAAAATGATGAGCAGCATATCACAAGGAATTGTACACAAAAGACGGTTTCAACAGTGGCAACATTTCGGGTCGGGAAGAACTACCTGAGGCAGGGACGCTATAATAAACAGCACAATCTTTCGTCGCATAGAAATTCAAATGTCCACAAGTCGGGCAAATAAATCAGGTAATGCGTGGTAATCAATCTAATTTTAAATGAGGACTGCTATTCTCTCTGCACAAGTAACAAATGGGTTTTTAGCGTGGAAGCAGCCTTGGGCAAGCAACCCTTCTCTATGTTAGCTTAAAATTCCCAGGTAAAAGCAGAGGCAGAAGGTATCGGTGGAGAAGTACCTCGTTTAATATTTATTAATACAGTTAAAAGGTAGAGTCTAACATGGTTTCGCTCGCTCTTTAGCACAACATCCTCTTTTATGGAAGCTTCTACCATAATACCCAACTTCGGGCATGATATCTGTCGTAATAATGTCCGCAATTTGCACCCACCGTCTAATAGCGTTATTAAGTGCGAAAGAGTTAGAATCTCTTAATCTAGATCGGTTCGCTCTGTCTTTTGATTGCAATTTTCTTGTTGTCCTATCGTCCTACAATAAAAACAAACGAACACTGTGATGGCGAGACCTCAACCTCAATTGCACTATCGGGGATGAGTTTTGCGGCCTTGCAGCGCTTACAAATCGAATTTAATTACATCCATGAGTTTTTCCAATTTCGGAGCCACCGCCAAGTGGACATTCTCGGCGGCAGAGTGGTTAAGCACCCCCGATGTCAGACTGTACTCACACGGGTAATGGGTTCAATTTCCAGGGTCCTCAACTCTACGGCGTATGGATCATTTATGTCGACTGCAGGCATAAAGGCTACATGTAGAGCCCACGTTTCAGCGTTCATAGCACCTCTAAGTCAGACCCATGAAAATTTAACCTAATTGTTATGGTTCTGTTATGTTTGAGTGCCACTTAAACCGGTGGATTAGGAACAGATACCTGCATGTTATAATAGTTGCTTTCACTACACCTCCATATGTGGTGTCTGTATGGTGTACGCTAGGCCGGAAGCGTAACAGACTTCGATCTCCCCTCATACCCTCTACCCAAGCATAACGAATGCCGAGTCTGACGCACCACAACTGAAACTTGAATTACTCGCTCTGCAGCTATCTACATCACTAATTTCACTTGAATTAATAATTAAACTCAAAAACTTTCGCAAAGTATGTAATTTGAGAGATGAAATTTCAGTACGCTCTACGTATACTGAATTATAAACGATACTGGACAAAAGTGTGGTAAGCTGGTCTATGAGGCAGTAGATTCACTTCCAATTGCTATACAATCATACTAATTATATTAATTCTAGCTCCATTCCAATTATTGTAGAACTAAGACAAGCAACATTTACTCTTTGTTTAGAGATTCATTTTTTTTTTCTTAATTCAAGAGCGATACTGAGGTAAATATAGGTACAAAAGAATTATTTATTTTCTATTATTACAGTTTGTTTTTTTTTCACACGAACTTTAAATTACCCCTTAAAAGATAGACATATAATATTTCCAAATTGGACAAATTTGAAACACTCTAGTGGATCTAGTACAGGAACCCTTCAATATGATACCTACTCCAGTTTACTTCTAACAGTATTCACCTAATCTCGAAACGGACGTACAGACACAATAAGATATATGAAATTTGAAAAGGATCTAAAATATAATTTCACGAAATTTCAGGCCTTTAAGAGTCTATTTTTAAGTTAAAATTTGACCAAAATACATTTTAGCTCAATACAAATTTATTCTTCTCAGAAAACACGAAAAATTATGTAAAATTTTTGGAACGCATTATTAAGAGCCTATAAATTAGAATTCAAAAGAATTTAGCAATATTCCAAAAATTTTTTTAATAAAACCAAAATTGATATTGGAACTGCTTCTATACTTTTTGAAAATCATGACATTCATGTTTATAATTTCAAAATTTGAAAGTAATATTTTCAATTTCTTTTTAAATTTGGACCTATTCAAAAGCAGACTTTTTATTTATATCACTGAATATTATGGATTTTTTAAAAAGGAATCAACAATCATTACAATAATTTGTGAAGTGTTACCGAATACACGCTAGTGCACATAGCTTAACTGAGCGAAATAATGGTTTTCAAACTTTCGCCGGGAATAATAAGCAATTTTGAATAGTTCCCCAAGCAGCAAGACAAACTCTCAAAAGTCGTTATAGAAATCACCTAAACAGTAGCTCCTGGGAACCACGTCGACGTCCTAGAATAAGTAAATAGAGTCCTTTTGGAATAGACAGACTCGAAGACTAGATGTATTCCAACTCAACAAAGATAATCCCCCAGCACAAATCCAAAGGACGACAAGGACTAGAAGGAAAAACTGAAATCTCTGAGAACGGGAGAGTCCTCCTTACGGCAAAAAAAATATAGGCGAAACAAAGGAGCTGGTAAAAGTAGAAAACTATTAACAGCCCAGGGAGTGCAGGGAATGTTGCTGTAATAAGACAATGCGTCCCATTTCCCGGGCCGCAAAATTGAGGTGTATGCGACAGGAATGGTAGCATTGTCAAGATTTAAAATGAGGAAACCCTGGATCCAGAGGCGATATTGCAGTTAAGGAATTATTCTTGTACTTGAACGGATCGAGGAACTTTCGGGAGTTCCCTCAGTAATGCACTGGCAGATACTTAAAGAGCGTCTTAAAGTGGATGCAAACAGATACATCCCACAGGTACTTACTCATACCTGCTCCTGTTTCTACAGTCGGTCCATGCGCTTTTTTTCAAATATTTAAGCTAATTATCCCGGCGTACAGGACGCAATGAACTGAGGGGCTTTGGATTTAGAATCTACGGTTTGCGGATAAAGTAGATACGATACTTACAATTCGAACACCATGTAAAGCATTCCTTCCGAACTGTACGTCTCCAGCAGCTCTACGATGTGTGGATGTTTGAGCATATGACAAATTGTCGCTTCACGTTTGAGATCTGCAAATAGACGACAAGAAACAAAATCATGAATTAATATAAAGTAGGGAAATCCTGATGGGAGTTTCCAACTTGTAAAATAAAATGCTATGTGATTATAGAAGGCTTTACTGGGAAGAAATATTTTACTAATTAAGTTTCCCCAATGGGAGAGTTTAGTGCTTTCAAATTTCTGTTTATCTTGCATGTTTGTCGGGCGGGTATGAAATTTAAAAAAAAAAATATCAAGCTCGAAATCACCACATGGGTGCAGACAGTAGACAAACAGACACAAAACGGAAAATAGTAGTGGGGTATTTCGCCGTTTAATCAAGATGCATGTCAGTAATTTGCTCATTGCAAATTTGACTTGAAATGAAGTAGGTGAATTTTTCAAGTAAACTTGCATAACGAAATTATATGCCAATGAATGTACGCAAACTTTGGCAAATGTTGCCTCTGAAGTTGGAATTATATGGAAATTTATTCCAAAAGGAAAACGAAAAAGAAGACAAATTCAGCCTTTGCATTTTTGTGGATCATACACTTCGAGGAAATCTAATTACAGAGTTTTGGGGTGAATATCCACTGAAGACGCAGCCATTTTCATGAGCAAAACCTTATTTACGAAGGATCTCCGAAATGTTAACGCTGTTGAGCAGAAACACAGGTGTAAAGCAAAAAACATTTTATGGAACCAGAATGAGATTTAAGAAGATTCTTATAGAACAGTGGAAACCACTTTCATAGCACAGCACTGAGAGAAAATCGATGGTAGGACTTAAGACTAATCCACCAGAAATTTTCCTGCCAAAGACCTTGAGGACCAAACAAATTCGTACAGATATTCCATATTTATATGAATTTTGTATATAAAGTAATTTCATTTCACTCAGATCTTAGCTATGTAATAAAAAATGAAATCAAATTGTTCTGAAATTCTGATATTTGATATAGAATTAAATTACATTACTGATGATAAACGTACGAGAATGGAAGGTACTTTTGCACTGTGAATTTTTTACCAACTTCAATTTTTCTTCACTTTGACTTTGAAAAAAAACCTTAACTCTTATTGATCGTACTATACTTTCTAATAAAATTACAAACGTACTTTTTCTATAGTACACAAGTATATAATTGATTAAATGTTGATTATAAATTTAAAGTAAACAAAGAAATTAAATTTACTAATTAAAAACTACTACTACTCGGTGTTACAAATTTTATTAGATTCAAATTTGCTCACAATGACGGATTCATCATTCTGTTTCGATGGATTTGTTTTAGCCGTACATAATTTATGTAAATTTTATCGATTTGAAGAGGAGGAAATTAAATTGAGGGTAATTTTCCAACATTGTTGTTTTAAAATAAATAAATTCACGAAAAAATTTGTATTTACTTTTCATGTACTACAGACAATTTGGTCCCTTCGTAGGAAAATAACTGAACACCAACAGAACGATTTTTTATAAAAGGGCGAGTGTGTATTCCGTAGAACTCGTAATAGTAAATAAGTTGTCCTGATTTTTGTTAGTTTACAATTTAAACTCGATAAACACTTTGTAATACCACTTTTATCTAGAATTGTTAGGGTGATTTATGAACAGATCATTTTTCTAACGAATTTCTAATAAACCTTAGTATTTCGTTTTCTATAACAAATTACATTAAATTTTAGTGCTATTCGTGATTATATAACGTATCGAAGTTTTTCATCTACTTCTTTTAAAAAATATTTACAAAAATTTACAAGTTTAAATTCAAAACAAACATCTGCCAGTTTAAATATGCTTTTAAATCAATAAGACAGAATAATTAATATTACTAGTTCTAGTGAAAAATTTGTATCTATCTTTAATATTTCAGATGGAATGACCACCTTTTCAGTGGCAATCTCAAAGATTTTCTTAGTACTCCCATAAATCTTGGAAATTAGTTAACTTTGTCGATATGTAGATTTTTCATAGCAAAATGAACAACTTATAATTCATAAACGTGCGAAAATTTAATCCATACAACAACTAACTTCTATGCTTAAATCTCAACATTTCCAACTTAATGTTTTCTTTCTTTAAAAGAAGCATAGTAGACAGCAGATGTTGCAATTCACGAAGAACGAAATTAACTTCATATATAATAAAATTGTCTAGAGGAATAAGTCCCGCTCTCATGAGAAATGAATTAAAAGTAAGAACTGGAGTTGCACAGAACATGGGATACCCTCTTTATGCATGCAATGCCGGCTTATCGCGTCATATGACTTAAGTATGTTAAAAACTACCCTTAAAACTAATGCACTGTTCTGACAAGGCGCGTTAACATAATTCATTAGTTGGCATGGCAAATCTCGGAAACGATTTCGTGCCTGGTTGAATGAAGGGACCATGTGGCATGGTTCCTCTCCGAGTTATAGCAAAGAAGTCGAATTTCTGCTTAGCTGATTTGTTTGTCTTTACAGGATAAACATTTCCTGGCATCATGCTAAGAAGCCGCAATGCAGTTCATTCATCAAGAAGCTTATTGCAAAATTTCCCAGGCATATATACCTATGTTCCTTTTCCTGCGAAAAATTATTACAAACTTCTGTGAATGAACTCAACATTTCCAGAAGGAGAACTTTTGTGCATGTGAATAGTTTTCACTTAATTTTAATCATGGTGGGTTTCCAAAAATTTCCACTTACTGAACTTGATTTATGAATTTGAATTATGAAAGGTTATAATTTTCTGAATTCTAAATTATTTCTTATGCAGTGCTTTTTATATGTTGCAGACAATTGATAAAATAGAAATTGAATCGCTAACATACGTTTTATTTTTCATATAAAGATTTTTTGTTCATAATAAAAATTTAGAGCATGTCTCTTCCTTTACCTGAAATCAGTTCAAATTTTTAGATATGAAGGAAAGCTCGAAAAGAATTCATTTCTGTTTCGAAATTGCGCAATCAATTCTTTTTTAATACACAATGTTTTAACAAATGGTGTTAGCTCCAGGAAAAAAAAGTACGAATTTGATGAAATTCTAGGATTTAGGATTTCTAAATGGTCTATTTCATCTACAAATTATGAACTATTTTCATCAAGTTAGTTTTAACATATTGTACCATGCAAGCAACCTATTTTTTTCGTTGATTTCTCAGTGAATTTGAATCAGTTTTAGAAAAATTGTTGACACGACTTCGAAAAATGAGAACTCCTAGCAAGAATAATAGAACACCTCCATTATTTACAGTATCTGTGTCACAGTTTATAGTTTATTTTACTTCCATAAACACCTTGACTTGTGTGTTGTCAAAATCGCATGTCTTTATATTGAAAATAGCAATCAATAGCTAATAATTAATATTAAGGTGGTAGGTTTAACGCTTTTGTGTTTCTGTCAAAGCCCTTTCATCGAAACAGTATTTATTTATTTAGTAGTAATTTTAATAGCAGCTCGGCTCTGAACCTGTAGGGTGATACCTTTATCGACTAAAGGCATACACTTGCCCTTGGATAACGACCTGCTTGGGTTTATAATTAGACGATTAGATACTTATTGATGATCTAATTTTGGATTTTGCAAAGCTTTTTAATAGCTCACTTTCCCATTTTCTCTCAAACATTTAATACACTTCTTCGCGAAGAACAGTAAAATTCCACAGCAAAAATTCAAAATCAAGACATACAAGACTTTTAACATAAAGAGTATCGTTTAAAATTTTGTTTCAAAATGGTAAACAATTCTTTTTGGTTTTTTTAATGCATTTAATTAAATTAGTTCCAATTTTCGAAATAAAATCTCAGTTAAGCCAATAAAATTACTTTTAATTAAGATGAATCGAACTGAAAAAATCTTACCAGCTGTACTAAGACCGGGACTCGCTGTGAATTTGGCAACATCAACTATTTTTACGGCAAACTGTTGATTTGATTCTCTGTGAATGCATCGTCTGACGACAGAGAATGGTCCCCTGAAAAAGGAAAAAAATCAAATTTTAACAGAAGTCTATATTAAAAGCAAGCAGGGATCAATCGAGTCGAACTAGAACAATCATGTCTAGCTGCCAGACACTGTTCAATTCGGCTCGAGCTTGTCATGTCCAGCCGTCGACGTTGTCTACAATGGCCCAACAATCGCCGGCGAATATTAATTCGGCTCGGACCGTGCTCGCAGCACTGGCTACTTGCGATAGTACTCAAGGATAATTGATTTCAATTAGCGCGGGTGTCCATGGGTCAATTGACTTCGAAACTGTCAATTCAATTCGAACGAAAGTTGCGAATAGCCTCGCCGTCGTTCCGCGACCGCTTGTTATTCGGAAATTGAATTTTCACTTGTCGTACCAATTAAGAGCAAATTTGATTCATAGGCGAGTAAATATGCTTCAACATTTGGGTCCAAGTTCTACTTGTTGAGCAGATCTGCCATTTCGGGCCATGTCACCGAATGCATCGTTGCTATAAAGTGGAAAAAACATAAAGCGACGATTTTACGACCCTGAAAATTTAGACATGCTTTTTGTCAGCATTACAAATAGAAATAGCCAGAAAAAATCTTAGTATGGTAGACGAAAATACATATGTTGGCAAATTTCAATAAATGTATGTCAATTTGGTTGAAACCCGAAATTTAGACTCGTAAACTGCTAAATTATCTGCATTTTCAAATTCTTCCAAGCTATTGATAAATCTGTACTTATAATAAAATTGTATCGATGGTACTGCAAATACTAAAAGTATGTTTTTACTGCACCTATTCGTGTGAAGAGATCCAAAATACAATTTTTACTGTAGCGGATTTGAAGTAAACTAGAGTAAACTAAGTCAATTTGATTTAATGGTTCATTGAGTTTGTTGCCAAGAGTAACATGGTAATAGCGTAATTAATGTGGTATGGTTAACACAGAGTTTGATAGTATATTTATTTACTAGGAGCATAGGAAGTCAATAAATAGGGAAGAGTACTCCTCCTTCCACCTCAAACTGTCTACTTTGTATTCTGTTCTGATGAGTTCTGCTTGTGTGCAGTGCACGGACTAAGGTTGACGGACTATAGCGGATTGCTAATGTACAAATGCGAGAATTTAAAATTTTATTACTAACCACTTTTACTCGACAACCAAAGAAAAATTGTCTTCATGTTTTCATTTTAACAATTACATAAACACTCTAATTTGTAGTTAATGAAAACCAGAACTCCACATAACCGAATATAGAGGAGATTTGAGTTGATTTCTTTGTGATTTTATTGGGAATCCATAAACACTCATGTGAATAAAAGTCAAGTTCAAAAAATATACCTTTAATCCCGAAAAAAAAATAAATTACCAAAACAAACCGGAAAAGATTTTATGACATATAATCAACTTATTACATATTTTAAAATATATAGAAAGAATCAAAATTATACCTTTCATTTTGTTACCTACTTTTTCTCAATTATCAAAAGCATAGAAATGTTTTGGTCACTAGCCAAATCAAATCAAAGCACCAAGAGAATCTAATCATACTTACGATTCACTACTTCTTATACATTTTTAGTTCTGATTGATGTTTAAAGCGTTTAAAATCGTACAAAAGTCCATAAAAGTTTATTACATGGAAATTTATAGTAAAGTTCATGAAAATTTATTGCATGGAAAATTATACGAGTACTCATACAAATCGCTAGATCCACCCTCTTAAGCGGAAACAAGGAACAGCTCTTCAAAACGTTTTAAAACTATTTAAAAAGTATACAACTGAATATCGGAAATTCCTGGAACAATTTTTAGAAAATGCAAAGAAATTAATTCAGCTACGTAGTAGCATACTTGTAGATTTTTATACAAGCGTCCATCCCTAGTTTTATTGGTTTCAGTATGCATTGCAAAGCGCTCTACTGACGGATACACGAACTAGCATCCTATTAGATATATTTACATTTTTTAGAGGGCCCTACTATTCACTGAAATAGGGCAATATAAATGGAACATTGGAGATTTTCAACCAGAGGAGAAACCAGTTTTTAGCCCATTCCACTGTCCGTTTGAAAAACAAAAGAGGGAAATAGAAATTTTCATCGCAAGTCCTGTACCCCCGACGTTTTATCAAAGTTTTAATTCCATGGGCCGCAAACAGTTCAATCCTTGCTAGCCTCCTTCCTTGCTAGAGCAATGAGCTTATTCCGGTTGTTGTTCTCCATGATTCCCTGATGCCCAGAGTCGACGACGACGACTTAATGCAGCTCCAACTGGGAATCATCCTACTACCCGGAATTAAATTGAATCCGGTGCATTCCAATCGATATAAATCTTCCTTTGAAGTTTACGGTGTGCTCAGGGCAGAAACTTACAAAGAAACCACGAACGCAGCATATCTCTGATCTAGTCTGGGCTTATCCTGGTATTCTAACATTCTGATGGATAAATTCAGAAGTTTAGTATGGGGTATGAATTAGCTTCAAAATGAAAACTATAACAGGGAAAAAATCCCGAACGAACCGAATTTAAAAAGTATAGCACGATATAGGAAGCCTCTCTAGTCAGCTTATAACCAGACGAGATATCCTGTTTCACATTTTTTGAAGAAGAAAAATATAACGCTATGGTGGAAATGTTTCCGCTCCGTTTTCAGTTCGACTACAGTCCTTCTACGTTGGGTTACATGAAGGCGAATGATTGAGGAGTCGGGAGACCTTTGGTGATCCTATGAGAACCTGAACAGCAATTACCCGGCCCGGACATGATAGCGACTGTCCGCACATCCTCTATCAATTCACCTACTTAGGAGAGCTGAACCGGGGAAAAATTGCTGAGATTATTCTTTTCGTGCACATCAGCCAGACCGAGTGAATTTTGATACCCTTTTACTCCCCTGGGATATTGTGGCCTCATGAAATATGACGTCAAAGGTGCACTTGACAACTGAACGTTGTCGAAGAGAAGAGTAATTTCCCGGATCCAGAATCCAAGATCCCAGCGTTCCAAACCAGCGAACCAAAGTTTGGTTCTTTATTCCACTCTTTGACAAAAGGCTTCTAAGATCTGCGAAAATTTTCCGGGAGCTATTTAGGAGATTTATGGCGATTTGCTAGATGCTTTCATTGGATTTTCATTTATCATACGGGAATATCTCGTTAGAACGGCCGGCACATATGTACGTGCATACGTTCGACAAAGTTTTCTATTAAGGAACAGAAATGAGGCGAACGATACATCAATTTTGCGGAGCCCGAAGAATGCAGAAATTCGAAAGAAATTTGATCACCGAAATTTGAATCACATCAGTGATTTTCTATCGAATTTCTATGAGCCAACACTTGCTGGAAGAGTTTTAAAGCTTTCCAAATTTTCAAATTATCGATGTCGCAAATTTTGAGATCGAAAAGTTATCCGGCAAAGAGTGAAAAATTGTGCAGATATTAGCAAAATTTTCTAATGTGAAGGGGACTTTAAATCTAAAAGGCTCTAAAAACTATTTTAAAAAAATAGAGATTAGAATGATGTTGATATATAAAAAAGACTTTACATTAGGAAATAAAAATTATAAACGCCCATCTAAGCTTCTAATGAATACCCTTATTATCGAAAATAATTGCATTTACGTAAGATTCGTTACAAAAGAAGCAAAAACCATAGTAATATTTTTTGTAATATATTTATGGACAAGCATGCGGTTCTATAGGGAACTCAGTTGGGAGAAATATACAGCAATAAGTACAGAAATCTTTTAGACAAATTTTTAGAAAATCGATAGATAGTCTAAAACTTATTTTGCATAATCCATTGTCAGTTTCTAGTCGTGGTATGATCATCCGAAAAATCGATGGGGTAAATCGGAGGCCAGATGGAAAATTTTAAGAATCGCTTCCGCAGATCCTGGCAAATCATGAGACTGTATTTTGGTAGAGGACTTTTTTGCCGGTATCGAGATCCACAAATGTTGGAATTTTCTACAATTGGTCGTGGGCATTCACAATCCCACATGTGGAACACAGGAGGGAAACAATAAAAATAACTCAATCGAAATCTGATTTCGTTTCATATTTTCCCTTTTATACCTCTCTCCTCCTCTCGGAACAAGCCCTCCGGGCGAAACCAGGTGAGACCGGGACGACATGGTAATCCAACTGACTATGTTTCCCGTCACAAACCATTCTATTCCACTGTTTTCCCTTCCGCTCATTGCTTTCAAAATAAAAGGTAGAAGAGCCCGTGCAAAACAGCCAAGAACTTTTGAATTTTCTACAAAGATCGTCGGGAATAAATTGAATCTTATTCACCGGAAAAGTAAGAGGAAATTTGAATGGATTTCCCCCAAGAAAAACAGTGAATCGACGGAAATGTTAACCGTGTTCAGAATAAATGCTTCGATTCCACCGGCTGATTCCTAGAGGAATGTTCTCCCAATCGAGTTTTTATCGCCCAGAAATCACTGCCTTTTCCTCTTCCAGGAAGGAAGTATTCATAGTTTTATTGATGGAAAGACCGAAAACGAAAAGTCGAAGACCCACAGGGGAACTAAATCCACTATTTACTGATGCATTTTGCGGGCGTGCCTGGGAATTCAATTCAATTCGCTCGTTTCGGACGACGTGAGTTTAAAAGTCCTGCTCCCCTAAGGTCCTCCAAGTGCTACCGTTTCGCACCTACATAGACTCGCAATTATTTAAAACACTCTTAAAAGGTTTAAAAAATTCTTCTTAGTGCGAATCCGACTAAGTAAAGGAATCTTCTAAGAGAAATAAATTTTAAGCATGTTTGGAACCCTTCAGCTCATTTTCCTTTTTTCCAAAGTAAGTGGTACCCTCAAGTATTATCTGGGCGAGCACACTTTAAAAGTTTAGTGAAAACTCCGTTACTGTTTGAAATATACTCTTGCTTTTATCGACATTATAAATAGAATTCAAATTGCATTTTTCAAATACTTACTGATATGATATTGAACTTATTTTTCCGGGTAGAAAAAATATAGTTTAAAAAATTAGATCATATGTTAAAAGTTTTTGAACAAAAATATAGGTGCATAACTACATTTCAAAACTAGTAAGCAATTTTCCAAGCAGAACTATTACAATCTTCGTCTGCCTTTTTATCCACTTCGAGATGATTTGGTAAACTGGTCCACGGATTTCAATCGTACTTTCATCATCCTGTAGTTTAGGGACCTAGCAATAACTAAGGCATGTGATGACGATAAGGAATTGTTGTACACAAAATAGAGAAAAATCTGGTAATTTTAAAAATGGTATCTGTATTAGGATAGCGAAGGAAACCATCACTGATTTAAAATAAAAGCAAGGTGATAAATAAGAAGCTCCAAATGGCAACAAAGAGGGAAGTTTGCTTTTGCGGTGATTCTATTGAAATGATTTAGCCTTGGAAGCTTCCGATTCAAGGTTCGAGATTTAGAAAATCAATCTTTACGGAATTTGCCTTCCTCGCTGGCTTGAATTTTCTTTCATTTTCGGAAAACGACTCGGAGACTTCTTTATGATTTTCCTTTTTATATCTTAGAAAGCATAGAGGACATTTTTTCGCGAAGGAGACGACCATTTCAAAGAAGTTCTTTTGACATATTTTTCGGATTGCTACATTCCCATTACTTCTGCATAAATGCAAGAATTAACTAGAAAAATTAGATTGCCGTCTTTATGAAAAATAAAGTAAAATAAATGCTTTGTTTGGCCTTACGACTTTTCCCAATTCATTTTTACCTTCTGACGTTCGACAGTCTTGATGTGGTGGTGCCCTTGTGATTTTTAATTCGAGTACCTGAAAGCCCGGCGGTCCCGGAAAGCGGGGAATCGTTAAGCCTGTCGTCGATGTTAAGGCAATTTAGTCTGATCGATTTTCATGTTTGCACCCGCATCGAAACTCCAAACTCCCTCCGGAAATTCGGGGAGTCGGTGGAGTCGATGGAATATCACGTGTCTATTAATACTTTTGTCAAACAAAGTCAACGAGCCCAACGCAGATCGCTGATAAGACGCTGCCGAGGCTCCTTCGACTCTCCTTGAGAAGCTGCTCGCATTTTAAGGCCGTTCACTCGGAAAGGCAAGATTGATGGCTAACTGCCCACTTAGCACCTTTGTGCGGTCATTTGTCACGTGTTTAGACCCAATTTTATCTTTCTGCCTGAATTGGCCCGACTTGAGCCCGGGCCCATGGATAGCCGCCGGCAGGCCTTAGAACGCCCAGTAGGTCTACGCTATATTTCATCGGCGATTATCATAGGTCGGATGGAGTAGAATATAGCGTGACTGGGTTTCGGGTAAGTGGGTTAAAAGTGAAAGTGAACAGAAAAGCGAAAGGGGCTTCTTTCTCCCATTTACCCGTACTTGGTACTTCATGGCGGAGGGAGGGCGGCCAAGGAGACTCCTTGGATCAATGATATTTTTTTCACATTCCGATGACTTTTCGCATTCACGTGGTGAATTCGTTCCGACTGAAAATTGACTCTTTGGTGATCGCAATCGGGAAAAAGTTGTGATAAGACATTAAATAGGACCCGAACAGCCACTTTAAGACTTTTTAAGCCATTCAAGCTTTGCTTTCAATTTTTTTTTCAATATATATATTTTCTTTTATGCTAAGAGAGTAGGTAGCTAAACTGTTACGAATTTTATGGGAAAGTAAATTTATTTAAGTTCCAAGAAGATCATAATTTGGGAGTCTCCAGTTACGAAAAAATTCTGTGTGTATACAACGAGATTATTGTTAATTTGTTTTCTTTATTATAATAGAATAAATAAGATAATAAGCTAACTAGAACGTTTCGTTTTTAAAGACAAATAGTAAATAATTAAATATTTTGATTTATTTTTTTATTCTCTCTTAAAGCAAAAAATTTTAGAGGCAAGTGGAAAACCAAATTAACATAACGACATTTTCATTAAAATTTTAAATGTTTGATTTCTTTGTGTTTAATTTAAAATTCATGCCAACTTTTATAGCTCACGTTTCTTCCGCTTCCCTTTCCGGTTTTTTCTAAGGATTGAACAACATTTTGTACAATAGGGCATTTGAAAAAGAAGACTTGTTTCAGGTGACCTGTCTGAAAAATCTACCTTTACTCTTCCTACAGGACTTAATATATGTAAGTAATTTTAAACATAGGATTAGAAGCCCGAAATCGAATCGCCCAAAGCGCTACACTGTTCGGACTTAAGAGGCCAAGGACGCAGTGGTAATTTATTCTTGCGCGGATTCCCCATTCCCTCACGAAATCTCAAGAAGAACCTGCAATTGGATACTTACCGAAAATCGATTCGATACGAAGTGGTTGCGGCAATAAAACGAAAAATTACGCTACTACCACACCCACTACAGTCCGTGGTGATGGGGTGGCCAATGAAACAGTATTATGCTCACTCAATTTGTGCCACAACATTTAACACTCGCTCACGACCCTATTAAATTGAGTGCCCGTTTACGGGTTGAATTTATCGATAATTAACGACCAGGAGTTGATTCCCCATCTTGCACGGAACTACTTTACTATCATGCCAGCCGCTATGAACCGGTATCAACAGTACATCGGCGGTATAATTGCGCATAAAAACAAACCGCATGGCGGTCTGGGAATCGTCCGAGGCGGTACCAAATTGACTGTTGAATAATGAAAGGCACTGCATTGAATAGCCCCACTAAACTTTAATACCGGAAGTAATAGCTTAAATAAAAGCAGACCGGTTCGACTCGGTCCCGGTCCACAGAAACAATGTAGCCAAAGTAATCCGGCAGGGCTGCATCAGTCCCGACCTGGGTTCCGGTCCCTAACCGGTTCATAACCGGACGACGCAAATCCTATACCCCAATTCTAGGGCTGGTCGTACATGTGCAGCACTCGAGAGCAATCCCATGAATTTCTAATGGACAGTCCGCTAGTAAATTTACACCTCTTCAGACCATATTACCTGGTCCTATGTTGTTGCCACCGTGTTTGTCCAATGTCCACATCAAAATTGAACAACATAACCCATAAATGGAACGAATACTTTCATGGTATATCCTGCGCCTTAAGTGGGCGGTTACGGGCTCCGCAAGTGACCGAATCAAGCCGAACTGGAACAAGCCTGGGGCTAAACCGGGAGAAACCAATGCTGGACATCAGGCACCAGACACCGGACGCCGGGCATAACTTGCCGCCGTACAACACAATCGGGGCACTTTTATCCCATGAATAAATAAACGTATCCCGGGAACTACAGCTCCCGGTTTAGATGGTGGTCTCTTCACTTAACTGAATTTATTTCCATATGAAAACACACTCCCCGAGCCATCGCAAGAGAGGCAACATTGGGATAATTCTCTGGGGAAACGAGCAATTTAAATTTTCATGCGCCTTGTTCCCGGCGTGTCCCAATAGGACCGAGCGACAATTGTGACGATGTCTATCCGATTTATCGCTACCTTGCAACAATACTGCGCTGCGACAGGTCTGCCAAGGTGAAGTCATCTGCGACAATGGATGGTTTTTATTCGTTTCCACATTCAAAACTTTATTTTTGCATTACAAGACGCTCCAAGTGCTGGTCCACGTACTCATTTTCCATTGCTCGACGAGAAGCATCTGTCCAGGGTAGATTGAAACAGTCACATCCAACATTCTATATGCAAATAAGAAAAGGCGACCAGCAAAGACACTAAATATAATTTTTATGAAGACACTATGAGGTTCCATAAAAATTTCAAAAGGTTCCTTCCAAGACAAATTTTTACAACTACTCTCTCTGGAAAGTTCACGACAGTTGAAGATGTGCGAAAATGGCTCAATGATTATTTTGCTTCGAAACCATCAAGTTTCTCTCGCGAGGGCATTCATCATCTACCCGATAAATGGCAAAAGACCATAGATAGTAATGGCGAATATTTCGACTAAAAATCTTTTCAACAAGTATCTTTTTAATAAAGGTGAATTTCAACAAAAGAGCCGAGTTTCTACTTGCACACCTAATATTTGAAAAACATAAATTATAATATCGGTTATTTGCCTCATTTGGACTAGACTTGGAATTACAGGCTTAATAATTTTCAAATTTCGTTTAAGGGCAGTACAACTACATACTCGCATCTTTTTCTGTTCTTATTTGTTCGATGAGGACGTAATTGTTAATAACTGAGAATGTTAATATTGAAATAAATACACGAGAAATAAAAACTTATTTGCAATATTTACTCGTAAGGGAGCAAAAAAATAGAACAATTTTCTGTAAATTTATTTACATTATTATTTATCCATAAAAAAATAAAAATAAATAACTCAAAAAGTGTACTATTACAACATTTAATTTACTTCACAGCTTAGAACTGCATAACGATGCAAAGGGAAAATTTCGTACTTAATTAAAGATAACATAGCTCAAAGACATCATCATCCCTAATTGCATAGAAACAGAAAAAGACTTCAATTCACTTAAAAGGTTTTGAAGGTCTGGAGTCCAAAAGCCTTTCTTACCGTCGTCATGTGTTGCGCATCTTACCGCTGTGAAGAAGGTTGTTAATTTATGCCCCAAGACTTTTCCTGTTAATTAAACTTGTCGCTCTCATCGGGGCGACTGGACGAGTTACCTGATGATTAATGAGACCGAGTGGAGACCATTATCACTCCAGCGGTAATCGTCGATAATTTGTCACCGAGGCAGCAAGCTCAGCAGTTTTACGAGTTTCGTAATATGCCGTCGGCCAATAGTCGACCGTATTAATACCTGTCAGGCATTGCGCACAGTGCTCCTTAATAACTATTTTGTAAACTGCAGCGGTCATCTGCATACCGGTCACGTGGGTAAGGGAAGCCGCCTATTGAATTTCCCCCTATTCAGGGTCCGCTGAACCCTTTAAATGAATTTTGCTGCATGCTCATGTGATGCTCTTGTGGCGACAGTGATTTCCAGCATTGATACTACTGGTATCATATTTCCTTGCATTTAATTGCAGATTATTAGCAATATGCGGTTCCAACGTCGGTAACCATTTACTAAAGTACTTTGTGTTTTAATTGCTGCATAATTTGATGAAGGAATTTATGGTGATAAAGCAAATAAGAATCGAGGTTACTTTGAGGATAAAAAAAATCATAAAAAATATGAAATAAAACATATTTAAAAAATGTTAAGAATTATTCAAATATTTTTTAAAGTTTTTAAATGTACGAGAAAAAAACCAGACTTTATATTTTTCTAACTTTTCTTCAAAAGTCAGATATGATTTTGTATTTCGATTTCCAGATTTGAAATCTCTTCGAAAATATTCGTTCGAAATCATTTTTCACTTGTCTAAAAGGGAAACTCTAGCGGGTTTATGTTCTTTGAATATGTCAGTCAAACATTGTTCCAAAATGTTCATGTCCAATCAGTAGGAAGGAAAACCTTTCAGAAATATGGCGGGTCATTATAACCCATAATGACCACTGCACAGTAATTTTTTCAACACGTCCAAATTTATAGCAAAAGTCACAACATGCAAGATATGTTATTTAAGTTTAGCCAGCAAAGGTAATGCGCTGTTTTCTGACTAATAGCATCTAATTCCCAAGAAGAATGGCTGCAGACACGATGCCTGTGGCTGTCCCAGGGTGCATTAATTTGACTTTATGACGTTGTTAATATCCTTAAATATTCCTGTAAACTGAAAATAACTTTGGCGCCTTTGATATAGCTAAACATTTGTCCTTAGGGTCAAAACCCGGGTGCATAAGGATAAAAACCAAGACGTCTACTGTGGGGTGATTATTGCGGCTCTATTGAAACGTAGTAACCTCTATGGTCGTCTTAGCTGGATGGAAGTGCATGGAGCATTCATCGCAGGTGCAAGGGACACCAACGAATGATAAAGCTATGCTACTATGCAACGATCATATTTTATAGAAAAGCCCGTGTAGCATTTTCCAATTCATTTGCATATTACGCTGCAGTGTGTACCTGGGTGCATTGGGAGCTGCGGGCAAACACCCTCGGCTGTGTTCCCCTGGCAAAGGTAACATAGGTTTGTTACATTATAGGCAAGGTTACCTTTACCTTTGCATGTGCACAAGATTGCCTCTGCGGATGACACCGACTACTATGAATTATTTATACGAAACATTATTTATGTCATCTATTTGTCATGTCATAAAGGGAATTTACCGTGTAATTCTGAAGAGCTTAGGCGCTTATCATTGCTCCCTGAGCCGTGACATCTTCCCACGGAATCCTGCAGTAGTTGATGGTGGATGAGAATGCCCAATAAAAGTATTAAAGGAAAGAAATATATATTTGGAGATGTTTCAAGAATTTCCAGCACGATTGCTTCTAGATTTAATGATCCACCATTTCATTAAGGACAATCTTAATTAATTGCCATTCGAAGGAAATGTTCACCCTGTTCACAGGAATACCAATTCCTCCGATTTGGGAAACAACAGCAGTTCAATCATTTCAATTAGCTGCGAATTTATTTTGATCCAACGATTCCCGGGTTCTATGGATTCCGGACTCTTTCTCCAATGTTCTTAAAGAATTAATTTGAAAAGTTCGAAGTTTTACGCTCAAAAGAAATTGAATTTTTCTGAGATTCGGAACTGAAGATTTCGCCCCATTACGCGAAATCCTCCAAAATCGTTTGTTCAAGGTGTTTCTTCTGCAGCACTTGGCCAACTAAGGGGATTAAATTTTTTGAAGAGATCTCTTCCAACCCGAAACAAATTATTGGAGGTGAAAGGACAACTTATTTCGCGATAAAATAATTTTAGTAGGAGGAGGTAGAATTTTACAGTTTCACAGTGCCGTCGAGAAAATCGGGGCAAGTGCAAACAAGGGAAATTTCTTAATTTTGCTGCCTGGTACATTATGCTATTCTTTTACTAGCTTCACTTCGCCCATCAAGAGAATACTCAACAACAACTCCAAATGAAACTTATAATTGTGCTACTTTCTTCACCTTAATCACAGAAAATATAGAGTACTTTTATGGAATAGACTTCCTTAGGGAAATGAGCCGTATCTTTTAAGGGGTAATGAGAAAAGTGCGTTTATCTTAATATTTTTATTTATTTCTTTGTATATTAAAACACTGTCCAAAGATAGGAACTTAGACAGGAAAGAAATTAAAAAGTTTAAAGTAAAATAATAGATGATAGATAATCCTGCATTTAGACAGATCTGTGTTCCGAATTTATTACTTCATTATAATAAAATTTGGTTATTATTAGAACTGAAACGAAAAAATTGCTTTCAATTATTGAAAAAGGAGATTTTCAGTCTTCTGGTTACACGTAGATTAAACCCAAATAAGAAAACTTTCTAGAAAGATTTAGGTATAAACTCTATTTATAATTAAAGGTTGTTTATAAAATTTTTCGAGCATGATTATTAAATTCTAAAAGATAATTTACCACGTATCTAAGTGTCCTCCTGAAACTCTTGTCTAAGTGAGCATATTTATTAAATTATAACGAGTTCCTTTACCCTAAAGTGTCAAAGTGTCCAAAACCCGGGGTATTAAGGCATTTCCAACCTTTTCAAAGCGGCCCAAGATGTTTTTCCTCTAGAACTTATTGCTAGTACAAGTAAAGCAATAGCTAAAACATACCAAAACAGACCCCTCAGAGGGGTCTAATTAAAACGGGTTGGAGTTTTTATTTACCAACTTTACTCTATAAAACTTTAGAGATTAAATTTTGAATCTTTTCCGTTTCCTTCGACTTTTTTGCTTAGCCCTCCGGAGAAGAAAAGTGCTTTTATAGCAAATATAGGGCATTGCCTAGAGAGTCGGGGCGAACCTATTAAAGCATATTTTTCTCACCCTAACAAGGGTACGGATTTAATTTGAAATATATTTGCCGAGAATTGCAATTTATATCTTTTGCGTGAAATTTCCCACTTATTTTTTTTATTTTGTGGATCCTGGATCGTAAAGCAACCCTTCATTAAAATCACGCAGGCCGGGGGATTTTTGTTCCGTGAGCGCTCTACCCTGATACTTCCGCCCCAGTGAGTCTCATTAAATCCCATTAATGCAGCCTCGCCGTTCCCGGATTCCGGCTTTCTGGCAGCTCCTGTGCACTATCTAGCACTGCCAGGGCTGAGGTCATTATATAACGCTTAGAACGTAAACAGAAAAATTCCTCTAAATGGCAAACACTAATGGGGTTAAAAGTGCTCCACTGATTACTCCTGCACAATCCGATTGTAACATCCCGTGCGGCGGCGCCTTGGGGATGAGGTCTAAGTAGAACAGACGTCAAATGAGTTCGGTAATCTTTAACGTAGAGCTCCGCCAGATTTTCATATTAAGGAAAAGGTTCTGCAAGAATAAAGCTCCCAATTAATTGCAAATTTTGTGCTTTAATTTTCCGCAGAACATTATTTTAAATTCTTACAAATATTCAAATGGCCTATCTCTTTCAAAGCGGTACAGCGATTTGAGCTCAAAATAGACACAGAACTGTTGAGTTAAAACAACAATTGTTAGTTGTTTAATGAACTTTAAATAGATTATATTATATAAAAATCAATAAGAACGCATCATACGTAAGTTTTTTTATGATATTTTTTGTGAAGAATTTCAATTTATGAGAAAGATTTATCAGAACAAATTGATCAATAATACTTTTATCTGTTGAGAGACTGTAACTTAGGTTACGAATTGAAAACTGGGCTGTAAAAACCCATGTTTTATGAATGCGCAGAACGTTGTACCTCGTTCAGCACTTATATTTTTACTCATTTTATTGATCTGTATCATTACTGATTTGTTCTTGTGAGAGTTTGAGGAAGACTTTAAGTCGTACGCCTTTAGAAGTAAGAGGATATTCTTATTTAACACATGACTGTAATAAAATATATTTACTATACTGAAGCAAGTCACACCGAATGCATTAATTTCATTTAAGAAATAACCATAAAATTACATGTTTCTATTAACTTGCTTAATAAAAATAAAAAATAAAAACACTAATATTTTTCAAGCAATCCGAATTACAAACTCCTCTTGAAATAAAGTGGAGTTCCTTTAGGATCGTAAAATCTGCACTGTATTCCGAAATGCACTTATGTTCATTCACATCTCGTCTCTTAAATCTAAAAATTTGTTACTTTGTGAGAGCTTGCGGAAAATCCCTCGGCATTAAAGCGCATTTCGATGTCGGCCAAAGTTACATTTTAGAACAATCAACCATTCAGCACTGCCTTTGCGGCACACAAGCCCATTAAATCTATTTTCGCCCGGCTAGTGAAAAACCAGCAAATGCAAATTTGCTCCATATTTTGTACCAATTGTTGTGCCTCCTGCTCCTCGTTTCCTTTGAACGACTCTCTGCAGGGTTCGGGTTTTTAGCCGGAACCCATATCACTGTTCGCTCTCGTTAATTTGGTAACTTATTCGTCCTCCGGCTACATATGCGCACCCTGTGCTCCTGACCAGTTCAACTGCAAATTCTTCCTGGTGACTTCCTGCCGCTGTAATTGGGCAATGTTAGATCCATTTCATAAAAGCATAAATTAGTAAGTATTATGATTCCGATGGGTCGAAGGGCTTTTTAGTAGATGCCCCAGAAATTTGATGAAGGAGTAATAGAAGCATTGATCAGCAGTGCCCATTTCAATGGCACATTGTCAAATTGAAAAGAGAATCGGCTGATGCATCGAACTTTCCCATTTAAAATCGATCTAACTTTGGAGTTATCTGGACGCTGCCAATTTCAATTAGTCCTGCATTTGCGCTAGTTTGCGTAATGAAAGTTTTGCTAACTAATGCGTTACGTTCCCAATTGGTGCTTGTTCTTTCGAAGTGCATGCACAAATAAATGGACTCAGAATAATATTTTCTAGTCGAATAAAGTTCTAATGATCAACGATTATATAAATTTACTGTACCTACTTGGAAAAACGCTTTCACAGAACACTATTAGACAGTTGAATCTGTTTTTTTCAAAATCATTTATTATTATTTAAAATATCTTCATTTAATTTGGAGCTTTTTATTTTTAAACTGTAATTCAATTTTAAATTATAAAATTCCGTTCTAATTGAACTATTATTGAATCTGAAAACAACGATATCAGAAGTCCAAAAGTTGATAAATAAGGGTATGATGTCTTCACGCTCTAACTTTTATAAAATTACTACAATAGTCTAGAAATAATTTCAGTAATAAAGAATTTGTTCGTTGCAATTTCGAATCAATTGAACTTCATTATAACCGTTTTTCCTTTATGGAATCAAACACTGCACTATAAGGTTGTTTTATTCGGCTAGTATCCACTAGCTTATGTCTTCCATTTCGCTAGTATAGCAATAGGTTTCTAGACGAACACGCAATCAAACGAATTCATCGTTAGAACGCACCGACAACGCAGAAAGTTAAGGCTTTATTTTTTCAAAAATCGTTTTCAGCCCCGGCAGTTTTGTACCTCTTTCGAGATTTATTTGCTCCAAACATCCATGGAACGCAACGTGCAGCTGGAGGTCCATTTACCAAGGCTGCAGCAGCACAGAGCACAGAAAAGGAGCTATCATTTCCATGGGAATGTGATCAAGAACTCTATTTGTTTATCAGACTGACTCCGACGATATGCCTTGTGCTGTTCCCTGATGTTTGATGAAATGTTCGAAGGCTCCTCTTATGGCAAATGCCAAAATCCAGAAGAGAAATTACCTCCTGTGTAGAATCGGTTAATTGCTGGAGCTACAGTACTACTTCCCAAAATCAATGTTGTTCCAGTGGAGCGCAGTGTATGAAAAATTTGCCGAAATTGGATTCGAACAGAGAAAAGGAAACATTGGAGTTTAATTAAAAGTGTATTTTGTTCCAAAAGACAAACATTTTTAGCTTTGTTTTTTTTGGCTTCTTAATGCATTTTGTTTCCTTTTAATTTTATAAACAATTTATATTCCATTATACAAGTTGTTGTTTTTTATCTACAAGAAGCATCACATATAATTTAAAACATCCCCTCGTTTTAAAGGTCATTTACATATATTTTAAAAAAATATTTTTTGTCGTGCTATAGTACATAAATTTCCCATATAAGTGACTTTTCTAGCTTAAATGATTTCAGAGAAATTTTATATAACACCACTAGTGGGACACCCTGTTTATTTAACAATACAATTATAAATGTTTCAATACTAATATTACCAAATTAGAAGACCATAACAACCTTTTGAAATTTACTACTCCAATCTCTCGGAGTTATCTTTTATTTTTAAAAATATACCCAGCACTTGCTTCTGCAAATTATTCCATTATCGGTCAAAATATGACCAACTCTGACCATCACACACGAAAAGAAGCACATTCTCTTTCGTACATGGCTTATGCTTGTCGTAAATTAAAAAACTGAATTTTAAATAAAAAAAAAGAGCGCCCACCTAAACACCGTCGTTTTTTATATCCATTAATGTTTTTTGTCAGGCCCATCAGCGTGTTTAAATATTAAAATCCATATTTGCGGGGATCAACTGAATACACTGCTAATGCCCTCGTACCTATAAATATTGCAAATTGCCTGCGAATTATCACATAAATTTGATTGGCAACGTTTTTCGACGCTTAACTTCCGATAAGCCGACCAAATTTCCACGGCCAGTAGATTGAGAGCTGCATTGTAGGCCTCGAAATGAATTGAATAAAAAATGCATTGATGGATTAAGCCTCTGTCAATAGTCGCCACTCACTCAACCCCTTCGATCCAGGTCAATCTGGCGCAGTGGCTGGCAGATAATAGTGAAAAAAAAAGTTTCCATATGTAGGTAGATTTATGGAATCATAGATATATAATGCTTAGAGCTGAATAATGAGCAGAGGTGCCCCGATGGTAATTTTTCTTGTTTATGGTGTTTACGATTCCCTGCGAAGGACTGACCATTCGGGATGGCGTAATTTCTCAAGATGCTTATCTTTATAGAGCCCTTTGGGTTTTAACCGGATCCTCAGATTCTTGAAAGAGAAAGAGGGAACTTTCTATCTCCGAGGAAGCTATCAAATTTATTGCGGTACAATTTCACGATTTCTGACTTGTTAATATCTGCAAAATGTATTCAACAACACGAGGTTGCGGAAAAGAACCCTTTTAGTGAAGTCGAGGTCTGAGAGCCAAAAGACGACCTTAAGAACATAATCGGCTATTTGTAATATTAATTGTTTCTGGGAATAACAAATTATTTTCGACTGATTCCTGGCGCCAGCAAATTTTATGCGATTGAGTGGATTGATTGATTTCTTATTTGTGTGATAGTTGCTACATGACGACGATGTGGGTGGCTTCGGAAACCTGAATTTATTTTCCAGATTTATATGATGATATTTTTGCTTGAATATTCTGCTGAAACTTTTCTTGTTTTATGTACACAAATGATAAAATGTTCTAAATTTCTACAAATAATCCAACAAAAATTGCTCTATATTAATAATACTGCTTTACGAAATGCACAACTTTTAGTGCAATTGTTCCTCCATGAACATATATTATTTCTGTATTATTTCATATTTTAGTTTTGATCGACCTCCGGCCCTATCAAAATCTCCATGAAATTTTCTTTAAAAAAATCAATCACGAGAACGGTCCTCGCTACACGATCTAAAGTACACGGTCGCGAAACACAAACATTTCTAAAGTAACAAATTAAGAATCGGTCAATAGGACTTACATTATTTTCTCAAACAAGGAAAATATTGACGATTCTAATGACTGCTGTTTCTCGAAATCTGTTCGTGATCAATCAGCTCTTGTGCTAGAAATCGAGGCCCTTAATCTGTGCCCGGTTTCCTTATGCTGCAGGATGATATATTGGCCCATTTCGTCGTGAGTCCTATGACAAATGAACTCGAAAAGTTTGAAAAATCGTAACAATTAATCAGGAAACTTGTTTGCGTGATGAGCGGACATTAATAGGACGTGCGGGAATTTGCTGCGCGTCCCTGTTCCGTGTTCCAGCGAAAAAGATTCATATCAGTGTGATGGCCACGAAATATCTTAATTAGCGAATTTCCGCTTTATTAAAAAGCGTTTTCAATCCGCATCCCTGGTCCCGGAGAACAACTAAGTGGCCGCAGGGAGTTCGGGTGATGAAAACAACACAGGATATCTCATTTGGGATGACTATGCGAGGTCCCCTCTTTATAGAAAGAACCCAACATCCGTTGCCCCCTGGATCAACGTTAAACCTCGGGGTTTTTGTTGAATTTTCATTTCTTTTCCTTTTTTTTTTCTTACGCGATCCACCCACAGGGTGGTTGAGTAGTTACTAGTGGAAAGCATTCAGCGGCGAAATATCACTCGTAATCATTTCATCAGCTATTCATTTCCCTAGAAAATGTCTCGCCACTTTGCATTTATGATTATTGAGTTGGAGTGGCAGCACTGGCCGGGTGCTGATAGGGCTTATATTCCGCTGGCACAGCGACCCCGGCGCTCCTGGTGCTCCTGCGGGAACGCGTATCAGGACCGCCCAGGACATCGCGGCGCTCGTAAATACTCGGCGAGGATACTTATTACGAATACTCTGCAGAAGTTCATCGTTTAACGTAATGAAAAATTAAATAACACCCCCAGACCCCGGCAAACTCCTAGCCGTTTCGCAGGCTCACGATGAATAGGAGCAATTTGCGCTGTGGCCGCACAACGTCGCTAGCATAGCAACTAGGCCCGTGCTATGGCGGCAGCAGGGACTAGTGAGTAATTGCATAATTTTGCGTTCTTTTGTCCCGCACTAGGCAGTAGCCTACGAGCTGCATATTTAACAAAACGAAGAAGTAAAAAAAATTGAAAAAGTAGAAAAAATACGCCTCCACAACGAATAAAATTAAGCCCCGCGCAAACATCACCTGCGGAGCGTTGTACAGCGTTGGATTTTGAGAGCTCTCCTCTACTTCTCTATTTTTCGTTTATTTAATTCACTTACTGGGAATACATCTCAAGTTGCCGAGCTTCTTCCGGAGTTCCCGGTATTTCCAGGCGTCCCCAGCATCCTTCATTAAAATCCTCTGTAAAAAAGGGATATTTGCTTTGCTCCCCCACTCGGGATGAAGACGGCAAATTGAAGGCTTCGTAATGTGGCTTTTACCAATTGAGCACATCTTGAATTTATAGACGGAGAGGCGACAAAGGACGAAGACTGGCAACTGCCTAAGGCTTCATCTTGCATCTTGCCACTGGCTGGAGGTGCTTATGGGCCTGGACCTTTGTCTGTTACTTGCCGCAATGATCTGTGAAATTTTTCCCAATTATTTTCTTTTTTTTCGAAAGGGAGAAAATTTGTGGGATAAGTCTTGGGCGCTTTACTGAAAATCGAAGGGCACTCATTTGAATTAATCTAAAGGGACACATTTGTCATCTTTTATTACCAAAGTTGTTTTATTAATGTTTTGACTTTAATTATTGTAGAATTTGTAATTTTCGATTACTTTACGGAAAACGTAAAGGACTGTTTACTATTATAGTGACTAATTATCAATATAATAAAAGATTTAATTATAAATCGAGATGTATACCGTTTAGGGTTTTATTGCCACTAGGAATTTGTTATGTTGTAGTGTTCTACAATACCTACAAAACCCTAATTTGCATAGGCATGAACGATGAATTTAATGAGCACAGAAAATAAGAGTAATTTTAGTAAATATTTTTATATTATGAATTGCAAGAAACGATCTTCATTATGTTGTAAGGTCTAATTCGAAATGTATGATCTTAAAAGAATTGTAAAATTGCGCCTGGTTATCCATTTGTTCACTTAGAGATTCCCGAAGGATGTTGCGTAACCTTCTGAAAAGTGGATGACAAACCAAGTAAATTTAACGATTAAGCAGAGAAATTTACCGCTATTTTTTCCCTATGAATGCCCTTCTATACTATACGTAATCTATTGTGTTGTGCAAAGTCCCGTTCCCATTTTATCCCGGTGAAGTCTCTTAAACGTATATTTGAGCTTAAAACGTAAATAAGGACGGAACTATATAAGAAAGTTTGGTTTTTGCAACTTTTAAGCGCAAGATGTTATCCCTCTCTGATGGCCCATTATTCTAATTGCTAACGAGCACCCCCAAAACCTCGCACCCCCGCAAGGAGCGCACCAATAAAAATAAAGCCGAAATTTGTGCTAATAAATTCGCTCAAAGCCGACGGCAAGAACTTTGTCGTCTTCAATAAGTTCTAACTCTTATTCACCATTGTTGCCTCGGAGACTACTTTCCTTTTTCGGCGTTTCGACAACCCACCCACCCATGTGAATAATTTTTCTTCTGCTCCGAATAATTCCATTTGACTGACAAAGCGAGTGCAACTTATTATGAAGGTCTCTTGACGAAAAGCGAAAAGTTTCTCTAACATACGGGGATTCATCGTCTTAAGGAACTGCCGAACTTTTAATGGTTTCGTCCCGCCCCGTCTGACGTGCCGCCAAGGGGTGCGATCCTTCTGCTGGGATTTCGCGGGGTCCACAATTCTCAAACTCGCATATACTGGGACTGAAGCAGTTTGACGCTTCAGTTAACTTTATTAAACTCGGTTTCCTTCCTAATTAATGGAATGTGTTGTTCTGCGCTTGTAAATCATAGCTTTATGTTTAAGGTAATTTTCGGAAGCACGTTTTTGTTACAATGACATCTTCATTAGAAGGGTTTACCAGAAATTCAATCCTGTATCATATTCAAACGTGTACCTACTATCTCTATGTTCCTGGAATGAGCCACTAGGCTTTGTTTCTTTCGTAAATCTTTGTATTAATTCTGAATAGAAGTTTTACTTTTTTATGACCAATTTTTAGACTTCTCACCCGACAAAGATACCATCGTTCAATGGTCATATTCTAGAAGAATAGAAATTACGGAAGATTATAAAGGTGTTCCCAAGACCACTTTCAATAAAGCAATTTTAGTTTTAAATTCCATTAAACAATGCATGTTTTGTTAAAATAAATATGTAAAAAGATATGTCGCGTACAAAGAATACCCTCATGCCACAATTTGAAAACTATTGCCACTTTTGCGGTGTGTTTTCAGATGTGAAAAGCTTCATAATGAATTTTACACGCTTTCGCTGCTCTGGTGTCAACACGGATTAATATTTCCATACAACATTTATTCTACACCACTTGCGAAATGAGAGTTCGAAATTTAGCAAACAGTGTTAAATCAAATTTAAAATAGTAACCAATATCGTAAATGCATTGAATACATAAAATTACTTTACAAATATCGTATTGGTAACTAAATTCAATTTCCCACGACTATGCGAAACACATCATAATCTCGTAAAATGTACAGAAGGACCTTGGGATTTGTTGATGCAAATAAAAGCCTCAGATGTTGGGCCAATATGGGCTTTGGGGTGCTGCGGTTCCAAATGTAATTTAATCGATAGTTCCTCCTGTTCCGATGGCATCGCTGTGGTACCAGAGTCTCTCAATATCTGACAAACACAATTGATGGAAAACTCGATTTGAAAAGAGCCTCCAATTTATATTACATTTATAAGGGACGGGGGAGGTGGTGGTAGTGACTCGGTACAACCTTGATACAAATATGCTAATTCCGGAACAAATTGTTCCGGTGTAAGCTGCATAATTTATTCGGTGTAATGCCACATGAGAAAATTATTAATTAGCGCATCCATTTGATTTCACAATGGCCGGGACAATGCAGGAGCTATTTGCCAATGCGACGATGTCCTGAAAAGTTAATTGACAACTAGTTTACTGAACACATAATCAATTTGCATGCAAATTAGCTCGCATCGCTTTGATGCACGCCACCGATAAAGAACAATCGAAGAATGGCGCACTTTGTGATAAGACTGACTATTACATGGCGACACTTCATGACTCGTTGGTGTTTAAATCCTGAATATTTAATGATGTTTTGTATCTCTTTAAAAAGCAAATATTCGATATGGCACGTGCAATTTTAAATACCTGAATTAGAAAAATAATGTCGACAAATTACACACTGCTTACAGAAGAAACTCCGCTGCGAGGATATAAGCACATTACACTATACTTCACAAACAGTACAAGGCACTTTTGCATGTCAAGATGATGGCTTCCTCAGTTGCAATGGCGATTAAATTACGTCCAATAGTTTATATGTCATTTCGAAATGGGCAAGCACACAAATGGTAACATTTTGTTGCCATCTACGATAGCTATTTAATCGTCTTGGCAGATATGTGATTTTTTTTTTTGCGGACGAAAATAACACATAAAAAACATTTATATAAATTTATCATGGATCTTTTTGCATACGAAATAATCATACCAAATTATGTATTTCTCATTTAGCGAAAAATTCCATGTTAGCAGATGTTATTTTTATTATAGCACAAACAAAATACAATTATAATGATTATACAAGTTTTTGAGCATCTCTCGTATTCATTCAATTCTAATAAATTGTTATTTTGTACAAAGTTTCATCCACTTTGCTTTCTTAATACATTTTTAGAACAGTATGATCTCAGAAGATTTCTCTACAGCTTATTTACTTCGTGTTGGGAAAGATTGTAAAGTAAATTGAAAAGAATTCTCCCTGCTTTAAACGAATTCGCATAAAGGACGACTGAGTGAAATCCCAGAAGGCTCCCACAGGAAGCCTCTTGTACTTAAGCATTTCCTACGAAAAGAATTTCTGGGTAAATATAGATATCAAATTAGAGATTGCTGCTTCCTAAGAAAGCTGGTAATATTTCGAGAGTATTCCCTCAGCAGAGCACCTGCCCTCGACTCGGCATCAAAGTCCTTGGAATAGCGCCTAGTAGTCTTTAAAGCTCCCCTCTTAGTGCAGTGATGTGAACTCCATTCCAGGGTTTCCTCTTTAATGACCTGGAAATTTCTCTTTTGCAAATACATCGCTCCTCAGTGTGCAGTATAATGCAGAAATCGATGCTGAAGGTTCTCCAGAGGCCATGCTAAAGTACAAATAAAATTTTCTGTAAAAATATTGGCTGCATACTAAGGCGCTTTGCGAATTTTCCCAAAGAAGTGTTCTTGTACGCCTGAGCGACAGAAACCCTTTAAACATGAAATAAATTATTTATATGACCTCATACTCCATTACTAGACTGGGTAATTTAACCGAGAAAATATAATAAAGCTGAGATTTGGTTCTCCATTGCAAAAGTACTAACGTGAGATAGTTTTAACTATTTACAATATTAAGTAATTTAAATTAGTCAAACACCGACTTTATTTGTCTATAGATGGTCTTGCACTTGCAGCGCATTAAAAGTGCGTACTAATGTATACTAAACTTTTTATAATAAAAAGTAAGCTTTGAAAAATTTTAAAATCAAAAAATAATAGTGACTTGCTTTCTGAATACGCAAGATGTTTTTGAAGTTATAATACAAGCAAAGTCCATTTGGGTTTTGAGTTTAAACTCACCAATACTTTGAGCATAATTTAATGGTGGATTCACTCCAGAATGAAATATACCTATATCTCCACCACTCGATCGCGAATCGCTTGAACTATAGTGAAATGGAAGCACAGGTCGTTTCTTCTAAGTTGCAATGTCGCTATCACTGGAACCAAATAGGCTTCATTGTCATTTTTTGATAAATTATCAGCAAATTTTCAGTTCGCCCTCAGAATACAATTATAAACTAAAACACGCGTATACACCCTTGACGACTTGATATTGAAAAGTTATCAAGCAAAACATGGCCGTTACAAAAATTGGAATTGCGCAATTGAAAATTCTAACCTCTTACAATTGAACTAGAAATTGCAAATATTCGAAAAAAATTTTGTAAAAGTAACTAATAAAAGTAAAACCATAAAAACAATATAGACAAATATTAAAAACATACTTTTACGTGACTGGCGCAAAATCTGTTAAAAAACAAAATAAACAAGGTCTTCAAAATTAACTAATGCATACATACGAGTAGATTAGCAAAACGTTACTCTTCTTTCCAGTTTACGTAGAAAGTAGAATGCTAATCGATTCCTTGATTTTTCCTAATCGGGATTTTCTTCAGATATTTTTTCAATCTATACAAATGTACTTTTCATTAAGTAAATTGATAAATTCTTCACAAGAGGTTTAAAAAGTAGTTTAAATTTGACACTCAACATCATACGTTAAGACTACGAAAATAAAAAATTACTAGTGCTGGTCAAGTTATTGATTGAGAAAATTGTTACTAAGGTTGTAATTGCATATTGCTCCTGTATCTAAACGTGATACTCCTTGCAACGCAGTCATTTTTACGAATTTAAATTTGAAAAATTCTACATATATTTTTTAAACCAAGCTCTTTAAGAAGATGTAAGGGAATTTGGTTGTCTTAAAAGTTACAGTGAGATTAAAAGTTGTGAATAATTCAGAACAATAACAAAGAACATATATATACTATTTATACTTATATACTATTACATTTTTCCGATTTTATTATAACGCGATTAACAATGAGCTAAAAAGTAAAAAAATTATTTCTTCCCGTTGGTTATATGTGATAAAATCATGTGACACCACAATTTATTCAGTCAATTATGAAATGTAATTTAAATTAAATATACCACAAACCTGACCAAAGAGCCTGGGTACCAAAAACTACTTACAAGCTCTATCATTAATACCTTTTACAAGAATTTTTTGACTGATTGATGCGCGCATAATAGTTTTATTTTAAATTCATTAAAAATCATTAAATACATG
Source organism: Proctacanthus coquilletti (assembly GCA_001932985.1). NCBI lineage: Eukaryota > Metazoa > Arthropoda > Insecta > Diptera > Asilidae > Proctacanthus > Proctacanthus coquilletti. The sequence continues at coordinate 263,318 of MNCL01000112.1, forward strand.
ATACAAGATAAAATTATCAGCAGCTGGCCTTTAAATTCATCATTGGTCGAATTGACTAAAAGAGTTTTAAATATTCAAATCGTTTTTATATAAATTCCTTTATAAATCCAAAAACCTTAACGTGTATATCTATCTATTCACGAGACATGGGGCTATCTGTAATACATGCGTCTGTTTGAATTGCACAACGAATCGGAACTATCCTTAGTAATTTATCACGGCCGCTATAATAACCTTTCACATATTTAATGCTTTGTGAATTCGTTTAACCGAAATCCCACCCCCTATGGTCCAGGACGTGTCGCCGGGACCTGTTTTTCCAACGGAATTCAATTACATACGCATAGAGTGATTTCGGAATGCATACGGACCTACACGAACGCCGTAGAAGCTCAGTTGGTACAAGTCCCGATGGCATTTTGGCCACTTGTTTATTTTTCTGTGGCCCTTCGTCTTTTTTACGACCAGACAGGACATAACACAAAAGTTCCGAGAGGGCTCCTTCGTGCGGTGGTCGTGCGTAGCAATTCGGGCCGCATAATAATTTTGGGCACGTAGAGACAGCTCCCATTGGCCATCAAGGATTCCGTAAGCACTAGAGAAACTTTCATAACAGTGACATTTTCTTAATGGAGAGCCAAGTTTGGCTTCTTGTTCTAGAAATTTGGAAGATTTCCTTCTTTCCGGCCAGTAAAAGGCTGCCGGTGATATACTATACCTACTATACTAGAGTACGACAACCAGCATCACCGACGGCCGAGACACTAGCCGGAAATTTTATTCATACAATTTTCATGGTGGCATTTTTATGCCGGGGCGGGCTTGCGGAATTTGATAAAATATGCAATGCTCACGGAGAGATGACAGTGCTTCCTTCCATTTAAAGAACGACGAAGAAGAGTGTTAAGCACTGTAAATGAAATTTTCGTACAATTCATCTAGGGAAAATGAAGCTAGCTCACTGTTTTTGCAGCAGGGACCACCACTGTCGCAGGTGGACACTTATCACGACATGAGTAATGTAATTTTCATCTCGCAAAAAAGTTGATAATCAATCTTCCTCTGTAATGAATGAGCCATCTTAGTGCGTTCCAGTGACCTCAGGGCAAGACCATGAAATGATTTTAATTTCAGGAAAGCAGTCTTGGCCCAATAATACAGTGGTATTCGGACTTCTCGACCCGGGGCGGACTACGGCTCTGTTTGTTCCTCCCAGGTTTTCTGGACGAGTCTCTTTAATTTGTTTTTCCGCTGTCAGTTGCACGGAACTTCTTTGAAATCTGATTAAATCGAAGACATTTTTGTTAGGTAACTCTAAATGCGTATTCAGTCAGGCACAAGGGCCAGGTAACTTAATTTTAATTTAAAAATTAAAAAAGTTTGCTTTGTGAGGTCTATCTCCATGATATGTGAATGATTGATTTTACTTCTAATAGCTAATAATTTTGAATAAATTGCATTATTTTTATTCTTTTTTCTTTTATACTCTATTTTAAATTTGATTAATTTGCATAACTGATATTAATTCATTTTATTAAAAGAATTTTCATAAAAAATTCTTTTGCTGCAAACATAATAATGGATACGTTGAAACTATTAAAGAATTGCAAGATATTTATATCATAAAGGAAAGGATTTTTATGTGGCGACACATATCTAAATTAAAACTACACCTCAACACTAGATTTTTTGAAACCCATTGTTATATCAATTAAGGGATCATAAATACTTTTCTACAATTTACGTTGACTTTTACTGGTGTATTTTACATATACCTACTCTGAAATTTCTGAATTCAGATTCGTAAATCTGATGCTAACGACCTACAATTAGGTGTGGAGTTTTTGAACTGCGTCATAATATCAGATATTTTGACATTTTGTATGCAACACTCGAGTACCTAATTATTTCAGTATTAACCGCACAGCTAGCTGAAAATCAGGCTATACGTCTACAATGAGGAACGGTCTCTTCAAAAGTGTATATTATGTCATTTTACAAATATGCTACGAACAATTGCTTTATACACAAAAACTGAACTGGATACAAAAAAGAGTAACTGACTGAGACTCTAGAGAAATCAATTGGAAACGTAAGCAGATTACACTTACGTGGCACACGAGATGAAAAAATGTTTCTAATGACAACAAAGCATGTTTTTCGCTTTTGGAACGCCCTAGATCTGCTTGGAGACAATTGCCCCTATTCATGAAAAACCAACGATTGCAAGAAATAGGGTGAGAGCCTGAAGTCGAAAACCTCTGGAAGTCCCCCTTTTGGCACTGGGAATTCCGCGAATATATCCCAGAAGGCACTTGAGAACGAAACAATTTTTTGTAATCACAGTTGAGAAAGCAACATCGTTGGATTATTATTTCCGTAAACTCATTTGTTCGGTATTTGCATACACTCCAGCAAACTCCTTCAACCGGAATAGCTGCGATCAGGATAAGGTCCTCAGAAATAGAACCGTGCTAAGGCTGTAACAGGTGGCTTAAGTATTTCCGCCATCTAAAATTTCGATTCCCGGTAAATCAACGTTTTCATCGCACTTATGAGTTTTCGAAAGAAATTTTAGGAAGAAACTTGCCTTTTAAGGTCTTAACCAGGACCCTAACTGTGTTGGCATATATTCATTGTAGCCGCAAAACTTTCATAATAGTTCCCTTTGGAGGTTTCTTGAGGCTGAGAGCACATCTGAAGAAAGCAGAAGCCTCCTGGTCTTCGACCCGGAAAGCAGAACTGCGAGAAGATATGTCTACATCCAATTTTCAAGAAATGTTTACAGGACTTTAAGAATAAAGGACGAAAGTCTGGAGACGAAAGGCGGTGTATCCCCCTCGCTTTCAGCTTACACAGCTTTTATATAAAGGCATTTGTCCCGGTAATATCCTTAGGTAAACAAGACCGACCAAAACCGGCAGCGACTATTCAGTGCAAGGATGACACTCTTGAAAAATCTCTTGATAAAGTTTTCTTCGAAAATTCTTAATCCACGTGCTTACAGTTCGCTTAATTCCATTACGGCAATGAAACTCTTAACCATCTTCTTCGGCTCCACCGCCCCGAGAGATTTTGAGCCTTGGATCTCGCGGCAAAGGAAGAGGTATTAAATGACAGATCAGGTAGGTCAAGAAATAATTCCCAAGTGCAGCTCTACCGTTTTTCCTCACATTTTAACCTTTTTCCTTGCTGTCTTTAAGACGGGCGGAGACATCTTTCCACAGCGATTCAGGGCGGGGCTAAGAGAGAGAGAGAGAGGGGGTCAACATGAAGGTCTTAATTGTATCAAAGAAACAACTTTGCTACAAATCTGCCCTTTTAGTTGGTAAGTAGTTTCGCCTTAATGAAACTTCTGGCTACATGGTCTTAATTTTCGCATTTATTCCAAACGAGCTGGTCTAGATGGATTGCTGAATTGCATTTCGACGAAGGGATTATTTTGGGTGAACTTTTTTAATTACATCCGTTTTCAGGTGGTGGAAACGCGCGGCCGAATTCGACAACCCCTCTGGGCAACTTCTGGTTCAAGGTGGGCACGTACCGACCTTGCTTCGGAGATTTTAATGAGAATCACAAACATTTCGTGCGTCTTGCAATGCAACGAATTAACTAGTTTAGCATTTCCCATTAATTAATCGAAACAACACCAATAATTTGTAATAAATGTAAATGCAATAAACAGCATTTATTCGTCAGATAAAGGATTTTCCCAAAGTGGTATATGCGCAAATAACCTTTATAATGCTATTTTCTGTGTAATAATTTTGTGTAGGCTTTGGAGGACGATTTTATGAATTGATTAACCAAAAACTGACCCTAAAGTAATGTCTCGCTAATCCGTACTCAAAGTGGCTCTAATTCAAATTCCAAACGTAAGAACAAACACTAGAAAGTAAAAGCTTGATCTTCATTTTTACAAAGTGTTGAAATCAATCCGCTTTGATATTGCGACATGTAATATTCTTGAAATTTGCTTTTTTGGGTATGCCACAAAGGAAAACGATCTTCATAAAAAGAGGAAAGGACCCAATAAAAACGACAGTTCATTCCTTTTATGTTTCCATGACCTGGATTCAAAATTAAAAGGTAAATTACAATACGATTCAGTAATTTATTAACCCAGAACCTTTTGACAATTTTTCCCCCGTTGTAGATTAGAGTTTAAAAACAATCATAATACAAAAGTTTTCGAAACAATCGAGCCCTTTGACCGCATATTCAATTATTCTAGATCCTGGAAATTTCCCAAATCCGGACCCGGCAATAAACCGGAAAACAAATGACTCCTTCGAGACTTTGCGATTGTTGACCAAAAACAAAATTGAAAGGTGGATTGTGTGCAAAGCAAAACTCCAGTTCAACCCGACCTAAGGCATTATTACAAAAACGTAAAAGATGCAGAGGAAATTTTGACTGCTGCTGGTGCATTGCATAAAATTTTAAATCAGTTCAAAGCTCTCCCGACAACTCGGAACAGCCAAGAGGATGCAGGGTGGGATATAGTCCAGTACTCATAGTCCTTGAGGTCAGGGAATAAAAGGGAACAGGAAAGTTGGAGAGCTGAAGGAGCTGACACAAAACTCAGAAAGAAACAATTTCAACAATTTTCATTCAAGAAATGAATATTTGATCAACTTGACTAAATGATGATGTGGCATGCAAGTATGCAACAGATTGCTGGATTGCAACCATGTATATGAATTCTGGATGGAATTACAAGCGCGGAGTGGTGCAGGAAAGGGACTATTTAAAAAGGAAAAACGAGTGTTTGTGATCAAAGTGCTCCTATCCATGTCTTGATTGAAACTTAATCCAAAGGCATCTTTCTCTTGCGAAGGGAAACCTTGAAGCATAAGCAGAAAGTTGTGATAAAGTTTAAAGGATCACTCGAGCACCATTTTGCGTCTAGTTAATTCCAAAATATCAGAAAAAGCAATCTGCCCCAAGTAGTAGAAGAGCCCGATAATCCTCTTTTCATCTTCTCGGCAGTTTCTTTCCGTTCTGGTACGTTAAGACGTCCGTCGTCCGCTACCGTCTTCCCTTTCACCTTAAATCAACAAGTGGAAATCGATATAAAGAGCGGTCTTCGCCGATGTCTCTGAGAGACATGCTACGGTTCAGTTTCTTTTGTAAAATCCGATCTTGGGGATAAATATTTAACCTTTAATCAAAGAAACAAAATTTTACCCTTCGATGAAGACGAAGGAGGGAGATTTTCGCGAAATTTAACCGCGCAGCTAGTCGCCGATGGCGTTCAATTATCGCACAGGTATGTATCTTGTTACCGTCTAAAAAATGTAATGAAAATTCAGTCGAGTCATGGTGGTTACGCGAATTCATGTCCGCTGCCGTTTTCGATAAGCCCTAATCATTTGAATTCAATTTTCTTATCAGACTTCGGACGTTACGGGAAGGGGAAAAGTTTTCTTTTCTCCACCGAACAATGGCAAACCAACAAGAGCATAAAAATTCCATTGAAACGAAACTTGAAAAGCGCCCGATTCGGTCTCAATGGAATTTTTGATAAGGGTACTTTCTTCTTCGCCTTACCACTGCCGCCGGCTCGTTCTCTTAGCGTTAGCAGTATTTTCCGCCGTGTCTGCAAGCTTTCCTTTCCTTGCTGAGAACGCTCCTGGCATTGATTTGCAATTGACCTCCGACTGCTTCAGAGGAGGTGCAAAAAGTTTACCTATCTCCTTGCTCCTCACCTCACCTTCCATTTTCGAGAGATAATTTTGAAATGGAGTTTTAAAGAAGGCTTCTTTGCTTTTTACCTGTCCACTGCCGTGGAATGTCGATGATTGGATAGCTCGTTCCTGTGGCCAACATGATCGCAGGAGGTTCGCTCTTAAAACTTTTAATAGCTTGTTTACGAGTATAACTTACTTACCGTACAACTTACAAAGTGTTGTCTAACTGATTGGTGACAAACTTCAAACTTCCTATTAAAATCTAGAGGAGGAGCTATTTTTTAACTCAAGCAAAATTGTTACGGATACATTGCAGGCTATTATCGATCTATGGTTGGACTTCCGTTCTTTTCAAACGTGCTTATATTTTTCCTCAATATAAAAAATCACTTAATTAACATGATGCACTTTATTTAAAAATATTTGGCGTTTTCCTCTTCAGAGGAATTGTAAATTTAATTATATATTTGAAAGAAAATGTTTGCAGATAAAAATTCCTTGTTCCTCTTTGTCTTTAAATTTTTTTTATTTACTTGTAGTAATCTGAATTTTTTATTCCTGTCATACTTAACTCTTCCCAGTTTCAATTCAGTGTTACTTTAAGAAAAAAAGATTGGTACTAAGATAAATTGTTGCCTAAGATTTCAATTATTTAGGTAATATTTTTAAAGGGTTATCTGGATCCAAGTATGCTTCATGTGACTACTTTTTAAATCTGTGTCGTATGTAGAAATTGAAGAATTCAAATTTTCAATCTAGAAATGCTTTTAAAATACTTTTTTTTCAGTTTAAGAATTCTGATTAAAATTTCCTTTTATGAAAATATAAACAATTCTGGATTTTATATTATAATATAAAAGTAGAATACTGTTTACATTTTTATTGCACCAGAACAAATATACTTGTACTTGTACCAGAATAATATACCGCACACGTAGATTGAAATAGGTCTTCGAAGATAAAACATTTTCCTTGTTTTTCGAAAACTTTAGGATCCCCCTTTATTAAATTTTCTAATTGATTGATTTCTACACACGTTGTAAATTCAGACAAATCCTTTCTCAAGGAATAACCCATTGAAAAGCGTAAACCGTAATCCCTTTCGAAATTTACATCAATTTCAGTATCTTCGAAAATTGCTCGTTAATTCGCCTGAAATATCGCATTTTAAGATGAGTACGTCCCCGTGCGGGAAGTGGGTTCCAAAAGAGCCTTAGGAGCCGCACGGAAAACTCCTCTTCGGCAGTCTTCGACCCGGCTTAGCTCGAGATGTCCCAAATTTCAATCAACGACGTACTCTACATTTGGTTAACGCAGTGCGAAATGTGTTTTCCGAGTATAAAGCGTAATTCCCCTTAATTCCGTTGCAAATAATTCCTTCTTAGGCTCTTACTAAAATTTGTTATGAAGAGGATTTTCCTCTGACGACATCTCTTTTGGGAAGACTCGTTTAGATGCCGGTGAATTTCAATAAAATTTAAGGAAGCTGCACTCGTAAAATGAGATGAACACTTGCTATACTAGCGGATAATAATGTGATATATTCCTGAAATATATTTCCTAAGTGGTTGAGATGCTTGCTTCGAAAACTTTCCAGATATTTCACCTCTATCCCACGCAGGCTGTTGCTATGCAACTTGTTTATTAAAAACCCAATTCTGAAGTGCAGTCAAAACAGCTTGTAAGAAAATAAAGAATTTTTTTGGCATCTTTTCCTCCACCCTATTCTGTTTACAGCCGGAAAATCAGTCATCTCTTCCCCCCTGTTCAGACAATTCTGTAGGTGACATTCTTCGTACCAAAAGTGTCGATATTAAATCCGCCCTAAAAAGTGTTTATAGCGTTGCTACCGATTGGCTCTCTTTCAAGGAATTCTTTACGACATCTTTCGAAGGATATTGGATGTCGATAAAGTGCCATAACAATTTCGCCTCCTTTGTCCTACCGCTATGAAGAACTCATGAATTTGATAAAAAGTGGCAGTTTTTTCACAAAATTTAACCAAAGTAGCGCCACATAACTTTAATTTCCTTTCTAACGTAAAAACGAGTTAACAAGGAATTAAGTAATTAAATCTTTAAGAGTAAGTAAATTGAATCTCACAATTAATGGGATTTGATTTGTTCTCTCCGTTTTCAGAGAATACTGCGAATGACGTCAATGGGTGAGCTTAGATATTCGGCCAAACACATTTTGTTCTGGAGTCTTCATATATGTTTATTATTTATCCTACCCCTAACAGATACAAACGGGCGCTCCTTTAAATATTTAAGTGTCACATTTAATCGAATAGAAGCAATGTGGATATATATTAAAAAACTGTAATAAATGAAAAATAATTGCTGATATTTTCGCATTAAAACGAATTAGCTACAAAAATATTTGAATAGCCTGGACGAAAAGAAACTAATAAGCGAATATTTTCACGGCAATCAATTTTTGAATAGAATACTTGTTAAAGAAACAATTAGCTTCCCAATGGAATTGCCCAACATCAAAAGTAACCCTTCATTTTGACGAAAAATTCCAGCAAATATTGAGCACCCAGATTCGGAGCTGGTAAATGGACAAACCGAAAAAATAGGAAACCTTTAAAGCGTTACTTTTGTTTTTACATTTTACCCCGGGAAACGAGCGGAAGGTTCAATTCCAACTTTATCTGCAAATAAAAACTAAAGAGATTCACAGGATTTCACATCGTGAGGTTTGAACTTTTCATAAAAAACATTTTGCAGGATTCTCTGCCGCTTTATGAGATAAAAGTCGTCGGTATAGTAACCACCCCTCGTCGTGATGAGTTCTGGAGCCACGCACTCTCCGCATACCCACCCCGTGTGTTTTCACATATTCGAATGTACCACGGATACACGGGGGGCTTTCCAGAAGTTTTTTTATCAAACCGACACTGAATGGGGACGGCTGGCATGTGAGCACAAAAAACGGAAAGATATTAATTTTCCATCCTCAAGAGGTTCTTCCGTTTTAAGCTACTTATTGGTAACCCTACTTCCTGTCGATTTTCCCCGCAGAATAGCTACGATACTCGCTTGTCTAGATTTTCACACTAATTGGCGTAAATTGTGATAAAAAAACGGCTCGCTTTGAGTGTTTTGGATTTTAGCCATCAATTTTTATTATTGCGGATTTTCTGAACAATTTTTATTTAACCAATATACCTTTGATTCATGTTTACAGACACGTATTTTGTGCGTTGTTTTACAAGTGTGTATTTAAATGTTTGAGGAATGTTTGTAGATGTTTGGAGATTTATTTAGAAAATGTATGTAAATGTCTGAAGATGCCCCGATAGTTACTTATTTCTTGTATTTACATATATTTTACAAATCGGTTTCATGAATATTTGAAGTATGTTTAATAAATATTTATTTCTTTGATACCGAGAACTACACTCAATATAGTCATGTAAGTTGAATAGTCATATATGGCAGATTTAAAATTCTTCACCACAAGCGATTTAAAATAAGTTAAAGTTCCAAACAAATGCTTGTCCTAAATAAATATACATAATTGACTAGAGTTTTAAGTACGCATGTATGAAAAAGTCAACAGAAATCGAAATAAAGGGTTGTGCCTTTAGGTCCTCATTGCTCAGACATTGCTATAAAACTTAAAGCTCTTAAAATTGGCGCTTTAAGCCAAAGGGCCATCGTCTACAAAGGAAGAAATAATTAATTGCAATTTTAGACACGTCTCGCGGCGCTTTGTCGAAATAGAAAGCCTCGACTCGTGTCAGATGGCTAATTAGCAGAGCCATAAAGCCCAACTGAGTCCGAATGGCCACAACTAGCTCGGAGGTGTATGTGGCTAAAGCCTAATGCCAAACTGTATAAAGTATAGTATGTGTATAGTATAAGAAAATTTGTGAAAGATACTTACTTGCCAATAATTTCGCAGAGTTCGTACACATCGTCGAACAGCACCTCGTCGTCGGCCATTCTGCTGAATATTGATGGACTTTTGAATTTTCAATTAAACCTACAACAGTTGGGTGTTGGTGCAACAACAAAAACGGTTGGTTTTTCCGATATCCACCGGTGCGATTGGCCGAATTGTTGCGCCGGTTCCGAGAATAGTCGTAGTAATACAGCAGTAGTTGATAGTCGGTAGTCGGCGCAGCTCGTCGTATCCAGGCGACTACTACTTCTTCCTCAGTGCGCACAGTCACAACTATTCACTTACATTTAAAGGACTACAACCGGGCGTAGAAGCAGCATTCGCGCGTCATTGGTGATAGTCCGTCCCTGTGCAATATATTGCACCTCTGAGCAATATTGATGATGGTCTAGCAGGAATACAACAGCGCGTTCGGAGGTAAACAAATGCGACTTATAAGAAGAAGAAGCACTATACTCGGTATAGCAACTGAACAACAACGGGAACAACAGAACTGAACCAGCTGAAAACGGAAAGAGCACCTAGAGCAGCTGCCGGCAACCGTACGTTCGTGCGGATCCTTTTGGCACACACTTTGTTCACCGGTCGCCTAGTCAACAACACATGCACAAGGATGGGTTCACGGGAGCACCGATGAGCACATTAAAGATGATGGATGTACCTTCGTCGACCTGCACACACCAGTTATTTTGAAAAATTAGAAAATTAATTTAATTTTGAAATTACGCCGAGGGGTGCAGGGGAGAAACCGCGACCAAAGAATACAACACAGGACACCTCGCGCCATCCACACCACCCAGCTCGTTCGCTGTGTTGTTGTTTGCGCTGTTGGGATTTGGCGAACATTTTCACACTGCGGCACGTGAAGGAAAGCAATTCGATTCCCTGGGGTGCGGTGGGGGGTTGGTGGGATGTTCGCTGCTGGGTCTTCTTCTTACAACCCCCAGAAAAAGACAATAGGGGTCCGCTCCCGAAAACCCGCTCGAAGAACTCTCTAGTCCCGGTCTGGTTCTCGAGCACAGCAGGTGGCGCTACAGCAGCAGCCAAAGTCTTATCTGCAGCCCTTATGGAAGCGTGTATGCGTGCGATTTTTGGTCGCATGCACCACACGGTGTCCACGCTCCACCAGTACTTCTTTAATACTGATGAAAACTCCAGATTTTCCACTCCGGTACCAACCGGAAAACTCCTCCTGGAGGTACTCGTTTGTATTTCGGACTCCCCACTGAGTTGGGATATAACAGGAGATGGGGGGGGGGCTCCACAAGGAAAACAAGGATACACAGGCTAACGTGTGCGTGTGTATGGGCATGTGTGTGTGTAAACACTGAGATCTGCCGTAGTGAATGTAGTGGAGCACTCGCCTTTACTCGCCTTTTAGTGGGTGGCTGCTGCTGCCGTACAGTCCCCGCTCAAATAAATGGCCACGAAAGAAATACACTTATTTGCATAATATCACTGGGCGGTAATGAGACCCTCGGTAATTTAATAATTTGCGTAAATCGACGAATTTGTTAATGAGTCTACATGGTGGCGCTGCGGACGATGGACAGAACATACTATACCTACTATACCTAGTGTACCTTTTCAGGTGGCAATCTTATGGCAAATTCATGCGCCTAATTTCGGTTTGAGGCAATTCTCCACGCCTCAACTAGGAGCTATTGCTTTTGGCGTGTGCTAACTTATAATTGGTTGATTAAGGTTTGTCAGGTTTATGGCTCATTCAACGTCCTAGGGGGGAATAGTTGTTCATGTTAGAGATGGGACAGAAATCACGATTCTTTCACCTAAGGATAAGGGACAACAAGGACACTAAACACGCTCTTTAGTGTAGTAGAAAATCCACAACACTAACACGATTGTTCTAGGAAGTCTTCTTTGCTTCATTTGAATCATTTATTGGACACCATTAGATTTCAAGCTCGAAAAAAATTCAATTATTCCAAAACTTGGAGAAAAAAGATAAAAAGATCTACATTACAAAAGGCCTCATTTTATGAAACTTTTTTGTTCCTGAAATAATCTGATTTAGATAGAAATTTAGAATCTATACAACTGCCGAAAAATATGAAGATTTTCAATTTAATTTTTTTACACAATCGATAATGATATCTAACTTTAAGACCATTACCAGGAACTTGCATTCTCTACAGATTCTTTTTTCTTGTTTAAAATTCCAATGCGGGACCATGTCCATTGGGTACTAATACGTCTTTCTATTTTCTTATTAGCTCTTTCAGTGACTGAGAAGATATCTGGAAACGTTATTCCATTTAAAATTATTTTTCGAAGTTACCCATGTGTCTTAACATACAATATGTGAATTTTGTATCATTTCGTAAAAATCAAACTTGTAGTAATTACAGGGCACCAGCTTTTTCTAAACGATTTTTCCAACTAGAATTTATAACACAATTAACATGACCCGCAAGGTGTGACCGCCCATTGGTTATATGCATCATGCATGGTGCATTTGGCACATGGCTGGTTCTGTAGGAGAAATTCTTCACCGTACTTTCGTTTAATATTAAAAAACTGTTACAAATATTAAGCTATAAGGATATCTTTAACGTACCCATAAGTAATCAACTATTTGGAAAGAATTTTTTTGCCTTTAGTTCTGTACCGATCGTTGAAGAGGAAACAGGTAATCTTTTACAGTTTTCGGTAAAATAGCCTGTGTTCTAAATATTCTAAAAAGTATAAATTTTCTTTACTGCCCTGTAATAAAATGGCGACGTTCGTACCTTCCAAGGGTCATATTCATCATTGCATGCTTTTTCATTTTCATGCGGAATTTAATGCAACGGTAACAATAAAGAAAATTTGCGATATTTATGGAGATGTATTGAAGGTCAACAAGTGACAGTGGTTCAAGAGGTTTGCTGCTGGTGATTATGACCTAGTTGAATTTGATAATGACACCTTAAAATCTCTAATGGAAACTGATCCAAGATTAAGTATACAAGAATTATCGAAAAGCCTTGGATCCACTTGGTCAACTATACAAAGGTACCTACATGAAATTGGAAAGGTACATAGGCAAGGAATATGGGTACCGCATCAATTATCTGAGGCTAACAAGGAACTTCGTCGATCAATTTGCACTTCATTGCTATCCAGATTTCGTATAGATCCATTTCTTAACAGAATCGCTACCGGAGATGAAAAATGGATCTTTTACAATAACATAAAACGTTTCAAGCAATGGCTGTCTGCAAATCAAACCCCAGTACCAACCCCTAAACCAAGCTTATCACTGAGAAAGGTGTTACTGTGTATTTGGTGGGACTGTAGTGACATAATTCACTTCGAGTTGTTGAAACCTGAAGAAACAGTTACTGCTGAGTTGTATTGTCAACAATTACAACCGCTGTATTCAGAGCTGTTGAAAAAGAGGGCATCTTTAATCCGCAGAAAAGGTGTAATATTGCAACATTACAATGCCCAGTCCCATACAGCGAAGCTCACTCAGGAAAAAATCAAAGAATTGCAATGGAAAGTTTTACCGCACCCGCCATACTCACCAGATATTGCTCCGTGTGACTATCACTTGTTCAGATTTCTGGAGTATTTTTTAAAAAATAAAAAAATTCATTTCTGTAGATGTAAGGAGGCACCTTGAGTCACATTTTGCTCTACGGGCCCTGAATTTTATTAAGAAGGGGATTGAAAATTTGCAGAAAAGATGGCAAACTGTCCTTGATAATGATGGAGATTATATAATAGATTAAGAAATAAGAACTTGATTTTACTACAAAATTTGTTTTAGATTTCAAAATAATTGATTACTTATGGGTACACCTAATACTTTCTAAAGACTACAAAATTTGTGTTCACTATCTGGACTTTTTTTATTTTCTGTTTCTTAAATAATCTTAAACTGCACACGTGTAAAATTAAGATGTTTAGATAAAAAAAATTAAGCTTGTAAATTTGTTTCGGACCTTTATATTTGTTGTAATATTGCTAAGGGATAAAGGCATTCTAAATTTACCATGCCTTCAGATGTTTTCAAGAATTTATAAAAGTCTCTAAAAAGTGAATCAATGATAAATCGTTACGTGTTTTGTATTTTTCTATTTTCTAATATTTCTGATTTTCCAGGTTTGAAGAAAGATACTTTGGAAATTCCACCTCTATGCGGGTGAAAAGAGAGCAGAAATTATCTTTTAAATATAAATAAGCCCATGTTTCAGCATTTTACGAAATTCAGATTTTTTAGTGTGAATTTTTGTATATCTCGTACGTGTTATAAAACTCTTCCTGTGCGAAGTCTCGAGCACGAACTAGTGTGTCATAAAATTGAATTTGGTACTATTTCCACTCGAGGGAGGGATTTCAAACTTTGAATGTAACAATCATGAACATTTCTATTTAAAGAAAGGCAAAACAAGGTCGCCACATAACAGAAAGTTGGCAACTTGTTGAACTCGGCTTCGAGTTCGTTCTTCGTGAGAGTTAATTGGGAAGAACTGCACAATGGTAAAATTTAGATAAATCAAAAGGCCCTTTATAAGTCGGCCCCTTCGATGAACAGAAGCTTAAACAGCACTTACGATCAAGATCCGGCTTTTCGATTGTCTGCGAAATAAGAAATTTGCAGATGACCTGCGACCCGAATCGAACAGCCATTTTTAATTAATTTCTAAGAACAACCACTTTTCGAGTGTTGATCCCATTTTTCCGCCTTGTCATCTTAGAAAGATGTCCTTCTCAAAAACATTTTCCTATCGGGAACTAGTTTTGTACTTCGACACATGCGATCACCTCCTGCTGACTCCCTGCATTACGCCCCTTGCCACTTCCCGATTGCTTGGTTTACAACCACTTGCTTGAGAAAGTTTTTCCGAAGGAAGACCAGGAGGGCGCACAATGCTTGGCGCTCAATGCATCAAAGTTCCTGTTTTTGTGGCTCCATTTGAACTTTTCAGTTTGCAGTTTGTACGTCTCAGTTTTGCGGGGCGGGGGCTGGAGCACAACTTTGTAAAGAGAATATATATATTCTTTGCTTTCTTCAGTTTTTGCTATTGTTCACGCTTTTCGCGAATGATGCAGCGCGGGGCTAAAATGAGCTCCTGAACTTTTCTAGAAACTTGAATACGAGAGCGGGTTCCTAAAGGATGAATATTAAAATGCCAAGGTTGCGGCAAGAGTTACTTGTGCCGGATAAGATAATAGTTTTTTGGATAATGAAACAGTTTAAATTGTTAGCTTGAGAAGGGCAGGAGGTGGGAAATTAACTTGTATCGAAATGGTAGAGATTTCACCTCAAACTACTATTGGAACGAACGCGAAAGTTTCGATGTCTAGAAATTGACCTTTTGTGATTTTTAACCGTTTTTATTCAACAGGTAGAACTCGGCCAAATTAATTAAAGTTTTCTTCGTTTTACGAAATCAGCATAAGAACTCCTGAAGTACTTTCAAAAAAAAGGCATAGCCTTATCCTTATCGTGGATAACTTTATAGCTTAAAGAAGTGTTTTTATGTTTGGCATTAAAAAACCCGATGTCAAAAAAATTTTGACAAAAAATTGGGCAAAAGTTTAATTGCGCTTTTTTGCGTATGTTTTTCCAAATTGCTATCCAGAACCAATTTTGTAATTCATACTCTGTAGATCTAACTAGCATAACAATCCACTAATTATTTATATTTTTTCTAGCTGTTAAAAGTTGAAAATTGAAAATAACCCGTTTTTTTACATAGGTTTAATTAAATAATTCCGGTTTATAGCGGCAATCTTTCTAATCATAAAACAATTTTGTGTAATGTACGAAATAGAATTCTACCATCAGTAGCCACAAGTAATTTTTAAATCAAAAATACTTTCATAGTAGCCTTTAAATACTTGCAATTAAATCTTTCCAGTAAATATTTTTATCGCACTCTGATCGATTCACGTTACACGGAAATTTGATAATAACTAAAACAGAGATAAAGTTGAATGTTTACTTTACAAAAATCTAAAATTAAAAATTCCAGCCGCAACTATCACGGAAAGTTCACGTACCGTCAAATTTTATCTTTCAGAAATGGAATATGACGTCTCTGCAGAATTTATACTCTTATACTGTTATTAAGAAAAGCAATCATTTTTATAGACTAGAGTTTTTTTGTTTATATTATATTTATACAGATATGGCAGGCTATTTTTAATTCCCATTTTCTCCTACTGTTTTCAGTATGAATCAATAAAATAAATGATTATCGAATAATTTTAAATTAATTGGAATTTCTGTGTAGTGAATATTTTTCTAAATTTTAGACTTATTAGAATTACACATTATGATTTCAAATGCTATGGATTGTAACTCATGAATGACCTTACAGATCAAGACGAATGATCTAATTGAACAATTATTATAATTTTATTACCATTATTATATCATAATATTGTTATTTCAGATTTTCAATATTTTTATAGTATTTTCAAAACTCTTCATAAATTAAATTATTTAATATCTGTCCTGTTGACGATATTTAAGATGAAATAATAACTTCTTAAAGTAAAGACAAACAAGGCAAAATTAAAATTATGTGTATCAATAAATATATATCTATATATATATCATACTGAGTTTTAACTCTATTTGAATTTTATCTGTCTTTTAAGATAGATTGACCTATGGAGCGATTGTGATCTTTTTAGCGAATAGTCAAGAGTCCATGGACCGGATGGAAACACCACTGTAAGGCAACCAAAAGAATTCGTCTAAATCCCACAAATTAACAACCAGGCATGGAGAAGGGAATATGGCGTTGTGGTGCTGATTTGAATCAATAGAAGTCAGCCTTGTTTTTGAAATCACGGCAAATATGCATCGCTTTCAATATCGTAATATTTCAGAGAGAGTAATGTGACTATGATGAATGGGAAATGCCACTTTCAACAGAATAACGGTCCGAAACAAACGACGAAGTTGGTAAAGAGGTGGCTGTAACAAAATGGGCTTTCGCTGATTTACTGGCCTTCTCAATCATTCTTGAGACTTATAGGCGGTAAAATTGTTTTACTTCATTGTTAATAAAATAGGGATAAATTACACAAAAATAAAATCAAAACATTCACAGGCTTAATAGCGTTTTACGCTAAAAAACGTTGTAAGTCATATTGACCTCAGATTATGGTATTAAGGGTATGAAATATGATTATGTACCTGGGGCAAAACCTCCTAGAAAATTTATGGACTATTCTGAAGAGAAGAGTTTGTAATCAGGTCTTTACTCCAAAATCTGATCCTATCAAAAAAGAATTCTAGATGACTAGACTCGAATTTCAATTGTATCTAGTTTAATATCATCTATGCCTAGATGACGGCTGCGTATAGCTAGGCGCAGTCCAAAATTTTTTGCACCCTGATGTATTTCTTTAAGAAAATTTAACTAACTACAAAAACTCTGACATTTGACAGCGTGTTGGGTTGACCGTCGGTGGGTAAGCCTTTTTCAAACAATGATCTTTGCCATTAATTTTAAATTATCCGTTATAAGATTGTGGTTTTATTTGAACTGACGCTTTGAGTGAAACATATCAAAAGAAGCAATTTTCCAGTTGGATTTTTAATACTATCTCCCACTGAACTTGTCCCGATAGCCGGGAAATTCGAGAAATTGCCAAAGTCGCAAATATGCATCAGGAGCAATTTTCCGATTTCCCGTGCATGTAAAGTGGGACGCATTCGAAAATAAACAAAAGCCGGAAAGGGTCGACGAGGAATCCCCCCGAGAAATGCCACAGTAATTTCGCCTTTACCTTGATTCATTGTCCTTAATCCCTTAAAAACTCTCTTAGCTCCTGGTCAGATTCGAAGAGAACGTGTATGTACACGAGGGTGTTGAATGTGTGCGAGGTGCATTTTCTCGCAGAGAAGAATTCACAACCGCACACACTTACACCACTCACATGAATGCACGTGACCGTGTACATGCACGAGTAAGCTTACGGACGAAAGGACCGCGAGTTCTCCCTGCACACCAACGTGAGCCCCTTTGGGTGGGACCGATCCGAGCCACTCACCCGTGCGCCGTTGCCAATCGACACTTTATCGTGTCTACCTGACTTCCAGGTGGACGTCCCCAGAATCCAGAAAATGCGGGAAATGCAAAGAAAACGGCGGGTGCAAAAATCCCTTAATTGAGTAAAGGGCAAGGAAACTAAGCCAGCAGAGGCAGCACCGATAAATCACCACCCACTTCACCCACCTCGTCCGACGGGCTGAGACTGCGAGACGCGGCACTACCGAGTCCCCTCAGTCCATGCACGTACACACGAGATTACGCACACTGCGCCCTGCACCGAGCATACACCTGCAGGTGGAAAAGCCAAACACTAGACCGATCCAATTGGAAAAACCACTGGCCGTGTAATCGACAGGCACGGCAGCGTTTTTCTCACAGGAACCCGACGATCAAAACACTGTCCCGGACGCTCAGCTGCGTGGCGACGCGTCCCCGTTGATTTCCAACGATTTTCGCCAAAAACACGGCTCGACAAATTTGTTGACAGCACTGACTGTCGCGAAATGCACTTTCCGTCCGATTCTGACAAGAGGCCCGCCGGCGGGGAGTTTTGGTTCTGTTGGTTGGCACTGGGAGCAAGTGTCAAAAGCTTTCCGCTGCGGCCAGTGTTCCACAGATGGCGCGGTTGCGAGCTGCCTGAGTCTTGGATCCTGGTGCATTCGCTGGAAGAAAGGGACATTTTGATATTTCCAATTGAAAGGAGCATTAATAGTCCCGTTATGTCGCCGTTACGAAGCCGTTTTTAACGGACATGAGCAGTTTATTTCGAAAGTGGCACGTGTTTAGTTTTTAACTGACTTCAGATCAAAAAATAACTTTTTCGCATATGATGAATAGAAAAAGTAATCTCAAGCGTCCTTCTCGGCAATAGCAAGTGCGAAGTATGCAAGATGTTGTATAGAGTTCTCAGTAAGAACTGTAAGTAAGCTTTCGCGGGAGGAACAATTTACGCATATTTTTCAACTCTCCACTTCCTAAGCTGTGCTGATGGTTCGCTAATTCAAGAATTACGCTTCAAACTTAAGAGCGAGTTTGCACAAATAACATAATAAAGCGCATAAAATGTAATTGGGGCGCAATTAGTTTAAAAGCAATATATTCTCGTGTAGCATGCATTTTATTGCATTATTTTTATTTTTTCTTCGGAACTACCACGAGAACTTTTCTTTCTTTCCCATTTCCTGACATTAAGTTTTTTGAAAAATATTTTCTTGTATATTATTGAATAAAAAGAGCTGTGGTATCTCGCTCGAAAAGACAAAAGTTGAATTCTACATCTGACCGATGCTACCCTCCAGTAGCATCGAGTGTTCTTCAGAGCAAACTAAAGAAAACTGAATTTGTAAATTCATATTTTTTTCCATAAACCGTCGCTATTCAAAAATTAAATTTTTATGTTACTGCGCGTCGTGCTGTTTCTACACGCATGTAAGAAATTGATGACACCAATAAAATTAGGACACTCACCTTTACACCGTTCACCTCTAACCCACGTATTGTCAGCGTCTTAAGCAATTTTCCCTTCGACCCAACGTTCAGGACATCTTCTCCTGCCCTTAGGAAAATCATCGCGCAAGGATAACGGATATTATGAGCAAAAGAAAACCCTTTTTGAATGCAAAGGAAGAATTCGAGGAGACATTCATCTTTCCCCAATCTGGTCAGCTCCCTGGGGATCTCGTCCCACTTCGAACGGGGTTGGCGGAATCCTGATAAAGCTTTAACAAAAAAATAAATAAATTTCAAGTTTGTGTCCCAAGGTACAAAGGATAATTTATGCGGAAGCACAACCGTTCCGGTACCGCATGAATAAGTTCGGGATGTATATCTTTTACCCAAGATGCTTGCACCACTCCCCGTAAGATCAGGCCTGAATCCATTCCGCTGACTAACATAGACAGATACGATAACAACACTTGAAATAGGATCTCGTCCTTATAAAATTTCCTACACTTTCTACGCGCCCCTTCTCTTGCTCCTGAGAAATATATCTACCTCCTGGTGGAGCTAAAGCCGCTGGGCTGTGTGGAATGTAACAATAAATCAACCAGAAGTTTGCGCTTTTCAGCCCCAACCAGCTGCTGTCCGAAAGTCATTTTGAGCACTCCCTGGACGTTGAACGATCCTTTTGTGTGTTTATGAGTTTCATCTAAACCCAGGCGTGGTCCAAAAAGCAAAAGGAGCAATATTTAATCTTTTACGTGGGCGTGATTATGGTGAAGGTAAAAGAAGCTGTGTAGAAAGGTAACCACATAAATCAAAACTACAAAGCAACTCTGGTGTTCAGTTCCTAAGAAATCGAATGCATCCAAAGACCGGAAAAGTGGAGATGGAAGTAGTCTTGCCCTTCCTTAGCCCCGTTGCAGTGAACCTAGCAGGAAGGTGCAATTCCACAATTTCACGGGCTATACCGAGAGCTCCAACGAACTCCCTAGAACAGTCATATTCGAAACATTGTAAGATATTCAAGTCAAGTACCCTGACGGCAGTCGACTCACCTGTTGCGGAATGGCCTTCATGATTTATCGCGCAGATTTGATGAAAAATTACGGGGCAAGGTGTGAATCAAGTTATTCGAAGGCCAGTAAATCACAACTTCCCGCTCTCCCTGTGGACCCCGAAGACGGCGCGGCGCAATGGTATAGAAACGGAAGATGCAATAGACCTCAACGAGCCGAGCATGAAAGATTTCGTTCGTTAGATGGAGCTCCGGAAGAAGAAGCTCTATGCCGGGTGGAAATTGGTCATCCGCAGTATCCACTCGCGTGGTCTAGGAAAAGTAATAGAATCTGACGGTTGCATCAAAGTCGTGTACGGGGGATAAATCGGATCCTGAATCCCTGAGAACTTCCCGAGCGGACGTGGATTTGTAGTTCTTCTAGGAACTATTTAAAAAAATGAAATTAGCACCTGACTTCTTAATAAGGAATTGCGAGAGCACTTACAGGGAATATTTATATTGTAGTAGGAAATAAGATAGACTATTCTTCAGACATAATACTGTCCATGTTACTTCCATTACACATTAAAAAAAAAAAAAAAAAAAAACTGAAAATCAGATGAACCGTTTTGGCGAGAAGTAATAAAGAACTAACACACATACGTGTATAAGAAAGTCCTTGCTTCAAACTCTGGTCCTTTGTGCTCATGGAGCTTCAAAAATGTCATATTATCCAAATTAAATAGCCCAAAATAATGCTTGAAGGACAGAAAAAAGGACTGAAAACACCGTAAAATTCGCGCTCCACCTGTGAGCCACCAAAATTGAGTGCTGTTACTTCTTACACAAGACTCTTTTACAAGCTTAAACAGTTCAGGTGCGGATAATTTCATAAAAATTTCAATTCCATCCTAACGTGAACTAGGAACAGTCGAGTGTCCATAATTTATTAAAATCGGTTACAGCCCATTACCCGCTGTCTCCTAAATCTGGTACACTTTAGACTCACTTTCTCGCACTAAAAACTCAAAACAAGGTTTTATCAGAGGAGCCTGTCCCCAATGGGCACACCAAATGACATAGCGGGGAGCGTGGAGCCTACAATATTGTGGCGCCCTGCCGGCTGAAGGCTGTGACTCGTGAGCCGGACCGGCCAGCGATATCTTTATGTTCATTTAAACGCAAATTTGGCTTTACGCCTCCATCCATCCGATTCTCCCGTCGACCCAGCTCGACCCCGACAGTGGGTGCAGACTCCCAGTTAGCCTTGCCCTTCTTCGGTTTTACGGGAAAACCAGGTGCAGGAGTGAGTTAAAGCCACTGCTAAAAATCCAGAAAGCATCAAATAACAAATTTTCATTTCGTTCATCGAGCTCCACACCTTTCCACTTCAGCAGATCTAATGAGGTGAAGTCCCTGGATTACACAGAATCCGTTTTATCCAATCTAAATCAGTCGTAGGCGCAGATTAGCATAATTTCCACTAGTTCACACTGTTAATTGCGTATAGGTCATCAACGCAAGTGCGAAATTAGAAATAAAGAGAAAAAAACACGCTATCATAAAATTGCTGTTTAACTCCCGAGGTGGAAAGTTTACTTCTACAATTAATTGAACATACTAGTTCTAGAATTATTAAGCGCTCTCGTGGGCTGGAATCAATTGCCACTTTTGCATTACTTCAGACTAGTTAAGTAAATCTGATGACACTAGAGAAACTAGTATATGAAAAAGGTGTGTTCTCATAGCTGCTATTGCATTTCCTTACTTCCTGTTCCAACTCAATAAACATTTTCAATATGCCTTGCCTTTAACCGCATACTTTAAGATTTCTTTAATCTTTGTCAGATAGTGGGATTGAACCTACAACTCCGACGTGAAGGATCATTCACGTTCACCAAACTATGGATTTTTTCTTTAAATAATAAGGCACAATAACGCATCATTAAAAATATCTTATTATTTACTCCATTAGACTAATTCCTATCTGAATGAAAATACCCCAATGTAAAATTGCGTTCAAAAGAGTTCATTGGTTTAGATTTACACCCTACAGCACGTACGTAACACAATACTATCTTTCTCTTTATCGTCGTCAAAACACCTGGTTTAAAATATGAGATATTTATCTTAGACAATTTACCAAATACTCGAAGTGGTGTTTAAATCCTAATATTACTCATCTGGAAAATAGTCCATTATTAAATCGTGACTAATCATGGCTTTGGGATTTCTTTAGTTTTTATAGACTTGTACAATATTTAGGAAAACACTGGAAATTCCAAAATCTTTGTAATTACTTAAAATTCTCGGTTCTGGAGAAATCGATTTAATTAGTACAAGTGCAACAGAGTATTTTTTTTTTTATAAAAGTAGATCCTGAGTAAAACTCCTTGCATCCAATTTTACACAAATTTTATTTAAATTTCCTATAGAAACATTATGCTAGTGGTTAGTTGCAGAAATCAATCTCGTTGTAATTTCAGCAATGCTCGGATTCTCCACGGTGCTGGATTTTGAGGGCCAGACTTCAGCCCAACAGGAAGGACTACGGAATCTTCTTTCCCAAGACTTTCCTTAAGTGCAGACTCAAAAATGTGTACGGGGAATAATTGATTTGGCCTTGTTATATAAAACTGAATTTCTTCGAAATTCACAAAACATTCTTGGCTTAAAAGACTCTTCCATTTTGCCGATGCAAACAAACCCTTGTTGCTTTGAAATTCCCCGAAACAAGGACATTGCCAGGAGAATGGGACATTTTCCCTTCTTGATTACTTAATGTTTACTTTAAACGTTTAAACGTTTACTTACTTTACTTTAAACTTAATTACTTAATGTTTACATTTTCCCTTCTTAATTACTTAATGTTTACTTCTTTCTTATGTAAATTTGAGGCCGAAACCAAAGGGAATGAAGCATTTTCCACACCTTCAGTTTGATTTAGAAGGCATGTACATACAAGAAGTTTTAGGTGCATCCTCCAGATGCTTTTTTTCTGAACTTTGGGAATCCAAAAAAAATTAAAAAATGTAATGTAGTAATGCTATTCAAAATGCAGTTAAATTCATCTAGCTCCAAACTACCCAATAGTTTTGGAAATAAAGCAATTCGGAGTTTCTTTATAATACTTCTGAAAAAATTTTAATTTAACTAAATATTTAATTTTTTGTATATACAAAGATAATTTATAATTTCATTCACAAAATATTACAAATTGAAGTGTGGAATTTTCCTTTAGCAAAAAAAATTAAAAATCACTTTTTTACTTCTACTAGTATAAAAAATACAAGCTTTACCTATCTAAAATACTTTAAATAACGAAAACATTCCTCTTATAAAATAAATGCGGGGAAACTGCTAATTTAAACTTAATTTTAAATTGTGGTTAATTCGAATTTGAAATAAATATATATCCAACGATTTTTAAAAATATTATGTATTTAATAGATTTTTTTAAAAGTTCTAAACAAACGAAAAAACTAAATTTAATCATACTTTTAGTAACCTGTAAAAATAAATCCAACATTAAGTTATGTATACCTTCAGATTTTTCTTCTTTTTAAACCATTTGGTAAGAGCGAAAATATTTTTCATTTTAAAAATTCCTTAAACACATCTATATGTGAACTCCAAACTGCGTTAATCTGGTTTTAGTTGGTCAACTTCCTTGAAAGTGAATTCACTATCTCTGCCCTTCACGTCCCACACTGCCTGACAGACAGAATCAGAAGCCATATCACTTCTTCAATGTTCCTCAAGCGTGCTTGCCCGCAATGGCCACAAATGGAAATCGTATCTACCAGCATATATGGTCAAATAAGTGTCCAGCTGAATCCAGTAAGCCGTGGGCTTGGACAACCTCATCCACTTCCAGAGGAGTGCACCAGGAGCTTCCGGAGCGCCAGGAAGACAGATAATTACTGCAAGTGATCACTTAATATTTACTGGGCCAATGGCACATCAAAGGAATATTAAATTTACGCATTTTAAATAGCCGTCGTCCATGCAGGTTCCTGCAAACTTGAAAATTGGATTTTGAACTTGGGCTGCTTAGACTGCTCCTGCTATCCAAAAGCGGCCCCGGGGCGGTTTTCTGAGCAAATACATTCAAATTGCTTCCGACGAAGAAAACTAAATTCTGACGACAACGAAGACGACGGAAAAGAAGGTACGTGGAGTCTGCTCGAGGCCAATGAAAGAACCCAGTACTCGTATACAACTTTAGCTCCCTCAATTATGGAATGTGGAGGGCATAAAGTTACGTCGTTAGCCGCAAAATGTCTGGCTCAGGTCTTCAGACATGGTCCATCTGATATTCAAATTGTGGCAACTTTCGTAGAAGACTTTAAGTGGCTCATATATTAAAGAACAGAGATTCTCAGGGAGGTGGGTGCAAGGATAAGATTGCAATAATCTGGTGAAGGCAGTAGAGAGATTTTAGATTAAAGGGAAAACTTTATTAAAAGAAAGTTTGACTGCAAAATGGTAATACTTTCCACGCTGTAATTTTTACAGTTTGACTAATACGTCAGAACTTTTAGATTTTTAGATCTAGAATATTATAAGTGTAAATGTAAACGTCGAACGAAAGTCCATTAAAATCCAGATCAACAAGAGATAGAATCGTTCTACCAAAGATCGCCCCTAAAAATTGCCTAATTCGGTCTAGACTGAAAGGAGAACCGAAATGCTTTTCTATTGTTACTGCCATAGATAACGCTGCGCTCTGCCTTCAGTGATTACATATGCATTAAAATAATTACCGAAATTGACCTGGTTTCCACTTCCAGCACTTGGGCGACAGTCAATGAAGTAAAAGCCTTTCTTTTAGAATGAAGTCGCTTTCAAAATTGTAAGTCTATTAATTTTAAAATCGTTGAACAATACTAACTTAATTTGAATAAAGGGTTTACTGGACAACAGCTCTATGCATAATAACACCCATATTTTCAAATATCGTTTGGAAGATTTACAGAACATTTCGATATTCTTCAGTGTCTTTTACCCTTGACACCTTATAGTGAGTAGTTTACTTCCAAAAGTCATAGAATTAATTAAATTAAACTAATTAAATTCATGCGCTCTGTAGCTTGCATTGGAACACGACTTTTCCTGCTGTTACTATTTGTGAAATTTACAACGGGGAAAAGAATTGGGACATAAGCCAGGAGTACTTTGGCGAAAACCGTGATCATCGAATTGATGATTTTGTTGGTGATGTTGTGTTCTTTTTGGGCGAATGCGAAGCATGCTTTGATTGTGAAGAAATCAAATGTCCTATTGATTTGAACGAACTGATGAAAATCGTAAGTTATAGCGATTTTTGAATTTCAGTCGCGATCAACCTTATGGATATGAAAGTGTGTTCATTTGTTCGTTTATGTTTAAATCACGTTTTAGTAATTTACTTTAAGTTTTATTTTATAATTTTATTTGTTACTTTTATTTATTTATTTTTTTTTTTTGATAAAACTATGTAGATAATCAAAGTAACTTCTAAAATAAGTCTCATGTTTACTGTAACAAAAGTGAATATAAATAATTGTTTAGTGATATAAAAAACGTACATAATTATTCAAAAATAGAAAATTTTTATATGTAGAATTTTTCTTGCTCTGACCTCGATAGTTTCTTTGGCTTAGATGATAACAAAGTTACAGGAAAGTGCCAATTGTGAGTAAAAATATGAATTTCTGACAGAATTTTAATGCGTTACAATGTGTTAAAATTGAAAAACAAATTACAAAGATTGTTGTATTGTCGTGTCATTTAAATTCTGCTGCATATTATGCAAGGAAATAATAGCTTTAAATAGTTTCAAATAGAATAGATAATAGCAAATTATTAAATAATTAGTTAGTAAGTTTCATAATAAAAAAAACAATAATTCTTAAATCTGTAGAATAATTTATAATCCAATTGTACTTACCTTAACAAAAGTCGGTGCTGGCTTAGGTAGACCCTCACTCAATTTCGCAAATAAATACGTCGAATACAAAGCAATTACTGAATTAAGTACCTACCGTCAAAAGAAAACTTTTAAACGAAAGATATAATTAGCTATTTTTACTTTAAGTAAGAAAATGTCCATGCAACAATTACGTCTATTCTGGTTAAATTAAATATTAAAGGTCTTAACCTGAATAATTGCTTAAGTCATGTAATAACTAAATTTAATTATTTACTCAGTTCAGAGCACCATGTGAACAGCTTCTTAACAACTGTTCATGACTAGGGGAGTCATTTGACTGCTGTAGTAAATTTAGGCCACTTCGGACTGAGTATGGACTATGCTATTCCATCAATTCCGAACAAACCGAGTACGCAACAAAACACAAAACAAGGGACTGTTTTAATTAATTAAATTAATTTGAGTTTTATAGGCCGTTTGAATTACCATCATTCATAAATAATCGCGAAACAGGACCTGGACATTTGAAATTTTTTGTATCAGAAGATATTCAAGTCCATGTACACCCGAACAATGAAATACCCTTTATGATTTCTGAAGGCGGTATAGTAGAAACAGTTCTCTGGGGCTCGGAGAAACACCTCATTCTAAACGTTATTGAAATGACTAACGACGATAGTGTAAGAAGTTTCTCACCAGAACAGAGAAAATGCAAGTTTAGCTATGAAGTCGATGATACAGGTCGGAATATACATTCCTAGATTTATATACTTAAAATTTTTAAATGATTTACATACTTTCAGAAAGTCACTTCTATAAATACTACAGTTATTCTAGTTGCATGGTAGACTGTGTTAGAAAATAGAAGATATTTGCCACTGCACAACTCACTTTTTGTCTGATGTTAAAAATGGTACGATATTAATTTAAAAAGAAAATTTTTAATTCAAATGTACCCTTTCGCTGATTACCATAGATTCAATTTTTAAACAATGTGACCTCGAGGGTCTTAAATGCATCACTGAATACAACATGGTTTTTAATGAAGTCCGAAGGGATTGTGAGTGCTTCACGTCTTGCGAGGAGCCTGAATATAATCTGGTTTATATTTCTGGAGAGTAAGTCCTAGCAAATAAAGATACTTATTATTTTTTAATTACCACTATATACAAACTAGATCATCTAGTGTTATCGAAAAGAATGCAGTGATTATCTCAATGATTGACCTTCCAACGCAACGATACATAAGAAATGCAGTTAAAACAAGTTTGGATCTTATAAGTAAATAAGTTTTCTTTAAATCGTTTTTTAAGTAATTTGTGTGTTTTTATTTTCGAAAGTCTCAATCGGTGGAATTGCTGGACTATTTTTCGGAGCATCAGCCCTCAGCGTTATTGAAATAATTTACGTGTTTTGTATTGGATTCGAAGGACGTTTAAACAATTGGAAAGAAAAATATAAAAAATGGAAACAATGCAAAAGAAATAAATGCTTATTTTTCAGGAAAAATAAAAGTATTGAATATACAAAAATCAAATGAAAACCTTAAGCACTTTCATAATTGTAACAGCTTGTGTAATACAAAAAAAGATTGATCAATCTAAATAATTTGATATATGTGCATTTTGAAAGTTTCATTGATTTTATTATAATCTAATACATTCAAATTACAAGCTTTAATATTAATTTACTAAAGCTAAATAAAAGGAAAAATATATTTTTTATTTTAGAGTGTTTTAGAACTAAAAATTCGTAGGAGCGATATAATATTACATGATTTGAAACCTGATTTTCCAAGAATCTCTTCAGACAAATGTTTACCGCACTTTACATCGATAACATATTATTTCATTTGGCAGAAATAAAATTGTAAATTATAGTTACAAACTAAAACCCTGTTAGTATTGATATAAAATAATAAACATATATGAGAAATACAAAATTTTCCATCTCAAAAGTTGAACCAAATTCTTAGTTTGAGAAAATGAACTCTTTTTTAAAATATACAAATATTTTAGCTATTAGATAAGATGAGTATTTATTCAAGAAAATAAAAAAAAATTAAAAAATTTCAAATAAATAAATTTAATTTAATCCACGTAGTAATCAGTTGATCCTATTTTAGTTAATACGTCAAAATTTCGAGGACTGGCGGTTATCCTCATTTTTAATTCTGAAAATTTTTTCTTAAAAATTCCAATGTTTAATAGTTAAATCTTTGTGAAATTATTGTTAAATTTAATTTAAAAAAATGGATTTAACACTCGCATCGCATAATAAAAGTTACATAGGCAGCAGCGACGATGACGATTTTACAGATGAATCTGATGCATCTGATGAATCTGATGAATCAACCTCAACAGATGGCATATCCTTTGTGGTTGATATGCAGACTATACAACAGGAAGGATCAGTGTATCGCTTCGAGAAGCAGTCAGTTCTCACGCCATGGAGTGATGACTTATCGGGGGCCCGTATTGTTGCTGAGGGCTCACTTTCAGATGAACTTTACAGCCCGGATATTTTCAACTACAACATAGACGAAACAGAAGTTTATATTTCCGGTAGGCGTTAAATCTGGCCACTCTTTATTTCTACATGCTAGAAAATATTTATCTACCTACTTCAGAAACAAAACCCTCAACACCTGTGGAACGGTACGTTCAACTATGCTTTAAGTACCTGCAGATACCGATAAAAACAATTAGGAAAGTGTTTGAAAAGTCTGCAGCGATCAACTTAGCAGTAAGATACTAACACTTTGCATAGTGCAACCATTTTCGATCAGACGAATACCCCTCTAGCATTACAGAGCACAGACAGTCAACCTGCACTTCGTCTTCCAATGTCTAATGTCCTATCAGCGATTCATAACACGCATAGACCTAAGGAACAACCCGTTCGAGGCCAATGCGTGCGCTATGCTCTCAGAACTTATACGCCATTGCACCGTTTTGGTCAAATTGAATTTGGCTGACTGTAGGTAGATGAAATTCTTATACTATACTTCGACAAATAGCAACACTATTTCCATTTGATTTAAGTTCGTTGTTCATTTTAATTTACTAACCTTAGTTTGGCTGCATTTAGCATTTTTGAAAAACTCCGTGAACGTATAAAATCTTCTGGCCTTCTTCTTTTCGGAAAATTGCATTTACATTGTTAGTAATTTTATTTCAAAGGGTCATGCCTTGTTGCAAGGCGGAAACTATTTGTCTTGGCCATTTTCGCTTTTTTCCACCAAAGCTGTTAGTCACTTTATGAAAAAAACCTTGTTATATTTCACATTTTTACATTCTTTTATAAAAAAAAGATTTAACCAAATTTTATACAGCGGGTATTTTTTCCATTTCTTTTAAAAACCTGGTCTGAATTCCAAAGAACTAGAAAATTTCTTTAATACATGAAATTTTCTCGTCATTGATCGATCAGATTTTCAGAATTTTGACCCAAAGTAGCTGAAGTTCTACTAGACTAGACATGACCTCGTAATGCTTCTTTCTTTTGTCTGTTTTTAATCGGGCATAGTATAATATTGAATTTTATCGAAATTATTTATTTATAGTATAGGACCTAAGGGAGCTGAGTTGTTAGCAGAAGGAATAGAACGATCCTCAAGTCTAAAAGAAATAAACCTATCGGGATGTAATCTTCAAGATAAGGGTGGTGCTGTTGTGATAGCTGCTGTCACAGATAACGAAACCCTTAAAATTTTACATTTGCGACGAAATTCCTTACAAATAGAAACTGCTGTTGAACTAGAGAACATGTTCAATTTAAATCAAACACTTGAAGTTTTAGATTTACAGTGGAACGATTTCTATCCTGAAAAAGAAGCGTCCATGAAAATCATGAAGGGCTTACAAAAAAATACTAGTTTAAAATATTTAAATTTAGCATGGAATGGTTTAACTGGAAAGAGATTTGCATTAAGTGTGTATCGAGTTATAGCCAGAAACAAATCACTGACTAAATTATCATTGGAAAAAAATTATCTAACGTCGGAGATGACCAGAATTGCTAAAAGCATCCCAAAAAGCAAGGCGCTGAAAGAATTGAAAGTCGGTGGAAATCCGCTCACCCTTCAAAATTATAAGGAATTAATTGAGGCCACTCAATCAAGCAAAACGCTTAGTACTCTGCACTTGGGCATTGATACTTTGCTGAGTCATGAACTTTACGAGAAGGCGTTAGAAATCAACAGAGAGATTAAAGAATTGCATCCCGATGGGAAAGGAATTGTTTTCAAAGGGAAATTACTACCGAATCCTCCCGTTGAAACGAACTTCAGGACGATTATTGTTGATCGTGCTAAATTCCTTGCCCAAAAGCCGAAGCAGAAGAAACTTAAACGAAACATGGGTCACTTTATGCTCACTCTACGTGATCACCCTGAAGAATATATGAAGGAGGAAGATTTCTTAAGTCTGTTGGCACAATTCAAAGCTAAATTAGATGAAGATCTGATAGAACACTTCGTCCAAGAGTTTAGGGAAAAAATTAAAGTTGGAAAGCGTATGAGAAAGCGCACAGCTATAAAGAAAATGGCTGATTGCTACTTGGAAAGACATCCAACTGAACCTCCGCCACCTGCTCCACCAAAGAAGCCAAAGCCTCCGCCTCCGCCTCCGCCTAAGCCAAAGAAAAAGTGATGCGAATAAATAATAAATAATAAATATATAGTTACCCGTTTCGTGAATTCTATTATTTGTATTTATGTTTTGTGGACAAATTGTATATCGTAGAAATAAAATTGTAAATATAATTTAAAAGCAGATCTTACGGTCGTTTTTTAGTCATCGTAGAGAAAAGCATAGCAAACTTTTTGCAATATTCTTAAATAAAAATTGCTGCATTATTTTAAGCAGCCATTTTTTGCCAAAACATATTTTAATATTATAAATAATGACCTACAAAGACGATTGTGTTATGATATGACTGAATATTAGAATATTTTCAAAAAACATTGTTGCAATATCATCATTTTTAATTTTAGTATATTTCTTTAAGTACAGATAAAAGCCTTAGGTGTGATTAACCTGTAAAAAGGCCTATAACCTATCCACGAAAAATGAAAAATTTAAGAGATTTGCCTGCTTGTAATCTGTGTACACTTTTAATAGTACACTAACATTTTCCATACTCCATCAAAATTTAATATTATTTATTGAAGGCAAAGGAAAATGAGCATTTTAGGGGTAAACGTTTTTTTTCGCTTGAGATTACGCTTGCGCTGTTACGGCGGAGTAGCGACAAAGTAAACTACGCGTAACGCTCTTATATCTAACAGGGAGGTTCTAAGGGTGCAGGCCATGTATATTTTTGCTGATAAATAAGCAAACTGTTTGTATATACATGAAAATATGTCTGCCGTTCAAAAATTACATCTCTATATGAGCCGTTTATTTTGGAAGTGGGCCAAGGCCATTTTCTCGCCAAATTATATTTTACACTGTTTTGACTTTCGTTGAACATGAACGTTGACGAAGTCAATAAAAAGTGGAAATTACTTGAAAAATGGACTTGCCCCACTTTCAATATAAACGACTCATGTCAGAACTTACGCAATTAAATTATAAATAAATTTATAATAATTTTATGCGATTATTTACATATCCACGGTGACTTCATCAATGGAAAACGAACTTCCAAATATGTGCTTTTTTTTATAGAGTCTAACTAAAGTTTTTTAATTACAAAGCCATTGGATCACTGATCATTCTGTGGAAATACACGCCTATTCGAATTAAAATCGAAGTCGTTCAATTGCTTAATTACCTTCTGAACTGGTGCCTGCCATCACCTTTCATCATAAAGAGTTAAGACGTTCCTAAGATTAGATTGGATTACTTTCCCTACTAGTCTAATAGAAATTAAAAATAAGATTGACAACTGCTAGTTCAACAGTAAATCTTTATTTATGGAATAAGTTTTTAATTGGCAATTATTACAAAAAAGAGGAAATTTCTCTAACCGAAGCTCCTACGTAATATAAGATCTCCGAGCACCTATACGTTTGTTGTTTCAAATTGGCCTAAAATAACGAAATAATAATTTTTCTACGGCGTCCGCCTATAGTTACAAAGAATGGCAAAAAATAATATTAAATACGTTGCGTGTATCGATTGCATCACGTGGATTTATTTTTATTCGGCAAAAGTTCGAACTTTGAACGAATTATTACAACCTAGAGCAGTGTGAGCATGTCGATCCCCTAACTAATGGGCATCCTTTGGGGCGATTGCATCGGGACCTCGCCCATGATCGGGGCCGGAGACAGAAATTGCAGTAAGGTCTCAGTGTACTTCGGGAGGTACACGTAGCTGGAGAACGTGATCAGGCAGACGATGACGATTACGAATCCATCTGAAAGAGGTTTAATTAGCGGCCAATTAGCACACGGCTAAGTTAATCTACTAATTAATTTCCGCTCCCAGGGCTCGAACATGTAGATACAGGTCACCAGTTCGTAGTGCAGGTAGAGATAAGCGAGCCACTTCTTGAGCACGTCCAGCATGGTGATGGCGGTTAGCGTTCTGCGATTAAGTACCGAGCCAATATGATCTTGTTTAGCTAGACTATTGTTGGAGTCAATATATTCTACAATAGATCAAGAAGTAACGAGCCCGAATTAAGCGAATCACCAGTCGACTTGTTTACTTCCAGCCCGTGTTGTGGCAGCGCGAACTGTCACTAGTTCACATTGAATGCGGTACAAGATTCGTCGGCGAGATGGAATAGTGAGCAACTTTGCGCATGCCCTGACATCTGATTGAATATATTTTAACAAATCCTTTTAGTCAGGATTTCTACTTCCAGTTGGTTTGAAACTCTAATTACGTGTTTCTCAAACTCGAGTTTTTCAAATCGCGGCTTTTCAAAATCTATCAAAGTGCAAAAATGTCGTTGAACGAAGGATTTTTTATTTACTCCACAGTACTTTGTTATTAGCGAAGCACAAGCGAATTTTTCATTTATAATGAAAAAACCTTTCAACTTTAAACGTTCGCTATTCGTTAAATAAAAATTTAATTAAAACTCCACCCTCCCGCAAAAAAATTTTTATTACAATGCGTCTCAAGGAAAAATATTTCTATGAGGGTAAACAAAAGGGGAGATAAAGATACTATTTTTGAGTTTTTGTCTGTACGCTGGACGAATTTTGATGAATTTTGGCACAGTAGTCGTTCATAAGTTCCTATGGGATAATTTTCATTAGAAACACTAAAATTTCAGAATTGAATTTAGCGAGTCTTTGGCTCTAACTTGGATATTTTTGATATCGTTCACGATTGTTTTCGTTTTCTGAACTCAAAAGGCGCTCTTCAATTTGATACCCCATTAGTCGGCGTCCACGGGGTTCGAAATTTCAACATTAGCCCTTTCTTGGCAGAATTGAAACATGCGGAAAATGCGAATTTTACCTAATTATGAACAATTATGACATTCTTTCGTAGCATTAAGTAAAATTCATTACAGAAAGATCTTTTACAAAAATTAAAATATTAAACTAATCTATTTATAAATAAAATTCGAAAATTACCGAGGCTATTTTGACCCCTGCTCTTTTATAAAATGAGAAGTCCACGTGTACTCTTGACACACACACACAATCATAGGGAAAAGATTTTTTCAAGAAACGCATTTATTAAGGGAAAATGCCCCTGATGACTCAATGATTCAAAAGTTTGGTGTTTTTTGGAAACAAAATTTACAAGAACTTTTATTTTATTAGTTTAGAATCTTTATAAAAACAAGCGCGAAATTCTATTTCTACTTGAAACCATTTAATATTTCCTAATGTAAAGATTTACGCAAGACCTGAAACCTGAACTGCGCGAATAGAAATCGAATGACTCCTTAACCCTCAGCTACACTGGCGAAATTTGGCCACGCAACTACATCCGCGGGATCCATTTGTACCGCAAGCTAAATCTACAATTCCTAACACTATTTTTTGTAATGAGTGACTCAAAACAATTAAAACTAAAACGACAAAGTCGCTTGCAAAGTCCTGTACCCACTGGTGTAGCCGAAGGTTAGAAGGTAAATTTCCTGCTGGGATTTCACGAGGGGGAACAAAGGCATGTTTTCTTCTACGACTGGATGATGACGTATTTCCCCAAAAATCTTGCGTGTCGAAACGAGTTCTACGCAGTAAGCCTGCGTTTCTGCATTCCTACTGCTTACTTTGCCATCTCTTACTATTCATCCTTTTTTCATCAATGAAGTGACCAATGCTAAAACCAATTTCTCGGGTGATAGCTTCTTTTATTTTCATACATTTCGAGAATAAAAGAATTTAGTAAGGATCAAAGTTCCAAAAGGACCTGTAGGAGATGGGTAAGTTTTTCTTATTTATGGTAGACTGCAAATACCAAACCTTGTCCTCCCATATAACAAAAAAACATTAATGAAAATATTTAAATTTTTATTTATTTATTTATTTACTTTCTCTTCTGAAATAATTTTAATCATTTCAAAACAATATCTGAACTTTTTGAGTATTAAAAGTACAAACAATTAAATTCAATTTAATCTAAACCACGAATGGATCTTACAGTCAGACTTTTATTTTTAAATATTTCATTCCGTTTATTTTTAATTATATAAAAAATAAAAAATATATATAATCAAACCGAAAATTCGACATGTACATAATTTCAAAAAATTCTCCTTAATTGCTAAAGTGTTTCTGTTACTTGCGGTAGAAATAAATTAAGTACTTAGTACTGATCAAAATGTTCCTCTATCTCTAAATGCTAATGCACAAGCATATTGTCGCATTTTATTTACAAGAGGTATAGTAATTAAAAAAATAGAATTACAACTGCTTTTCAAAAACACTCCTATTGCATTCAGTACCCAGGATTTGTTACTATTTGTAGGGGCAAGAAGTGTAGTAGTGGTTGGATTTTAATCAGTCGTGCTATTTTCGTTATTATTCCGTTCTATTTATAATTATTTACATACTTGAACTGATTCGAATTGCTTATTTCACTAACCTGCCTTCTCTTTAGTGAACTTAAGAAGGTAAGTTATTTGTATTCATCTTATAGATACGTTTTAGTTTTACTGTATTGAGTGTTTTGTCAACATTTTCGCTTTTTACACTTTGTTATCATTTTGAATACCGTTAAACCCACACATTTTATTTATTTTTTCATATCACAAAAGTGTTTAATTTATTCTTACTTATTTGCTACTACCCAAAATCAAAATATTCGTCATATCTTTTTTTATTACC
The DNA here is from genome assembly GCA_001932985.1 of Proctacanthus coquilletti. Taxonomy (NCBI): domain Eukaryota; kingdom Metazoa; phylum Arthropoda; class Insecta; order Diptera; family Asilidae; genus Proctacanthus; species Proctacanthus coquilletti. Next base: position 298,551 of record MNCL01000112.1, read on the forward strand.
TCTTTATTTCGAGTCTAAATTTAAAATTATTGTATAAGTTAATTTTGGTTTGTAAAATGTTCTGAGTCTGAGAAGAATTTGTCAGCTATTTTTAAATAACGAAATTAAAGATTTTTTAAATATTTTGATTTTCGGTAATATCATACTTTACATATTTTCGGAAAAGTTACTGGTTATATTTAAAAATTAAATTCTGAATGGCAGAAATACGATTTATTTACATTTTTTGTACACAATAGCTTAGTAGTGTATCGTATTAAACATTCTAAAAAAAAGTCGTAAAGAGAAATCTTACTGAAGCACAACTCGCAATGTTTATAAAATTAAATTACTTATATACGAAAATTTTCTCGCCTATTGCAACTTAAGCTATAAATACTTAAAAACGAAAACTCCGATTTAATTACTTACACTAAATACAAAGCTAATCAATTAATATCACACTCTACCGTCAATTATTTAATTTTTATTTTTGTTTACTTATGTTCTTTTAAATTTTATTGTTACAATTTTATAGACAAAAGTATAAATTCTTCTGCTCGATCTTAATTTTAAACAAATGTTTTTAAAATTTTTTGACGGAATGTAATACAATTAAAGATATATTGCAGTTCGGGTCGTAATAAAACACTTTTTTTATAATTTTTCTTTTTAATTATGGCAAATGATGAGAGATTTTTTGAAATAATATTTCGTGGATAAAATTGGCGTTAAAAACAAGCAGTAAAAATTAAAAGAAATGATTCAAAATAATTTTGTTGGATTAGATTAAAAAATTTATTTAAAAAACGGTCTGGAATTAAAATTAGCTTCAAGATTTTGTTTTAAAATTTCAAAAATTATTTGTAAGATAGTACAACTTAAGAAACACATGAAAGCCAATTAAACGCCACAAACAAAATTTTCTTCTAAAATGATATACTTTTAAGGATGCATGAAACTGAAAATAATAAATAAAAATAAACAAACAGTAAAATAAAATTGCACAGTCATAAGAGAAATCAAAAAGATAAAATAAAATACATTGCAAAGGCAAGACTTCACAGTTAACACTAAACAGAATACGCCCATAGGGCACTCGCATTGAATCCTTAAAGCTATTCTGTCCTAAGGCTTCCTAGACTAAAAAGCTATTTACACTCACTTCATACGTAGCGTGTCTACTGAACTATAAAATAAATAAACAAACAAAAACATTTTTACACAACGCCCTACAACACTAAGGAAACAAGAAAACATTTAGACTACCTACTGCTGGGACACCCGCTTACACGTGGACAGTCAGAATATCGGAGTCGGCCACGGGAGGCATCGACTTGCAATTGATTGACCTTTTACCGAAGTCCTTCTGGGGACTCTCGATTGATCCGACGGTGTTTTTGCGCATATCCGCGTTTTGCGTCTTGTGCAGGAGCATCTGCGAACTTCGCTTTTGTTGCACCTTTGGATTTTCAATATCCTTATCAAAATCGGCTTCGCAAGAAGGATACAGCGGTTGCGACCTGTGTAGAGCACTTGGCCCGGCTAAGGACGATACTGTTGCCACTTCTGGTGACGGATTTAAGCTAAGCTCCATAGCTCCTCGAAGGGAACTTGAACTCCCCTTGAGAGGATTCGCATACCTTCGGAGGTTTTCCTCATTTTGTAAATTGTTTGACTTTTCTTCATCGTGGCGGGAGGTGTCTATAGAGGGAGAAAGATTAGCCCCCGAGCCAGATCGTATCGATATCCTTTGCCGCCAGAAAAGCGCTAAAAATATGCCAAATCCTACTGCTACTATAGCAGCTCCGCACAAAATACCTATAAGTAGTCCAGGACCATTTCCTTCATTTGATATCAATGCTGTTTCCACTTTGACCTCAAGCACTGACACAAGTGGAACCAGCTCGGGTTGGCTAAAATTATAATTGTTTCCTCCACTATGTCGCGAAAGAAGCTCACTCATTAGTCTGACGCTTAACGAGAGCTCAGACAGTTCTTTTTTCGATGACGACTGGAAATTACACACGCATTGAAATAATTATCTACTTAAATTGATATTGCTTACCATTGTAACCTCAACGGTATCATTCGACCCCGATTTTATATCACATAAAATTATCAACTGTGCTTTGGAGGAAGGATGTTTTACTAGCCGAGCTGCCAACAGTGACCTTAGCGTTGAACAGATGCCCTCCACAGATGTTCCCAAAGCAAGACGTTTTGATTCTAGTAATATCGAAATTCTGGCGCAGTTATCGTTTAGAACTGCTTGATTGGGCCAACAGTCCGGAGGGGCAGGCAGTTTTGGAGGAGCGACACGTTTCGAAGGCTCCAGAGCTCTGCAGTCCCCTCTGGGTTCACAAGGAGGAGCTAAACAGGATTCTCGCAATGAGGGTACACATACCTGATTAATAAAATTTAAAAAAAGTTTAGATTTAATTTTGATTTTGTATTTTAGTAAATTGCATAGACTAAAATGTACCTCATGACTTTTACAAGAGCTCGTTGAATTTTCCGACGTGCTCAAGCAATTCGGCAATCCACACCATAAGTTCGTACACTTAGGTCTGCCGTTCTCGCAAATACATGCATTACACGTTTCCTTTTCACGCTTGCTTAGCGTCCTAGTCGTATTTTGCGGCTCCTTTCCAGAGCCCAGTGGATTGTAGGGTGATAGTGTTGTCGTGTTTAAACAAACCGAATCTGGATCTGAAAGCACTAACATACAAATATTACTTATTTGTCCTTATAGCGCTGTTGTTGATACGTACAAATTTCGCACCGCATTCCCTGCCTGCCTGGAGGGCATATGCAGGTAAATCCTCCAATGCCATCTTGGCATGTAGCACCACCTAGGCAGGGCTGTGGGGAACATTCGTTCACATTAATCCGGCAATCAGGGCCCGAGAATCCTTGGGCACAGAGGCACCGAAACCAGCCTGGCCCTGATTCGCAAGTGCCGCCATTGTGGCACGGCTGCCCTTGACATTGGTCAATGGGCTCCGCACAAAACTGACCACCCCAACCTGAAGTGCATCTGCACTGAGATATTCCACTTACGGGAACACAGGAACCTCCATTAAGACATTGTCCTGGATAGCATTGCGTTGCCCTCTCCGTACAGATTTTTCCTAATATGGGTATGATTTGTGTAATATCCATAATACAAATTAGGAATGGGGATTTTGTGATTAAAAAGGCTTTCGTTTCCTCCATAAACTAAACGCTTTTATTTTACGCATATTAATTTGAAAATAAATTATTAATGTTTAAAATAAAAAAATAGTAAAAAATAAATGTAGGTCTCTAAAATTAGTATATATGTGGATAGCAAGAAAAATACTTTGAGGGTCTCAGACTTAGCTTCCAACATTCCTGATATTTTAAGTTCTATTGCACTATTGGAATGTATGTGAATTGATAAACTTGCTCATTATGACGAATTTCAGCTTAATGCGTAGTTCTGGAATTAGTTGAATTGAAGTTTTAATTCTTAGGAATCCTTCCCGCCATTTTTGCAAGTGATTAAAAATCTCTACGGACAGGTAGATACAATAACAAGATCAGATTAGAATCCGCGCACACGATTAGGAATTTAATTAAAATATTTCGATATTGTGTGTCTGAGTTTTTATTTCGCCAAATGAGCAGGTCGAGATTCGATTAATATGATACTCGTCTCTGAAGGTGGAAAGGCGGAGGAGGAGGAGGACTGAGGTTGGGAAAAATAAGCCGAGATGGAGAGAAGATTTGAGTATTTACCTGTCCAACCTGAGACGCATTCACATGTAAAGTCGCCGTCGCCATCCAGGCAGATGCCGCCGTTCTTGCACGGATTCGGAGAACATTCATTGAGATCTGTAAATAGGAGAGGATGCCGGTGTAGAATTTTAATTGGAAAATCTGTTAAAATGCCCTTTTGAAAAAATAGCAGGTGATTAAGTTACTTGGACTTACTGTGTTCGCAATAGAGACCGGTGTAGCCCGAGTGGCACTGGCAGTGCAGTCCGTTCTCGGTCGACTCGCATTTTCCATGGCCACTGCACGGCGTCGACTTAGCCGTCTCATTGTTGGGTGCCGAGCATCCATCTGAAAAAAAATAATGACAAAATAAAACGAGAAATGTTTAATGAAAAATGAATAATAAGAATTAGCACCACCGACAAGGGATAATTTTTCTAAGCCCTGGTTTGATTCCGATCCGAATTAAACCTGCGTGACTGCATTTCGAAACAGGGTTTCTGGAGCAGGGCGGCCGTGCTCGGACCGAGGTATCTTCTTTTATTACACTACATCCCTTCGTGGTTTTATTTTGATTTTTGCAACATGCAAAAATTAGCGAAGGGCCCTTACTGGGCTACCTCCCGCTGGTGCTACAAAATGAAACGCCGACGATTCACGTAATAAATTCGTTGCCGTGCTCCTCCTGGTAGAGCCCACCAAAAAAACATTGCAAAAATGTAAAAATGAAGAATTTATGAAAGGGAAAAAATTATTTCGCTAAATGGAGCCAATCTGCGACCGGGTCCCGTGTTGTCGTTCGTATCCGTTTCTTTTTTTTATTTTGGAGACGATCAATTTCAGCTTGTTGAAATTTGAGCAGGTTAAGAGTCGGCTATTCGTTTACCAGGTGACAGCGACCGTCGTGTTAAAAAGGTAGCACGACCGTGATAAATGCTGCGAACGTCCATTTTTAAGAGGAATTCTCCTTTTTTGACATTTTAGTGGCCGTTTCCCGCGGTCCACGATGCGGGGTGAATAGGTTCTTCAATGAAACAAAAATTTCAGCTCGCCGAGTGGGTTGCGGCTAATGGATTTACATAAATATTAACGGTAATGACAGCAGGTGTTTAGTAAAATATTGTCTAAACATCTGACATAAATGTAAAATGATAACCGGGCACGTTATCAGAGTTAAATAAATCGATTTATCAAGTTTTAGCAATAGATTTCGAGATTTGGTTCAATTATTTAATTAATGCGGTGATTAAAAGGAATTTAATTATAGCTTTATATATATGTGTTATATTATTACTATAATTTAAAATATAATATTTTTATCCCAACAATTTTTTATTTAAAGTTTAGAACTTTAAGTTTTGTAAAAGGTCTTTCTGTAGTGAATTTTACTTAATACTACGAAAAAATATCATAATTGTTCATAATTAGGTAAAATTCGCATTTTTCGCATGATTGAATTTCAATTTCGAGCGTTACAATTTCTTGCGCGTGGCGTCCATTTTCATTTAGCGTCGGAAAAAGGGCATGTCAAATTTTCGAGAAGTATGTCGAGACAATGATTTTTGTGGGTCGAAATTTCGAACCTCGTGGACCTAGATAAACGGGGTATTATATTGACGAGCGTCCCTGACCTTACACAATAACAATCAACAACTGGATAAAAGAAATACCCAAGTTAGAGCCAAAAAACTTATAAAGACTTTGACTTTTAAGAAAAAATCATTTCGTTTTTGATCTGTTTATAGGCCGGGCCGTTTTAAATGGATTAATAAGTTCAATAAAAGTGTTAAAACGCTAAGATGTGCAAAGGAATAAATTTCATTTTATTTTCATCAAAATTTAATCGAACTCCTTCAAACGATACCCCCTTACCACAATCAGAAAATTTTTTCGAGAGACCAACACTCAAGCTACTTATCAACACACAGGTCCTAATAGTATTCCAAAATTTAATGCTCGAGCAGACAAAACCTTAATATAAAAATACACTAACTTCTAATGCACTTTCCGACCAATAATAAAATAAAGAACAATGGACTCAAAATAATAGAAGTAGATACTAAAACATAAAAACCCCCTTATATAAGGATTTTACGCTATTTTGACGTGGATTTAAACATTTTTTTTAGAATTGCTTCTACGCTTTTACGCGTGTTTTTATAACATCAACATTAACAAAATGAACCGTCCATTCGAATCGAAAGGTCTAATGAATTTACTCAATCCAGAAAGAAATCCGATATGCTTCTTCGGCAGCAGACAGGTGTTTTTCTAAAGTTAGAAGTTTCCCACAATTGCGCAATTTATACCAATTTTGTAACAATTACTGTGCAATCAATTCCTGCCTATCTTTGTTGTCTACTGTAGTATTATGCGTTTTCTACCTCTGTTGTTTCCAATCAAAAATAATTAAAATTGCAGCAGCAACTTGTGACCGCCGTTTAGCCTTTAAACTTCTTCATTACATCCCGTGTACAGCGAGTCCGTTACAGACATTTAATTAAAGGCGAGCCAACACTAACGGGGATGGTAGAGGATGGCAATAAAAGGTAGAGGATGGCTAATCCGTTGGTCAACAAATCTCATGGCTAAGCATCCTCAAATTCGACTCCTCGGTGAACATGATAAACAAGTTTTGCGACGTTGCCCGTCGTGTCTTAGTCACTAGGAATCGCTAGTAACAACTGAGGCCAAAGCATGCAACCCGAGATCGCCGCCAAGGAACGCGAATTAATCCCGCGACCGCGTCCAGTATATTGGCGCGGCTGGCGCGTCTACCTGGCCAGATCGCCTGACCGATAAATGAGATTTCTGACGCTGGTCAGCTCATTAATTTATTCATTGTAGCGAGTCGCCAATAAATTTGTTCAAATCGATGTTTTCTGTTGATAGCAGCACGTACACTTCCAGCCTCCTTGTTGTGGCTCTCCTCTGAGAGTGTTAGATCTCGCCAAGGATGCCACGAAAATTAACTGCATATATGTGGCCACCGGCTTCAACATGATCGTCTTAAGGCGATGCCTGAGACGCTGGTGGACTACGGATTCTGAACACCGAATGGCGGATAGCGTGCAAGACCGATGAACACACAGAGGCTAGCCCACAGTCTTGCATGCTCGAGATTGATATTTGTCCAGAGGTCTATGCCAAGCGTCCAGTCCGGAGTCTCCGCGGGATCTGAACTATATGATGTCACCAAAACGATCAAAAATTGCGCCAGAAATGGACACTTCCACTGGTTGGTGTAGGTTATTCCTACCTGCGCGATATGCATTCTTTTAAACGATTGCAGTGAAGGAGGTAATTCGCGAATTTTTATCGCACCATTTGCATATTTTAATTAAGCTAAGTTATGACAGTAGTTCTTTTGATTCCTAAACTGTACGGAACCAGTGTGCATTATTGACGAAATCCACTTTAAAAAACGATAATCACCTGTGAATAATGTGCCCGACATGTGCTGCGGATAAAAGCGATCCTTGCGGGATACGAATTCATTTCTTCTTTAAATATTAAAATAAATTCTTCTCAAATTCCGTTATCATTGTACCAATGAAATTTTTAGTGCGGACATTTCCACTTATGTCACATTTGGAAAAAATGTGAAGGCGTTAATAATAGTTGTTTTTCTTTTTTGCATTGATGTAATTTTATCCGAGCATCGTAAGAGGAAACGTTTTAATTTTTAGTGGCGAAAAAATTATTAATATCATAATTTGTTCGGAGAGGCACAGCAAGAGCATACCAATTGAACATTAAAATAAATTTCATTTAGAAACGAAGATTTCCGCTGAAGGGAAATTAATAATGATTACAATATGAACACTGTGAAATCAGTTTTAGAAATTTAAAGATGCAAACAAGATTTCATTGAATGAAAAGACATTTAAATATTGTAAGTAAAAAAGCTCAAACTTATAGCATTTCAAATTGACATGTATTCAAAAGGTTGCTACTTAAGACATTTACGTAATTAAACACAGGGAATTCGATATAGTTTGAAATATCCAATGCAAGTCAACAGCCAATAGCCATGTCTACTACAACGATAATCGTTAGCATGCAGTGTAGCATGCGAATGGGTTTTTCAATAATTCCAACGATTCCCTTTGGCGGGAAGATTCGGCCTCGAGTGCTGTTCTTCGGCGACGGTAAAGTATTTAGAAGAAGTTTGATCAGTCTATGGCCAAGATAATTCACTAATCACGAAACGCTAACTAATGTCTTCTTCTTCGAGAATTTATAGATCACGCTTCCTGGTCGAGATCATGAGCGCCTGGTGTCGTCGCCGGTCTTGTTTCATATGCATGCGCGCAAATTCGATGAGGTAAAAAAGTCGACAGCAGAAAAAAAATGAAACAATATACTCGGTCCCATCACTTACCATTGCAGGGTGGTGTTGCGCATGGCGCACGTGCCAATTCGCAATGCTTCCCTGACCTTCCCGGCGGACAATGGCAGTAGTATCCTCCGGGAGTGTTAAGACAACTTCCTTGGATGCAGGGTGAAGGGGTACAGTGATCCTTGGCTTCCTGGAATCGGGAAAAGAGATTTTAATTAAATAAGATAAGATCGAGTATTTTTTTAAATCGGACAAGTCAAACCAGGCGTATGAAAGGTTCTGTGTAATCGGGGTTACCTGTCCGTGGTGTTGTTACCTGTACACTTCAGACAAAATTTCGTACTCTGAAGACACATGTCGAATTAATACGAGAACGCGACACTTGATACTTTCCAAAATGGAGATTAGGCACCTTTAGATGCTCTTTATGGGTCCTTTAATCGTCTTAGTATCAATCAGGCTGAGTCTCAGTGGACTGCATTTTACCTGTCGTCGAAATTAATACGTTCTCACCGCTAATGGAGTTCACAGGGGCCCCTAGAGGTCTCTGCGGCGGCGACGGTAAGAAATCGCCTTAAGACGTGATGCACAAAGTCAGGTTAGGTGACAATGCAAGACTTGACGGTCACCTAGACCAGTTTAAGACAAATTAATGAGTTTTCACCCTGTCAGGTAAAGATTTATGGCTAGTTAAGGTAATGAGACACTTTGTGCATACAAATTACGTGCGGACAGGTAAATTGTGATGCAGCCAACCATTCCATCATCTCTGCACAAACGTGAGGAGGAAACGACTCCTCAGTCATCGTCATCATCGTTGCTAACCTCATATGTGACAGAACTGAGGTAAAAATCTCGCACAGGTGGAAGACAAAACGATTTTGCCCCCCACGCAAGTCTTTGCCGGGCGTCTTGAGATGGATCAAGGAAGGAAAGAGGCGACCGGGGGATCACTTTTGTGGTCGGAATCAGTGGACTGCGGTTTAATTGTTTGACATAAGAAACACTTCTGTCGCCTTTTCATTACACACCTGAAGAGTACGATGTTCCTCTGGCGCGTTTGAATAGAGGACCCGAGCTCGATCTCAGACTCTAGTGAATACAATTAAGACAGGTGAAACAGGTGAAAACGGCGTGTCGCAGCGAAAAGATTCTGTCATGTTCTCCTTTCTAGCTGTAACAAGCTCGTTTTCCCTGTTGTTGTCCAACCCACGGACTGAGATTTTTCAAAATCTGTATTTCTGTAATTTAGAGACGCTTGTACGCGCTGGTAATTAATGCGTTTAGCTGACGCCCACGTGAAATTAAGCGAACGACACGTGAGCCCCGATCGCCTAAGGAATTTTTATGAATAAACAATACCTGCGGAAAATCACCACGGTGCGGCTTTCAGATATTCCATTTATCGTTGATTGTACAACGAAACTGATGTTATGTCGTGTTTCCGTTAATCTATGAGATTCGGGTTATCTCACCACATTTTAGGCGGCACAGGCATCAACGTGATCTTGGATTGAAATTGGTTTGCGTAAAATATAGAAGTCGTTTCTTTTAAATGCTTATAAATTTCGTTACACAAGAGAATACCATTACCAAGGTCCTAAATTCTATAATTTGGGAGTCCGTAGAAGAATATTACACGAATTGAGAAATTTAATTTGGGTTAAGCTTTTATCTACTGGTAATTTACGTCCAATATATTAACATTAACAGATCTTAAAGTTTCTACTTAATATAAGGTACAAGAGCTGGGCAGCTCCGTAGGTTTTTTAAGAATACGTGATATACAGATTTAATCGACTTTATACGGTTTTAATTTTCCATGTTAAATTTTGCATAAACAGAAGACTTGAAAGTAGTCCAGTGTCCTTTTTCTGTCTGTTAGAGCATTTCTTAAAAAGCCATTTGATGTAAAGAATTCAAATTTTCCATAATTATAATTAGTAAGGGAGAAAATACTCATAAAGGGGATTATAATATGAAATTCGAAATTTTAGGGAAGCTAATTTTGTTGTCAAGACAAACAAATAAATTAAAAAATTATACATATGCTTAAAGTGTCCTTTACAGCAAATGGAAAACTTGTAGCTGTCACAAAAAACTGTGAAATACTTTTAATAAAGGGTTTTTCAATAGCTATATCTGAAATTTGACAGCATATTGCTGACGTTTCAGATGGAAACGCTGTCATTCTTCGACGTTTGTGTTCTGTCATAGTCACCATTTTACCATAGAGCGCTACACTGTGTAACAACGCGTCGGAATTGTTAAAATTTATTATAGAAATTCGTATTCTGTTCGCCAAACTTTTCGCGAGCTACGAAATATTTACGGCCGAAATAATTTTCCAACTGAGTGATCAATTCATCGAATTATCGCGAAATTCGACCAAAGCGGTTCGGTTGCTGATCGAGCAGTCCCTGTGCGACGCAGAAACGCGCGGTCAAGCGACAATATTGTTGCTGTTACTGAAAGTGTGGCTGAAGACCCAAACCTCTCGATTCCTCGTCGTGCACAAGCAGTTGGCCTTTCTGCGACCTCAACTTGGCGAATTTTACGGAAAGACTTGGGCATGCATCCGTATAAGATCCAATTGACGCAAGAACTGAAGATCCAAGACCACTAAGCTTGTCGTACGTTCGCTGATTGGACTCTCTTGGAACAGTTGGAAGCGGATCCAAATTTTGGCGAAAATATCATTTCCAGTGATGAAGCACATTTTTGGTTGAACGGCTTTGTGAATAAGCAAAATTGCCGCATTTGGGGAGAGAGTAATCCACAGCAGTATCAAGAGTCTCCATTGCATCCGGAGAAACTTACTGTTTGGTGTGGATTTTGGTCAGGCGGCGTCATTGGGCCGTACATCTTCCGAAACAAGAATAGCCAGAATGTCAATGGCGACCGGTATCGGGCCATGATAACTGACTTTTTGTGACCTCAATTGAATGACATGGACCTGGACGACATGTGGTTCCAACAAGACGGCGCAACATTTCACACATCAGGCGTTACATTGGAGTTGTTGCAAGAAAAGTTTCCAGAACGCGTTATTTCCAGAAGAGGCGATGTGGAATGGCCGCCAACATCGTGCGATTTAACGCCCTTAGACTTTTTTCTCTGAGGCTACGTTAAGTCGCTGGCTTATGGCAACAAACTAACAACAATTGACCAACTGGAGAACAACATCATTCAAAACATTGGTGAGGTCCAGCCCAACTTATGGAACAGAGTCATACAAAATTGGACCTCTTCGATCGAGTCTTGTAAACGTAGCCGCGGAGGACATTTGAATGATATCATTTTTAAGACATAATGGTATTAAATGTACTTTAATACGCAATAAAGGTTTCCGTCATATGTCGCACATAACTCTTTTTATTCAATTTTAAAATTTAGACACGCTTAATGGAAAACCCTGTATAATTAGTTGTATGCTCAATTACAACACGAACTTCAAGCATCTCTATTTTGTGTGGCAATTGGATAATGCGCTTTTGTTGATTCAATAAATTTTAAGTTTTAAAACAATAAGCTGTTCGATTGTAGCTTGATTAAATAAAGCCAAGTAACAACGTAGAATTACAAAACCTGCCAATTATCTTTTTTTGTAGAACACATTTTGTGTATTCCCAAAAAAAAAACGAATAAAATTCTGCATGTTTTGTAATTAGCAGCCGTCAAGAACAATTTAAAACAGCTTACCTCGCATAGTGTTCCAGAGTAGCCCAGCGGGCAAATGCATTTGAAATTCCCAACCAAATCGACACATTCTCCGCCATTGCGACACGGTGAGTTGGCGCACTCGTTAATATCAGTCTCGCAGTCACGACCTGCAAAATAATTATTTGATTTGAAAAAAATCAATTGGCCATAAGTGTTTGTACAAAATTAACAATAAACCACGATAGATTGGCTAAAATGTTGTCATGGGATAAATTTAGCCTATCTGGCTGCTCACCTGTGTAGCCGACTGCGCAGGCGCAATGGTAATCATTAACTAAATCAATACAGGTGGCACCGTTCTTACACTGTCCGACGCAATCGTCTAGATCTTTAGCACAGGTAGCACCGCCCCAACCTTCAAGGCATGTACAAGAAAATGCTCCTGGAGTGTTGTGGCATGCCTTGGCGTTAATGCAAGGACCCAGACTGGATGCAGGATTCGAATCGCATTCGTCGACATCAAGTTGACAGACATCTCCGGTCCACTCTGGCGGGCACTCACATCGAAATCCTCCAATTAAATCGATGCAAGTGCCCCCGTGCTCGCAGGGACCTCCAGCGCATTCGTCAATATCTAAAACAGATACAAAATGAACGAGTTGAAAATCTCAAAGTCAACAAAACTTAAACTATAAAATAAAAAAATCTTGCAAGAAAAGAAATCTCTATATCTTCTTTATCTAGACATCGAGTGCTTGAAGTAGGATCCTCCATGGGCACCCTGAAAATCTTTTCTTGGGTCCGAAGACGGACCTTTATTCTTTCATAAGTAGCACTTTAAGTGTTTTCTGCTTTGTTTTCGTGTTGTCTTTTATTTGTCCCGGCTATTTACATAAACCGAGCGCTGGAAGTGCACTCTGGAGTGCCTTAGAAATTCCAGTTTCAAGTACTTTACGTGTCGAAAGAATCCTATTAGCGCGCGGTTACTTCACAACAAAAGCGTTAACTTTTCGTAGGCTTCAAAAACGTTTAAGAAATGCAACTTGCTACAGTGGCGAGCACTTAAAAAGTTAACAATTTTCGAGCGTATCTCTAATGGCTCTGACAACATTTTAACATCAATAAAAAATGTTTGTTTGTTGAAAATCAATTGAATTGTTAATTTTTCTCGAAGGTGGAGAAGGTTCATGAATTGCATTTAGGCACTTCCAAAAGTAAACTGAGTAAAATACGTCTTGGATAACTATGCATGCAAGTGCTTCTAGTGTTGCTTTGAGGTTTAGTATTTGAAGCAAGGTGAAGTACCTTTTAATTAATCATTTTCATTACTTATAGAGGTACTCGAGATTCCTATAAATATACTTTACTTTTTACTCTAACCTCTACTGAATTTGCAAACTAAGAACGTAATTTTATCGAATTTTAAAGTACAAATGCAAAACAAAAGTGGATTAATTAAACTTTTTCTAATTATTACCTTCTCATAAAATAAGAGAAAATTAGGCGCTGTTCTTAAAAAAAACACTTTAAATTTAGCATATTTTTTTTTATTCTTCTATGATAAGATTCATTGGGCCTTAATGTGATGTGATGACCTATAAGACTTATTTATTAAAGGATTTTTTATTTTTGTTTAAAACGAAGAACAATTAGATGAAGTTCATGAAAAGGAATTAGTATTCTAGGTTTAGTTTTAAGAATATACAACGCAGTCTTTATTTTTATAAATTTTAATTTGTATTATAATATTTAAAATATTATTATAATTTAGTCCAGAGATAAGGTTATAATCTTATTTTTTATGTGCACTTTCACCAATTAAAAATTTTTCTTCTAAAAGAAATTTCATTAAAGAAATACATTTTGGAATTGAGTTTCTTTTATCAGAGTATTAATTTGCTAAAAGGGAAAAGGAAAGTCTTCACTTCGTTTAAAAGAATAATAAAGTAATTTTATGAACTTTAAAAAGTTTTTGAAGGGAATAGATAAAATGGCACTCTTATTGAATTAAAAGTTCAACAGAGTATTTTTCTAAAACTTCGTCTTAAAAATGTTCTCATAAGAAGTCATATTTAGTAATTAGCAGATTACATTTAATAAAAATACTTTTAACAATGATAAAAAATAAAAGCAATATTTCACTCTAGGAAATACTTTCTTGTGTACATAATTAAAAAAATGTTTTACAAATTACTTTCGTTTCAGATATTACTAATCTTAATTTTTTATATATCCATAAAACGGGTTTACGAAATCTTACGAAGTTAATTAGAGTAACAAGCATCCCACTAAAAATATGTTCTACTTTTATTGTAAAATAATTGCCACAATTGGTTTTCTTTTGAAAATTGTTTTACGAGTGAATATCTAATCGTTTTAAAGCCGGATTCCAAACTTATCATAAAAATCGGATATATGCGTAAGTTCAAAAATGAAGACTATAAAGCTAACAAAATTCTTGCTACAAAATCGTTTTGCTTTAATAAACGAAAACAGCAGGAACGATTTTACGCCCGCTGTCTTGCGTGAAAGTGGTTAAACCAGGTAAATCTCTCTCTAAGTGTGCGCACCTACTTGACTTCAGAGTTACGGCCCTGAGATATGTTAACGATATTCAGGTATACAAAAAGATGCCATTCGTTACTTAAACAATTTAACTGCTGACAATAAAAATCCTGCAAAAGAATAACGCATAATTGCCCGACATTTCCAGAATATCTGAATATAAAGTATTCTCTGCTGCTACGTCCGACGGAGTTAATAATCACCTGAAGAAACATCGCGCTGCCATTTTAGCCTGAATAGTCTTAATAGCGCGGTGAGTGGCAGGTGCACAGCAGTACAAAATCGTAAAAATTAAAGATCCATAAATAAAAATTTTTGAATAAAGCAGAACACAGACTCAGAAGGAACTGACGATTTATCGGTTCCCATCCGCCCACTGGCCCCCGCGTAGCTCCAATTCCGAATATTAAATAAACGATAGAAGACGCGTAAATCCGGTTTTAGCAATCGGTTTTGAGGTCCGCGGGGTCCACTGTGGGGTCTTAACAAAAAAAAGGCCGTTCAAGATTGAAGAAGTGGCCGGCAGCAGCGAATAGTTAATATTCATCAGAAAAATAAACGCGATACCGCGATACCGCAGCGTTGGCATCGCGTATAATCATTTAGTTACACCCCGCTAGCTCAAACTGCGCGCGTCACTCATGTTTTCAGCCGAAAAGCTAAAATGGGGACTCAAAGGGGCTCCGGGGGACTCACTGAGAGCTCCAAGGGGCTCCGGGGCTTACAATCGATCGTTCAAACGAATCCGTGCACTGCAGAGCTCTGCGGTGGTTCACAGGGTTCACCGCATGGAGCTTATTTGTTCCCCCGCCAAGTCTCCCAGACCCAGCCGTGCAAGAAGTTACCCATTCTTCCACATCGTCTCCTCGACGGAGCCCCCAAATGAAATCCGACATGTTCGGCACCGACGGGAGATTAATGATTTTCTAAGGATCCGCCACAAATATTTACTCGGTCTTGTCTGGTCACCGAATACCTTCAAATGGCCTCCTTGGCCACATGGTCAAGAAATGCCTCCAAGACGCATCAATCAATGGTCACTCAATTGGAGCTGATACGGAACCCTGCAGTTCGAGCAACAGCTACGACGTCTTCATAATAGAGTTTCACATGACTCAGAAGCCGGCTCACTTTCCACATGGCAAAGAGAACCTATACCTACCTCTACCCGAAAATCGGTAAAAAGTAAAAAGGCATCGAGTTGTTCGAATGGGGGCCCCCGGGGAGGTACCATGCGCTGAAAGGTATCTTAATAACCAATAAAGTTCCCCTAGGCCTGGAAGATGACATCGCCGTCTGGACATCGTTTTCTTAAAGATTTTCTCAGGGTTTCGGCGCGATTTGCCCATTTGGGCGGTAATTAAAACGGAGGCAGCCGAGCACCGCAATGGAATAGTCCCGGCATACTAATTAGGCAACCGAGATACCCCTTTTGGTACCTGGCTTGTCATTCCCAGTCGCGGATAAGGCGTAATTAACTCATATGTCTTCTCTGCGCAGCAATTAATTAGCATAATTCGATAAATTTATGGACGTGTTAATTAAGCAGGACAATTTTTATTGATTTAAACTAATCCACAGACCTCCAAGCGAGTGATATGTGACAGAGGTCGGAGAGGCTCGTTTAGATGCACAAGAATTCTTAGTCAGTTTCTTAGTTAATCAATTTGACTACTTACTGACTTCACAAGTTTTCCCTGTCCAGCCAGAAGCACAGGTACAGGTGAATTCCCCAACAGGTGGCAGAGTCACACTCTTCGTGAGGCCTGTGGTGACTGCTGATAGAACCTCAGACTTCCGGTTGACGGGCTTGCCCATCGAACTCATTCCGCGCATGCCACGGACGATCATCGATGTTGTACCTGGCGACTCTGCTAAATCGATTTCCTGCAAAATGCAAATTCAATAAATCCAAGAAATTACAAAGTTCTTGATTGACCGCTCGTGCATACCTTGAGGGTGCACGTGCCGCCGTTCTTGCAAGGCTGTGTTGCGCACGGATGCTCGACGATCTCGCACCGGGTCCCGGACAGACCCTCAGCACAGGTGCACCGATACTGATCAGGTGCGGTGTTTTCGCAAGTACCACCGTGCATGCAGGGCTCGTGAGTGCCGCAGTAGTTGAGATCTGATGAATTCGATTTTCAGTTAATTAGATTCCCTATGGGCCGGGGAGAGTTTAGTAATGACTTACCTTGATCGCAGAGGATTCCTCCCCAGTTGGTATCGCAGAGACATTGCCAGGCACTGCCATTGCACGATCCGTGCTTGCAGCCAGGATATACCATGCAGTCATTGCAGAGCGGACCTTGCCAGCCCGGTCGACATCTGGTAAATATGTAAAAAATATGATTCAGAAATTTAATTCATTTATTGACTTCTGTCTGCTCGAATGTGATTGAGAATAAAATGAGTTATTAAGAAAATAAATAACTTTGCAGACAAAAAGTTTCCATCATATGCAAGGAATGTAATTTTCATCTTCATCGAATATCTGCCTCATGAGTAATCGAACGCAGGGTCTAATTACATGTATACATATAAAATTTTCGTAACTTTCGTAAGAAAGGCAGAAGGTATTGAATAGTATTAAATAGTTTATATTATTCAAGAATACAATCAAAAAATTATATTTTTTGATTGAAAATATGAACAAAGACTCCTTTTTTGCCAACTAAATTTTATTTAAATGTTCTAAGACGAAACTTATGTTTTCAGTAAGATATTTTTAAGGTCATTGAACTAAAGCAAGGTTAGTCGTGAGATTTTTAGTCATCATTTATTAAGAACAAAACTTTTTCCAAACTAATGTTTTTCGTATTAGTCTTCAAGAACAACGAATTGTTTCACCATCATTATCATAATTTATAAAAAGAATGGTTACAGATTGAAGAAAAGAAATTATTACAGAACTAGAGCTACTTTCATCAAATAATTCATATTAATTTTAAAAAGTATGCATAAATATGTAGAAACTCATGTTCTAGTTGGGTTGATTGATCTAGAATTTTTTTCCAAATTTTATACTTAAAAATGTGGGCTAAAGCTTTTAAAAATTATATTTAGATATGTTAAGGGAAAAATGATTATTTGATTTTTAATATCTCTACCGCTTTTACAAAATAAAAATTCTGAACAACCGGAGTCCTCCACTTTTTCAAAATAAAATATCCAATATGTGAAAGACGCACACTTTTTTGCAGGTAGAGGAAATTTTTTACAAAGTAATTTGTCTTTATGGTACAAAATGTTAACAGTTTATTTAATTGGTGCTATACGACCTCTAGAACTCCTTTTTGAAATGTCATAAATATAATTATGCCGTCGCTATATGCCTTTTTATGTTTTACTGTCTAACTATAGATTTTTCAAAATCATAATTATCCAAGGTTTCGCTCGTTCTCCATGGCCCCGGAACTTTATTTATATGGCAAATATTTAACAGCAATCTCATCTCATCGGTACTGTTTCAACTCAGCATCACCACAAATATTGGTCCAGCCCACGGTGCTTGCACTGGCCATTTTCTTATTGACACCGGTCCGACTTCACACTCAATTGACTCCGGTTTGTTTACCCAAGTGATTATACCTCTCGTTTGTAACTTGCTAATGGATTTCGTGGCCGAGTGGACATTGACCGCTGCCCGCTCGTTTTATATCTTTTGGATTTCTCCCAAAGGCCAAATGGCACACTAAAACCGGGCCGTTTAAAATATGACAAGCCAAATATCATAACGCTGCCTTCAAAAATTTTATTTCTTCATCGAGCGACCTGGCCATAAACGCGGATTCTCACCAGAGTTCTCATAGGTCTTGAGAGCCACGCCATAACGTGAAAATGTAACCGCACTTTAACACGGCCCCAGAATGCCCAGGGAGAGCCTTAGACCGGGGTCTTAAATACACCCAAAGTAGAAAAAAGCCAACAACTTAAGTGACATACAAAGTAATTTGCATTTATCTAGCGTTTCATCGTCTCCGACCTCCAGGTGAATTTTGCCATATTTTCAGCTCCTTTCCTCCATTCTGTTGTCTTCAAGAAACCCCGGATGAGTACAAGACGCTAATCGCGCAATGTTTCGGTTATCTGCATTTAAGGAGAAGATATCATCGCCATTTTCACTGCGTTTGCGGGTTTCTGCGCCAAATCACCAAGGAATGGGTGAGCATCTTAGTTACAAGTTAGCATACAGACCCATCTGCAGATTGGCGAGAATGTGCCAAGTTGTTGAAAAATTGTTGCGTGCGAATAAGCAGAATGAAAGTCAGGGAATTAGAGAAAATACACACTGCGACACATGTTGAAAGTTGAAAGAACGTAATTGATTTGTTGAATGTGTGTAGTAGGTTTACGATTTAGCCAAACAAGTTGGAAAGTATGATTGTAGTACGATCGCTTTGTATAGCGTTGGAAAAGAGTTACCGAAATTATATACATATGTCTATATACTACTATAAAAAATCCACATCGATTTTAAACATTTTATATTTTCGAAAAAGGAAGCTGCGTAAATCTTTCTTAACTCTCTTAATTCTAAGCATACAGCTAAAGGTAATTATGTGGTCAGAAATCGGACCTTAATGTATTGGATTTGAAAAAGGAATTGAAAATTTAAAAGTGTCCGAATATAAATAATTTGCGTATTCATTTTTGGATTCTATTGTATAAAAATAACTAGAGACAAAGATAAGAAACTTTCTTTAAGTCTATCTAGATTCATATTGATTCAACTTGAACAGAATTTTAAATTGTTTGCCCGACAAAACAGAAACACCTCTAAATTTTTATAAATAATATAATAAATGGTTTTAGTATTAAATTAACTAAATTAAAACAATATCACAATTTATGCACTCAGTACGAACTTATTGGGTATTCTGAAAGAATTTTGAAATTACAGCACACAACTACCTTATACTACACCAAGGAATTTTTCTTTTGGCTTAAGTAAATTCCATACATCGTCAATCGTCCCATGTTGGAAATTGAGTAGATTCCAGTGGTTAGACTAAAAGGAGAGGATGACGCCGAAAAAATGTCGCATAGGGAACGAAGACCGCGCAGGCAAGGAGTCACATCGAGCATAGAACATAAAATACGTGATCGATTCAAGTGATGTGGACCAGAAAAGTAACCGCGGCGGTGCCTTGTAAGACGCTTGTGACGCTTGGGCTCTGGGTCCCTCAAGCATTCGGGCTAAAAAATTTCTTTCTCCCATTAGGGTCCCGACCAGGTGAAGGTACAGGGATGAGGATTGAGGAATTGTTTTCTAAACTCCCGTGTGATGTAACTTTTTCCAACTGTCCCTCCTTCGTCTCAACCTTGGGCAATTGCAACTAACATCGAAGAAGTATCTAAAATCTAGGCTTGTTGTGCTAGATATCGGTCGCCAAGCATTTTTCTAAGTTTGATGCTGGAACACGACACTGGGACGATCTCGTCGGGGATAAGGATAGTTAATTAAATCATAAATTTTCGCAGTGCCTATGGCATTAAAGCAGAGGATTAAAAGACCTAACATACCAGGTATACAGACCTGCACTCAGGTGGGCACAACGTGTACATATATGGGCGCACGGTGTGGTTGGATGCAGAATCGCTGTTCGGTTTTTCTGTTCGATTTGCACCGTGTCCCCATTCTTCTGGGAAATGTGATAAATTGAGATGTTGAATGCCTTTGATTAAAGAATTGATTAAAGGTGATTAAGGGTAGAAATTTTCGAATTAAACGGATGACAAGTGCGCTAATTTGGTATTCAGACACCGCTAAGGTGAAGGTTTCAATCTTTCTCCTCCTCCTTGTATAACCGGGCTGGAGGACAGGAACGGGACTCGATGAAGTATCGCCGTTTGCTTAATTTCATTGGGATGAATCGCAGCCCATTACCGCGGTAAATAAATCATTCAGAGAAAGAGGAAAGTGTAATTGCTGTCTGATCATCGTTATTTTGTTTTTACTACCTTAAGCCATATTCTGAGAAATTATTCGAAAGCGTGAAGTGTACATGTAACACAATTAAACATTTGTCACGCCATGCTTTGATGTGCATAAATATTTTAATTAAGGTCCAATTACAAAATCTCGTTACTTTTGGTTCTTCTAACAGAACATGCCTCTATATCTTTGAATCGACCAGCAGTCGAACCCGGAACTTTGAAAATAATTCGAATTTTAAAACTTCAATGTCCTTACCAGAATTCAATTTCTATAATAAGTAAATAAATAAATTTCTTTAGATTGAAGTCTTATATAAATTTTAAGGTTTTCCCAAAACATATAATTTACTAATTATGGCTGTTGCTATTAATTATGGTTAATTCTAAATTCCGAATGTATTTTCTAGGAGAGTACAAAAATCTACATACATTTGAAATACAAAAGCGCTTCGCAATTGTAGTGGTTCAATTTTAATTTTCAAAACATAATTTAGCTCGATTCTTCAAAATTCAATTAACAAAATAATAAACAGAAATATCTTTTATCGTTACAAATAATAAAAATTAGCTTCAGGATACATTGACGGATATTGTTTCTTTATGGATTTTTTATCTTCTAAAATTTCTCAACATTTATTTCATATTAAGAGTGCATATCAAAATATTAAAATCCCATTTGTATTCCACAGGCTTTGTTCGTACACAGTGTGCCCTTCAATCGGTGATGTCCTTCGGCATCAATCGATCATTACAATTGTATCATCAGCTCTCGACCATATCTCGCTCCATAATGGGTTTTTGTCAAATCATCAAACAAATTTTGGCTAACAATTGGAAGTGAGAACTATTTCTGTAATTGGATTATTCGGGAGTATTTTTTTTTACTAAAAGCAGAGGCCTTATATCATCACTGAACGAATATGCGGCAACAATGGGAAATGCTGGAGTTATAATCGAATCGGTTCCGGCCAAAAATCAAAGCGAAGAAATCCATCTTAAGATTAGGAGCTGAAAACGTAACAAGATTATCAGTAAGAATGAGTGTAACCAGCTGATTCCGCCTAAATGAAGTTGCCTCATCATCATCGTGTCTAGCCGCATTACATACTTTTTCTTGGTCAATCGATGGAAAATCTAATTAAGCTGCAAACACAAAAAGAATAAGAAAACCGGCGGCGGCTAAAAAAAGTGGACGAATGAGAAAAATTGATCTTCGATTGCTGGAGCATAGGTACGCGGACCGCGAACAGTCTCAGGTGGTTTGTCCACCTGAACCAAAGAATAAGGTCTACTGTACGACGCGCCCCAATACCGACGGCGGTCCACTGGACAGGGCCGTCGTCCACTACAATGTCTTAAGGGAACTTCTTGAGGGGAAAATTGTTAATTGCGAAGATTACAAGAGTCCGCATAAGAAAGTCAGTCAGTCATGCATGACTTGCGGATGGACGGCTCGAGAACAGGATTCGGACGACAGAAAAGTGTGTAATGTGTGGTGGCATTCTTCAACTGTCGATGCTTGACGATCTACCTGACGATATTACCTGGCGATCGGAGCTATTTTAATGAAAACAAACTTTTACAATTTCTTGCGGAACTCTTGCCGGACAACATTCGATTATTCTGGTTTTCTGAAGGAAATTTTCCAGATGTTGACTGATTTATTTTCCTCGCATTGCAGTCATTGCGCGGATCTAATTAAATCCACGAGAGCTGCCCCAATTGGGAATCGCTGGTACATACGCGGTAGATGCGATACGAACTGCGCTATGGGAGTGCGAATTTCGGGCGAAACCAGCTTAATGGAGCAATTATATGGAAACACTGGGAATTGGACAAGCACGCTGCTTTTCCATTTTTGGAATTAGCTCAGAAGATTGGCATGCGAGTGAGGTAAATTTCAATTAACCTTTGTGTTTCTCAACAGGAGGAAGCCAATTTGATCCCATTTCCCGTTCTGGTTCGAGTCTATTCGCAATTCACCTGTGTTAAAATTCCACTTTATGGCTATAATGTAAATAAAACACTTTACGTTTATGTTTAAATCAACAGCTACTCAATAGTAAAGGTGTTTGTCATGTAAACTGTTTTTATATCTATAGAACATTATTTTTTTTGTCGATCTGAGAGAATGGGTTGAAATCAATACGTCATGCTTCTTATCCTTACACTTAGATCTTTTACAATTAGTGCATAATATTAAAAGTTAAAATAATTCATCCTTTAACAATTTTAGTGCACATATAACGTATCAGATAGTGACCACAGAAGTTTCTAATTGATACACTGGGTTTCAACATATGTAAAATATGAAATTCGCAGAAAAACGTTAGAACTTTTTAAAAGAAGATAAACACATGTCATAAATAAAATGAATAAATAAAATACTGGCAGACATAGGTAGATATATTTTATAATAAATAAAGGAAGGATGACAACATGGGCGTCGCCACAAAACAAATGAATTCTGATATAAGATAGTGATCAAGAAAAGTTGTAAGAACTGTTGAATAAAATCAATACTATAAAATGTAAGCATGTCGAGGGTATTGATTGCAGAATTGTCACAAGCAATTACTCCTCTTGTTTTTCTTTCTCGGGGCGATATCACCTTGCTTCCGCTACAAGATTTTTGTTGTAAGAAATTTCCCTCATTTCTCTCAGAGATCCATTGAGATTCCCGGAGATTGTGAACATCTAAGATCAGCAAATTGCCGTCTGATTTGGCGCGCAAAAAGTCACTGAAAACGCGAAGAATGCTTCTTGACACAAGTCCCGCTGGATGAAAAACTCATTCTCGCCGGGATATGTGACCGCGTAGCATATGTAAGGTCAGAATTTTCCGCCTAATGACAATTGGTAAAGAAGATTGGTAGAGAAAATCTTTTGCTTCTTGATGCTTAGCACGGTAGCCACTCAAGAAGGTAAACTAAGTGCTTTAGTGTTGCTTCTTAGGACTGTTTTTTTTTTCAGCATTTAACGTGCAAACCTATCCCGTTTGGCGCGACTAAGTGATAAAGGAATCTATCGTGTATGCGCCGAATGCTGGAAAAACAAAGAAACGACAGACAGTACAAGCCAGCCGAGAGACGTTAAAAATGCGAACAACTGCGGAAACAAATCAATTTCTTCACGAACGTCTTGTACCGGGAAAGGGAGCTCCAGAAGAACATACTTGGCGGGACCTCCAGTACACCGCGCGTCTGACGTTTTTCTTCGGATTCGACTATACCGCCGATGGTGCACGCGGAGTTCTGCACTCTCGCACCGCTTCGCTGCGATACCTACGATACCTTTGGCTTAAATTTTAATTACTGCAGCAGCAGCATCGTCTTGGAAGCAGAAGGAATCCAATGCCATTTGCATAACAGACACATCGCCTGGCTGGCCGGCCGTGTCGACACTGGTAATTGGACAACGGTTACCTAAAAGTTGATCCGTAACAGAAGCATTTGCTTGATTCGACGTGCGAGTGCTATTTGCCAGGTACTGGTATTCAATTACTGTAATTGCACGCCGTGAAACCCGGCGAAGAAACCCACACCGATTTGACGTCGATACCGTCTATCCATGGGCTCATACGTGTCGAAGGAATCGAAGTCCATTTCGTTGATAAGCTATATTTTGCGATCGACTATCTGCAGTTTGACTCCTGATGAAGCCAGTTCGATCGTATATTGTCAACAGGTAGATGTCGATTTATTCAACGAAATCGAACGCCTTAAATGCATGTTAACGTCCAGAAACTGAGAGTGGCATTTCGGATAAAATTTCACAATTTAGTTCCGAAATATTCTACGTGTTTCAATGGTCAAATTTAATATAAAAAAATTGAAATTTTTCGGATTTTTTTTTTGAAATAATTGAGAAGGGATACCAATGTAATATAAATAAAGAAATATCATACATTTCCAGTTTTTAGTTGTTCAATCAACAATAATGGAGTAATTATACTTTGACTAATAATACTGAATGCTTTGTATATAATATTAATAAAAAAAATAATTTTAATAACTACTTAATTCCAGTAACTTACTCGCATTCCCCGGGCTGGTCACATTTCCCATGGACAGGATCACATCCCGCCTTGCAGACAGCCTCTTCGCAATTAGCACCCTGCCAGCCCGGAAGGCAAACCTTGTTGCCTTCCTCGCCGCAGGTGTAGTGCCCGAATTGGTCATTTCGTGGCCGGCAAAACGTCGTGCAGGTCGTGTTGTAGTAGGTGGCCGCGCATTGGACTCTGACCCGGTAAGTGATTCGGGCATTCTTCCCAATGTGGTCCAGTGTCTTCCACTCGGGCGAGGGCAGAATCACTCCCGAGAATGATGTCTCCTCAATTAGCCGTTCTGAAACTAGACAAAGGCTCGCGATTAGAAATAGAAGGAAACCCTGCCAGATCGCGGCCACTGAAGGTTAATTAACCGTGTTCCGTAATCTAGACGGAACCGAAACCGCGACCGACCGATTGTACCGATTGTGCAATATGCAAAGTAGATGTCGGTTAGACGGCCGTGGAACACGCTCTCCACAGTTCCGATAATTACCTGGATAGGAGGTGTTGTACATATCCAGCGCTTGTAGGATCAACGTAAAGGATTTCTGCAATTGGAAACAAAGGAGTTGTTAGAAATACTGAAAGACCAGGTCGGTGAAAGTTCGTTAAGACGGCCCCGTTGGCACTACAAATGACATGCCTCATTGCAATGGTACATTTTCTACCGGACAAGCGACTTCTTTGCGCGGGCAGGGATGAAGCAGTACTATTAAGTACAGAGGCATACTAATTGCTTGAATAACAAAAAATTGTTGACAGAGCACGAGGAAGAAAAGAGTGGATATCAAGCTTTTTGGAATCAATATGCAATATTCTTAATTCTACATATATATTACTAAATTTGATAAAACCGAAATCAAATACTTGTCACTACGCAAGTAAAAAATTTTTTAAAATTATATTCTAAATCCATATTCTAATATTTCAAATAAATAGCGTTTTCATCCCGTAGTTAAAAAAAAAAGAAGATTGTTCAAATGGCTAAACCTAGGCATCAATTATTAACACTATTGTTTTTGCTGCGTATTGATGCAATACAAATACCTCAGACTATTAAAAACATGTAGATAAATTTCTAAATTTGGTGCAACAATCTTATTAATACTTCTAAAAGAAACTGTAACAATGTATATAAGACGTTTATAAAGTTACGTAAGTGAAAAAAAATGATTTCCAAATTTAGCAATTCGATAAATGTTGAAGAAGTATTCTATTATTTTTGAGGTATTCCGCGATACACTCGCAACAAGTGGAATCAAGGTGATCACGTTATTAAGACAGGTAAATGCAAAGCTTGTGTAACAATTAGACGATATCGAATTGAAAGAATTGAATATTTTCTTATTTAGTTCCATCCCTAGTGCGGGTGCATGATATGGGAATCGACCGATCGTCGTATGACTCAAGTGCGTCGCGGATGATCCGCGGGTTCGCGGATCGCGCGGGGCACTCGACTCATGAATGGGCGCTGCGCGCTGAGCTTTAAATGGTACTTTTTGTGCGTAATTCGATGACAATAGTCGCGGAATATGCTGATCACAGTACCGCCCGCCACGTATCGAGTTCTAGTGGCTGCCCAGATGATGGTCACATCTTAATGAGAATTTCCTGGCTTCCAGCGGCGGAACATCTTCACATTTAATTGTGATCGAGTGGATTCCAACGCATCGGATGTTATGAGAAAGTGCTTCTTGCATGCCTTAAGTTAAATGGGATCTGTTGACCACTGGCCCGTAATTTCAATCAAACGAACAGTCTTGTTGTGTCTTGTCTGGCCGCGCGATCGAAGGACCGCAGGAACTCTCCGAAATTCTGAGAATTCCGCGTGAATAAATTCCAGCCACCTTGACATGCGTTGAATGTGTGAAGAACGCAAGAACGTTCTGATTTGTATTCCGCGCGACTGCCGCTGTTGGCATTCGTATGAAAATACCCAGTGGCCAGTCCGCAATCCTGCGGGCGCGGCGCGTACGAATAGGCGCAATTTCGTAATAACACTTCGTGTTTATGGTAATTAGAAATTAGCAGGCTGACCAGCCGTTCCCAGGCAATTTCACTGCAGGCAGGCGCAACGCGCTTAATTCACTCAGAATCAACTGCCAATCAAGCGTGAAACGTTGACAGTTCCTTTGTTCATGACCTAGAAGTCGCTACATTGATACCGACACCAGGCGATGCCGCCTATGATTTGCACCTTTACAATATTTATCATTTTCGCGGTGATTTACTTGCCAGCAAATCGGAGCTGGAACGGCTGTCTCCTGCAGATGCCTTCCAAGACACGATTGCTCACCTCGATCCGTCCACCGCCATTATCCGGTCATTCGATCGTGAAAAATTACCAGTTCCCGTGGGGTCACGGGTCATCCCGCGGGTGTTACCGACTGGCACAGTTTCTATTTATTAAGATTTTAGCTGATTTATTGGCGAGCGAAATTTAGTCTCAACTTTCAGCACAATCATTCTAAGCAAGGAGACCAATCCTGGTTGTTATGGTTTCCAAAAAGACAATTCACTTTACAATTTATACGACATCTGAAAATAATTTCGCGCAAATTTGAAAATGTAACTTTTTTATAAAAAATTAAATGAAACAATTTGTAAGAAATAAAAATATGTTCATTTTAAATTTAATTTAAAAAGTAGGGTTATTTTTGTCTACTAGGTCTTTAAAGATGGTTAAAAAGTCTAAAAAACATATGTCAGACAAAATTTGCGGAAGGAGAGGCTTCAGCTTTTTATGCTTCTGGGCAAAAAATATTTCAAAAAGAGCTTCTTCATACTAATTCCGAAAATCTATAAAATATATTTAATTAAATTTCCATGCATTTAATTAATTTCCTACAATAAGGCACAAACATTTTATTTTTTATTTTATTTTTTAATCAAATTTTTCAGGAAAATCAGATGTTTTGGAACGTTTGTGATCACATACCATATCATATTATTTTTATTAATGTAGTTATTGTATTAAAATATTAAATGTTCTTTAGTTTAGACTAGAAAAGATAAAAAATGAGTTTCTGTTTTTTTTAAATCGTATTTATTTACTGATCTCTGAAATGGCGAAGAGGAAATAATTTTCGAGATATTTTCTAATAATATTTCGAAAATCACGTAATATAAATTTATGAAAACATAATTTCGAGATCTTTAAGAAAAGCTTATTTAAATGATATTCCACAAGACCAAATAACACAATTTGTTTGCATATATCAAATTGAGAAAGCTTAAAGTAATTTTAGTCAAGTAATTGATTCAATACAAAGAAATACGATCGTTTAAACAAAATCTATCTATGGTGTATTGTAATAGATCGTGCCTCCATAGAGTGCAATTATTTGCATTAGGAAGTGGCAGGACATTTGCATGAATTTTCCTTAGAAATTTTAAAACAAGTCGCTAAACAAATCATGATTTTTCCAGTATCGCTAAAAACTGTGTCGATAGCTCTTTAATCGAACAGTGTCCCTTGCGGGAACAATGCTCGAAGAACTGCACGTTCCACAAACTCTCAAGGGTTATTAATGCGCGATTTTTATACGTGACCTGATTGCAATTTCGATGACTCCTTTCTTATTGTTATTTTAATTTCAATGGTTTCTTAAAAGTGTATAGCTTTAAGTAACACAAATAAGAAGAAGCGAGCAACTATTGAATGAATTGACTCCGTCGCATAAATAATAATACCTTAAACGGTGACAACAATTAGCTCACGTGATGTCGTTTAATTCATGGGAATAATTCCCCAAGAGTACACGGAAAGTGCACAACTTAACAATTCAGATTATTTTTTTATTTTCATCCAATACGATTGATTTATATTGGGTGCGATAAAGTCAATAATGTTATTAAGAAAGCTATAAAGCGCTATTTTCTCACCGTATATTTAACATCGACCACACCCTTATCTAATAGGCAACAAATTGCACAGCTATATTAAAAACTTATTTGTCATTAAGTGCAATTGCAATCGCATCGCTAGATCTAGTGAGTCACTAGGTAAAAATCTTGAATTTTTCAATGCTCAACTGGTAAATTGTTTAACCTCATGCGAAATTAATTTCTAGCGTTTACACACCTCCGGCGCGATTTTCCCACACAACCAGTTATTACCGCACCTACACGCGTCCATTATCCGCGAATAGGCGCACTTTCTCTTACGCTGTTCAACATAAAAAGTCATATTCTTCGCATTTATAATTACAACTTACAAGTTCACATATGGGCATCTACCTTGGGCCGCAATTGGTATGGGACACCGATGCCAGGCGGCAATCCGTCTATCATTTGTTAAGGTGTCTTCTGGTTATATTTAGACAAATTAATGGACAAGAACCACTTGGACCGGTGTTGGTGGAATTTACAACAAGGCAGAGAAAAACGCATAGCGCGGCCAGCCGATAGTATTACTAAACATAAATTGATATTCAGCCCACTTGCAGCCAACACTTCGTTCAACTGCGCACCGACGATGCGAAGAGGTTGTATTATTCCTTACCGCTTTATTTGTACCTTTAAAATGCTCATTAGGCCGCAAAATGTGCAATTAAAAAATTCCGAGATGAACGTGCTTTTAAATCACATCATCGTAGGGGTCCATTTTCAATCAAAAGGAATAAAACAAGCCATTCAATATCACACAAAAGTAGGTTCAACGAAAGTCATAACTCAAAATTGGTTATTAATGAACCGAACGGAAGAACTTCTGTTCATTATCGAAGACAAACAAAGCGCATCAGGAGTCGGTAGTAGATATCATCGTCGTGGCCAAGCGTCCAATGGATTTCTTTTGTCGAGTGAAAAACTCCCATAGCCGTCAAAATGTTACTTATTCAGTCGATGGTGCTGAGAGAGATTTATTCAGGAAAAAACAAGAAAATAGAAAATAAAATAAAAAAAAATCCCCATTTCTTTAGTACTGGGAAGAATGCATCATTCGAAAATTTGTCCGTCACTTATTTTTCTAACGTTAATTCCTTTAATTTACCTTTAAATTTATTTTTCGGATTGCTATTGTTTCTCACCACTTTTAATTATTCAACTTCTGCTTAAATGAGTAAAAATGATGAATCTAACCCGCTCAAATTCAGCGTATAGAAATCAATTTCGCTGAGACTTAAGCTTAAACCACAATTAGTAATACTTAAGGGAATTTAGCATTTTCCAAATAACCAGCATGCAAAAAGAAAATCATGATAGTTAAGAATTCGATTTGTAAATTCTTCTACAAATTATGATGCTTCCAGTTTGAAAATCATAGGTGAATATTAAGAATTTGACTTGAATTGAGTATGAGTTCACTCATGCTTCGAATTTATATTTGCTTTTTTGCGGATTCTAAAAGGTAGCAAAAGAGGAAGTTTTCAAATAAATTTAGCAGTTAGTTTGTCTTGGATTTAAGATATATTAATTATGGATATTTACCCATTTTAAAGCTTTCATAAAGAAATTGCAATTTTGCCGAGCGCTTTACTAAAGTATTCATAAAATTAAAGAAGGTTTCATATTTCTTTAGCTTCCGAGTTTACTACCAAAAAAATTAAAACCTGATCTGTATATTATAAGGCAACATAAAGTGAAGAGCATATCGTTTAATTATGTTAAGAAATAATTTCATATAACATTTTAGTCCATGTTTTACAAACAAATTTTTACGTAACTACCTTCAAACGCGAATCAAACTCGGAAAAACACATGAGGTATAGAAATGTTTGCACACTAATACAAATTTCAATTAATCAATACGGTTTTAAACAAGTGGCCAACGTTGATTTTATAACTATATTCGGATTTACGCGAGTTGAAATATGAAAATTAATTATTTACGCGACAAAATCAACGTCAAAGTTAGAAAAATCTACAATTTAAATAAATTTTAAGAACTGAAATGCATGAAGTCAGTATTTTCTTTCATGTGAATTCTATTTACGCGTATTTTTGAGGAACGTATCTATTGCGTGAAAAGAAGTTTAGATGCATCTAACTCGAACTTGTAAATATTTCTCATCTATAATGGACTATGTTAAATAAACGATTTATAAAAAAAACAAGAGCTATTTCAGCTTGACAAATTTGTTTGCTTCCGGAAAAAAGTTTTCATAAAAATTTTTCATAAACCCCTTTTTACATTGTTCGTTATAATTTTCATCAAAATTATTACTTAAAGGCTATATTCGGGAATTTTTGCAGATTTTTTGCATCGATAGTTTAGGAATTAGAAAGGTGGACGCTCTGATAACGACTTTGAAAGCAAATATTTCGTGACTAAAAGGTTAAAATCAAAAGATCCTAAAACATTTTTTGTTGCATTTTAGGAGACCTATCTAAAGACAGTCCACTCAATGGAGATAAATGAAAGAACAAATTTTGACTACACTTTTCAGTCCAAAAAATTTTTTTCAAAAATCTTATCATTTCTGTTTTTGGATCATCAATATTCGTCCGTATACCAAATTTCATATTAATAGGTATTTAAATGAGAGAACATACAGACAGACAGACGGGGCGGAGCCCTAAACCTGAAATTGATGAAAATATAAGAAATAATAACTTTAATAAGTATAGGCTAATCTGGTTTTAATAACATCTTAGTATATTCACATTTCTAAGAAAATCAAAATAAATAAAGTACAAAGAATGTAGATTTAAGTAAATTTGGAAAATGTTCATGATCTTGGAAGTTTTGTACAGTGTGAAATTAAATTTTATATGTTAATTCAAATAAAAGCAATTCATCAAGATAATCTAGTAACGTTTGTATAAAATGTTTCAATGTGTCAACGTTTCTATAGCAGTCAAGTCAAAAATTCTCATAGATGCAGCTCCTATGACAAAGGCAGGAATTGAATATGTCTCCGTTTGTTCCTTTTATTGACCTCAAGAACATTAAATGTAGGGCCTTTACACGTTCGAAAATTGAAGAGAATCGAAGTACTATTTGTTTTGAAAAAGCCATAGTTCATGTTCCATTGACGTCGTGAATGAGATCGCCCACAAAAAGTAAACAACCACCGGCTAAGATGCTACAGGTGAACCTCAGGGAAAATGAACCCTTCGGCGGAAAATCATAAGACGCGAACGTGCACTCCACCTGGGATTTGTACTTCGTCGTTGTCAAAACGAGAAATAAAACGAGCGATGCATGCACACCGGAGTTTATTACACCGCGGAACAATGCAAAATATTATTTATACCTGCCTCCTCTTGAAATGAAAACGAATTTCGTGACTCGGATGGCCGGTGGAATCACCGTCCTGTCTTTGGTGCCGCAAATAACTTTGAGGGAATTCTTGAAATCGCCGTGCCTTTCGAATTTCCTAGACCTAGAACAAATTTGAAAGACAGAGGCGCTCCTCTGGCAGGTAAGTAGATGCGGCGAACGCGCAAAGATCGTGAAACCTACCTGAGCGATTCGAGCGATCCATAGGCCCCCAATCAATTAGTACGGTAGAACTATGTCATATCTCAAGATTCTCATTTTTTTCCGTTTTTTTTTTTTGTTATTTTTCCTGCAGGTAGACTTTTTTTCACGCGAGTAACGTAACCACTGAGAAATCGTAAAACAGTTAAATTGAAATGAGTGCGCATCAATCACAAACAATCAGAGTGGGTTAACCGCAGCGCGGTGCGGTGATCCGGCGGCACAACAAGAGGTCTCCGGTTGGCCGCCAAGCGACCGCTCGAGAGCCGATGCGTGCGCATCTAATTTAATCTGTGAAATGTTTTTCTACATTTAGCCAAGATGTCTCGAAGTCAATCAACCGTATAAGCATCTGTCTCAAAAGTTTACCGTGCTTTGTTCGCGGCGTCTTCGACTAAATCGCCGGACTGTCGTTGTGGTCAAGACTCTTGGGGAACTTGTCGCTGCCGCTAAGACGCCGCCGGTTACCGCGCACCACATGCGTGGGAAAGTTAAGTGTGTGTGCAGGGATTCTTCAGCAGCAGCCTCCGTCGAGTCCGTCTTCAGCCTCAAGATTCAAGTGGAACGACGGCTGTAAATATCTTTTGTCTTAGCTATCGTACTTTCCAGCCTCGTTTTTCTACTACTAGCCATCGCCATTGCCATCTCGTACCGGGGAACGGTGCGCCAAACCTGTCCCGGTGATTGATTATGAGAAATATGAACAGAAATTGAGCTCACCGCGCGGTAAAAGCGCACTCTGCGGTGGGATGGGCGATTAATCGAGAGCATGGGCAATTTTATCTGGTTTATGGTTTATGGTCTGTGGCGGTACTTAGCCGCGTATTTACTTTCCAGTGCGTAATTAAGTTTTAAGGAGGCGGAACCGATTGTTTGGGCAACGCGCATTTTGCTATTTTGTAACTAAAATTGGCCCATGGCGGTTTTGCGTTGGGCAAGGTGATGAAGATTGATAACTCCGGTAACCTCTTCGCCATCACCTACGAATAGGTCGGTATACAGTTCGTAAAAAATCAGTCAGAGGATCAAGTACGAACTTCGGTTGTAGATTATACGGTTTCATGCTACGCTTATTAAGAAAATCCACTAATTTATAAATTTCTTTGCGCTTATTGTTGGGTCTTTTCGCGGGCATATTTGGGTTTAGTAAAATTTATGCAAAACGCAATAAAGAAATGTTTCATAATGTTTCATTCCATTAATTTTAAAAGTGAACGATTTTAAATCTGAGAACTTGTATATCATCAAAGAGTGGAAAGGAACCCGTAGGGTATTCCAAATAACTTTTGAGAGAAACATTTTTGTGAACTTTTTTGTATAAGTTCTTGATTGAATAACCTTACGGTGAGGTTTTTATATTTTCTATTCCTTTATACAGAGCTTTTTGTATGAAAATCATATCTTAGCATTTAAATGATATTTCGTAACAAATTAATAGGTTAAAAACCGGCTATGACAAAAATTTCCTTTTTATAACATTTCGAAAAAAAATCGTTCTATTACTTTACATAAGTGTTCTAAAGGATACACTCGTTACTGCAAAAGTCTGCGACAAAATTGCAATCTTATTTTTATTTATTTGTTTTTCAGAATATTAACATGTATATTTTAAGATACATGCAATAAATTTTAGACAAAAAACTTCAATGATATGTTGATCTTGAGGTTTTCTATATCCAGATTTATAAATAAGTTTTGTGGTGCCTTTTCTCAAGTGTATTTCAAAATAATAATAAGTGTTGTTTCTAAAGAGGAAAATTACTTGCTTAGTTAGTTTTGAATTTAAGCGAACTATTAAAAAAGCCGCAAAGTTATGGTTCCACCCTATAGTATAAGCATATATAGTATATGTATATAGCATATATAGAATATAGCATATATAGTATGTGTAAAACATTTGAGATCTTGAGGAAAACTTTTGATACTTAACATATTTACGTAAAATATGCTCATATCTTTAGCAACACTATTTGTTAGTTGGATTTAGTTTCGGAAGAGGCCATGGAAATTTGTTTTCGATATATGACCTTGGACCTTTTTGTTGTACTTATAAAAAACCTTTCGGAATTCGAAAGGGATGGACAAACGAATCCATGAACGAGTGATCCTATAAGCATTTTCACCTGTCGTAGGTTTTAGAGTCCCGCAAAATGAGTCTTCGTAGCGCTCGAACTTTCCCACGGACCCGATGGGGTGCTGGATAATCGGGGACTGGGTTCTGATCTCGTGCAGCGCTTCTGGCGCTCAGATATGCAAATTCCAGCCAGGGCAACAAAACGTTCTAATTGCCCGCACAAAACCGCGGCCCGTGTGGCGCGGCCTTAACGTGTATTAAATTTGCATCCATAATGCACCGGGTAGACGTGCGGACATGAACTTGTACTCGCGCGACACTAGTGCGCGGCGTGCCGCGTGGGGCTGCAATCGCGGCGGAGAAAGTGAAGGCATTCAAATGCACCGCCGCTGTGCAGGTGCGGCAAGGTTCGCCGTATGCGAACTCATGTCCGCAGGAATGCGAATCAATGAATTGGCTTCTGATATTGTTCAATTGACCTGGAGGTCCACTCATTTATGGTAATTGCATTGCGAATGCAGCACAGCTGGGCATGTGTGCTTTTCTAGCGACATGTAAATTTCCTTGAATGAGCAAAACAAATATGCTACAATTTGTATTCAAATCTTCGACAGTGCAAACGCTGCCGGTTGTAGAGCTTATCTCGATTAGAAGGTCTTTCTTTTCTCGATTAGAATGATCTATGTGTGTTTACATTTTTATTTCACTTAACAGTTTCGTAGGAATATTGCTAATTCTAAAATGTACCTGATATACCACCCCGGCGGTTTCCGAAAATCGAAAAGAATTATTTTTGTAACAAATATTTTATTGGGTTTTTGCTTCAAAGTCTAGTTTAATTAACAACTTGATTTTAGCTTGTGTTCATAAAATTAATAAATCACAGACTTCCCTTTAATCAATGATTAATTTTCCCTGAACGGTTTTGAGATATATTTATCTTCTCTTTTTTTTGCAAAGATAGAATTGCTAAATAAATTAGTAATAAACTAGAAAATAACAAATAATATACGAGTAAGTTCTGATAATTGGGCTGGAATGTAGTTAAGTGCTACTGTTCTGTTGAAAAAGATTTATTTAAACCGTCGTTAACCTCTCTAGATTTACAAAACTCCTTCTAGCTACAGCCAGCAATTTGAAATTCAAATTGTATCTAACAGTCGTGTAGAAGTGGAGTTTTTGGTTTTTAACAAGACATCGATCGTCCTGCCAAAAGAAAGATCGCCAACTGATCGTGCAGTGGCTAATCATTCCTAAACGATCCTGATCTCCAAACAGATGCGAAACAATGACCTCACTGTAGATCAGCGAGATGAGGCCATAATTATTCAAGAGGAAATGAAAATTGATTTTCCACATAAGAGATCTTAAACTATCGGAAAGCTTGAAAGCCGTGGCGGGGATCGGGGACCAAAGAGGGTACGAAGTAATGGAAACACTCGTACGATTGAAATTTACCTATGGAAGCAAGTTATTTACGGCTGTGGCACGATGTATCATCAGGAGGATACCATGTGGCTTTTGCGGAGATAATCACACAAGTTGAGAGTGAACCGAAGGAAAAGAATCACTTTGCCAAGAATAGTCTTATTTATTCCACCTGTGTGCAGCAACTTCTTTGGCGAGTACCTATCTGCCCGAGATACCGACAGCGGTGAATCTAGCCGCGCAAAAAATTACATCTCAGAGTGCGCACAGAAGAAACAGACGTTTTCTAGAGTACTGGCCAGTGATCGGATGCTGCGGATGCTGCAGCTCCACCGAAGATGCTTTTTGCTCCCCCTTTTGCAGCGTGCACCTTCCATCTTCCGAGGCGACCGGTACCAATGTCTTATGTCGTAGATGTTATTGCGCCAGACTATGATTTTTCCTCTATTCGGGTAATTTCAATTCATAATCCGATTCTGCGCGATCCGCGGTGGTGCAGTCACCGTGAGCCGATGAGCCCCAATGTCTGTTTTCATGTTTCGCATGAGCATCAATGACCTGTTCTCCGGGCAAGGATAAGTACCCACAGCACTGTAGATGAGATCTCGCGAACAGAACCAGTCAGCCAAGCTCACTCAGAAGTTCATTTTGAATGTATCTTAATGATCTTTACAGCGTTTTTGTTTGGCCTCCTTTTCTGGACACCGACACCGCGACGTGAACATCTTTTGGATCAGGGTCAAGGCTTCGATGTAACCCCAGCCTGAGAGTTTTCGACTGGAAAGGAATTTTTTGGGGTTGTAAACTTAATGAAGATATATACCTGTGGAATGTGAATTTATCCAATTAGGAACGGCATTGAATGATTTTCAATCAAATCAAGAGTTTACTTTCTGATTTTGATTTGAATCAATAAAAATAAATTGAGAAATTTATTAAATGTTTAAAGGCAAATCCTAGAATAATACGATAACCTCGAAAAACTGTTTATTTTAAAAATATACAAAAAAGCCAGTAAACAAATGAAAATAGTAAAAACTCTTTTTGTAAAAGGAATAAAAGAACTGATAATAAAATAGTTTCTTTTTGTTTACTTTTGTTTTTCATAAAATATAAATAATAATGTTAATCGTTTGGTATAAAATTGAAATAATAATAATGTCTCAGATACAGTAATTATTTTCTCAAATTTTGAAGCTAACTCAATGATGTTAAGTTTTTAAAATATCCAAATAAAATATTTAAATAAAAATAGGAGTTAAAACGTCTCGCAGATCAGATGGATTATATGATGAATTGAATCTTGATTATGAAACATCTTACAAAGTAGAATACATTTCCCTTCCACATTAATGGCTACAAAATTATTGCCTCGGTGGCGTGTGTCGAATTTAAAAAATTCTAACAGGCCTTGAAATCGTCTTCGTGTCGAATCAAACCGAAAAGAATGTAGGAATCACCTTTCGGTCATCAAAAGTGGTGGTAGCATCTCATGGCCCCGGTGCACTGCTCACTACCAGAAGGTAAAAGCAGTCAAAACGGTCCGGCCAAAAACTAAGAAACAAAAAAAAAAGAAAGACTCCAAGAGGAGATTTTGTTTCCATATCGTTCGGGGAGTACGTTCACGTCTCATGGAATGGGTGAAAGAGCTTCGAGTGCACAAAAAAGATTCTTCGGTTTGACTTGTTCTTGGCCAGAAGACAGCCAAATCGTGATCGAAGCGAGCGATAAATTTTTCCTATAAAATAACTTTCATATGGGGCACTTGAAACTGTTACAAGAAAAGCCTTAAAGTCTTGGACGGTTTTTACTACTGACATTAACTGTTTTTTTGTGCGGCTACGTTATGTTCCGAACAGGCCTGTGATATCTACTATGTCCCGAACAGGGCTGGTGCTCTTTTTTTGGCCTATCTTCTTCAAGGAGGGAGCCGAGGAAAGTCATGACTTGTATAAAAGTACACGGTGCAGGGAATTGGAGAAATAAAATCGAACAGTACGAAATAAAAACAAAAAACCGAAGAAGTCATTTGAGAAGCTCTGAATAGTTCATAACTAAGTGATGAAAAGTACTATGGCCCAATATTTTGCTTTCTTCACGTGCAATCACCATGGGCAGCCAGCAACCGCCTGGCATTCCTCTGGGTGTTATCTATAATCCCCTAGTAATCGGACTGTCTAGCTCAATTGATCCACCGGAGATTTCGGTAATCTGTGACTGTATCGAAATTAGAATCTTGCAATTCTATGACTAATTGAGCACCAGCTTCCCGGCGACACCGGGGCAATTTCGTGATCGCCCAGATTGCCGGTCGAGGTGATCAATCAACCGATACGGATATCTGATTGGACCACGGAGGTGCTGACCACATTAACATCGAATATTTTGTACAAATCCTATTGTTATAGGGCTGTACGACGTATGCTTTTTGCAGGTCATTTGAAACTATGATTTTGGGCATTTCCGACTTTTTCTAACCTTTTTCTTTCATCTTGCATTTTTTATGTATTTTTTTACACTTATAAAAGAAAGAGTTTGTTGTCTTTCTATACTTGTCAATGCAAATCTCAGCGAATGCTTATCCAGTTTGGATTAAAATTTGGAACATATTTCTGGGGGTTTGAAAAGTGCTTTTAACTGCAATAGTAATAAGACATTATCCTCAATCAAAGCGACAAAAATCTTCAAAATTAAAATTGTAAATTGCTTTAGATAATGTTGCATAAAAATTATGTCTATAATATCCGAAGAAGATTCATTCAACCAGGCGAGTTCAAACTTGCTATACAATTTCAGCACATATATCGCTACCGTTGGAACCAGAATTACACCCGAGAATTTTTTTTTTAATTCTACAGGCTTTCAAATAGTTGAAAGATTGCTTAAAAATAAAATTTTAGGCTCCATTTGATTGCTTGCATCTTCGCAAAGCTCCATTTCAAGAAGCGAAAAGTATACCCGAAAAAAATAAAAAAACTTGTGTAAAATAGCACTTTTTGGACTGAGCTGAAATATGAAATACACCTCCTTGCGTTTAAACCAGAAAGAGTAAACTAGTTTTATATAATTTCGAATGACTTCAAAGTGTTGTCATAGGAAAAAAGCGAATTCTTCGAATGACCTAACCCTAACCTTAAACATTTTTAAGAGTCTTATTTACGTACGTACCTACACATAAAATGAATAAACTCTCAGTGTGAAGACAACGAGCGAAAATATTTGCCACCTATGTGAGACACACGTTGAATACCAAGTAGTTCTTTATAAATATATTAGATTACTATCAATTTACGCACAACCCATTCATAATTATTATACGTATGTATTACTTTCAAACCGACTGCATTCTTTAAAAAGCAATGCCCAAAATTAATCAATTAAACTGTCTATTGTTTCATAAGGACAACGTTAGGCTAAACAATGGGAAAAAGAACGTATTTAGAAAGCTCGTATGGGAACCAACTTGCGAGTGATCTTTCTGAAGCTGTTTGACTCCCGTTACATTTGAAACCCGATTACTGGGTATAAGAGTACTGATATAATTTCCAAGCCTGATTGAACCCATTAATTTTCGCAAAATCACTAATCATATCTTGCCAATTGCTTCATTACACATTTGAAGGTAGTACAGTGGAAAATTGACGATCTCTTGGCAAAAGCATCTTAACAAGATCCATCCCTAATTGGCAGGAGAAAGACTTTTAATAAAAGGAAGCGCGGTTACTTCTGGCGTATCATGTCACCGCTTTAACAAGTTTCTCGAAACAAATTGTTCACCTGAAGAGGTGAATAAATTACCAACGTAACGTCTATAATCATGGAAGGTTAATTCGCTGTAATTGTAAGTAAACGAAGCGAAACACTTGTCTAAATCACGGGTTTTCGTCACATTTAAAGTAGAACCCATTAGTGTTCCTCACTACATTAAATTTGAAGAGGATCCGCAGTGCGGCAGCGTAATTATGTCGTCAATTACACATTTAGTAGAAATTATCATAACAATTAAATTAATGACACGTTGGTGGAAGACCCACGATTTTAGCCGCGTATATGTTGTACAAAAGGCCAAGACGCCACCAAGGCCTAAAACGCTAGCCAGTGATATCGTATCTTAGCCGTATCCAGCGCGAGAACGTGACGCTGCACGAAGACGCTGATAAAGACGCAGGCTGGCGTACAAGAAACAAGTGGCCATCGTCTTGGCGCTCACCAGCGACTTTATGTGTCGAGTTGAATTAATTACTTTCG
This sequence comes from Proctacanthus coquilletti, assembly GCA_001932985.1. NCBI lineage: Eukaryota > Metazoa > Arthropoda > Insecta > Diptera > Asilidae > Proctacanthus > Proctacanthus coquilletti. Next base: position 338,011 of record MNCL01000112.1, read on the forward strand.
CGTATTCTTTTCACATCTAATGTAAAAGCGCCTGCGCCACTTACTTGACACCGGCTCAACCAGTCGGAGTTGGAGTGCTCTGGCGCGCGGGGAGATGTATACAATTCAAAAAGGTCTCGGAACCTCTTCGACGGTGTTGCAGAGCTGCTTGCATTGTCTAGAAACGCAACCTGCTCATCGTCTCAATGGGGCATGGGAACTTCTTAAGGACGCAGCAGCCAAGAACCTGTTGGAGATAGTGCTTCCAGCAATGGCGACATAAAACAAACAATATTTCTAGATTTCTGCCACTATTCGACAAAAGGTTCGACCTTAGGTCTTAGAACCAAATGATCGAAGGGTTGCCTCATAATCACATGGGCACACTTCGCTGCCTCACCCACTATCAGTGGCTCCACCCTCGCATTTCGGAAGCATTATATCTGACCAGCCATTCCCAAGTTTTTTTTTGTTCTATTATTAAAATCTCGCTGTTATTGTGCTAACGTTTTATCGCAAGCAGCGTAACTAGTCTCATTGAGCTGCTTCTGTGGGCTCCATATTTGGATACGATGCTGTCGAACCGGAGTGAGGAGCAGGTAATATTCGTGCGGTATCTTATAGTTCTATTAAAAGCTATGCAGTAGTTTATTAATACTTGTATCATTCGAAAATAGCCAGATTTTATATAAATTTATATGCTATCCATCAATGCCAAACTACAGTTCACAACAGCTTACATAAAATCAATTGTTTATGTGAACCATAAATTAGGACGCCCGGGTTAAATCCTTTATTCAATAGAACTACATTTTCCATGTACCATGTAAAATTACTTACTAACTAGTGTGAATTTTACTGTTTTCATAGCGTTTGTAGTTATATTGCAATGAGGCATGTTCAGGTAATCTATTTGTGAAATTATATTGACTTACCGTCCACCGAAAAGTAAATGGCAACACAATGGATCCGATTTCGGGATCACTTAGGACAAAACTCGAACCACCTAAAATATCTGTACTAGCATTACCAAAGGAACATCCAATAAGAATACCCTGCTCGGTGGGCAGCGAGCTTTGGTACTCTTTTAAACACAGCCTAAAAGCGGTTGAACACGGTGGACAACCTAGAAGAATTCATAAAAATAAAATAATGCAAATTTTGGGAACAATGAATTTACCTGTAGTTTTAGTATTTCTTATTTCTAAAGGAACACCACAACAGTAACCCGACAGTAGGTGACTGTTCGTGTTGGATATTTCTAAAATTTGGAGCTCAAAGTTTCCAGCTGTATAAACCTGCAAATGAAAATAAATGGATTTTTAATATAAGTTATTAAAAATATCCTATTTTTTAGAAAAATATTTTCAATATTAAAAGCGCAGGCCTAGTAAAAATGTCTCGTAAACCAGTGCTGTCCAAAAAATTGTGTGGCTCATTGTATTAAGATTTTTTGTTTAAATTCATATATCCTTAAAGGGAGTAAAGTCGTCAATAGTACCCGAATCTAACAAGACAATAAGATAATTATAAACAATGTTGTTACTATTGAAAATTAAAATTTCTTTAAAAGCCAACAATAAAATTTTCTGCTCGCTCGCATTTAGGCCAAAAATCGTCTGGGATGTATGTAGTATGATGAAGGTTTTGAGTATATGTGTTAAAAAGAACCGGTAAAAAAGTAGGCAGGAATGGGGAAAACACACGACTTTCTTAACTTAGCCAACACTGACATTGAACTTACACAAATCGTTTACTAATTATTTTACTCAACTATGCCCTCAAATTGTTCTTGTACATTTTGTCACCATTTTGAAAATCCGTAGGCAGTATTTCAACTTTACTTTACAACAAAGTTTCTAATTTTAACATCTGAAAGCTATAAAACTTAATTTGAGAAAAGAGTTATATAGAACCTCTACAACGGGGAAAATCTCCAGGAAAACTCGGCTTGGAATGTGTACAAAGATGAAAAGATGAAAAATATTAAGGTATATCGCCTAGGAATAACTTTTATGGAAATCATTTCATAGTTCGTGAATATTTAATTGAAATGTGCTTAGTAGATTTTAAAGAATCCTCGAATTTATGAATGATATCAACTATTAACTTCCCGAACATTATTCATTGCTGTTCAATTCCTTAATGGCTTAGTGTAATGTTTTGTATACTGAAACCTTTGAAAGGAAGTATACTATCTCATGGAGAAAACCCAACTGAGATTTCTTTAATACTTTCTGAGAAAATCGCAAACATACATAGATACGTTTTTTCCTCTGAAGTCGGTTAAAAATATCAACAATTCCACTTAATTTTCTGATATGAAAATTACCCTGCACGTTCTTGCTGCATTATGTAATATATAAATATTCGAAAATATAATACTTTCTCTAGTAATTTCAAGAAAGTAAAAAGGGAAAAAAGAAATAAAAAACAGATAAATAGTTGTTAATGCATTAAGTAAAAATCTCATGGCGATTTTCCGAGGCGAATTGCCAATTTATCCGGAAACGAAAAATTCACGGGTAAACGGCGAGGAGACAAGAACCGAACCTCCATCTTACAAATTGGTACGGAGACCTCCTCGTCCTCTGATTAAACAATTTTCCCGGCACCGGCCGACGTCAGACGTGTTCGATTTGGTACACTTAGTGCAGCTGACACTGTTGCATTGTTTAATTTCACGGCAAATTGCTGGGCAATTATTCAGCGCCGGCCGCGTTAGTAGTCGCCAGTTGGCGATGTACTTTCGTAATTAAATTTTGCAATAACTCTATACGCGAGCGGGCGAGTACCTGTGCGTCCAGGCACAGAAAGATAGAAGGCTCGCTGCCTGTCTTCGGGCTCCGTTGCATGACCGCGAATTTGCTCAGGCAGCTAACGTCTAGAAGATTTATATAGTCTTTGATGGGGAATACGTCATTTTTGAGATTTAGCCAAGCGGTCACATCGCGAGCTTAGTGACCATATAATGGTAAATAAAAATTTAATTTTCTGGATCTTGAATTTATTTAAATATTACGAGTGCCGGAGATGAGATGGCCAGTGGGAAAATTGTTTTAATTTCCAGCGGAAAGCGAAATTGTAATTAATGCCTTTTACGACGTCGTTAATGAGAGACGTTAGCGCTTTCTTGCCGGAACAAATTGCCGATGCAGGAGGAGACCGCGCGGCTCCGCGGTACTTTGACGGACGGTGAGCGCAAAAACAAAGCCAATTTAACATCTTCGGCTCAATTGGGAAACGGCGAGTCGAAGGTATTCCGCAATTACAACTTTATTGTGCTGTCTACATGTGTACACAGCCCGCGAGTTTACGGACTCAATTATTATCGAAATAATTTCCTTAATTCTGTTTTTGTGTGCACTCTGTCCATTGGATAGGAATTTGAATAGGCTATTTCAACAGTAAAAAAATATGCCAATTTAAAGCCAATTAGATTGTGTTCAATTGAAGGCATTAATAAAGTGTAAACATGTAATTTTGATCAGACAAATGAGTTCGAAATCGATTCTTAAGATTTTTTTCGTACTCAAAATTATGCTATTATAGTATGTTAAGTATTTTATCCAAAAAAAAAACACAAAAGATTGTAAATTGACATTGAATTTGAATTTCGATTATCTATAAGTTCAGCCATAATAGCAGTTTATATTCCTATAAATATTTCTATTACTTATTGAATAGAAAACTGTTCATAAGTTTTTGTTATCTCAATCGAGTTTTTAGGTTTAATTATAATAATTTTTATATAAATCTTTGAATACGAGTAAATTGATATTAAAAGTTACTTCCTTATAAAGTAACTGGGGAAAAAGATGGGTGTGCAGAAAGTCTTACATACAAAGACCACAACTATCATTTTTAATACTGAAATAAAAGCCTTAAAGAACAAAAACATGAATACTTTTATAGTAAATTTAAAATGGTAAAAAGTATAATGAAAAGTTCTCTCCTATATTTAACCTCTAAATTAGCTATGGTTAATTAAAGGATACTCTTATTGTGATAGGCAAAGGATTTTATTTCTGAATTATGTATTCTTAAAATCCATACTTTAAAAAATATCTGTATAAATTTATGTTAAAATTCGCAAAACCGGCAAAGTTACATCATTGCAAAAAGTAGCACCTTTTCATTTTCGGCATCTCATAACAACAACTAAACTAACTTTTATTTCTTAATTTTTAATATTTACTGAAAACTACTTTAGGTCTAATGCATATTCAGTGTTATTGCGTGCTATGAAAATAAATAAAAATAAAACGTGGTAGCTTAGAAGTTCCGGGGACTCTATCAAAAGTTCAGAGAGACTTAAAAATAAAAAGAAGAAAACACTTGCCACAACAGCCAGATACAATTTTATCCAAATCCGAGCATTAAATGTCAAATGCTGCAAAGCCCCCGAAGGTTTGAAAATATGAAACCTTTCTTGGTACGTGCTTTGATATGATAAAAAACATTAACAAAAAGCACCATAAAGTCAGCCGTTTTAAACATAAAAACAAACAAACACGCACACGACAATCTCTTAGCCTTTAATCGATATATTTAAATTTCAATCGATAGATCATTTATTTCAATCGATAGATCATTTTATTTTATTTATCGATAGATTGCAACATTTCATCTCCACAATTACATTTTATTAAATTTCAGCATTTCTTTTCATCATTTCAATATTTTAATAAATAATAAATTTAGTAGGTGTTTTATGTATTCAATTTTGATATGATTATGTCGAAATCCCAAATGCATTTTAATGCAATTTAATTAAGTCCATAGGTCAATTTAAAATAGGGGCACCCTATTTTCTGCAGACACTGTGGATCGAACTCAGAACCTTCTAAACGGGTTTTAATTAAGCCGCACTTGGATTTGATATGCAAAATATTTGTCTATTTATCTGCTTGTCATTTTATTTGTAATATCATTGTCTAAGAACTGCGGGTTTGGTTTTGATTGAATTGTCGGCTTAATATAGCTAATAAAATAACTTAGAACAAGACCAATTAAAATGTGCTTGTTTCTTTGCCATAGAAGTAATACCTGCATGAAACCTTCTGCTCATAAGGTAATAATTCCGCGCTTTTACTTGGAACTAGCTCTTGAAAAGGCAATTAAATGCTTATTGAGTAGCCTTTTTTTGAAATGTTTAAGTACCAAGTGCAGTATAAATATCTTCAGTAGTACCATTTTTTTTAATTGCAATCTTCAGTCTTTTTTCATTTGAATATCTTTTCATCTGCTGAGATTTTGTGAAATTTTGAATCATATTCTTTAACTTCTTTTATATGCGTATTCTACTAATTTTTCTTGTCGTTGGAGTACCAAGCAGATTACTAACAACCATGTTAGCCTTTTCATTTCGACAGGTGCAATACGACCTGAAATATTTCACAAACGACGTGTCTTGAAAATCGAATTTATATCCTGGCTTTGTATCCTCGGCGACACGGCCGGTGCCTGCCGGTCAGCATACAAAGGGACTGCCTGACGCAGACTGCGTTACACCACCGAACCAGGTAAGGGTTCACAAATTTCACCATCTCGCCGTCCGTCGTCTTCTGCTTTTGTTTTTATTTTCTTATTTTTATTTTTTTATTTTTGTTTTCAGGTTGTTATTTTTGCAACTTATGCGGTTGTTGCATGTTGTCTGTGACACTGACCTCGGGATTCGCTTTCATCGGACTTTTCGTCAGTCCCCTTTTTCATTATTTTGTTATTTACGCATGACCTGGGGCTAGATTTCATTTTCATTGGAATGTTTTTTTAGACCCCTGCCCATTTTGTAAATAGCCACGAACAATGCGACTGTGGTCATCAAAATTTTTTCATAAGGTTTAATTACAAAAAAATCGTCTCAAACAAAGAAGAAATTTCCTCCAGAAACTTAATGCGTTTGCCTGAGCTGTGAATAGCGAAAGTATCGTCGTACTGGGAATAAATTTGCATCGTAATGTGACAAGCTAATTAACTAAACTGGTCCAATGTTCCACCGGAATGGAAAGATTTCTGCGAATTTTATCTTAATTTAAACTTTACTGACCTTGCGGGCAATCGAAATTTGTAATCGCTGATAATATGCCCGTTTGGACACTTTGAAATTGAGACGTTAAATTGCATATCATAGTCTTTTTTTGATATATAAAAATTATTTTGGGAATTTTCTGCATTTTGCTATTTTCAAGAAGCAACAACACTTAACATTTTAACAAAATTTATACTGCTATAAAACAGGAATCATAATAAATATAAAAAGTCGGACTGTTTTTGAAGAATTAAAAATAAAAAATTTAAAATTTCAAGTAAACAGTTTTGAGCAGAACACGGTTTTACTTTAGAATAGGAAAAAAAACTAGATTTTCAGATCTTTTATCTTTGAAAATGATTTTGAAGTTTTGAAATTTAATAACGAGTTTCTTTAATACAAAATACTGAAACATAAACGTAAAATCATCATACTGATTTACTTTATTGGAAAGTCTTTATTTTAGGTATAGTTTAACAATAACTGCAAATCTTCTACATCTACGTACATGTATATACAAAAAATCGTCCCTTTATGCTAAATCCAAAAATATTTTTGATCATAAATTATGTTTTCGTATTTTTATAGTATATTAAATCAAAATATATGTAATGCCTCACTTACAGGCCCCATTTTTATGAAACCTTTGAGGAACATTGACCTAATTTAGTAGTTTAATAATATAAACTAAAAGCCCTATACACATCCCCATTCGTAGAAGTTTAACATAAAGCTTGTAGGAATAGTTTTATACGAACGCAAAAACTATACTATCTTTTTGTTAATTTGGCATCCACATATTTTATCTTTCGATGTATGTATTACATCTTAACAGAAGCGTTTCACCATATACACCATCTCTTGAAGATCACTTGCGATTTATCTTCCAAAAACCGAAAAACCCCAAACATTCCAATATATCCCGGTCAGAACCTGCTACGATAATTCACCCGAATACCTTTGCTGCTAGTCGTAGTCTGTGCATCCTTTTCGATATTCAAAAATTCCGCGGGAACGCAATAAAACGTCCTGTATTATCTGAATGTAATTAAAAACCATCTCACAATAAATTTTCTTCATTAGCCCATCGTCGATGGCGTTGACCACGACTGCGTCTTCTTTTTCGTCGATTCAAAAGACGCAGAGATGGACCGCGGCGGTCCAGTGTCCTCCAGGCAGCGCCAGCCGGCCGTGTACGATGGCAACATTACAACAAAAGGTCGGCGCGGAATTCTTTCCCTTGAAATCATCTCATCCAATCGAAAATTTCTTGACCTCTACACCTTTCGGACAGGTCCACAAATTTATTCTTGGCCGTCGTTTTATTCCGTGCTAAACAGCTCTTTGAGACAAAAGCAACAAACATCGACAGCGTGAATAGTAGAAGTAGCCGCCGTCCATCGTGAACGCAGACTCCTCTTGGACGTCTTGGACATCACCTGTGAAATCGAAAATTCGAACAAACCGCGAGAACAGGTTTTTTCTCTCCTACCTCGGTTCCCTAAATATCCTGAGTTGATTTTTATTAATGAATACGCGCTGCGAACGGGAATGCCGCGGATGCTCCGCGGACCGTCTTGAGTTCTTCTTCTTCATGTTCTGACTTCTTGGCGTCTAGCGCGCCTCTTCGTCCGTCTTTCGAACAATTCTTTTTGGGTAAGATGCCTTCAAGTGGTGCTCCTCAACAAGTGGGCACCGAAGTTGGTAAAACAATTGAGTGTATGACGAGGATGATTTTAATAATTTCCCGGCCGCGGCCTATTCATCATCGGATCGGCGAGAGTGCATTATTTTCACATGTTTCAAATTACTTTCGGCCAGGGCGAATTTCAAGTTTGCAGTTGAATCTGCAACAAGTTTAGTGGCGATTTGACTGTTGTCTTCATTTTTTCCCCTTTAAACATTACTGGCTTCAAAAAGACGCATGTAATCTTCGAAAAAATTATACAGTGGCGACTGTGTCCGTTCAGAATATTATTACCCAAAGCATAATTAACAAGGCCCATTTTCAAGAAGAAATTCATAAAATGCAGTGCTTTTAGTGGTATAGATTTTCTGGCGCTCTATTATTCGTATAACTAAAACGATATGTTTAGTAAATCTTCCATGCATTCAGAATAAAATTATTATACATGTCCCTCAACTTAATTAACTACTTTTGTAATCATAGCTCACAAAACACCAGTTTTGTGGAATTGTAATCTGAAATCAAAACAACAAAAAAAAAACAATACTTCGATTAACACCAACATCAACTAATCTTGGCCAATTATACAAAATAAGAATGGAACTAGTTAAAGTTGAAAAGTTATTAAGAAATTTCATTTTAAAAATATTGCTTTGAAACTACAATTGTGAAGTAGCTCTTAATCTAAAAGATATAGAAGTCATGAGATGTACAGGCATGATATCATGAAACAAATTAAGGACCGAATAAAATTATTTATTTTATTTAGAAGTGTATGTCTGAGCAGAAGTAGAAAAAGTTATATTAATCTCGATATTTTTTTAAAAAATGTAAAAATATTAGCACAAAGATATGTATGTATATTTGTTGTAGTTTTTACTAAAGCAAGAAACGTAAAAATAAATAAGAATGTTGCCTAAGAGTACGTATTCTAACTAGATTTTTATTTATGATCTATTTTTAAAATAGTTGCGAATTATTAGTCTTACGCAAAAAACTAAAGAATACCTACTTTTAAAAAATAGTTTACATTTTCGATATAATTTTCTAGTTGACCGATTGTTTATTACGCATTGTAATTTCGTCTGTTTCTTGGGTAAATTTTAGATAACAAAATAATCTTTTTAATTAAGCGCCAGGTGGAAAATTGGATATCCCTATTGAGAACCCTCTAAATGTTCTATGCACCGAGGTATGCATGCCCAACTATCTTATATGTTATTATTTGAAAACATTTATTAATTCAACCATCGTACTCTTGAAATTATCTGCTTCTATTTACAAAAATAATATCAAAAAATCTTTTCTATGCTGATTTTTGTTAAATATTAATACCAAAATTACAGGACAAGTTCAGAAATGCTGCGTATATTGGAAAAGTGAAAAACAACAGTAATGAAATAATATGAAATTTCAGAATGCTTCTAATTCCATACACAGCCCCTCACTGCATACTATGATTATGAGAATTGCTAGAAAGCTTGGGATTTCGAAAAGACCCAGCTCAAAATTCGTTTAGTGAATTATCAACGCGAGGGGAAACATTTTTATCGGAGGGCACGCGTTCAAGCGAAAACAAAAGAGCCCAACGAAAAGTAGCTCACGCCAAAAAGATAAGGAAATGTGAGGAGTTTTTATCGCACATGGTCCACTGAAAGAAAACTATCCATCTTGGATTCGTTTCGACTGAGAGCTGCTAACATTCGAAACGAATGGAAAAAGAGTAGAGACTTTCGATGGTACCCTAAATCCGGTGCAATTTGGCCGCTGGGACTGGAAGCAATCGGTAACTAGCAGTGCTACAAAAGAGGCACAGGTAACGCCCTGGACTTTACGTAAATTAAAATCCGAGAAGTTCATTAAAAAAAATCAAAGGTATACCGCAGAATGGGAAAGCGACGGGTATGAAACGGAGCATCAAAACCGCGCAGTGTGCGGTGTGCGGTGCGGATCGCCTTCAGGTGCACCAGGGCAAAAAACATGCGCAACTGTTCGCGCATCCTGATCCGCCGGCTATTTTGATTGCAGATTTTGTGGTTCATCCAAATTAAATGATGGTAAAATTTGCAAAAGGAGAAAAACCTACCGATGGGAAGATGCTAAGCGAAAGGAGCAGAAGCGGCACAAAAACGCAACCAGAGCTGGACGGGAAAAAACCTTACCCGGCACCGAGGCACGCAAGCGATGATGTTCGGCATTAAATGCAGCAATCTTTTCCGAAGATCTTCGCGAGACGGAGACGCGATCAGGTTTGAAGAAGACGCTCCTCAAGCCGTCGCACGGGATGAGCGCGGGCCGGACGCGGGCGGTCGGGTGACGATGCATAGGGAAATTTCGAAGACACCGTACGGAGATCGACTAAATCCGCAGAAATGGATTAATCAGCCTGATTAAATCAATCCGCGTACGAATTCTGGTTTCTGCGTTGTTTGTTGGTCGCTCGGACATCGCCACATTCCGCGGATGCTGCTCCGTCGTGCGTGCATACCTGCCCAGGTAACTGAGGGATCTGATACGCATCGCATGCGATAATGATCGATTTTGATGCGGCCGCGAGTAATTTTCACTTCCGATCGCCATTCCTTGAGATTACTGGAGACGCTTATGATTTCCCTGGTCAGAAGCAGCTCGGAGTTCACCTTTCCGGAAATGGCGCGAAATCAAAAATCCAAAACGGGTGGTTTTAACAAATTGTTCAAATTTTGCCCCACACGTGGACAGTGAGCATTCTGAAATGAATTTAATTAACTTTATGCTAATTTAGGGAGTCGATTAATTAACCCCGACAAATTTGATATCGAAGCGCACTATAAATCACATAATTTATGCGAGACCAATCAATTTTTGGAAATTGAGAGAAATAGATTTTTTGCTAATTTGAATTCTTTTCGTGATGAAGTTTAACAACAAAAGCGCGAGTGTTTCACAAATTTGACGATCAAAATTAATAATTCACGATGGTTTATTTCGTGATAAAGAGTAAAATGGAAATGGGGAAAAATTCCTTAAGAATGATATTTGCTAGATTAATGTCTTAATTTTTTTTCTTTAAGGATTTGGCCAAATATCAAGTTATTTAAATCGTACGAAGGAGGAGAATAAATAAATAATTAGAATTCTTATAAAGATTCTTTTGAACTGGTTATTTCTTCAAAGTAAATTGTTTTTTCTATCTTTAGTTTTATTGAAGTTTTTTACAAGCAAAGGGATCATTTGCAACTATTTAAAAAAAACTAATTCTATAATATATGTATGTACAGCCTAGTAGGTACTGGCTACCATATTAGATTTAACCTCGCAAACAAAATATGTCAACAATTTACGAGTCTTCTTTTATTTGGATTTAATTCTATGCTTAATAACATTAAATTAAAATCTTTAAAGCAGCCAATGAATATGCGTTTAAGAGCATTCCGTTAAGCCATGAAAACGATTTTTCTTACCTTTTTCGGATTCTACAATTCTCAGATGATTAGTTCTAAAAATCGTAAAAAGTAATAGTGATGCGCAATTAATCGGGTTCTTTCTAACAGCTGTCCTTCTTAAAGCGTTGAACGTAAAATCTCCGCAATTATTTAACAGACTTTATTCAAATTACGCTCATTATACGTTTAAACAAAGTCAGAATCAATGTAATGCATAATTTAGCTTCCTAATCGAATTAGGGAATTTAAGAATTTATAATTAAAGATAAACGATTTGGGTCAACCGATTCTAATAGAAGTTTTAATTTACAATAAAATGGTTAGCCTAAATAAAATTGTTTAATTGTTTCTGGTTGACAGCTTCATTTTTAATATTCATTTAAAAAATCTTCTATGTGCGCAGTCTTCAAGAATTATAGAGAAACAATACGTTGAAAAGAAGAAAAACATTTTAAGAAATTCCTTAAGCCAATCGTTTTTATAGGGTGTACAAATCAACGGCCATTTCGAGAATATTGTTACGAAAATTTCCCTAAATTGAACTTTTGGGTTGCTGGGACATCTTCAAATTCCGTAAGTAACCCCTTTCGCCGATATTTAAAAAAAAAAAGAGTTAATAACCGAAAACCTTGCTTTATTGTTACTTCTAATCTATAAAAAATCCCAAATTCCAAAAAGAGGCAAAGCAGTATGTTTTAGAATTTTGTATAAAGGATGTGTTCATATGTTCAAATTCAATACTATTTTGCCTTCGGGAGTGATTTGAAAAATCGTAAATTCTTTTAACATATTTATTATGCTTTACACTATAGCTCATGACACAAGTTTCCATTAAGATTTTCATTATTTAAAGCGGTCCAAATATTTCAGTCTTTCAAATTTGTGAATGCACTTTTCTCAAAAGTTTTACTGCTCTTTAGCACAAAGAAATTGAATTAACTATAAAGTTAGTGAATATTTTAAGCAGGTCTAGGTGCTGTCTTGCAATAAAAGTCGTATTAGAATTCCTCTAACATGTTTTATGTCATCAGAGCACAAACAAATAGTAAAAAGCGAAAATTCGAAAAATTTGCTATTAGTAGATGTAACGTAACGTTAGTATGGTTTTTAATTTTGACCACAGTTAGTTAGAAAAATTACGCACTTTTAGAGTCAAATTTAAAAGTCGTAGGATTAATAATATCAAGAAATTTGTATCGTTTTTTCTTTAGAATTTATTTTAATAGTGGTTTATTGCAAACGTTATAGTTCCATAATTTTATTTCGAAAGAAAATCATTTCAGACGAATAAGTAAGACAATATGGAAAATAACCAAACTGTTAAAAGCTATAGATTTATAATATAATTTCATATTGAAAAACTATTAGAAAAATGTAAATACTTTACACCCATGTTAATGGACAGTGGAACTCCGCAATTTTTATAAAATTGTAAATTTGTATAAAGCATAGCAATCATTCTCTTTTATCCAATGCTTTGATTATATTTTCCCGTTTATAGTTACTTGCACTTGGTTCTGCAGTGATCGCAGTGCTTAATAATAGAAATCGAATTATTTAGATTTCATTTAGGAGGAAGACCTAGAAAATAGTATCCTTATTTGAGAACAGTTTGTTTACCTTATCGACTAAGAGGACGAGCACAAAAGCGACGACGATGGAGGCGACGTCGCCCCGTCCCATTTTCTTACGAGAATGTTTCACCGACATTTAAGTACTCCAAAACGAAAACGCAAAACGAATATCCGAAAAAGGAAAACAGGTGGATCCTCTGTGAACACATAAGGCACGCACGTCACACGCACTCACGTCGTCTGCAGAGCCCCCAGAGGTCCAGGATTGGGTTACCACGCACTCGGCCCCGAACTCCGAAAGCTCAAACTCCACTAATTTCACTTTTTTGGCACTGCTTCTTCATTAACTCCCCGGGATATTGGCGGCGGTGAATTATTCATTTTCCACTCAAACAAACATTGGCCGGTCTAGCTTTGATAAATTTCACCGGTCTCACATTTCTTGTCACATCTAACCACATCCTATGCGTGAAACCACCGCGGTCCCGGTGCGCGCAGGTGCATTCACCAGGTAAGGCCGGCGAACGTGTGCACGCACGACGAAGTTAACTCTTGCAGCGGGTGAGGTAAACAAAAGCACTCGCCTGTCAGCAAATTGTTAAAAAACAAATTAACAAAAACGTCATAATCCACGATGAGAATATGGGCGTGTGTCCTCTGGACAGGTGCAAGACGTGCGCAGCACCGATCAGCGAAAGCACCGCAAGCCGCCGCCGGTAAAGTTTCCTCTTCCGTTCGGTGTCCAGCAACGGTCTCAAACCGCAGAACAGGCAAAAAACGGCTAACAAGGATACACCACGACGAAGCACCCACGGTAAACACACCACACACGTGACGGAGCACCCGGAAGCTTACTGTTAATACAAATGTCCTCGCAGGACGCAATCGCGGTGGTCATCAGCGCAGGACAACGCAAACAAACAAAAGACCAAAAACAGAGAACAAAAAACAATTGAAAAAATTTACAGGTGTTCGAAAAAAACGACGCATGCACGCGCAAGTGAGCAGCGATTCACACCGAACCAGTGGCAACGCGAAACTGTCCGATTCGGTCCTCCGGCAAGACCTCAGGGTCTGGGCGGAGCACTCGCCTAACCGTTTATGGACCCCGCGGCGGGTGATCGCGGCCGCGCGAAAGAGACAACGGTAACATCGCGCCCTCGAGGAGACCCGACTCGATTCACGTCGCGATGGTCACGCGGCCGTGGCACCGCGTCGCGACTCCTTCCCCGTATCAAGCCGCAGCGATCGTCGTCGCCGAAAGAGAGACTGCGCAGCACCGGCGAGGAGAACTCGACGACTACTGATTGGCCAGAGGGGAACGCTCAGCCGCTGGTAGGACGCCAGAGAGCGCGTCTGCGCGCAGCGAGAGGGGGTTGAGGAGAAGCTGTTTACACTCGCGAGGGGAAGCGGACCTATCGCGACGCGCGCGGCGCGTTATGATTTGTTGTCAGACGCGCAAGTGCAACTCTGATGCGATCGATCGCTCTGCGCGGCGATCGGCCTCGCTGCACTTGCCGAGGGCTGTTTACGACGCGCGAAGTACCAGCCACGCTGCGCTGCAACTGCACGCGTATGCCCGCCACCAGAGGCACTTGCGTTCCAGCCCGTGTGGATTATGATTTTAGCGCGACCATGTCGGTTACGCATTCGAAATAACGGTCAAGCGTCCAGTGACAACTTGTAAAACAAGCGGTACTCCACGTCTATCAAACTTTGAAAGCGATCGTAGGTGGTTCTTTAAGAGTGCAGTTATGTTTGAAACCGTTGCATTGACCTTAGTATAATAACACCGTCCGGTATAAGGAAAAGGACAATAGGAAGCTGCTCCATCACAGTAGAATTACATAAACACCAAAACTTTTAATTGTTATAAGAATTGTGCATTCAGAATGATATTTCAATAAGAAAACTTCATCCTTACAATGAGTAGAATAAAACAAATGTTAACGGAGTTATTTTGATTCAAGAGGTAAAAGAGAGCCATTTTTATACTGTTTCGATTATTTTCTCCTTTCTTTGATAAAGGAATACAATCTTGAAATTTTACACACTTATAATTTACAGACTGTTTCACAGACTTCACGTTTTTATTTTTAATAAATAAAAACTAATAATTAGCTACTTTTAGAAAATAAATGTGGCGATCTCTAACATGGTTCTTCCAAGAAAACGTAATTGTTAGAAATATCCACAAAAAACAAAACAACAACAAAACATTTGAACATTTGAACATTGAACAGTTCCAACAAAATCACGAATTTCGCTGTATTTTATTACAAGTGATTTTCACTGAAGGGTCCAATATCTCCTTTTTTTATTGAGAAGGAACCTGTGCCCTTCCTTCACTCTCTTGCCACATCCCTAATAAAAATTGACAACATCTGCCCACACGATTAACAATTAGAGGCTCATTCAATTGCGGAAGTGCGTGTGGCATCGCAGATCCTTCCAGCCAATTGACCTTCTGTGAAATTCCCGACGTGTCGAGTAAATTGAAAAATAAACCGGAGAAGCAATCCACTTGCCGCATGGAAAACATAAAGTGCAATCTGGATCACCCCTGCATCTGTGCACTGACACAGTTGTTCATCCCGGAGAGCCCTCAGGACTAGTTGCCCTATCGCGCAAAAAGGGGACATCGATTTTGACCAGAGCGCCGAAAAAGGGATTATCCTACCTATTGTTCGGTGGTTTTGCGCTTGTTGCACGATAAGAGGGTAATAATGAAATTTCGGAGATCAAAATCTCTAAAATCGGGTCTTGTGGTGATTAGGCAAATCTGTAACATATTTTCAAGAGGGTCTGTGGCTAGGAAACGACGAAATCTGTTCCGAAAAAGGCACTGTGAAATCGGGTATATCAAAAAATACAGTAAACATTTTATTATATTATTAGAATTATTATCATTATTAGTATTTTAGGCAAAGAAATTTTATTCGCGAATTTCGAGGAAGCTTTAGAGACTAGTATACAGACTTTGAAAAAGAACGGTGTGTATCAACCCTTTGCTGCTTTAAAGGTCTTTAAGGCGTGCCACTAAAAACTGGCACATTGACCAAAACTCTTGAATATGTTGACGAGGCAGTCACAGCAAATCAAATCAGTTTCATTTCGAAATTCTTCAACATAGCTTGAGAGAAGATTGCCGGCGCGACCGATGCAATTTCCAATAAATTTCTAGTATCGGTCCGACATCTCTAGGTTATTGTACCGCAGAATAATTGGTGGTCCGATTAGCGAAATTCATCCAATCGGGCACACAAATCATCTTGGAAATTAGGTTACTGCCGCGCTCCGAGTCAGCTGCAATTAAAATATTACCAGTTTGGCCGAATAATCTTTGAACCATTCTCACGATCGCGGAATATAGACCCGGAGAAAAAGTTTATCGCTTGCAAAACCGATAAAATGACAAGAAAAATTGTTTTTCGATAAAACTATGGCAGCGCAGACATCATTTTGTCCGCGAACGGCGCGCCGCGGTGAGAGATCACTTTATGATATAATTACCTGAGCCACAACAGCAACACCAATTATGTGTATCGTGAAACAACGGCTGAGGTAACATTTCAGTTAATTGCTCCGCACACCGAAGCACCGTCTTGCCGCCGCACCGGATCAGCAACTTCTTGACGGCGTCTTGGACTTGGCGAGCCGGGGCTTCTTGGGCCAGGACAATCCCATCTATCGCTAGCCTATCTAGATGCGGCGCAATACTCGAGTTTCGCCAGATTTCAATTGGCCACCGCACCGGTACTCCCGCGCTTTGTCCATAACAATTTTGATTCATTTTCTTTAGGTGATCAAGCACTGCACTGGCCGACCGTAAGAGATCACCTGGGGAGATCCTTCCGAACCGATTTCGCGGCTGCTGCGGCCGCGGTTTTTGTCCGCACTGCCATTTCTTAAAGTGTGGGCGAGCCAATCATTTTGCAGAAAATTGGCAATGTAAGTGATTTACATGGAAGAAACACGCCTTTTTGCTCCCAAAGAATGTGGCCATGTGCACCGCGGATTGTTTCAGGTAATTGCGATCGTGAAGCTCGGAAAATAGAGGGGCTTTTGTGCGGCTGCAAATTCTCTCCATGGAAAAGGTTTTGTGGGGCACGTTTATTGCTGCAGAAGCGACAAACTTGATGAAGTCTTTCGTTTTTTTTTCTGTTATAAACAACTGGGGAAAACGTTTGCTGGAAATGGAAACCTCATCGTAAGTGGTTGAAAAACACCTGTTGTGTGTAATGTACTTGTCAAACTTTTGCGATTCTTTGTCATCATACCGAAAACAGTAGTGAACAGTTGGTTTTTTGCCATATATGTACAACATCATCCAACTTACTTAACATACGTGTCATGATGCCAAAGAAGTGATCTTAAATGTAAATGTACAGGTGCTATGGTTAAACATGGTCACCTTTTTTGTTTAAACCTGAAATTATTTTAATTGATGCAATTCTTGGAATTTCTAGCCACCTTAGAGACTGATGACACTTAAGCCCTCATACATGCACGCCCTTTATCACATCGTCATCGTTTTACTAGAGACGGTTAGAATTCATGCAGGCGGCGAATAGATCCATAAAAAATCAATTTCGTTGGAAGCCATAACCTCTGTTCTGTGAGTTCTGATGGGATCTGAGCGCCTTAACGACTGCCTTTACAGGCACTTTACAGCATCTTTCTTGTCAACATTATCATTGCAGGCTCTGATTATGCCAACAGCTTGCCTAGACTTTTGTTTTTTTTCGCCCATTTTGTCTCTAGTTTTTCTCATTGATGCTTATATTGCTTGTCTAAGTGGAGATTATTTTAAACCTTTTTTTTTCTTTGTAGGAGAAGGGATCGAATTAAAAACCAATAAAATGTTGTAAAAAGTCTATAAATAAGCTAACGACATTTTATTGTTGTTATTCCGCAGAGATACTTTAATACCTGGTTTTATAACCGTTGCGGTTGTATGAGGAATTTCAGCCTGAAAGAAGGGTATGGGCTTAACTAACGCATGTCCCATTGCCATGACAAAACCTCCAATTAATCGCGGTGTTACGGATCGATGAAACTCTGGTTCGTGTAATCCCCTGCATAGATTTCCTTTTGAAGACCGCTATGCGTAATGAAATTAGATATTGATTGGATATTTTACGGTGGATTTGGATTGGTATTGATTCTTTGACTTTGATACCAGCATGTCTTAATTGAGTATTAACTGAAGATTTACTGTATGTATTTATGTTATAGACTAGTTCTTGCAAGTTGAATATTATTTCGTCAAATGCAATGAGTGTTTTAAATCTATTGATTTTGTAAACGCCACAAATTTTGAGGATTAGACATACAAAAATCGTTTGAAGTGTATATACTAACTTAGTAAATCACAGAACAATGAATTTTACTTTAAATTTCCTTCTACCATATCGTGTATTTGCTTTTTATTGACTTTTTATCCAGCCCCTTTTCACGAACCCTTCACAACCCTTAATCGATGCGACACTTTTTTCAGTCTGGGCCGGCCCATTACCCGCAGCCATAAAACCAACTGAGGCTTGCTAGCAGCTAAGTTTTTCAAAAGAACAAATGGCACAGAACGAGTGTTTAATTTTGAATAAATATGCGGCGTTGTATTTTGTTATGTGCTGTACCTTCGCACTAGGGCACAGCCCTTTCGGGGGGTGTTCTACTTTGTGCAATAAATATTTCCTGGGGCGATGATTTATGGACACTTCACTTTTTTGCGCTTTAACAAAAATGAGGAATTTCGAAAGTTATGATTCAATCTGGGACAGGATTTATGATTTAATGGTTTTATTCCGTTCTTTTAAGATTTGTTTTATTAGACCTTATTGGGGTATATTCAAGACTAGTTGGCATTTTTATTGGCAAAGTAAATTATGTATTTGTAATTAGGGAAATTGCATTATTGTTTAAATAACTTTCAAAATAACACTACAGCTCAATTAAGCCCTTAGTGCCAGACCAGAACAAACTTACACAATCCCGTAAAAATTATATACAAAAAGGTTGTCCTAAGATTGAAAATTATGAATCAGATATAAAACGTGCTTTAGTATAATTTTTGAGTTAAAATTTTGTTTAGAAGATTTTAAAGACGAAGACTAAAGAAAATTGTTCGAACAGACAAAAACAAAATACTGAAAGCTAAAATGTAAGATAATCACTACCAAAATTGAAGAAATGTTATTTTTAGGGTGATTAATCTAATCCAATGTTCCCAATTATTTATTTTAATTAATTGTCTAAAATATATTTTTATACAAATTTACAATGAAGATTAATGGACTGCCGAAAGAATTAGTGAAGAACTTTGAACTCTTATGTCTGTCTTACGGACTATAAAACTGTGTGGTAGTAAAACCGTGTCTTTTTGTAATGTATTTTGTTTTATTAATTCTTATTAGATTTCTGCGGATAATCTTTCTTTCTTGATTGAATTAAATTTATGGGAGCATTTTGATGGGTAAAGTACAAACCCTTTTTCGAAATATTCTTATGCATATTATTTTCCATTTATGTCCTTTGCCTCATTTATGTGTTATATTTCAGATAAATTTTATAAGTATAAGATAAAGTTATAATATATATTTAATATTAAATAAAACTTTGAGTTTTTCGAGCCGGCACTAAGTTTCGATAAGTTACGAAATATGTCTTTTATTTTTAGCGACTATGTGAATACTCTCATTTATTAACTAAATCGCGTACAGTATTTACCTTGGAAATATTTTGAAATATTTTCAGTTAGTTTTTTTTTAAAATTCCAGCATTTACAAAGCACAATTTCTTCTTTTTCTACATCGTGAATGATAAATGCTCAAAAGTATTAAGTTTATGCTTCCTATCAAATCAAAGCGAACACTAGTTTCATTACGAGATCTAGTAAACTATTTCTATTTCAATCTAAAATATTATCCAAACGTGGGAAATTTACTCTTGGAACAAGTTGCAGGTTCTGCACGTGTAGAATTTGTAACTTATCCCCAAATGGAGTAATTCCAGAGGTTCTACCTTTTATTCTCGTAGGTTTTACCACGGCTCTTACTGAATTTCGTGTGTAGAAAAACGCGACAGGCTGACAAATCCCAACAGCTGCAAATACGCCGACAAGGAGAAGGCTAATTAGCCGACAATCTTATTCAAATTAATTCATGTACTTGCAGTTTTCCGGATGACTGAATGGGAGTCATTGGCTTAACAACATATGTATCACGGCATATTGCAGAAACGTGGCATATTGTACCAGAACAGAACCGCCAAGGAATTCCATTGTCTCTCCGCGGCCAGAGATTCTAGCTTCTAGCATTAGTGCAGAAGATGCAACTCATGCACCTTACCCACCTTAGCTTACCTTACCGCGTTGCATATTAGCCGAGCGGTGTCGAAAGGTGGACGGATGGATCGGCATCTGCAGTTCCACGGTGTTGGTTAGTCGTGGTGCGGGAATCGCGCATCTATAATTCACAGAAAATGCTACTGTACGGCCGAGACCAAAGTCGCGCGAAAGTCCTCGTCATCGGCGACGAATCATCAAATCTGTGAATCGCAACAGTGACATTTATTGTCTTTGCAAGTAGTCATCTAG
Organism: Proctacanthus coquilletti; assembly: GCA_001932985.1. NCBI lineage: Eukaryota > Metazoa > Arthropoda > Insecta > Diptera > Asilidae > Proctacanthus > Proctacanthus coquilletti. The sequence continues at coordinate 358,304 of MNCL01000112.1, forward strand.
AAATTTATAAAGTGATGAAATCAACCAGCTATCATTAATTGTCACGGAAACTAGCCACTCGTACTGAGATCCGGAGATGCATTCGCTGAGGTCGTATGCGGGGTTTCTTACCTGTGTATTAGCAATGTCTAAGGTGGGTCTGGCCGATTCCGTGGACCGCGCGGACTTTGCGATTAGAGCCGCATCTATTGTGGCGAATTCACAGATCGGTGAGTGGACAGTAAAATTATGATTTAAGACAAAATGTCGGACAGTTGACTTTTAGGGCCGTTGTAAATCATCACAGTGTCTAATAAAAACGAAAATATCAGCAATTTCTGATTAGATTCAGCTCTCTGCTGTGACGGACTTTGTTTTGGTTGTCTTCAACTTGAAGCACTTTTCCGCGGATAGAAGGCGCGGACTGTGGCTATGAGAACTATGAGAAAACATTTTGGCCGCCAGCAAAACAGGCTATTATATTTTCCATTTGATTGTTTTTGTTACGCCCGCAAGAGAAAGGCACGAAATATTTAGGTTTTCCGTTAAATTGAAAGTATCTAAGAAAAGTTACAGACTTATTATAGCTGTTTCCTGGATACGCCTCTCCTTTTCGTTAGTTTAATAAGTTCCACACGACCAGTGGTTACTGAGATATATCTTGTCTACTTTTCAAATTTAAATTTATATAAGTTATTAAAGTGATTTTAACTTTCTAATCATCGTTATTATTTAGTATATATTTATCTATAGTTAACCAATTAATTTTTACTACAAATAAAAGTAATTTTCAAGCAAGTTTGTATTATAAAAGACCATTAAATCCATACAGATGAGTGGTATATGCAATCTTCAAATTTTCAAGAGAAAATTTTTTATAATTACTTTTAATATTTAAAAACATTTACTTACATAAAAGAGAAATGACTGATAAAACAACTAAAATTAAATACTAATTCGAAATTTTATTTTTGCTTAAAATCTCTACATTATAATTAAGAAGGATTAAAGATAAAACTATCAAGTCAAATTGTATTATTGCTATAAAAGTCGAAAACGCAAAGATTTTCTAAGTATTTGCTTAAACTAGTTTTTTAATTATTTTCAATATCTTCATTTTATGGTAAACTCCTAAAATTGTGCATGACTCGTTGTGACTGTACTGTTTAAAAATACTCAATGATTTTATAAGATGCTCATCTCTGGTAGCAAACGTGAAGAAAAAATTCTCAGACATCGGTGAAGACAGGTGAGATCGTAATCAGTGTACAAAATGCTAAAAGTTTCCCATAACAGTGACCATGCAAAAAATAATCGCCACGGCACAAGTTTTTGTCACTTACCGACAGGCAGACGAAGCATTTGTAAAAACTTTCTTAGACACCAGTCGCTGCAAATTAAAGAGCAATTCTTCAGACCGTCTCAGACTTCCGCGGTATTGCCTTAAGACGAGAAACATCGGCCAGTGTCGCGCCAACGGGTGAATAGGCGAACCCCGGAGCAATGAGCAGAGAATCCAATTTATTGATATCGATCATTAATTATTGCTCCCCTGAACGGTTCTATTAAGGCGTCGCTCGCGCTCACCTGGCTAAATGTGACCGTGCGCGATTATGAATAAAGTGAAAATCGCCTCAGCACTGATTTGTATCATTTGTGGAGATTGATGATTACTAATTGGATATTACCAATGTTCACGTAGGCTGAAATTAGCGGGAAGCGATTAGTTGCTACTTTATTCAGCGACGAAATGTTGGTTTTGTTGCATTTTCTTGCAAATATTAATATTTTAAGTAGGAGATGCTCGCTGAAAGAAATTTATTTTAACAATGTTATAAAATATGTTTCTGAAGTTTTTTCAACACAGCAAAAAACTATGTCCACGGAGAGCATAAAAACCTTCTTGCTTTTTGGAATATTTTCTTGGAAAAGTTTTTGATTGCCTTTTGTTAACTAAAACCTTAATCATGTGTTACTAGTGCACTTTTCATTGCTTACGAATTGTTTTGTTTTGATTATTGTAATTAAGATTTAAGCTTTCAATTGAGGTACACGGAAGAATTTAGATCACGTCAAATTATTTATTTAAGTATTTTCAAAAGTGACGAAATTCGGCTCTATTCCGAAAGAATTGAAACTAGTTAAATATTTTCTTGCTTTTTACAAAATTTTTAGTAAAAACATTTCAACGGACTTTAGAAAAGAACTGCTTAAACCAACAATTTCTAAATAATAATATCCCTTAGTATAAAAAGTTTGAAAGTGTTTAATAGTAAACTTATGAACTTCTGAAGAAAAAGAAACACATAAATTCCATTGTAATAATTTTTGTCGGTGCAAGAAATTTTTTGTTATAATAAATTATCGGTTACCGTCATTTCACCTGGTGGGAAAATACCAGACGTGCATTGTTTATTTCAGTACCTGACATCAAAAGGCGACCGGATCGTCCTTTGATACCAAAAATTACAAAACTCATTCCCATACTGCTCAGTCACCGATTTTAACAAATCACAGCCGCTATTTGCCGTCAATAAAAAAGGAGTTCAAGTTCCCACATCGGGAGCGGCACAAAAATTTCCATGTTAATCCAAAATAATCGATCCTCGCATATACGAAACACCTGAGTATGTCCGAAGTAACTGCTACCTGCCCCCCTGACGCATTTCCGAATCAGAAGCCCCTCGTAAAACGCACTGGACCCGGTCATTTGGTATGCGCTAATAAGCGGCAAGTCCAAAGAATCGGATGCAATCTTCGCTGCATAAAAACACAAAGCCAACCTGTCTTTGGGGTCTTTGGGGTAACTTGGGAGACTTTATTTTACTGGAGAACGTGATTCCCAAAAAACCAACCTGGACGGACGGCCCGATCTCAGGGATCCAATAAAAATTAATCATCTGGGAGACAAGGATCTTGATATTTCTTGGATTTCAGCTGGCTGCGATTGATGGCGATCACTGACCATGGTATGCTGGAATGGTGAATTTGGTCAGATGGGTCTGCGGAGGATCGTTAATTTTTCGAAGGGCACCAAAGGGTACCAAGGGGCAGTCTTTTGTTTCAATTGAATGACCAGTTTGATTTTCTCATTCAAATCGAGGCAAGTTAACGTACTGCACGGACCTCCCCTTCTTTTCAACATTCCAAAGGAATTATTAATAACCCTCGGATGCTTATCAACTTTCTGATGATTTCTGAGTTAATTAATAATTTTCATTTTATTTATCTTTGCTTTTTATGGTTGAAAATGGAAAGGAATAAGATTAACTTTTGGATATTACGAAGAATTGTTTAATCCGGATTTGGTCAGCAGTGATGAAATGAATTTGTTTCATTATACAAGATGGGGCTCAGTATTTCGCTGACTGAATAACAAGTATTTTTTTTAAACAATAGAAGGTAATTTGGATTACTTTTAGTAGATTCGAAAGTAATAATAACACTTTTTCATTTTTCCAGGGTTGCAAAAAGGGTTTATAGCGTATTTTTTCATATTCTTGGATTTTTTTTTTTCATTGGAAATTTTACCTATTTTGTGTTGTACTAAATTTTATATTTAATGGTTTTTCAGATATAACCATTTGATTAAAAAGTGTAATAACGGCGAGGGAAAATGAGGGGCATCCCTTATAATGTAAAATTTTATTATTTGTTAAAAAGGTAACACGTTTGTCCTAAAATATACGACATAGTACCAACATATAACGTATTTTTCCGTGGTATTCATTTAGGAACATTTAATAGACTGTAGCATATAAGGACTTTTTTTAAATTTTGAAAAGGTAGAAAGAAAAAAAAAGGAATAGTAGAGTTACTTCGTAAAAGTTAAATCAAATTGAAATTTTTCTTAGGAATTCCGTGACCCACGGAAGGTTTAATTAAAATAATAAATCATTACCCTTACAAATTGAAAACTAATCAATTTATTTCTGCTAGCTTAAATTTTTAATCATTGTTTATTTATTTTTATAAACAAGCATAAAAATAACGTGTACGACTTCATCAATTTTATTTTAATGATTTAAATCTATGTTTTCAATCATAACTTATTTTTGAAACATTTTTTCAAGTTCATAGTTAACAGGTAAACCTATTAAACATTTTAATTTGTGATTTTAATATCACACTTGAGAAAATTTAATCGTTATAAAAGTCACTGCTTTGTTCATGGTGTGAATAAAAGTGTAAATAATTTATGATGCAAAGTCAAAACATAGATTGGTTCTTGGATAATTAAAGAAAAATAGCATCCAGCTAAATAAGAGGAACTAGTGGTCATTTATTCTAAGCACTTAGAGGGAAAGCGCTTTCTCATGTAAGACCACTTTGAGGTCAGCGGTCACTACTTTCACGGCATGATGCCCGATCGCCTCAGATGATGAGCATTTTGCGTCGCTAAAGTGGTCGCAGATTTGTCTAGTGCACGGGGTCAAAACAAAGATGAAAATGGTCAACAATGACATTTCATTTTTGCATGACCAAAGAGTATCGCGCAATTTCATGCCCGTCGAAAATTTTTCTCTTTCACTATGCAATTTTTAGCTTATACAGAATCTGATAGAGGCAAGATCATTTTCGAGGTATCGCTGAGCGGATCACGATCATCCCAGATGATCTCATGTCGATAAAATATCTTCACACTTTGCACTTTTCCGCTTTTTCCTTCCTATCGCCGAAACAAAAATGAGCGGCCTTTCTCATTTTTAAATCGCCACTCGCCCCGACAATTTCGCATAGACGAAATTGTTACATAAGTTAATCAAATAGGCCACGGTATCTCACGTGTGCAATCATTACGATTTCTTTTCTTATTTGTTCCGCTTTTATTTTTCCCAAAGAATTTTATAAGAAACAGCAAATAAAGTGGAAGCGATCACAAACATATCGATGGACTTTTCCCATGGCTCGATCGAGCATTGGTGTCGAGTATTCGATTTGATCGAGTGTGTTTCCGTGAGAAAACCAATCGCGTGAATTCATTGATTAGCGCTAAATTTCAGAACAAACAAAAACTGCAAAAATCAGTCATTATTGATTTTAGTGTGAACCGAGCTGATGGTGCCATGGGAGCTGCCTCTCCGACTTGCACCTTGCGAATCACTCCTGCTTTCCGAGGTTGGTCCCGAGCGAATGCAATTTCCATGCAAAACTCTGATCGCGATTCGAACCCATTCATTGCACCGCCGGGTGCGCGATGAAAGCATCCGATACTTTCCTTATTTATCGCATCAAAACTGATCGAAGTTGGGAAATGATCGTAACGCGACGCTCAGATGTGACGGTAAGAAGCGCTTGATTTCTTGCTTAATCCCAGCTCAAATCGAATGCGGATGAGACGTAATAAAGTGCCGAAGTTATTGTCGAACTGTCTACGTTCACGGTGCCACAATACCACGGCTACAAATTGCTCGTGCGCGTAGATCGTCTCCTGTCGCAATCGCTTAATTGAATTTACCTGCCCAAATAAATTTAGCAACGAAATGTAGTGGCTTTTGCATGTTAGATTGATTCGAATAGATTTTGTTGTTACCATAATAGAAGACAATTGTGCACAATTTACTCTTATTCTCTACGGTACCTTGTTGACCTATTTTTCGAATATTTCATATTATATAATATCTGTTTTTCAAATCAGGCAAAATCAGGTATATTCTTATCAAAAATTGTAACAGTGTTAGTGTAATGAATAGATTTTTACAAAATTCATCAGTCAATTTATATCGTGGCCTAGAGTCTATATTATCTGGAAAGCATAGACATATGCAAGGAACTCTACAGACATAGATATATAAATAGTTGGTTTAAAGCTACTTTTATGCCATACGCAATGGGATAAAAATAGAAGTGAAATAGAGATAGAAATTTAAAAAAAAACCCGGTTTATTGTATTTAAACATTCCTTAAGATTCTTGGAGAGCTTATGCAAGCGATTTAGGGAGAGCACCAGCAACAATAAGGCTATGTATGAAAAACAACTTTCAACAAATGCTCATGCGTTTTCTGTCCAATATATGTCGAATTAGAAATTAACTGATCTGACTTTATATCATTATGCTTTGATTAAGTCTTTGTTTGTATATGCCAACTTAGAATTGTATCATTCCTATTTAAACTTTTCAAACGTATGGGTCGTAGAAGAAACTTATGATTTTAGGAAATCATGTTGAATTAATTATAAAATAACACAGACAATGTAAAATTCTCTGTAGTTCACAGCTTTATTTACATAATTCAAATTAAAAAATTAAAAGCACATTTAATTTCTTTAAAAACATTTAAGGCGGATATTTGAGCTGTTTAAATAAATAAGATCTCTATAAGCCAAAAGTGGAAGAAGTATTTGTGGTTCAGAAAAGATTCGACTTCACTGGCCTTTGTTGTGTAGTTAGGGATTCTTCCAAAGAAATAGTTACTGAAACTTTGGGTTATTTTGTTAAGATAAAAAATTGCCGCTTGAAATATCTTTTTGCTTTAATCAAAGTAACCACAGTAAGAATTAATGCGGAGCAATTTTAAACTCCATTAAAGTCTAAATTCAAATTAATTCCTCCTAGTATTGAGAGTTATCGACTAATTTGAATTGATCTATGCAAACCCTTCATTATGCTACCCAGACTAGCTCAGCAAGGCGCAAAGTAGTGCAGCGCTATGTTTGCTGTTTTGCCTTTTTCGGTAATTTGCTTCGGTCAGATGGGAGCCGTTCGGACTAATTAAAATAAATTCTTTTGGCGAGTCCTGCCCCTGGGAGCTAGTTGGCCGCGGTATTACCTGATAATTGCGTCTTCACGCAAAATGCCGCCTTATAAATGCCTGTCCTTGGTTGAAGGGACACCAAGCAAATTTATTGTCGAACGATTTTCATTTACCTCGCAGCGTGATGTCGCGGAGCCGCAATGATAGCCCCAACGAATTTGCATATGTGAGCGGAGTCCGGGGAGCACCTGACGGGAGAGGGACCGCACGGACCGAGAATTGCGAATCACTCGCCATTAATAGCCCAGGTAGGTGCAACCTGGCCTAATGCGCGGGGATGTTGCGCTCAATTTAATGCTGCACGAGGAGTACCCAGACGGCTATTAACTCATAGAGCGCAGCGTGAAAAATTTATTAATTCGACTAAAAGTGAACATGGTAAATGAGGGAAGAGCTCCGGCGTTATTTATTTAATATCCTGCCGTGCAGCTGTGGCGGTTCGCGAGGATGTGTGGAGCTGCGGCTTTCAATCCCACCTGATGGCGAGCTCTTTTCAATCAGCGGATTTCCACGCGAGTGGGATCACGGGATCATCGGGAAGGCATGCAAACATGGAATTAATCATTTTCACATTCCAATTCAGGAAAGCCTCCGGCGAGTTCCGCATCCATCGCGAGCCCTGAAGAAATTGATTTATCGAAAGTTAAACGAACATCTTAATTCATCTTCATTGAGGTGGCTGCGCGGCTCAAATTAATTTCTCCCTGATTTCCCGTAATGCGCGATGGCCCCGCGGTCTGGATGGGGCCCACCGAATTGATCCAGGCTCCCAAGAGATGCCTCGGCCGCGCGGGATTGGGATTGATTAATGGCGCCCATTTTTCATGGGGCGTTTCAATCGCAGATCACAGTTACAGCGGAGCACCCCGGCCTAACCGAAATGTGCAAAAGGTGAGTTTATTGGAGTCGTGAGATTGATACCTCTGATTAATTTAACTCGAAATTAAACACTCTGCGAGCACTCTGATTGCAATCGGAGCACCCTGGCCAATCAATAACAATTTGAGCTTCGTGTGTAAGGAAGGTGTTCCGCATTTGGGGCTTATCTTCTCTGCGGCCCCAATAATAATTCGACTGTGGGAAGGCACACGTAACAATATTTACCTCACATTTTTGTGTGTCAATGGCATGACCCCCATACCAAAGAGCTGTATGTTTACACAGTCTTATTATTTCTGAAAACATTGTTGCTTGAGCAAAACAAGTCCAATTATTCGTAGTCACTCAAACGCCAATATTATGCCCATTAATAAAAAAAAACGATAAGAATTAATGCCAGTCTAGACAATTCTCTTTGTAAGGACCAGTATTTAAGAATTGTACACAATTTAATGCTTTGTATGCAAAATGGTCCTATAGATATGAAAACGAAGATCTTATCATGAATTCTTATAAATGAAATTTAGATAAAACATTTCAAAAATTCAACTTACTTTAAGCCATCAAATATAGCTATGATTTTCCAAAAGATGCAAATCATTTTAAAAACACTGAATAACTACATGATGACCTTTCAAAAGTGAAAATTATCCGAAAATGACATCGTCGCAAAATGGAGCAAAATTAATCTCTTAATAATATCTTTAAGATTCCAAATTTAAGATCTTCGATACACATATGGTATAAAAGTAGTATCCTTTTCGCAGGCTAACCTTTTTGTTGTTTACATTCATTTATTGCAAATCAGAAGTATTTTAGACTAATCAATTAATGTAATTTCCAATGTTAAATGTAAGTTAAGTTTAAAAAGTTTAGTATGAATTGAAAACAATACTTCCACTTAAGCTTAGTATACCCAATTATTATTTAGTAATTTAATATAATGCTCCAGGCTTTAAATTTAGTTTTACAAATTTTGGAAAATCCCATATGTGATACTCTAGAAAAGCCTTTTAAGCCAAAGATTGCAATAAGAAATAGGACGTGGAAACTGTTTTGGGTAATTATTGTGAATGAAATAGTAAAATAATATGTTTGTAGTGTGCAAGAATTAGCTTTACGTGTAAATATGCATAAATTCAATTTAGTTAGTATCTAGTAACTAAAATCGAATAAATCATGCACTTACTAATTGGTTTCTTAATTTAATCGGTCACATTGATTTACATCACTTTTTTCCCTTTTGTTGACATTCAAAAGGATTACGCCGAAGAGATAATATGTGATAATAGATTCCTATCTCTTTCGGAAATTAATTTCTTTTCTATATGTAAACCTGATTTGCCGTGGTGTTTGAGGCCCGTGTATAAGGAGCAGAAAAAACGCCGAGGTTCGCAACGTTCAAAATATCACCGGACCATCGTTGATATCAGGAAATATTGTATGTGCCAAAATTTTGGACTCCCGTAATAATTCCTGCCGGCTGACAGACGGCATTACCGGTCAACTGGCCACAAGGGCCAAGACCCCGAGGATGGCCGATAAACTGATTGTGCGATAAAATATTTTGGTTATCGTTTTTGCCCGAGTGCGCACAAGAAATTTCCACTCGATTTACACGTACCCTTTTTGATAAATGTTAAACTGTTTACGTCCGCGTATCCATCGCCGTCATCGAGGGTCCCGAGAAGCCATCGACGCTATCGCGCCCGAAAATCGGGACCAAAGTGGCTACCAGTCGATATCGGCCGATTTAATCGGGAATCAGTCAATCAATCAATCGGCCGTTCTGAGTGGCACTGGCTACCTTTAGCACAATCTAATTAATTCGATTTCCGTACATCTAACTACCATCCGCACCAATCCATCACGTTACCACGCCAAAGGCTCTTCTAAGATGTCGTCGTCGTTCGAGATGAGGGCAAAAACAGTTACTCGTTACCATTTTTTGTCAATCGCTCAATCAACTTAAATGCATTGAAGTGTCCATTCAGATCTGGCACCAAGAACACCGGGGACTTCCCGGCCGCGGTCGGCGTTTCTTGAATACCAATCGCGCCGGTACAGTGGCTGCGCGACGATCTCAGAGGAAGATGAACGCGATCGCCGCCGGCTGGATCTGCGGATTCCGCGATCCGCCGCCGCGACCAAGAAATTTTCACGCAGATCTTTAATTAACTTTTTCTGCGGTAACGGCGGCCAGCGTCGTTTAATTGCTTCTAATTGTGGTCTAAGCAACACCTTCGCTATGCGGTGCAGCACCACAGCACGGCCGCACCGCGATTGCACACTCGTCAATCTTTTTATAATGGCACGTCTTCAGGAAGCGCTGGTGCTTTGTACTTATCGTTATTAAATATTCCCACACACGTCACGTGACTGGCGTATTTTGATTGCGCCGGAGACACTTTTGACAGTGTGGTGATTGCCATCACCCGTATTTGGGACGTCTGCTATTACGTAAACATATTTTTGTAAATGCTTCTATTACTACGATGATGCGACCTACGGTCGGTTTGTGGACAAACGCCGTAATCGATAGAAGATCCGATCGCACCAAAGGATTATGTAAATAAATTTACAGAAGTTCGGGTAGGCAGGCACCACAGACCAGAAACCATAAACACAAATTAAGTTTTTTGGCAGGCTTCTAATGAACTGTCTATTCCGATTAAACACTAGCACGAGTTAATTAAAGGTAGACGTTATGTCATTAAAGTGAAGAAAAGAAATGAATCTTGTATAAAATTACTTTGGGGAAGGCAACGTCAGTCTATAAACTTAATTGTATACTATCGACTTGAAATAGTTGACTGGTCGTTGGTCACTTTGCCAATTGACTTTTGAATGAGAAGGATATTCCCTTGGTAAATTGTATAAAAAAAATTGAAATGTTGAAATTTTTAAAATTAGATCACTTTTGGAGGATTGATTATATAGAAAAGAAAGTTAATATTATATGAATTTATTTAGAATACTCAAAATTTTTTAAAAATAAAAATTATTCGTAATATTTCATGTTCATATTTTCCATAATCAATTGTTTACTTTTGATACATGTGTGTGTAGTAATTTCAATAATTGTAATAAAAAATAAAAAGTCAATTGTTTTTCGTTGCCCCCAATAATGAAGCTCAGATTTTTCTTGCAGGATTTTTTAACACATGAACTTAAATCGAAGTAAAAAATATATTACTAATCGGACGTATTAACAAAAGTTTAGAATTTCAAATTGTAATTTGAATGAAATTAAGATAGATATAGTTCAAATAATGTTTTTGTTATAAGTAATGAACGAAATCTTAAATTATTTTAATTTCTTTCCATGCAATAATTGAATAATTAGAATAAAATTTAAACCGCTAATAAAATATTGCAATCTTAGTACTTAAATGAATTTGAAAACTCATCATTTATTGATTAAAAGTGTAATGTAATCCATGAATGAGACCTCGTAGAGAAAAACCCATGTCAAATGCTGTAAGTAATTTTAATGCCCATAAATGTAAAAGAGAAGTGAAACGTACAAATTGATTTAAATTGTTTTTACGAAACAAGCGACGTCGGTAATCAACCCACTTTACACATTTTGATTTATGCTTTCTTTTAGCTGGCATACCCAAGATACTTCAAAATCACTTAACTTTGAGAAATTGAATGAATTTAACCCGTTTAATTTGCATAAACTGGATACTGTAAGCAAGATTATTTCATTAAATTACGACGCCGATTAAAGACGTGAAAATTCCCATAACTGCGGACACCTTTGAACATTGGGGGGCTATTCGATTAAGTCTAAAAACTTTATCTAATCGAACAAATTAACTCTCGCTGGATGAAACGATGCTCGTAAAAAGTACTCGGTCACGTTTCACAATTCATTTTAAAAAGTTGAAATATCACCACGGTTTTGAGTCGCGAGTTATCTAAAGGGGATTTTCGGATATTTTGCAAGTCCAGTCTAATAAGAGATCAATCCTCGGTGGCATAATCAGTGACCTAAGCGGTACCTTCGCGGGTAATAAATGACCATCTACTCGCTTTATTTTTTATGATTCCAAGGAAGTCGGTTGAATCTGGACAGAAATGGACAGAAAAATGCTGCCGTATCTGAGGCTACTTCTGATGTGGAATGCGCTAATGAGGATCAAACTCAGGATTCTGAATAAGGAGTCTTCACGCGGAAAATGGTTAGCATCTTCTCGGTTGAAAATTATTACGGTCAATAAAAATTTATCATTGCGGGCCGCAATCTCGATAAGAACTCTTGGAGATTGATTAAGATAAGAAAGCTTGTTAATGAGGGAATTAAATTCTTTCTGACAATGTTGAAAAGCCAAATGCTCGCATTTTAAGTCGCCTGTAAAATTCTAATGGGACTGCGGATGGTTGGGTTGTGATCTGTTAGGTGACTTGATATACAATTAAAACATAAATTGCCTGCAAGGTCGCACGATTTGTTGAGTTCTTTCGGAATTAACAAATTAAGACCGACCAATTTTATGACCATAATGTTAAACTTTATAGTTTTCGTTGAATTTTGTATGCTTGAAGGTATAGTGAGATGTGGACATTGAAAAAATAAATTACTGCCAACAGGAGTGTTGTAATTTCTTTAGAAATTCGTTTTTCGTCCAATTTCAATTACTTGGAATTCATTATTGATATTTTAAAATCTTTGCAATGTTGTCGTGTTCTGTTTCCAAATATCTGACATATAGTGTAATTGAAAAATATATCTAGTCCTAAAGAATTTGAAAGCCTATTTTTAATCACTTTTGTTTATAAATTTTTAACAGACTAAAATGTAGATTCTTAATTTCTTAGAAGCTAGCGAACCGATTTTCATGAAACTCATGTTTTGGCTAGGTTATAAATAAAAGCTTATTCAAATCAAGCGTATAAAACATTTCAATAAGGGAGGTTCCCAATTCGTTGCGTACGTATATTCATTGCTTGAACAAATTGATACTACGGAATATGGAATAACACACTTATATAAGAAAGTGTGTGCATATGAAGGTAAGTACGTATAAATATGTTCTTTCATCCACAAATTTCTTCAAAACCAATGAAATTATATTTACAATTACAACATTACTAGAATTTCGTCAATTATTCTGTTTATATTGACCGGATTTCGCTAGGACTTTCAAAATTTGATTGTTCATGCCAATTCATAATAAAGTCATTATGAAGGTTTAGAATATCGACTAAGTAGAACCAAATCAGGTTTAATAAAATATATACGATTAATAAAAGTGTAGACCACGTCTGAAGCAATGGGGTCACGATTGAACGATATATACGTGTTCTTATTCCGTATTGTTTCTAGAGGACTGGCTAAATTCTCAATGGGCTTTTAGTTTTTATCTTGATATCGATGTTGATGGGAGCGATCATAATCTTCCGTAATTCATATAACAGCACAGCATAAGCGTATAGTAATAGTAAATTGATAGCTTATAATTACGTTGCAAACATATTAGAAAGACCTTTCCGTTTCGCTCATTTTCCATTAGATGCCAAACAAATTGGACCATTAAGGTGGGAATATTTAGCGTGTCTTCGATTAATGTGAAAACGTTCAAGGCAGTTAACGTGGAGCACCTTCGCGCTGGTTGAATCCCACCTGACACTCGGTTTGACTTCTTCACTTAGCTTAGAAATATCGTGCCCCATCTCGGGCCGCCTGAGAATATTTTCTCACGTCCAACTAATTAAAGAAACTTCTTTAGAGAAAATTACCATTCGTTTAACAGTAACGTGCTAAATTTTTACTTGTAAACTTTTGCGTTTGAACATTACTTCAGCGGCCTGGATAAAAACAGCGGCCGGTGCACGAGTCGGTGCGCAGAGTGCTTATGGTTCAATTCTTAGGTATGGCAGGTACTCCGGCGCGGCCGCGAATACTCACATATCGGCAGTAAAGTAATGTAATCTGTAATTATAATCACGAATATCAGTTATGCCCTTCTCCCCTCCTGAAAAAAAGATAACTCTTTCGAACCGAACTTGCCGAGGTAAATTTAGTTCTGTCCGTGAGCAGGACGAAGACAGCGAAGATAGCCAGGTTCAGGTTGGGCCCAGGTATGGGCATGGTCGAAAGACCTCAGAGTGGTGAACAACCGGTCGCCGATATGCTGTCTAAAGGCCGAGTAATATGTCAGAAATGTTTATGAGATTCATATTTTATAGATTTGTGGGACGATGGCTCTCCTCGCTCGGCTCGGCTTAAAAGCCAATGGAATGCACCTGAGGAAGTTTTATTATGCACAAACAAATTTATAGATGCACTTTTTGCTATACGGATACGACCCTTTTACAGCTAATATCAGCATGCAGGTACTTATGACGGGAAGAGTTAGCAATTTGCTTTCATTTTGTTTCCTGTTTGTCTACAGAAGATCGTTCCAGAGACCACCAGGTACTCCTTTCATATCAAAATCGTGCTCAGGAAGGAAAAATGAAAAATTAGCAGGTGGCTAATAAAGGGGTGTCTGCAGATATGTGCCTACGGATTTCTTCGTTCGAATTTATTTATTATTTTTTATTTTGTAAGCCACGTCTTGTAAAAATACTAACAATGGAACATTAAAATTGGAGGCATTAAATTTATTTGCTCCGGACGTTAAAATTATATTATACTGCATGAAATCGTATCCATGCACTTGCAAGTTCTTATATATACAAACATGTGATGTATATTGTATTCTAATAAAATGCTATAATAACATTTTTTAAATGTTAACATAGATTCTTCCTTTTTCATTAGTATTTTAATGCTTACACTTGCTTATACATATAAATTTTTCCCCAATATTCTGCTCTAAGACATATTTCAATTTTTTTAACTTCAAGTCTAAAAAAATTGATAAAAAAATACCGAAGGCACTTTGTACTAAATTTTTGTACAACCCATGAATCATGCTTTTTTAATTTTTTTAAAATTAGGAATACCATAGGAGAGGTATGTACTCCACATTAAAAATGCCTCTCCCTGCTTTAAGATACTAACCTTTTTTAAATTGGTTTTTCAATGCTCAGCTTTTTTTCATAATACACTAAAATTTTATATGCCGAGGGCCGCAAAACGCCCCTCTAGTGGTTCTATACATTTTGCTGACTCCACAGATAGCATCTAAATATGACTTTGTATTATATGTATAAAGATTTGTAATATTTGATGATTCAAAATTTTATTTCACATTTATAGAATTTTAATTGAGTTTGTTTTACACATTCTCTTTCCTGAATTTGCATTACAACATCTAATTTTTGAAGTTCTTCTGTGTTCTTAGATTGTTTCCGGTTGTCCTAATAAGTGACACTAAAATAAGTAAAGCTAATAATGACATCAAGGAGCAGAAAGGCACAGTAACAGCTTCCAACTGTGCCCAGGTCAAGATCGTGAGCTCATAACAAATGAAAATCGAAATTAGCGCCAATCGTCGAAACTCCACCTCGAGAACGCCACCGGATCTTGGTGGGTTCACCGAGGCACTCATTAGCACTCCTAGAAATGAGATCTATGTAAATCCAATAGCGTACCAAGAGTCGGGCAAGGAATTTTAACAAATGTCATTGTCGCTGCGATCCAGGTTTTGATCTTCTGAGCTCGAAGAAGATTTTTTCCCGTCTAGGTCTGGAGCAGCGGCGGCGGTTGCAGTTGTTACCTTTTAATGAGCCACTGATTCATACGAATTCCGGAAATTTTTTAAGCCCAGTCACAATTTAGAAGCTGAGGCGTCCCATCTTCCATCTAGTGATACATGTGAAAACGGCTCGGCCCGCTCCAAGAACAATCCTTTTTTGCTTGTTGGCCTCTTGTACGATGTCAGAATGGGTATTGGGTTCTGTGTGGCGGCGACCGGATCGATTTAGCAACTTTCCGCTTGCGGGGGTCTATGACAGTCGAGTGGCTGGTTACTCGCTTAGCTCTTTCGTCTTGGATCTCGTGGTACACTGCTATCAGGAGCCCCGAGGAGCCGCTGCCGCTGTTACTTTTTGTCGTACATTGCTAGCTTGTCTCATCGCTTGTTCGCCTCCAACTGGCTGATCTTATCTGACGTTTTTTCACCTCATTTGAATCTTGGGATATGGAAAAACTGTCCAACGTTGAATCGAATCGCCGAGCAATCACGGACCTTTTTGCCTACCATCAAATGATACGATGAATATGTTTTTGGTTTTAATAACCGGCAGCCCCGCTTCGAGAAGGAAGTCGGTTTCGATGGCTTCACAAAGTTGGCCTTTTTGCGTTCCGCTCGCCATCGAAATAAAGTTGCAAAACAATAGATACGTTAATTTAATTCCTCGGACAGCAGACAGGAATGCTAGCGGTGAACCAACAAGAAAGATGTAAGGCTGCGGTGCGATATAGCAAAAACTTTCGATAATTTTGCACAATTTCATATTAGTGCAAAACATGCCTTTTTGTTGGCCTCTTCTCTTTAATAAAGGTAGTTATGGCATAGTATCAGATTGCCGTATTTTATTGTATGATTTCGAAAAAAAATATATCGACATATTGATGAAATCATTTCAAGTAAAGAAATATAAGTAAAACTCTCGATAAAATAAACTTGTTCAACTAGAAAAAACTTTAATGTGTGTTGCATATTTCATCACTATCAAACTAGTGTAATTAGTACACTTACTGAAACTTCTTTTAAAATTGCGTCATTGCGAGTAAATAATGTGCAAATATTTGACCTGTAAACCTTCAAATGTTTTTCTCTTAGAAAGAAATACTTCAGAGTATAAAAGTCAAAGAAATACGTTAAATAAATTTTATAATTTGATTGACTGATTGACGTTTGGAAGTAGAAAATAGTACTTAAAAATTAGAATTGTTTTAGTCTTATTTTCTATGATAGTTTTTAGTGTATGACGTGGGTATTAATAAATGTAAATAAAAAAGTAGCTAATTATATGCATTTTCTTATAGTTACGTAGATCTTGTATAAATGAAAACCCAACAATAAAGAAAACTTCCAATTTGTAGCACTAAGAAAAACATCTACAAATTTGAAATTCCTTAACAACTAACCAAGAAAATAGGTTCCTTAACGCTGCCAGTTGGTTCCAATCTTTCGCAACTTCAGCAACTTACCTATTCAATTTCGAAAATTACTCAATCCAGGCTGGTTTGCAGCGAAATCGTCAAATTGGCATTAACAAAAGACCCGCGTTTGAGCACAGTGCGCATAGGCAAATGAGTTGTTTTAGCGATTGGGTGTGCTGCTTTAAGAAAGCGCAGCCAAGTCTAAGACGGAACCAACCCAAAAGGAATTCCCATAGCTTGGGAAGGAGGAGGGGAAGGCGGCACCGTTGTCGTCGCTGATGGCGGAGGACTTATGGCGTTCAATTAAGTGTCAGAAACAATGCAATTGGCAACAAACTATTTGCACAGTTCCTCTTCGTTCGCTGGTATTGTTCTGTCTTTTACGAATGCACTCCTTGGGCAATTGGAGTTGCGCTCGTTTTGGGTATAATGTGACTGCGACAAACTGCAACAACTCGAGTGCACCATTCTGACTCTTGCGTAATTAGCCCAACAGTCATGTGAACATTTGTTACGTTTCTTAACAAATCCTGATTCGGATTCGGTATATTATTACCGAGATGCAACAATGATTCCAGCGGCTTCCCGATCCCAACCAAAGAAGATTTATAGTAGCCAATTGCAAAGTTACTTTGCAAATTGAGCACGTTCGATTTCTGAACAAAAGGATTTAATCCTTCAATTACTTCCAGGTGGCCTCTTTAAATCATATCTTCAACAAAATGCTTTCTAACGTCAGACACACTAAATGTATCTTTTATAACTACCTAAACTCTCAAATATTTTGTACTCTTATTCTTACTATTTAAAAGCTGGCAAAAAAACAAACTATAACACTTTCAATCCTTAGTTTCGGGTTCAATCCTGTCAATATTCAGTATGTCAATGCTTAGGTGCATAATCAATGTGACACGAAACATCTTCGAGTATCTAACCATATCGAACCATTCACATTCTCAACACAAATCATATCAGACACATTTCTCTTAAAACCACGTTCCTGAAATTGATCTGCATGATTCACAGACAGTTAACTTTTTAATCATACTAAGCTCATTAGATGCGTAACAAAATTGTCTATAGCTTCTATTCAAAGCAAAAATAACTCATTGATTATTTTTTCCCGTCTAGGCGATTAAAGTTCGGGAATGGTCTAATAAGAGAGCTTGTATGTTGCATTTACAATGTTGCCCCCACGTGGTAGAAGTATCTACTAGTATTTTTCTTAAAAAATTCCTTATAGCTGCTTTTCTCCCTAATTCACCATGCTTTACTCCACTTTATTCCCCGTCTATCGAGAACAGGTCATTTACACGTAAGCACGTGTAACGTGATTAGCTCTAACATGTCTGCTCTATTAATTCACCATCCAGAGTCGTAAGCGGCTCTCGTGAGTTTTTCTTTTTTGTGAATGACTCTAATCAATTTAAGGTTGCGTGCGTGGTATAAAGATCAGCATGTTGCTATCAAGAGTGAATTCTGTATCTCTTCTTCGCGTTGCTCCTAATTCCTTGCTTCGCGGTTGGATTCAATTTTCACCGGAGGATTTTTGGTTTTTAATTGCCCATTAATTTGACATGTCTGGTAGTTTTGCCATTAAGACGATTTTTTAGGATCTTAAGACCTACTGGTGAGCACGACCTAATTGGTTTGAAATCAGTGCTTAAGATGCGTTTTTTGGAGATCTGATGAAATCTTGAATTAATTTCTTCATTTTTCGATCAATTCGAAAAAAGTTTGGACAAGATTTTGTGCTTTAAATTAAATTAAATTAAAGTAATTGTAATTTGTCCTCAATTAATTTTAGAAACACAAAATGCTCTCAGAATTTGAATTTGAGTGAAACATATTTTGCTTTTCAGACATATTTATTCAGACAAATTTAAGAATTGAACTTTTGGAGTTTCAAAATCTTATTACAATATTGAATCGAAACGCTCAATAAAATAAATAAATAATTTGTAAAGAAAGGCATTTCTAATTTTAAAAATTGTACACGAATTTATTTTTGGCAATCTAGATCTAATGCTTCCAAATATTTAAAACAAATAATCTTTACGACTTTAAAATGCTTTATGAAACTGTAACTACACTCCTTAATGAAGACTTAGTTATAGCTAGACACTATTACAAATCATTTCAAAATACTTTTTGAAATCAATTAAGACACCAAATTGCGTAAAATTAAGATAAGAAATAGGTAAAAGTGCAAACAATCAAAAGTTTATAGCTTATAATTTAGTTTCTACGCAAAGCTATTAAACACAAGGTCGGTTAAAAATTAGTGATTAAGTGACATAATAAAACAGACAAGCAGAAAAAATTCCACTAAAACTGCTAGTAATATCTTCAAGTTTCATAAAACAAATTTTCATCAAGCTCAATCCAACGGTATCTGAGGGAATTACGGATATACACAAAGGCTTGAGCATAAAACTTGGAAAAGATAACTTTTCCGATATTTCAAAAAATCGTAGCACCGATTTTCCAAAATTTAAATAAGATCACCTTTGAAGAATCTTCCCTCAAAAAAAAAAATCTTTAAAACCCCTGAAACTGGTAAAAATGTTTGCACGAACATACAAAAAAATAAAAAGTTCAGATGAAAATATAGACCTGCTTTTGTGAGGAGAATAATTTGAAAATCCATTTTGACCCTCTGATGAAGGGTATTTATTCTACTTCAGTAATAATTGTCTAAAAAATAGATATGAAAGTTAAGCAACTCGCAAGGTTTTGGCCAGAGCTTTGATTTACTGTCGTCTGGCATCCCGGTCGTCAATGTAGACCATTAATCATGCGTAAAGAATAGTAACAAGTTAGAGACGATGAGCCACTTCGAATTGTCCCTAACAAAATTAATGTAAAGGAAAGAAGGTGTTAACACCAGAGGAGCCCAGAAGCCGTAAGATGGCGGCGTTTAGTGATGTAGCAGCTCCGATAAGGGCTAGGCGAGAGATGGTCACAATTAGGGCTCCAAGAATGCCCATCTGACTTGTAGCCAGGAGTCCTGAAGCCAGTCGACTCGATAAGTGTCAATTATATCTGCGTGTATCAGCCATAAATCAAAACAGAGGACCTACAGTTGTTGACAATAAACAATACAAATTGACTCTGTACCGCAATTGTTGTTTGTTCATAAATTTACGACGATAATCGGTCCGCTTGAGGATACCTTTTCCTACCTTTACCTACACCCTGATTAGCTCTGAACAATGCAGACGGTGCTTCTGGGTTTGGTCCAAAGGCAGAGGGTATCGGTCTGAGACAGAGTTGTATACTGAAAAGCATAAATATTAATAAAAATCTTCACCCAGGTCCTCTTAGGAGCAAGTTTTCATATTGTTTGTAAAATTGTTCCATTTGTCTTCAAATTGGTGTGAATTCCTGAAATCTAAACTATTATTATTTTAATATACTAATTTTACACATTAGTTTAATATACTAAATTTTTCAAGGATTCAAAAACTAAAAATTCGTTTTATTACATATATTTCAAAATTATTGAAAATCAACGAAACCTCACAAATTTGTTTAATTAAATATTTAAGTTCAATATTAAATTTAATAGCTCTAATGACCGCTTAAATTTTTATATTACAAGTTTCAGGAGTGTTATGTAGCAGGTACAATGAAGGACATAGTTTAGAAATAGAAAACCTAGGGCTTTCAGGGTTTCATTTAAGGTGTAGTGTCTCATTTTACTCCCAATAAAGTACTTGAATAAAAATGTTCTTTGAAAATTACTGGGTAAAATTTTCGATTATGTTTCATTCTATTGTAGAATCCGCAGTATTAGAACTTTCGCTAGTGAAATAGCACAAAACAGTCTAATCTCTTGATAACGGGCGTGTTCACTTGAAATTTATCGCCCCACTTTCAATTGATTTCTCCAAATGTGAATGCTAAATCTGGCAATCTACCGGAATAATGCGGGAAGTTTCAGGAGCACGGCAATTAAGAATATTTACGATATTAGGGGCCTTGTTAAATGAATCGGTGGCGGTCAGGTATTAATAAGCAACTAAGGCCTAAGACACCCGGCCATTCCTGCGACAGTCCAGCAAACAGAAGTTGTGAAGAGAGAGTTTTTTAATTCGGACTTATCGCGCGGCCCAATCGGCTTCCCAGCCCCGGTGTCAAGGAAGAATGGGCCCTAATGCATCTGGCCATTCTTCGACCGGGATTTGTCCCATTCTTTTGATAATTCCACATCTGAAGAAGGAGTCACCACCGTCAAATATTAAAAATTTCCCAAAAGTTCTAAGAGAGTGTGATGTAAATGAACGACAACCCGACACGATTAGACGTCTTGTCGGGATGCTGCGACATCTTCAACGCGATTTATCTAACAGGCTAGCGAGCTCCTCGAGAAAAGATCGGTATCTGATAATTCTTCTATTCGGATGCTAATTTATTCCGATCATTATCGGCGGATGTTACTTTTAATTAGCCACGAAGATCGTCCCGCATTAGTCTGGGAGAGCAAACAAAAGAGCTGGAGCGCGGTCCAGCCACGCCAATAATGATGGAAGCGCTATTACATATTTCCAAGTCTAAATTTATGGCGGTCCAATAATTTGCGTCTATTCAAAAAAATATTTTCAGACCAAAGCGCCGGAGTCTTGTCATCGACTGGAATTTTCGTGAAATATATTACAGAGATCGTGGGCTTGCCCAAATGTCACTTCTCGCGAATGGTGCGACAGAAGAACAGATCGGTGCGACAGAAGAGCAGATCACAGCTTCTGCGGGTCATTTTCAAAAAATTAAATACAGTGTGATCCGAGCTACGGGGAGTCTTGTTGCTGATTTAAACGTCTTTAGGCGGTGAACTGGATTGACACCTTTCGGTGAAACCCCTCGCTGTGATCAGGTGATAACAGACCAATCGTTTTGAAAAAGAGCTTCCCTTTCAATTTGATTGGGTTTGATTTATCGGTTTAAAAACGATTCAAGGCGTGGATGCTATGGCCGGATTTGGTTTTGAACCCTGTGGTGAAATTGTATTAATGAGAAGTTTTTGTTCGATTTTTTTTCATTTCATTTTACTTTTTGCTATCTTCAGTGTTTTTGTTTCAAGGCTTGGTAATCGAAAGGTTTGTTTTATAATTAAGTGACATTTATTAAAATCTTTAAATTTTGGACAGCTTGTTGTGGAACTGCAGGTAGACAGGACTGATATCTCTTCGTCAAAACCAAAAAAGAAAAAAAGTAAAAATAAAAAATATATACTGCGCAGAGTTTGTTTTGTCGTTGTTATTGTTTTTTAAAAATGAAACTGGTGTTTTGGAAATGCTTAAAAACTTATAGCACAGTCTTAGTTGAAGAGAAAGGCTAAATAGAAATTTAGATTCCATGCTGACGTTACATTTTCTATTTTTAAGTAAAAACCTGAGATAATTGAAACTATAATATTCTTTTGAACGCTTTTCTTAAACTTTTTTTTAAAATACTGTGTTATAATGAAGCGAAATCTGTAGAAATTAAAAATAAGCAATTGTATCGTCCACTAACTGTCAATAATTTTGTTGATATCACTAGCGCATCACACGCGTATGTGCTAACCAAGATAGTAACTCACTTGAACTGTGCAAGTGTGGTTAGTTGTTGTGCTGGCATTCTAATTAAAGTCACCGAAGCATTGAATTTTCATTATCATTATCGCACGGTGGACGGCGCTGGATTGTCCATTTGTGCGTACATGTAATCGGCTGTTTTACAGGAGGCATTCACTAGAAACGCACAAAATTAGCGTGGTCCAGTAGCTGGAATGTCCACAGCACGGCCGGCGAAAAACTGGTGGCAATGGAGGAATTATTCCCAGTGTCCTTTGTAGAGCCGCTCATTAGTGCATACCGAAAGTTTATGCATTGACAGCCCCAGACAGTGCGGCATTTTAGAAATATTCGCGAAAAATGTTGCCTTTTAGTTTGTCCTTTATTCTCCGTCTTGTAAGATGCTACAAGCAGAGATAGTAATTGTCCGCGAGCAATGGTGGAATTCTATATTTCTTTTTTGAGGTTTCAGCGATCGGAAATATAATATAATTTTGAAAAGACTAAAGTTGGTAAGTATATTAAACATTTTTATATTATTTTATAATTACAGTTCATGGATGGAGCAAGGACATTAATTAATATTTGTGTATTAGAGTACTCCATGAATGAAGGCAGATTTTTTTCACACAATTGAAATTGCAGCTAAAGTTGAAGTTGATAAAAAATATATTTTCTAATCTGTAAAGCATTGGATAGTTTTTGTCGTTCATGCCAGAGTAGGCTCAAAATTATGGCGCAACAGTGAAAGTAAATCTGAACTCTTGAGTATTTTGGTCTTATTTCTCTAATGCGTAATAAATTAAGATCATCCATTTTATTAGCGAACACATATTTTGTAATATAATTTTACTGCCGCTTACTTTATTTGAGGGAATGTAACCAAGCGCGGATATTTTAAGTTTTTCTATTTATAAACAGAAGAATTAATTACCATTTGGAAAATTGAAGTTACTCTACATCTAATTTAAAAATGCAACACAGGAATTTTACGTAGTTTGTTGCAACTAAGTTTCTTATTAAACCGTGTGTACGAAATTTCGACAAAGCGGAGACTTAAATGTTTTAAGCAAGTGGCTAATTATTAATAATAATTTGGAACACTTAAATAAGTTAAAGATATTTAATAATACATACACATTGGGTATAGTTGATGTATATGATAATTTAAACATATAGAATTCTTCATCGATGGAGTAATGTAGTGACGTCAGATGTGGATTTCGAAACTTTGGACATTTTAAATTTATTTAATGCCAATATTCAATTAAGGACTTCAAAAAATAGCGAAACTGAAATTTTTAGCATTGCCGAAACACCACCTTAAGCTTGTCTTGGGGCTGGTATTTTCAATGAGCCGATTAGTTTAAGGCGTTAATTTCATGAAAGATTCTGACTGTAAGATTCCATCAGACATCATACTTCCATTTAGGTGTGCCACTCCTTCAGGTGTCCAACTGAGTCTGTTTCGAAACAGTGAACAAATTTTATGGCTTTGTTAGTCGCAGTCAAGTCGGCGATCACTACCAGCTAGTGACCTCTGCTCCTCGTTCCAATTAGTTTCCCTATAGCTAAAATTTTCATTAACCGTGGCGCTGTCTTCCCGCGACGGCCGCCCGCAGGAAATGTCACACAACGAATAGCTAAGAAACGGCGAAAAACTGTGCGCTTTTCTCAGATTCTCACTAATTTCGCGGAGGGGCGACTACTTTCGGCTGGCATTTGCTAATTCACGGTTTGTGGTATGTGCCGCAGCGGCTTGGCTCTAATCAAAACTGAGAATCAGAACAAGCGCCAGAAAAACTAGAAAATTTTCTTCGAGGATTATAAGAGCAATATCGGCTCGGATTGCGAGACGTCTTACAAGGAAACTTGGCTGAGGGTTCAGCAAAGGGTCTCGTTACCCAGGGAAATCGGGGCGAGCTCAATTAACATGGAAGTGTCGGAGATAAGGCGGGTAGCGACGCTAACTGCGGTCGTGAGATGTTTGCTCTGTCTTCTGCGATTGTGGCTAAGAAGTTCGCGATCACTTGTGCGCCGTATCCGTATCTTAAGATGAAGCGAAGATAGAGGAAGTCACCGGGCAACACTTGGCAACAAGGTGCCGGCCGACTGATCATAAATAAGAATTAAGCCAATTATGCTATTGGCTCATAATGCCGTGCCATAGGACCTGGGAGACAAATTATCCGCTGATTTGTGTCTTCATTGGCATTTGAAAATGCTACTACGGATACCGGGAGACATTTACGCCTCACCGAGTATCGGCTGAGCAAATTGTTGCTGAATTTATGGTATTAAGGCATCAGATTTATCTGCCACGCTCATAGTAAAGTCTTGCACGGATGGGTAAGTAATTTCTACCGGCCGAGGAGTACCTCAAGTACTTGAGGATTCCTAGCTGATTGCTGCATCTCCTCTTATTGGAATCGACTCAGACTCAGCTTAGGTAAGTAAAATCCATTATTTATGGGAAAATGCTGCTTTTCAGACCGAAGAAGCTTGGTTACAATAGCTAGAAGCGAATTAGCCAAGGTGAGACAAGAGAATCTTCAAATTTGTGTACCTTTCCTGAACGAGAATTATGATTACTTAATTCTTCCCACAGAACAGACAGTTTTACATCGAGAGTTGAGAAATTTCAAAAATTGCTGAAAAGCAAAAGCAAAAGATGAAGTCCAAGGCATAAACTATTCTTAAATTGGCAATTTTTGGTCAATAGCAGAAGAAACAAAAAACTATTTTAATTTTCCGTAAGTTAATTTGTATATTGACCCTTATTTCTATTTTTACCCAAAATATTTTGCGGAATGCTAAAGTTGATTTTCTAAATAGATTTTTACAAGCTAAATAAACACACGTTGTTGTTCCTTATATTTTTCATATTGAAAAAAATAATAATCTAAATGATCAAAATCCTAGATTACCTTCAGCAGTCCTATTAACTTACTTATATAATATACTTGGGTAACGAAAACTTCCTACCTATGATTTGGATATTTGATACTTAGATGTAATTTAAAATTAGACCGCAAAACGAAGTGAAATCCCAATAAAACAAATTCTAATAACATAAAAGTCCATTCGAAATTACTGATCCAGCCAAGATTACTGATCCTAAATTTTTAAGGGATGTGGGTTTCCGCAAAGCTGATCATTCTTAAAAGGCTCTAATACTCGTATAGGAACAAATTTCCATTGAAAGTTTAGGACGGCTATTTAATTCACGGAATTAGCGCCTTTTTATGATTTACAAAAATGGGATAAATTTTCTAAGTTAAGGTCTCATAAAGTTACTTTTCAGTATATTTGGGAAAATGTACTTTAAATACGTCAACGGCTTATTTTTTTTGAATATGGTAACTAAAAAGTTTTGAACATATGCGTTTAATTAATCGACTAAATATAATTTCCTAGGATAAAGATATACTGTTTGTATGTTTGCAGACATGTATGATCCCTTTCAATAAGATTAAAGTCCCGCTAAATAAACTGATGTTGAGTTAAATTGAAATTTTCAGCATTTGTATTCAAGTAAATCTTAAACGGATAAGATAAACGCAAGGTGAACTAAATTTTATTACTGAAAATCAGCAAGACATGTGCGATAAGAGACTGAAGAGACTGAGTCTCTTGTGTGCGGTGAGCGCACTTAAATGCACTTAAAGCTCATTTGCATGCCTGCTTGCTCCTTGCCGCGGAAATGTACACATTTCTGGGCATGTCCGCGTATTTTATGCAAATATCGAACTGGCTGTCAATCTTCGCACTTTTTCACGGTGACACGATGCCCATGTAACTTCAATCCAATCGAACGATTTTAATGCAAATTTAATCTGGCGTCCAGGGTATCTTGTACACCTTCTAATCTGCAATAAAATGCACTAGCGACACGGTCCATCTGATGAAGCGCATCTCTTCTCACAGGTTGCTACAGGTAAATGCTGGCCGAATAGAAGGGATCTGATCATTTTAACTCTGATTACTCGGACATGATCAATTTCAGCTCAATGTGATGTTCTTTTAAATCACAGCAGTCCTGCGGACAGGGCATTAGATGGACTACAGCTTGGTCACTCTATGGTTGACTATTTATTCAATAAAACGATAAAAAAAATACTAGTATGATCAGCCTAGAGAGCTCTTGTTGGTTTTAAAACTAGAATTGCTTTTTAATTTATTGGGAACCTAAAAACTAGTTGAGCTTGAGTCCGAGTCCGAGGCATTTCCGCCAGGTATAAGACCGCTTGTTGAAGTAAAACAAGGTATGATCAGGTAGATCGTCTAGAACGGCGAAGATCACTTGTAGAAACAGTTCTTGCATGAAATATATTAAAAATAAAACTGAAATCATCAGAAGGTCCCGAATTACTCTACACCCGGAGCATACACGGATAAAAAACCGAAACGAAAGGGAGCGTCTGCAGCGAATCAAGGCCTACGTCTGTCTTGATCTACCTGTCCAAGTTCGCATTGATACCGTGGTCACTGATCATTCATTCTCGGCGGCTTTTTGTTGCTCATCGACGAGTCGACTTCAACTCATCGACTGCAAGCGAATTCTGAATGAAAGCGGAGGGCGCGCTAATTAAAATATTTCATCCATCCCCTTGCATATTTCTTGCTGTTGGGGATTTCTGCTGATTCCTGGGGATTGCAGTTTTTATTATTATTTGTTTCAACAGCGACTTAATCGCACACGGGTTAGCAAATTAAAATTTCCACTGGACTATCGCTGTCGACAAAAGGATCCGACCTTGGTACAGGAATGAACGCTTCTGTGGGCTCGTTTTGTGTCGATTTGATAATTCGGGGCATCTGCTTGTAAGTGAATTTCTTCCTATCTGTTTCGGTCAGTTGGAATTAGATTTTGCTCTTTTCAACTTCGATAAAGAATAAGAATTATCATACTGTTTTATACTAAAAGATTCAATCCCAGGGGAAAAGACTCTGCTCTTAGTTCAGCCACTTTAGATGGAATTTGTATCGAGTCATAAGAATGAATGAATTCCACGGGCTGCCTGCCCATATCGACTTCTAAATTCTTAGTAGGCGATTTATGCAATAGAAAGACATCTCAAGGAGTTCACTGCCAGCAATAATTGCTGTGTAACAAGAGCATTTATTATATGTTTCGAAAGTCCATTATAGAATTATTGTATATGTTATTAACATATTGCAACTCGTTATGAACCAACAACCCATTATAAAACTAAGATGTATATAAAATATTATTACACCCTAGTAATGATAAACTACCTCTTTATATAGAAGCGAAATTTAATTGTGACGACTTTAGGTTTGAAAATTGAAAATGTTAATTAAAAAGAGTACATTAATTACATTTTTTGGACCGTTCCTTATTTCAATATTTCCTCTTATACTTATCGAATTTATGATCAGAGTAGTCCCTTAAAAAGTACGATAACCAAAAAACAAGTGTAATTCTTTACACAACCTCCTGATCATTCGTCCACTAAATGCAACACAAAAAGTTGAACAAATGTTAAAAGAATAAACCTTCGCATTCAAAAACTGTATCAAGAGTAACCCTTCTGATACAATGCAATTAAAACCTATTCTCTTCTGCTCGGAACCCTTCACTCGGACAGGATCAGTTTCTCCCCTTGTGAAAATGTGTCAGTTGCGCAAGTGTTCCCCTAGACAGTCTTGACGCACCTTCCGGCAGGAGGGTGACTCTGCGAAGGGTTCCAAAAAAATCTGTCGCATTAAAGATCAATGATCGGCTTAGGATTGCTCCTAAAAAACTTATCACTAATCGATCAGTCAATGATCCGTGAAAACATCGCGATAAGCCATTTACATGCTGCTGTTTGAATTTTACGTAGTCAAGACAACAAAGGGATAATTTTATTATTTTTATTTCATGTGGTTAAATACCGTCAAGTCGTTAAGATAAAATTTTATGGTTGAGTATTAGTTTTTCAAACTCTTAGAAGTAATTTTTATATTCTATAAACAAAAGCTTAATTGTGGTATATAAAAATTTTATCTTTTTTATTCTTCTTTTGATTGTTTATTTTTTTTCTATTTTGCTGCATTACATATTTCAGGTATTCGGCTTCTTCAAGATGGTTGTAACTCTTTTAAGTAAAAAATGCAAAAACATTGCTTTGTTATTGACTTCAAATACCTTTGTATTCCCCATTCACTTACTGCTCACATTTTGGTCAATTTTTTAATTTAGTTCTTTTTATATATAAAAATAATATAAATTTTGCCATATCCTCATGCAATTATGCCCATCAAACCATACTCCAACTAGTTTTTTTTATTACTTGTTGCTAGCATTTAAGTATCTTCCATAAATTGACTTTTCTCGAATTTGTAAAGGCATCAGCCGGACCTAGCACAATGCTTTTTCGCAACGCATTAGGTAATTAAATTGCGAAGTTTCGTTACATTCAAACTACTAATGGGCGTAGCTCGAATTAAACGTGCTTCTTCAGTAGAGCCTCTTACCGTGACCAAACCTTTTCAACAGTAGGAAGGGAGTTAGCCGTCCAAAGCTAGCTACCAAAATCGGTCTATGTGCTTCCAATACGCCGATCGTTCAGATATTGGCAAACCGTCGGATCTGACTCGAATTGGAATCTATTTGAATGCCTTTTCCGTGAAACTAAATCTTCGCGACTTTTGAGAAAATTTGAAGCCGACGTTACTTTCCTCTGAATTAGTAATGCACGTCCAGTCCATAAGCGGTGACGGCGCGGTCAGATTGGACCGCCGCGGCTGCGGCCGTTGCGCCCAGCCGCTATGAAAAATTATCTATCGTTATCCTCGATAAAACTCGTGCTGCACTTGTCTGATATTAACTGCCGACATTAGCAGCAAGGGGAATTGCTCACGTTATGGCGTCCAGGCATCACCGCCATATTCTAGAATCTGGGAGCAGAGGAAGAGTCGCCGGAGGAGAAGGCGCTGCCTATCCAAGGAGCACCTTCTTACTTATTTACTGTTTTTTTTCCTTAGTTTTGTTATTATTATTTAAGCCTGACTAGAGGATAGCCTCTGCCCTGTACGGAACAGAAGAGACGCCTCGAAAAAGTTCACTAGTGCTAGTGCAAAGTCGCAAAGTGAAAGATGGAAAGGCGTGATGCGAAATTTAATATTTCCTGGTCCAAATGGATCGCTTAAATGAAATCTGATAGCGTTTAATTAAAACGGATCACGAAATGTGATGCAGTTCTATCGGAGCAATCGCTTTTTCTCAAACCATGCGGCCAAGGAGGCAGAAAATGTTCTTTGTCTTCTTCTTTACCATCATCGCCTGCTGAGGTTACCATTTCTTGGTTCAGATAACAAACAAACTTTCAGCTTCACCCATTGTAACGAACCTTTTGTGTGTATGGAGATATATCTCGGCAGATCTAGTTCTTGAAAAAATATCAATCAACATGCAACATTGCAACTTTTCTGTTCACAAAGAAGGCGAGGAGAAACCTTTGCAATATTCACACCTATAAGTGCGACTCCCTGTAATTGTAAATTCATACCACAGTAGGATTAGCATTTAAATATATCTAATTATTATCCATGTACCACGTCAAATGGTCTTTCTTCGATTCATCGTAATATATTCAATGGTACCTCTTTAAACTTTTGTTCGTAAGTACAGAATGAATTGGCTTTCACCAGGATTGATGTTTGTACACAATCTTCTAAGCGGTATTTGCACGTATCAAAACGATTTGTTGTATAGAACAATTAAGTAAGATATTCAAAATCTTGTAAAAATAAATAAGTTTTTGAAGAGAACTAGAAAGGACTGGTATGCGGCTATCTTTAATACCACTAATTTCTCCATATTCTTTATTGGCTTCTGAATAGCGTTAGCGTTAATATTCCAAAATAAAATATACAAAATTCTTTTAGTGGGGACAAGTTTGAATACCTTTAAATTTAAGGGTATATTTTTTAAATTCTGCCTATTGAAGTATATTGTGGTCATTCAGTTTTATTGCTTCGAAATATGTACCTATGCATTTAGAATATTTTCTATACAATAATTTCGATGTGCTTAAATTGCAGAGAAAATAAAAACAAATTTATTTCCTTAAAGATTATCGGATAAATTCTAGTATTGGCAAATAAATAACAGAAAGTAAATTAGAAAATTGAGCAATTTCATCACTTGTTGGTACGTCCAATTAATCTTGGACCATGTGCGATCCGAAAATGCGAGCCTCAATAAATTCTGTCAATGCGTCTCCAAATATCCATAGATCGAGGGTCCCATTGTAACCCTACACCCATAGGACTCTGAAGAAGTCAGCAACTAGCGTCTTGAGCAGTCTTGAGGAGGCCGTGTGTACAATAAGCGAGCGGTTCGAGGAATTAAATTGCTTTGATTTAGATTGCAAGCGAGTACATAAAATCCGTGATAGATGCAAGTGATGGGGCCCTCCAGTCGGCCTTCTTTTACATTCAATTACGACCGGTGATTTATTTATTCCAGATCGAGATATCGGCGTTGGCAGTGTGTAATAGATGGGAAAGTCGGACTGGTGTTACCTTCCATGCTGTTCGCCGATTGGCCGCGATAAAGCGCGTCCAGCGAGGAGGTCCCAGTCTGAGGTCTCTGTCTTAAAGAGTTTTAGGTCTTAAGGCGGCGACTCACTCCCTGGCGCGATCGCCATAAGCAGCAATTTTTATGTGTCACTTTTAATTGCTTTTAAAACGCGGCATTAACAGTAATTGCAGCATCACTACCGCCTAGGCAGCTTATCATTTACCTAGGCGCATTAATCCTTCTTCAGAAGACGAAGGGGTAGCCCCGGCCTGGCCTCAGATTTCTCCTGTCAGACCGGAGCGCAATTTATGGCGCTCCTCAAAACTATAATCGAATTTATAAACACAGAACTTAATATGCAATAAATTCCTTGCGGTGCGATTATTTATGAAGTGCTGAAACTATGAGCCTGCCTTCCACCTTAGATAGCGAGGATGCGGCAAATGTAGCAGCGTTCGACATACCTGGACATGGACACTTGGGTACTCGGGTAGTCCCAAGCCTAGGGTACCCCAGTACCACCGGTCTGCCATATCACGACAGGTTCATGGAAATGTTAGGGAAACGTGTTCAACACGATATCAAGCAAGTACCAAGTACCTCGAAACCTCGGAATCTCGAAGGAGTTCTTTCCTGCCCTCATACCATGCTCACTGTCTTCTCCTCTGTCTTCCGTTGAAGACACACTTGGTCACTTGCTCACCTACCCGCCGTCTTACAAGATCCGTAGAGCTGTCGTCTTCAAGGATTTAGGGCCCATGCAAAACTGATGATGATTTAGGAGCCAGTGCTTAGCAAATGACTCCGAGCTAATGTAATGCTTTTGTAAGTGGCTGATGAAAATGAGATTCGCTTTCCATTGATTTATGGAGACGGCTGCTTTAATAGATGAACACTTTGTGTGGAAATTGTTACGCCCCTCTGGGTTTCTTACCTCCTATGCCACATCTTACCACACTCTTTGTTTCAGCAATCGCAAAATTCCTAGAGGCATCTTTTATCTTAAATGGAAGTGACAAGGGGGAAAAAGTGTGAAGATTCTTAGTGCGTAAAGTCCAATTAAACATTTGCTTTTTTTTCTCACAATAGCTCTCGATCGATACACTTCCGATTTTCATTATTCATGAGGTGGAACTTCAGTAACATTCTACAATACTATTGAGGCATTTTGATATTTATTTTTCCCCTAGCTACAAAAACTTGCCAATCGATAGTCATCTATCGACAATGTTCCTGCAGAATATCTTGATAACAACTACAACAAATGGAACAAGGGATGACAAGGTTTAAATTGTATCTAATATTTTCCTTACAAAGCTAAAAAATGTCGTTTTTAGTTTTTGATTCAAATTCTTCCCACACTTTTTTCATCTGTTTTTCAGGAGCTATCCTTCACATTTGCTTAATATGGATCAATATTAATTTATTTGTATCGGTTCACTGAATCCTAAGGACATGAGAAACTTCTATGGATTGATACAAAGATTTGTCTGATTAATCTGAACAAAATTGTTTTTGATCTGTTGATTTTTATGTGATCCAGGTGGATAAAAATTATAAATAATTTAATTTTCAATTAAGAATTACATTGCAGTACATTCGAAAGGTTTGAAAAAGCCAAAAGTATACGAATATAAAGAATACAAGAAAGAATTACTAATGTATGTATGTAAATTAATGTATATAAAAAATATAGATAATTTCATATTGATCGTTAAATGGTTTTGGAGAAATAGTGGTTACTAACTTTTTAATTACTATCTATGGACATAATTTGAATCAGATCAAATTGAAATTTTCGAAAAATATTTTTAAGATTCTACTTTTAATGAGAATGCAAAAAAAAAACGATAATTTAATTCCTTTAAACTTCGGAGGATTTTTTAAAAGCTTCTAATATTACGTTCATCTTTCTAATTTATTATTTATTTAAGGATTACAATTTTTACAAAGAAAGACTTAAACAAATCATAATAACGTCTTATAATAAATAAAATATTTACAAATGTTTGTACTAAAGCAACTATCTTTTACAGTAATGGAAAAATAATCATTAAATTATCATTAAGTATTAATATCGGTATTTACTAAAATTATATTAACAATTTTGTACACTTATGTTCACCATAAACACTAAGTTAAAAGAAAATTTAAAGAATTATATTCATATGTATCCTGTGCTAAATGCCCGAAGCAAAATATACGAGTACATCGGATCCATTAAGAAATCGTTTAGTCAAATCGACTAGTTTACAAGATATTATTCAAGCGGAGGATCTGTCCACCTCACAGTGACAGAGAGTGGGCTTCTCCGCTTTATACCAACACTGAGTCTTCGACAGAAGGAACATTCGTGCAGTGCACGTTGTATCGAACTGAAAAATCTCCAGGGCAACAATGCCATTGAATCGTTCAATTTATTTCCCTCAATGCTTAAGTGTCTTTCATTTCAATAAGGAGGACTGTTTCTGTTGTGCTGTTGCTCTGGATGCGATGCCAGTTCCAGCCTTAGCACTAGGCTAGATGCACGTCCATTTGCATGTTAGATCGTGATGAATGAATCTATTTCCCAGCTGGCACGCATTCCTTGTCCCCATGAGGAAGACTTTCGTATAGTTCCACAGATAGACCTACTAGACGACGCCAGTGCACACCTCTCCTTAGGTTTCCCATTTTAAGCAAAAATCACCGCAATATGGATGCTTTGGCTTTCGTGCGCCGTTCAGATAGCCCCAAAGTCACCTATTTCGGTTTATGTAATTATTTTCTGATGCATTTATTACACGCGCTACGGCGGAGGACGGCCAGTGCTATCGCATCACACAATCAAATTTGTAACGATTGCATGTTCTTTGCGCGCTGCACTCAGGGAGGATTACTCGCTTTATGGAGACGTCGCAATGCGATCTTCAAGTTCGATAGTGCTTCTGGTCTCTTTGCGTTCCCACCTTGCGCGGTTTCGTGAAAAAAACGCTTTTAATGAATTTATGAAGATCCATCCACACAAAGGCGCTGTTTCACGGGTAAAATAGCCCCAGTCGGGGCCTTAAGCCAGTCAAACTACGAAAGCTTTCACATAAACACTAAATCATTCTCTTAAACAAAACGTGCCGACTTTCTTGAAATATTTTTAAACAACTTAGACAAGTTTCAATTTTAATAATTATTTGTTGAAAATTTTGCATAGTTATAAAAACGAATTCTTTGAAAACCTATTTAAAACAATTTGGTTTAGTAAAGTATTTGGGTAAACAACTTAAGAGAGAAAACTCTATGCCCAGTGAAAGGAACCTTTTCTGGAATTTTGCCACCTGACCTGTAGTTCAGAAAGATGATAAAATGTTAGGCAGTGATACATGCAACTATGTATGCGAAAAACATTACCCTTGGGTTTCGCCGCACTCTGAACTAATGATTCGAAGGAACGTTTGATATTCAAAATCATAATCGAGCTTAATCACTTGCAAAACTATTTTACACTTATCTACAGATGTTTGATGTTTAATTTAGGACGTCAGATCTGTGAAATTATAATGAATTAATTCCATGTGTTTTAAGATTATTTAATAAAAAGTAGTTCTAATGCCTTTCAAAAATATGTTTATAAAACAAGTACACTTTCAATTCTAGGACATCCCAACTTTAGCTATTATATTGGAATTTTAAAAATATTATTCACATACTTGAAAGTTAAATATTTCCTACCTTTCTGAACAGAATTTAAAATTAAAAGCTCTACAAGGGATTTAATTAACTTCGCCTGTTTTCTGAACAATCTTTGACATGATCTGTTTGTTTTGCTTTTGGATTGATGCGAATGCTTTTCGTAAAGTGACTGATCTGTCTAGCACCGAACGATTTCGAATCCCTTTCACAGCATGCTCAAGACGGCTGAGCACAAATCTTCTGCATCATAAATCCGCAGGCGAATCGCGGCGTCCAATTCGACTGTAATTTCTAAATTTCTGCTATAATTCGCGGCTATAATCACCTCCAACCTTAAACTGGTTTTAATCGTCGAATTGAGCCGCCACCGAGTTTATTCGCCCATTCGGTGAGCAATCTTTGTTGAACTTGCGTCGCGGCTTGCGGTCTGCATCTTATGCGATTCGCGCCATCGTCTTCGACCGCATGCAGGCCATTTACATTTTATAAGGCACCGGTCCACGAGAAGGCGAACAAAACTGGAAACACATAAATTCTGTACGTGACATTAATTGATTAAAAGATTTTTTTAATGACATTTCGCTAATCAAGCGTGAGAAAGTTCAAACTAGAATCACATGCACCGAGCTGATCGCATTATGCGACAATTTCATTAGTGCAAATTCAATCGAGAGGCGGACTTGCAGCATGGAACCGGCTCGCCTCAGAAAATCTCAGTCCTACATGTCCCAGGGCTCAGAAGGATCAGAGTCATTAATATCAAATGTGGACATCATAACCACAGCGGCTCAAGAGAAATATTCTGCCATTTCCAGATAAAGACGAAGTTGTTCCAACTATGTAAGCACTATCCCGGTATCAGTTCCTCGCATTTGACCAAGTACTAGTCTATAGACTTTATTTCAAAGTAGCTGTATTAACCGAAGTTTGTAGTGTACAAGCCATGCACATACAAACTTATATTTAAAATTCCAATACGTGTATACTATAATTATGTTTTTTTATCATGTTTCCATACTTAACGACAATACATATTAGTACATTGACATAAATATGTTTTAAATTTACTCAAATGACTTGAATATTAATTTTGAAAATAAATTATGGATACATTTATAAGTTCAACATTTAAAACTGTTGTTTAAAACTGATTATTATATCGTAGGATATTTCAAGTGACAGAAATTACCTTGCTTAAAATATACAAAAAAAATAATCTTTAAAAATATTATCACACAATCCCAACGTATGTATGTATGTATGCATTTGTATTTTAAAAAATGTACTAAGTTTGTTGCGTGTAGAATATACAGCAAAGTAATTTTAGCCTTATGTTGTTCATACTTTTCTTACTTAACAGATTTTCTTTCCTTAGGTGATATATCAGTAAACGTTTTTCACGAACACTAGAAAAGTTCCTAGAACTTGTGTTCAGAATATGAAATACCCTTTACATCAGCATAATCTGCATAAGTGTCAAGGTACAAAAAAAATGGCAAAAGTTCACAAAAGAAGTGAAAAAAGATAGGGTCGAAGATGATGGTGGCCTTTTTAATATCTCTAAGTCCGCCGCCGACGCCAAGTGTGAAATCCTCCCGGGTTGCCTGCAATTTCACGATTGAGACCCCTGAGGTGAATCCTATTTTACATACCATTTCAGATATTACCGTGGAATGCATAACAGAAATATATTGCACTTAAACAGCATATGTTAATGTCATACAATGCGCAAGTTGCGGCGCATTTCCGATGGTTGGGAAAACGTGAAAGATCCTCTTGTGCGAGATGTTGCATATATGCTAGAATGGCCACACGAAAATCGGTTTTTCTTTTAGTTCTTGCGCTACCAGGTGAGTCGACTGTAGCTACTATCAGATCGCCTCAAATGATCGCGCGAGACAGAATCTGGCAAACAATAGGAATCACGTCGCCATTGTCTTCGATGGCCACCAATTCAACATTTCGCCAATAATCCCGTCAAATTATGTCAAATTCGATCTAAACTCAGGCTCATGGAAATTTATTCGATATATTTCAAACGATCGTTGATCATCCAAATGAGTTTTATGGAGACGATCATCCTTACGCCCGTGCCCGATATCTCATATCGTACACCATGCGGTGAGACTGATTATTTTGCGTGGTTTCAAATGTCCACAATTTCACCTTGTTCTCGTACAGGTAAGTTTCTATTATCATAACTCGTTCGATGCGTCGTGATTTAGATCGGGATCATATACCTCGATCAGTTTCATTTTACGCTCCGAGCGTAATCGGTCATTTTACTTCATGCCCGCTGTTTCTTAGCCTCTAAGAATAAAATCGAATTTAAGGGCAGTTCGTGCAGAGCAGGTGCACTGCATTTCACACACAAATGCACAAAATGATTATCGGAACTTTATTAAACGTGTTTTCATGTTCGCCAATATCGGCACGATAGTCTTCCAGGACAGGTACCAAATTTTGCGCGATTAGCCTCACAATTTTCCTGTTCGAATACCAATAAAATGAAAAGACTTCAACTGATTCTCTGAAAATAATTAAGGAAAAAATTATTATCTTCGATTCCGTGGGATATTTTACGAGAGAGGCGTAAATACTGGCATTTAAGTCGGTTGTTCGATAATTCAAGCTTTACTTTGATTTTTTTATCTTGGACCCATGGAACGCTACTGTAAGAAATAAGATACAACAAATATTTCTGGTTTTCATTTTACACAATGCATGTAATGAAGTAAGGATAAGTGTTTTATTGTTACTAATTAAAACTGATATAAAACCTTTTTACCAGAAAATAAAATCAACCCAAAAAGCCACTACTGTTAAACAAATTCTAGGAACATTCTAATATTTTTTTCAAATGTATTATCCTAAGTACAAATTAAGTTTTTCATTATTTGAAATATTTTTATTATCTTAAAGTGAATACGATTACCCAAATCATATAAAAAAAATTAAACATGGTTCTTGCTTGCTGGTTTTCAAACATTTCAAAAAAGGGTTGAATATCTTCTTTAAAAATATAGCTTACAACTTTAAAATTAATAATTTACCAAATTAAATTCAAATATATGCAGAGGTAGCAAAAACAAAGTATAACAAAAAATTTATTGGACCTCAACCAAAAGCGTTTCAAGTAAATTTGGAACCTTTGGCGATTTTTTTAGCATATTCCATACTAATCCTTTTTAACTTTTTAATTATTTTCAGATTAACACAATCTGTTACCACCACGCAATTAATTTTAATTGGACGCATGTAATTTTATTTGGACACAGTCGTCAATTAAACAGGTTTGCATAACCTTCTGCTGTACAGGGACGAATTTAAAAAGGGTACCTTGTACATGTTTTATAAAAACTTTAAGCCTTCTCCAGTTGTTCTTCCAATTTTTTTGCAATTCCTTTCATTTTCATAAGGACTCCTGTTTTCTTCGACGTACGTAACATTTTTAAACTGTTTGACCTCCACTAGCAACGCACATAAATTTTAGAAGGATTTTTATGGCAGATGATAATTAAACGGTCATTTAGTTTCAATAACCATTTATTTTAAAAGTCGCAGAAAAAAATTATTATTTAAAATGGGAAAGATTATGATGATGTTGATAACAAAGACGTGATTAACATATTTTGATGACGGCTTTTGGGTCAAAATCATAAAGAATAGAAAATACAAGTAGGTCTAGATGTTTGTCTTCAAAATCATCATTTTGTTCTTTGTTTTAAGTAGAATAGAAATATTAGAAAAATAAATGATTTAGCATTTTTTAATGGTGACCCATCTATGCGTCAGAAGGACAAACAAAGAAAAAATTCACTTTGAAATAAATTTAATTTTATATCTTCATCATTCCGGCATTCTATGGCTGTTATAGTATTGTAAAACAAAGAAGCGCAGAGGTTTACAGGCATTTACATAAGAAACGATAAGTAAACCTCGCCCGCGACAGGGAAAAATGTTTGACGATTTGACTTCAATCAGTGGCGACATTTTCCTTGGAACCATAAATCCCGCCGCTAATGAGACCCCGGTCATGGGAGATCCATTTTCAAATATTTAATTAGGCACTATCAAAAATTTATTGTCGTATGCAAATTTTTATTCTTACGATAAAGAACAAGACTTTGTGGCTTAATTTCACCCAAAGGTCCACCAACCGCTGCCTGATCAATGTTTAGCGAATTAATTAAATGCGCGGCGCCTTTGACCCGCGACGGAAAGTGTTAAGCAGCCAGTAGGGTTCCTGCTTCGAGATTTATCAAGTCGCGATGATAAATTGCAGCGTTATCACTATTTTCATTACTGGGACATGTTCTCTGCACTCCGGCACAATGGCAGAGACCTTCCTGCGGCTCCATTCGAAGTTTGCACCTTCGATTAAATCTTTAGTTTGATTCTTGTTTGAAGTCGGCTCGGGCTGGAATCTAGGACGCGCGGGTACTGCTACTTTTCTCGCGCCAGCCCGAACAATAGCTCATTAAACGTCTCAGATGCTATCGGCGCATTTGCATGACAGGCGAACAAATTTTGTGCACCTTTCCAGCTCATTTGTTCAAAAGGTGAAATTTATTTGGCTTTTTTGGCCTTTTACTCTTTTTGCAGCAATAAGGTCGTGTCATACGTTGTGGGAATGTTTAAGCAATTCACACCCAAGCTTGCAGGTATTTTCGGAAAGAGATATGGTCGCCAATTTCACGAAAACAAGTCCTCCAAATCGCAAGTATTTAGAACACGAGCTCAGTTAAAATCGCGAAAGAATTCCAATCACAGTTTCCATAGCACATTTATGCACATACCGCTGAAACAACCATACGAAATTTACTTACTATAATTATATTTACTAGTCGTACTTGCATGCGCAACGCGAGTAATTGCAAGAATTTAGTACCCTTGCAGGCAATTTTCCTATACGTTGGAAATTACTGAACCAATTTACGTTAAATATGGGATAATTATACAAAAGAAATGTGGCCCTTCATATTATGATTTTAACCGTGACTCCGCACGAATGAACCATAAAGTCTGAATTCAGTTTTTGCTTTTAAAGAAAACAATCCTAAAGTATTATTAAAAAATTCGTTGTTAATATTACATTATTTAGTATGATAGCAAAATTATTTGTCATAATTAAAAACATTGCAAGAATAATTTGAGATAGCAATTTTATGACGGAACCTTAACACAAAAACTAAAAGATTAATAAATCGAGCCTTTGCTTTTATACGGCTACTAAAAACAAAACAGTAAAATAATTGTTTACATTACAAACAAATTTTCTTAGTACGTGTGTTTCAAGTTCTTTACTACTTTCTTTCTTAAATAAAAACCGGAAAACAAAATACATTTGTTATTTTTTACCAAAATATTTGATTCAGTATCGTTATTCAATATTTGAAATACGTACAATTAAAAAGAAAACATTGAGCGAAGAATAATCTTCGTTCCCAGTTCCTTGATATAACTTTTTATTAGCACTGAATCTTTTGATTTTGTTATTTTAAGAAATAGGAGATACGCATTTTAATTAAGAATTGACCTTAGACGAAATGTATAGAGCTAATTTTCAGAAGACTAAAATATACAGCACGGAAACAAGTTGATAATAGTTCTTTACGTACAGTGAAATTAGCTATATATTTTATTGCTTTTTTAAATTATGTGAAAGAATGTCGTGAAAATCATTGTGATTTCCTTTCACAGTTATTTCACACGTATATTTGCCTCAAGTTATTATTGGAAGATAACTTTAATTTGGGGACATGTCCTGCACCCACCATATGTTCTCCGAAAATTACCTTAAAACAATTTTATTGGGAATAACTTA
This sequence comes from Proctacanthus coquilletti, assembly GCA_001932985.1. NCBI lineage: Eukaryota > Metazoa > Arthropoda > Insecta > Diptera > Asilidae > Proctacanthus > Proctacanthus coquilletti. The sequence goes on from MNCL01000112.1 coordinate 398,569, forward strand.
ATTCGGAAAGAGCGAAAATTCGCAAAATAAGTGTTAATTCCCTTGTTGCTTTATTAAAGAAATTATTTCCGCCATCAATTGGTCGACTTGATTGCTTTCGCCAACTGTTCCGAGCCCCATTTCACTCGAGTTTATTGCGCTGCAAGGTTTCTACAAAGAACACTTTTAATAAGCAGCTTCGAGGGCTTGTTTCGGATGCAAAAATCTCAGGTCGTAATCTTGGCAGAGGAGTCATTTGTTGTCTGCCATGTGACAGCGACACTTACCTGACATGTTTACAAATAACTCCTTCTGTCAATTTTATTACCTAGTCATCTCGCGAGATATGCTCGCCACGTTTCACGTCCACGGTCCGCTGCATGCCAAGACTCTGCAAGACCGCCAGACGCTAAAGAAGCTGACAGACCATCAGCGGCACTAAGATGATTTCTTGCAGAGCTAGCCGCTGTCGTCTTTCATAGATTTCGTTATGGAAAGTGTTTTATGCTAATTAGCGTTGGAGAATGCTGCAATTAAGCAGTTCTTCAACGAGGAGCAAAGCCTTATTTATGTCTGCGGTGTGGGAGTAGCATTTTGCTAGAGATTCTGTGACATGAATAAAAGATCGGCGAAATTATGGTTTATGACTACTCCACTTGACCTGAGAACAGAGTTTATTGCACAAGAAAGGAAGAATTTAGACGTACTACTATTTACGGCAGAACTGTTTTCAAAATTTATGGCTCTAATGATACAATGACACCATAATGGTCGTTTTTGCAATTTAAATAACGAAGGAAACTTGTTCGTAAAACTACGATTGAATATTTGTAAAATTTTGGAATTGAAATTATTAAATTAAATAAAGCGATCTTGGGCTACTTCGATTATGACACGCGAACTTAATACATACAAAAATTATTAAAAATTTCAAAGACTAAACTTTTTTTATACTCTGACCTATTAACTATAAATAAAAAAAAGTACAGAAAGTAGAATTAAGATTTTCATATTTTAGTATTGTATTAAATTATCATGATAAATATTTACATTATTTGATACATTTATTTAACGCATTTATTTTTATAATTAATGAATGTAGATTTTGATACTTCTGTATTGCTACCAAACGAACAATTTATTGTATATGAGTCACGAGTGTAATGACCCCATTGGTAAAGTCCTATACGATAGGAAATAAATCTCTCTTATTTCACACTAAACGTGTAAGACTGTAAAAAAGACATAAGATGAAGACCAATTGAGTTTCCCATATTGCATCTTTCTCATATCCCAAGAATGCAAACAGATTGTTCTCAAGTTGAGATTACATAAAAAGTCATTTTATGGACAAAGGCAACTAAAGATGTTAAATTGCTTCTTACTAGGATTTCATAACAAGTTCGTGCGTTTCTACGGCCACAGGCTAGACCATCTGGCCGCCGAGGAACTCCTGAAACGGGGTCATACATAAAACTTTTTACCGGACAAAAACCAGAAGGCACGGCATGCAAAAAGCATTTATTTATTTCTGCAATGGGATCTATTTTAAGACAATTACTCGCCGTGTTTTTCATTAGATAATTAAATCAAATTGATTCTACCAACTACCCAATAGCGATCTGCCAACTAGCCGCAGTTGTACACTGATACCTGCAAATACCTCTCTCGGATGCCCTCGCAGATTCCATATCTGGCTTGCAACAAGATAAAGATGTTTCGTGGTAATCACATATCGGACTGACGTGCTTGAAATTGAAAACAACACCACACCATCCTTTGGATGGTTATTCCACCAGATCGCAGATTTCGTTTTCGTTTTCCCTCTTTTTTTAAAGAAAAAAACAAACTTTTTTTACCTTTTTTCACTGTATTTCACCTGAGGAGCCTTCTGATTTTACTTATTTTTCTGGCTTTTGCCCAGGTCGCTTGACTACTGCCGGATTAGAGAATTTTCCATAAATGGTCGTCCAATTTGCGTGATTATGGTCTCAGTTTTTCCCCGGGACGACTTCACACTGGAAGTAATGTGTCAGCCAATTACAAGAAACCGCATGACAGAAAACATAAATACCTAAGATGGCCCCATAAATTCAGGAGCAATTTGTATAAATGGAAGTTCCGATTGCCTCGCGATAGATCTTTAACATGGGAATACCGCGGCTGCTCTCTATGGCGAGTCTACCGCCACCGGTCAGACATAATCGACTCCAATGTAAACCGACTATCTTTGCCAAAGTGAAAGTCTAATTAATTACCTTAACTATTTCAAATCCATTTGAATCGAGAGAGCTATTACGACCGCGTGAAAATTATTCGACAGATGGAATATTTATTAGTTACCATCTTCTAAAGAGCATCTAACTGTATTTGGTTTACCTCAGGTAAAAGGCATACGAGTCTGGCGTTGATTTAATTCAGATTGAATGAAAATTGATGAATTAAATGTTCAAAAGTCTTGAAGTGATCCTTAAATTTGTTGCACTACACAAATAAGATGATCTTGGATACAAACAATATTTTAATACATGTGATTCGATTTACACTGGAGGTATTTAAATCATTAATTTTTGCTTTTGTATCTTCGAAGTATTAGCACAGTATGCGCACACATAATGCAAATTTTGATTAACTCATCACGTATAAAAAATAAACTTTTACTTAGGTCCTTTTCTACAAAAGTGGCAGGCACCTAATATAATAAAATTATAAAATCACATTGATTTACACTCTACCAAAAGATAGATTTTTTAAGAAAATATGGTTCAACGTTGGAAAACGCCCTTTTTCTGTATAATGAAAATATAAAACATCATAAAAAATTCTTAATCTCAAGTCTAAGATTTTTATTTTATTACTACAAAGTTTCATGATTATTTCTTCCAGATTTTGTAAATAGGGCTTGAAGAACAGAAAGAAAGAGACTCATCTCTTATCTGTTGCCAAATTCCAATAAAGCGCGACCTTTAAAAAAGTTTGTAAAGGTTAATTCAGATTCACAAATTTGAATTTTTATCATTCTGACTTTTCAATTGCTTCAATTTTCTGCATTTTTATTGCTAGTCCTTATAAATTAATTTTCCACGCTTCCTTTATATTTTTTTCTTGAATCTTCATTTCTTCTGAATGATCCTATTACTTTGTTGCTCCATACTAGAGCTTTGTTGTTGTTGTACCTGAGGGAGTTCATTTTTTGCCAAATCAGATTTCAAGTCACATAACCAATATAATTATCTATAGTTTTTTTAAAATAAAGTTTTTATATGCATTTTATAACACAGAATTAACATAAAACAAAACCTCAAAATTTTGTTCTTCTTGTATTATTTTTGAGACGTCTTCATTTGACCAGTTAATTTTTAGACTTTCCCTTTGTCTTTTTACTTTTCTCTTTAATTTTTTCATTTTTTAATTTTTTTTATTCTAAATTTTAATTTCGTTTCGTTTTATTTTGACATGGCCAAAATGACATAACTAAAATCAAAAGCCTTAAATATTTACAACGCCCTGTCTCAGTAGTATTGCTTTTGCTTTTGTACTGTAGCGCGTATTTGATAAATTTGACAAATATACTGATATTGTGTACAACGCCCGTATTTTGTTAATTTAATATTTATTTTACAATTTCGCAAGAAGCATCATATTTATTTAAATACTGGAAAAAAATTTAGCCTTTAATTAGCTTATTCAACTTTGTTTTATAAAAACATTTCAGATTAAAAATTGCTATGAAATTTAAGACTACAAATTTTTCCATTCCATTTTCATAAAATTGTAGAAATCTAACAAAACTATTCCCACAAAATTTTCTCTTAAATTAATACTTCCGACATGACTTCAAGCAGGTCTGCTCATCCAGTAAAGATGACTTCCCCATTTTTGGAATCAATAAGGAAAAACCAAGAATGTGTGTGTACTAGCTTACTCTGGCAAATTGACAAGTTTCAGGAATTTTTGAAGAAAAACAACTCAAAGAGTATCAATCAGTCAAACTGGACGCATTCAGGTGTCAATCACCGGAGGGAGTTCATATGCAGTGCGCACTATGGGATAATATGAGATGCATTTCTTGATAGTTTTTATACTTATTTTACTCAAGGTCAAAAATACCTCAAGATTTTAGTTTGTGTATTACTTCCTTTTTGTTCTTTTAATAATATTTTACATTTCTACGATTTCATCAAATATGTGATGAATATGATATTGTTGTGTAATATCTGAATCCTGTCTTCGTTCTCGATATTATTGAATATCATACGCACACATACTCTCAACGAAATAAATTGTTTCTTAATTCTTCGTCGCTTGTATCCCGTCCAAGATAGGCTTTATAAAGACATCAAATTAAATCACGTAGAAGATGTGATGAAGTATCAATCGATTTGCTAATTCTGCTGTAGAGGCAATTTACTACGTCTAAGCGAATGCTCGTGATCGTGATGTCGAAAAAAGTTCCGTGCAGTGAAAGCATCTGAAAATTAAGAGATATAACTCAGTTGGCGGCAATACAGCTTTGATCTTCAGTTTCATGATCAAACAAATATTTTGTTTTAGAGATCATGATCTTTTAGCAATTAGTTTGTTTCTTTGGCTCTAGCTGCGCAAAGAGAAGATTACATCCCGGCTAGACTGTAGCGTTCAAGATTGGCGCGAAATATACAATGATCAACGGGTATAGGCTGCCGAGAAGAAGGAGATCATTTTTGTGCCCTTGCCGCATAAAGAAGATATTCAATAAAGACGACGACGCTCGATCAAAATTGTACCTGTCCCGGAGCGATGAAAGTGTGACCCCTCGGTGTTCGATCACAGTGGTTCTGGGGCATAAATCTTTCTCGCTTAGGTGTCATTCACATGCATGTTAAGGAGTCATAAAGTCATGTTCGCGTCAAAGTATCGCAGCACATGAAACTGTCAGCAAGAAAGCCAGGACTGACATTCACGATCTTCGGGAGATCTTCGCGAGATCGTGCCTACCTTTTAAGGGATACCTAAGAATGGTATCACACGGTCATAAAAGCGAGTCATAAGTAGGCGATTACGTGATCACATGTAACACAAACGCCAACACCGATATGCAGCGTTGTTGATCTAGAAGAAGAAGTGGCTCGCTAAGAAGTTCTCGCCCTTCGCTCCTGCATGCGCCAAGTAAAAAGCACACTGTCCTTTCTTAAGCATACGATGAATATTCATGAAGACAACCTGGAGAAATTAATTGAACAACTTGTTCATTTATTAGATCCGTCCGTTTTGAGTCTAATTTATATGTTTCCGAGAACGGACATTGGTCCTCGCCACTTGTGCTCTTATATGTGGCGAACCAGGGGACAGCCAGACCGCGATCACCGGAATCACGAACAGCAAATGGTATACGCGGTGGATATATGCAGATTTCTGAAAACGGTTAAACCGCGCAAGGCACAGAACCGGTGAACAATACGCCGAGAACACGGCTAAGATGTTATATAATTGAAAAGATACAATCACGACATTGGCATACCATAACCAGTCTCTGTGTCATATTTCATAAGCTCGAGTACAATTGAAACATGAGCCTGCACTACCTCCCCGCGCATCCATTGGTCCATTCATAGTCGACAAAATCGACAAAGCCCCGCGAAGAAATAGAGCGCTTTGTATTAAACCAGGGATCTCCGCGAACACTGGCTCTTATTGAACAGATTGGAAATTCGTAATTGGTGTCCAATTGGTAGACAATTCGAAAAGCCCATGGCGCGCTACAACCGAGACTGTGGCAACGTCTGTGAATTTGCGAGTTGCACGGTGATCACCGTCTAAGCTATCAGCGACTATGGCATAGTTAAATTACCAAGTTGAAATCGAAGGCGTGTTTTTCTCAGGGCGTTCAGGCCAATAAAGAACACATCTTGAATGGACGTGCAATTACGAGAATCTTACTGGTAGCACGGTGATCGGTTAAGACTCCTAAAATCATCTTTTCGCCAAATGATCTGTCGACTATGCTATTGAATCTACTATAAAGTATTGCTTCGCTTTCGCGAAATTTATCCACTACGGCGACAGAACTCTCGGCCTAAGTGCAAGTAATTGACATTTTCAGGTAATTCGCGGTGATCTACTCCCAGTAACGTGATTGACACCTCAATAGTGGCCAATGTGATTGATCTACAATGACAAACCGGCCAGATCTCACGTGGGGACCCTGGACACGCTGGCACTGGACAAGCACTTAAAATGTTTTGTTTTGATGCGAATTTTTTGCTGAATGTAAGATTGCTTTATTTTTAGTTCAAGCTGAAGGCATCGTGGACGTACCTTAAAAGCTTTTAGACAAAATTTTATTCCATATCAAAGAGTTTGATCATCTAACAAAAATCTAATCAATGTGACGTTATATCCAAAATAACCAGTCATTAGGATGATAATAACTCAAAACCACATCTCATGTTTCATATAATTCTAGACTAGTTTTTAGTATTCCTCTTTTCCGAATTTTAATAAATATAACCCTTATTTAAAACAAATTTCATTAATTCTAGAAATTAAGATTTTGATTAACTCGTTCACTTGATCGTATCCTAAACACAAATGTCTACAAACCACCACCATGTTGACGTAGTTTGTATACTAACCTTTTTCTGATAAAAAAACACGTAAGAGTTCCATAAGCAAACAGCAACTCACGAGATATTTTGGAAGACTTTTAAAATTATGTAATCGGAGTAATATCTTTATAGCCAGGACCATAAAGTGGCTCCGATTTGTATCAAATAATCGTAAAATTTCAACATTTTACGACACAGCATCTTTAGAATATCTTACATTTCCTTGGAGAAAACTAGCCGAGAAATAATTTCGATTATATGTTAAATTTTGATTGAACAAATGATCACGTTGTAAAAATTCTAGCGGTATTTTTAAAGCCAGTTGGGAGACAATTTGTAAATTTATTCTTTCGTTATGCTATTTAAATCACATCATATTCCTTAAATAAGCAATGCATATGCTTTTCATTTTACACACGCTAAACCGAATCGAATAATTAATATTATTTGACTTCATAAAATCGTCATAAAATTTTTATAGTTTATACCAGAATTGTTTATTGAATTTTTGCAATGAAAATGTTCATGGTATGGTCTGTTGAAATATTTAATTCACGACAACGTTAAAAAAATGTGAGTTATAAAATTTCATAAACAAATTAATTGTGAGTAAATTCATTTATATGTTAAGTGGTCCTAATTGGCTAATTTAAATGATTAAAAATTTTCACGTAAATAGAGGTTTCATAACACAACCGAGCTCTACATCGATCGAAGTAACAAGGCGTTCTCGATTAAATCAATCAATTATCACGTTTCTTTCAATTTTCAACAAGCAGTTTCAGCTTAATTTACATAATTTATATCAAATTATGATTTAATTTAAAAAAATGTAGTCTATACACATAATATATTAAAAAACATTTAATTTTACATATACTTGCGATAATATCAATAAATGCTTCATGCAGTGTAAGTTTGTTATTGTAATATTAATGTGTTAATACTTTTATAACTTTTAGTATTTTTTATAATTAGGACTTTTTAGTGATTAATTCTTATTTATCTAAAATCATTTTAAAATTTACAAGTATAGGTACCTACTTCTTGGAGAAAAGCGTACGAAGCTTTTAATTTTAAAGATTTTGGATCACAACTGCAAGTCGTTTGTCAATTTTTAATTTTTATAATTTCTGTATAAATGTAAAAGAGTTTCGAAAATACTCATTCTTAATTTTAACCGTTTCCATTGCTAAAATAATAGACAAGATTTTTATAAAACTCCACAATGCTTATATGTATATTATTTTGTCTAAATTATTTTTAACTCTTTAATGTAATTGGAAAGTTCTTCCGTGTACTTGCTTACTATATAATATAAATTATAGGTAAGTTTTATATACTCACTTTTAATAGCGATGACAAGAGATTATCTACTTACTGAGAAAATTTACGTACATATGTTAATCGAATGAGTCTTAGTTCCCCGCTAAAAAATACGATACCCCATCTGGCAGCTAAAGAAAGAGTAGTTCTCGTATCCCTACTGCTCAAACGGGCGAATAAAATTTCTCTTCGAAGAGATCATGGCAAAACGAAGATGCTGATCATCGATGCTCCGCCTCAAGAAAACACGATCGAGGTGATCAGAGCCGTATCGACGGCCATCGGTCGAATCAAAGTAGTTGAATTCGGCGCACATTTTTTATTGCCCATATACTGCGCGAACAGCTCGGACCAAATTCGCTTGCGACTAATTTCTCACTTCACAAGTCGAATATCGTGACTACACAGGTACGGGGCCACCTGTTGTAAGGCCCAGAGGTATCTTTTTTACACCACCTTCCTAACGCTCGTCTTATAATTGCGTTAATGGATCCATTAAGCGCTTTGGAAAATGCTATAGGATAGTTGCGATTTGATTATGTGCCTCTGTATGCCTTTCTGGAGTTCATTAGCTCCAGGCATGCGAAGGTGGTAATTATTTTGACTTTGAAAATGGATAAAAAATAAGAGCTTTCAGCCTCAATTGTTGAACTTTTAACGTTTATAGCTGCCGTAAATTTTCGAACTAACTTTCATGGCTTTTTTTATTCCGGGCACGAACTAAAATGCAATTTTTTTACGTTTTAGAGGATTCTTATTTCAGTAAAATTAAGGCATATTCATTTATACAAATAGTCGTTCAAGCCGGGCAGATCTTGTCTTGACACTGTTTAAGAATTAAAGAAATCAACGACTGTCTTAACCCATTATAATTCAACAAAGTTTATCTCAGTTCTATAGGCGATTTTCTATAACAGAGAACCTAAATTATAATTTTAATTTTAACTCTACTTGCAAGCGGCACAAGTTGTGCTAACCAATGTCAGAAAATGAACTGATCGCAATGAGATTCTTAGAAAGGTCAGAACAGTATCTCTCAGCAAATGGATTTAGATAAGAAGGATCGGAAGACAACCGACTCAGCGGTACTTGCACACAGGGCGTCATATGCTCGACACGTAATAAATTGGTCCCGAAGCAATTTATGACTGCTTAAATTGTAGTCTTTCAATGCTGGTTAATTTAATGCTGCGATAAATTCATACAGAAAGATTCCTCCCTGGGTAGCTCAGGTCTATACAACTAGGAAATTTCTGCAAGAATAATTAGCGAGAATTTTACAGAATTTTCCCATTGCAACACCCACTGTGCTGACTGTGTCTAGCTCACTAAAATGCGCTTAATCCTTTTACAGATTAAAATGTTCTACCCGGTGATATATAACCTGAGCCTTACTATTAAATTACTAAGGCCTCCTTGTGGCGAGAGTCCTACGTAACCTGACTGGCGCCATACAAAGGGCTTAGAACTAATCATCATTACGGATCATGCGCCACCTTAATAATCTCATTTAGCGCAATCAGTTGGATATCTTCATTGAGTCATCAATTTATCGCGGATTAAGTCACATTTGTACCTACCTTTGGCTAGACACTAGCCGTGTCCGGTTCGTAAGGTATGCAATGTGAAGAAAATCGCTTGATGAATACCAGCGAATTAGTGGACAGCCGATTGAAAGTGCTCAAATAGCTGCCGTATGTCGCATCGGGAATAATATGCTGACTTCGATAAAAGATAAATATTCAGTCATGCATTAGATAAATGAATTTTAGCCCGGCTGCATTTAGCCAAGCCACCTTCTGATGCACCGGCGACCTTCCTGCACTTCTTAAACGAGCCTCATTCATCCCTGACTGAGATTAATTGGGATTAGTCGGGAATTATTAATGCGAAACAATTCTGCGTAAGTTTTTGCAATTAGGAAAAAATACCGAGGTGTGTATGTTTTGAACACAAAATTAAAATGCCATAAAAAGAAAGAGATAAAAATGCAAACTTAATTATAGAGAAAAATTTATGGTATATAATTTTCCATAATATTTTTAGCAATTTCCCGAAAATTCTTGAAAAAGCGAAAACTCATATTTGTAAAAATACTACTAAAATATTTATTAAGAAATATTTTTAGCAGTGGGTCACAATTTTTCGGAAACGATTTCCAAAAAGTCTCTGATCTTCTGCAAAAATTTTTTTTTAGAATTGTTTAGAGAAAAGCCAAGTATTTATTATTTGATGTACTAAACTAGTGAACATTTAAAAATTTAAGTTCTTTTAATCATACTTTGTGCTTCCATGATATTTTATATATTTGTTTTCATACCAAAAGTTTTTTTTTGAGTTCATAGGCATAATTTCCACAAAAACTACAACTGACTAAAAATGTCTGCTTCTGGATTTGCCTTTGATATTAAAATCGTTAAAATTTGTTTTATTATTCTAATGTTAATCTAAATATTATTCTGATTATTATTGGCTAATTAACAAATAAAATTTAATAGTTTGCATCTGCTGCTATCAGAAAGAATCTATAATAAGAATTCTTCCTTCTAAAAACTATTTTTGGGATGAAAATTTCAATGTGGAAAACCAGACTCTAAGGTTTTGTTATTTAAAAAAAATATTGTAGCTGCATCCTGAATTCGATTAATTAAAAATAAAATCTTGGTAAGTAAATCGTTTCCTATTTAGGACATATACGAGTACATACAATCGCCAAGTTACTGACGAAAAAATAGAGAAAGTATGAAAGTATGCAGTTGAGGAAAACATGGTTACCTGAGAACCAAACGATATCTCAGCATAAAATCGTGTAAAAGTCCTACGCTTTTCACAAGAATAAGCAAAATATGAGGAAGCAGTTGCTGCAGAGCTATTGGATTTTCATTTTATTTTAATATTTCGTGTATGATCAGCACTAGTAATCTTGGCTTGAACTCTATATTTATCGGTCTTTCGATCTGTTTTGCAAACCGGCGTGTTAGATGAAACAAGGTCAAAATTTCTTGGCAAAAACATGAAATTCAATAAAACCGCGAATATGCAGCTCCGCGAGTGGGTACGGCCAAGTGTTTACGCGACTATTTTGCATGCAGGCTTGCACCGCAGCTTCCTTGAGCAGAAACCCGTCTAGAACAGCGCACCTTGTAAGTGGCAGACACCAAAAATATTCGCGTTACCTGAGTGCGTAAATCACTTTATTCCTAAATCGATGCTGGAGCGGTGTGAACGCGCCATCAATTAAATTTAATTGCATGTAAGGCTAAAGCGCGGCTAAAAAAGTTTGTAATACTACGCGGAACGGTTGCGGCGGCGGCATCGGAGTTAGTTATGGGATGCTAATAAAATTGGAAAGTTGTTAAGTCGATCTTATCTCGAACGCACTGGCAGCGTCTTCTCTGACATTAAGTCTTAGCGAACCTTAATCAACGTAATTGGTAATTTATTGCGAGAAGTCGCAACGCGAACGAACACCGTCTTCTCTATTAAGATGCAAAATTTTTAATGGCTCCAGATCAAGCATCTTCCCAAGATTGGAGAGGCAGTGGCGGATTTTTCGAATAATTTTGTCATTGTCTAATTAATAACTTGACAGCCATCAATTCGAATAATAAACAGCGCATTTAGCCGCGCACGGCTTTTAATTAACCCTTGATTGCGGTTCAGGTGTCTTCCGTGAATGATCCGAACCATCTTGTGGGCCACAGATAGGCCCTGTCCGTACAGGTACACCATCCATCGAAAGAATTCGAGTGAACGTTTCTCTATGAACGGCTGTCATATACCTCGAGATCTCATAACTCAGCTGGAGCTTGAGCTGCACGCACAGTAGGTATAGTTATCTTGGCGGGTAAGCAGGTATAGGTAGTAGGCAAATCTCAATCTCCTACCATAGTAATTGCATGCAGAAGGGCAGGTGAACGCGAGACGTGAAACAAGAGGAGGATTGAAGAGGATAGTCCGATATTCGTGATTGTAATTTCAGATTAAAGCTTATAAAATTTCCCGACGATACGCAGAGGCTTCACGTCGAGACTTGAGACCCGGAGCCGTCCACCCAGGGGAGATTTGCTCAGGGAATACGCAATAATTCACATTTTAATCGCAAGGTATAGTGCACTCTTAAGCGGATGGTAATTTAGATTAAGGAGGTTGCCATTAATTGGTGTTGCGTGCTGGTCGATTTTTGCCGTTTTCACGGAAAACGTATACGAAAAGTTTCCATTTTTGCTGCTTCCAAGGAGGTGATTAAAGTCTCGTAACGATCGGTGATAGTGTCTAATGGTAGTCGGCGACCAGAATTTATTGAATTCTTAAGCAACTTTATACTGGCGGCGGAGTAAAACTAAATTAGGTTAGTAGCGAGACTATGAGTGCACGGTTAAATAAATATCCATTACATTTTTAAAAAGAGATGGACAAGATATTCACAGAACCATAAAAATCGATTAGAACTTGTGGAGCTATAGTATCAATGAAGTTATCATTTCAGTTTCTTAACACTAACTTAGTAAAAGTCGCTTTTAATGCAAAAGTCTGTTAACATCATTCAATTCAATTTTAGACATATCAATCTCAAGTTTGTCTATTATGCTCTTCCGAATAAATAAAAGGCTTGTTACAAAAGTGTGCCTTGAAGATTTTAATTAAATTTATTCTCACTAGTATGTCAATGGAAACCAAATACATAAAAATGCTATTGTGAGAATCGTTCGATTAATAAAGTATCAAAAATAAAAGCACAAGAAGGAAACAGAAAAGGTAGTCGGTGCTGATCATGTATGTTTTTCGTAGCAGAACTTTCGACTGCAAATAACATCTCATAACGATTCTGCCTATTGATTTTCCATATTAAGCACAAAAGATCATTAAAATTCGAAAACTCGGCGAATAAAACGCGGAAGCAGCAACAGTATGCTGTTCAATTTGAACGGCCAATACAAGAGCCAAATAATCGCAGGCGGACGGGACCATAGAATGGGAAATCTCCTTTTAATCCCTCGCACTGCATCATTAGATACCTGGAAAAGAATGCAATTAATTTTTGTACGGGGCAGCAGCAGCATCTGCGGTGCACAGGTAATAACGAGGCCGCGGGTCGATCCGCAATCTGCACAATCCTCCCTGATGAAGAATGACTGCAATCATTCAAATTTATAGGTACAACTCACGAATCTCCTGCGCACTAGTTGCACTACGGCCATCTATCTAAACGAAATCGTAACAACTTCTGTTCGTAGGCCGCGACGGCCTCGATAGTAGTGCGCGCTAATGCCGACGATAAAGTACCAAATCATCCCGATAAATCATACAGGACAGACTTAATGTGTGCGACTCATTGAGCTGTGATTTGAAAATTGCATAAATATTGACACCTGAGCTAAGGTGAATTACCTGAGGACTTGCTAACGAGGCGACAACGCCTTCTGGGCGCTGCAAAGTAGCTGGTTATTAAGTCATGCAGGACATCTTTGTCAGGTGAATGATTGACACATTAAGGCTTCCTTGTTAGAAGTCAAAGATGTCAGTAGAGATTCGCTAAGCGACACAATGCACCAGCCATCAGTGAAAATTCCATGATGTACAATAAAAATTTTAACAGCTTTCCATTTTCCAATTAAAACAGGTGAAGCGGCGACCGCGACCATGATAACAGATGTCTTAGTGCACGATTCATTAAAACGAAATTCGCGTCGTCGCGATAAAACGGACAGCGTAAAAAATTTGACTTGTGAAATTCTTATGTTAATGAAAATTGATCGAATGCTGGCTTGTCGACAGAAAATGGTGAGAATGGGCCGGTGAACCAGTTCTGATGTGGAGCACCGCAAGGAACCCAACTGGACCCTGTACTTGTTCCGTCCCAGAAGGAAGTTCGACCCACGTCACCCCTTACCTGGCCGCGCGGAACCTGGACTGTCGAACGTGATAAATAATTTGAACAGAGTCGCTCGACGCTCTTATCTCGCAGTTCTCCCGCAAGACTTGATCTTTATTTATTTATGGGTCTGCGGCCGGCTGCAAGAGCAGTGCGTATCTTGATAGATCGAACATTATTTATTCGTTAATTACGACAGAAATCTCAATTAGTTGCTAGAAGCAACCTAACTCAATCACGGGCATGCGATAAGATCGCTGCGTACCTCTGAAATGTCTGAATGCGAGTTATTTGCAATTGTGCGTTCACGTCCTAGAAAATATTGATAAAATTTTACAATTCTTACTACAGTCGACTTGCCGCATTTTGTGCAATTAATTAAACGTATTTAACAGCACTGCCACGGTTTGCTGTGTTGGACTGATCAAAGTTCGGATTAAATGCTTATGGATGAGATTTCGATGGAAAAGTTGAGTTAATTATAATATCAATTAAATAATCGGCTTTCAAGGTTTATAGTAGCATGCGAAAATAACTTCTTTTGCACAAGTATGTAATGTAAGGAAAAAAAAAGGCAATAAAAAAATTCAACTACTTTATTTTTTAAATAACTTTTATTAAGCGTTTTTGGACGAATCTCCGAAATTTCTGTTCTTTTTGTGAAAATTCGTGCACCCTGTAAATGTTCTATAATAAGAAAATATTAAAAGTAGCCAAAGGGTTTGTTTTACTGTAAATTGAAAGATTCAGTAAATAAATGCACTGTTTTGTATGTGTATTTTCTGTTTGTTTAAAAAAGACAGATTTGTTTGGGACCTTACATCAAACACTTTTATTGTAAGTATGAATGAAAATGAAATGGAAAAGAAATGCGTTTACGTATTTTATACATAACTAATTTGATTGATGAAAGAATTTTCGTATCAAAAACAAAGTATTCCGTTAAAGTACATTAATCAAGAGCTCATCGTTACCGCAATATATAAGTTATTAAAATGCAATTAAACATCCTTCTATTATAAAAAGTAGACAGTGGTGTAAAATGAGTTGTACTTAACCCGTTGCGGTCACCGGGAACCCAAAAGATCCCACCAGTTTTTTCAATAGAAATCTTTTTTAATGTTTTTTTTCAACTGAAACGTTAATTTTAGATAAGTGAACAATTAAATCTTGTAAAGAAGACCTTTTTATATGTCTATAAATTTGTATGAGGTGAAATCGCAAGTAATTGATGAACAGTAAAAGATTTCCCGTGTGACCACTACGTTCTTATTTGGAGATGTGACCGCAACGGGTTAAGTAAATTTCATACAAATTGATCCTTTGAATTAATTGTAGCCCATAAATATGAGTTATGATAATATAGAAATTTAGGAAATTAAACAACAAATTAAAACATCGAATTAACCGTCAGAGTAAAATTGAGTTTAAATAAGTAACATGATCTCTACATATTTCAATTGACGAATAATCTTAAAGATCACGAATTACAAAAAACATATTGATCCTCAGTTCTTATGAATGAGTCACTGGCATTACCAAACAAAAAGGAAGCAAAACCGAAAGAGCTTCCGCTACTTTAGGTGGTCAACATTCCTTCACTTTTACAAGGTAAAAAACTCCCACTGATTAATTTATACGCCTATTTGATGCCGCTTAGTGGGACAACCGGCATGTTTTAAACCGATTTGTTTTCTTCTTAAATCTGATTAAATTGTGCGTAAAACAGAAAGCATTTTTTTTTGTTTTTGGTGCAGTTGAAACCTGTTCAGGTAATTAACTCAGGCAAGTCAAATTAATTAAACAATAGCCGAAACGAAGCACGCAGGCGACAAGCTCATTATTTGGAGGGACCGGAAAAAGATAAGTTGCAGACAAGAAGCTGACAAGGAGTTGAACAAGAATTCTTGTTCTCGCATGGCTGCACATCGTACCTAGATTTTTTGTTTAAAATGATTCGGAAATTTGAGGTCTTCATGGACTGATTGAAATGAAATTAACCAAAGCGAATAGGGATGATGCCGGTAGTTATGGCTTTAATGGGAACGTTTCAGTTGCTTTTGACCATTTTAGTGTTCGAGCGATGTTATCAGATACCAATTATTTATTATTTAGGCGTTGTACTTTTTCTAAGAAAAATAGTGAAAGGCAAGAAAAGTAGAATAGTGTTAACATTTTAAAGCAAATATGCCTTTCCAAAAGTTTTTATAATTTTGTATAGAATAAAAAACGTATAAGTTTTGTGTTAGCGCACCTTCTCAAACCTTCAAAATATCCACCTATTCTTTATTCTTAATATTACGACAAATTATTAAATAATTTATACAATTCTTGATAATACTTCAACCAAATAGAAGGAGACCTTCAGAACCTAATAAAGGTCTTCCAGAATGCGAATAAATAAATCGTCAGCACCTTCACAGAACTTCATTCAAGCGTGAAATATTCGTTAATGAACCCTTGTACAGTGATACATTGTTTGAATATCATTTTGACATAGATCTTACACCAAGCACAAATTCATACCCAAACAACTGTTTCGGAAAATTGAACATGATTTTCCATCATACTTGATTACCAACAACAGCTCCCGGAGCCTTGAAGTCTCTTGTGCCCCATGAGAAGCTCTGCAGTTGAAATTTGATATACCCACTGCAAAGGCTAAAGTTGTTGTTGGCGCCTCTGAGAAAACTGGAAACATGGATGGCCTTACCTCGAAAAGAAGGCGGCTCTTGTAAGCATACTTAAGTCCTTGGTTGTACATGAAATTAAAAATATCTTTAAAAATGTGATATATTTGAATGGCACAGTTATTTCATTATAGATTAATAAATGTAAAGCTTTTTATTGTAAGTAGTAAAAATCTGGTACTTGTGTATATTTCACAAATATCTCGACACGTTTTTCTGTTTTTTTTATAAACTCAAAATTTAGGATACTTTTTTCAATAGCAGCTTACGTGAAAAAGTAAGTTTGGCACGTCTGTACCATTAGAAGGTTTTCTTTCCATAAACTCTACAAATTCGAAAGAATTGAACTAGAAAAATCAACAAATTGAAATTAATTAAAATTTGAAATAAATTATATGAATTTTATAGTTTGCAAATAAGCTTAAATAAAATGTTAACTTGCTTTATTTGCAAAAGTCTTGGGCCCCACTACTCTAAATTGAAGAACGTCTATTATATTCACCACCTTTCCCAACTGCGATCCTGATGTTTGCCTGATATTTACTGCTTTTCCATAAAAAACAAGTAATAACCAATGAATAGCGCTATAAAACCACAATCACTGCAATATAAAATGAAATGTTTGCTCAGGAGAATATTTAAATTACTTGTATATGGCTGGATAACAACTTTTTCAGTTCCCTGGGGCGCAAAACAGGCACTACATTGGACATTTAAGGATAGCATAAAATAGGTGAAAGTGCCACAACATGTGCAATTAGAAGATGCTGTCCAGCGTGTCTTGTATTGGAGATTCTTAAATAATTTAATAGCCCCACCGTGTATGAGTCACGGGCAAAGTCGTGGCCATCTCTTCCTTTAGTTTAAGCTCGACGCGTAATGACCACCGGATTTACTAAGAAGGCTTACTTAACCTATCTGTTTATGGCGGTGGTAAGAAATACTTTACGACCTGCGTAATCGCCAAGCTAACGGGAGGACTGCCTCAGAAGTGGAAGCATTAGGCGGTTGTCTTAAGAGGTTCCCGAAAGACGTTGTATCGTCGCGGTTCCCAAGATCCAGTAACCCAATGAGAAGTGTTGTATGTGACCCTTTAGTGCTACCATCGCCCAATGGCCGGGCAGCCGCCAGGTAAACTGCTGCCGTCAGGTGATGTTAATAACTTTCGTGTGAATGTTTGCACCAAAGACACAAAACAAAGAAAAACAGCAAAAATTCAAATCCAATCGCACAGCGATTGCTTCTCCGAGGATGGTTTAACCGACCGCGGCCATATTTCATCTACGGACTCCGCTGCGGTCTAAACAAATTGAGTTATGAAAGCCCCTTGAGTGGCTTGATTGACCTTAAGCTGATTAAAGTCCATAAGACGTTAGATCTTGTTCCTCGCGCCGATTCGCCTGAATATGCCGACCATCAAGATAACCGTGTGATTTAAGGAAATGTCCCGCGCTACTATTGCTATCCTCAGACGAAGAGGCAGACAACAGAGATGACACATTTCGATTAGGACATATTTCAGTTCGGCAGAAGATCCCATCAGAAGATTAGATTTAAGGTTTGCGTGGCGAAAAGGATTCCCACGTAAATTGCCATTTTGCTTTCCGTGTAAAATAGTCCATTCAGTTTGTCACGCAAATATCCCACTCTTCTACTGCAGATCTTACGATTGTAGAAACAAAATATTGCTAAATATTTGACGATATGTTGTGAGTTCTACTTTTCATCTTTGCTTGTAATTATCACGAGATGATTTTAGCTCCAAATAGTTTCGTTTTGTTTTATAACAAACGATTATTAGATAACAACAATGGAAGCACAAGAAAAATTAAAATTTTTAATAAGAGGTGAAACTCATATTTTCAAGATAACAAATTCATAGAATCAAATAATTCAATAAAATCTTCAAAATACAACTTTCCTCCTCAGAGAAAAATTAAATTTCCACCTTTTTTTGAATTTCACTTTCGACACTGAACGAGATCACTTTGATCTTTGAAATGAAAAACGATTCTAGATAAATCTGCTAAATTTCTTTAATAAAAGATGACTAAAAATTTTTTTCCAATTCGAAAATTTTCCAGGCTTTTGATTTTGATAAACTTTAAATATAAGAAAAAGATATCTATTATAAATCTAAGACACATATTTGATAAGACTCCTAAGAGATATCTTTTTAAGTTTCACATAGGTGCAGTCAAGGTAATTAAATTTGCCCTAATAGATACTTACAGTAAGCGAATGTAAATGCAATTAGTTTACTATTGAAAATATGAGTGGAACAATTTTGATAACATAATGATTTTGTGAACTTTGAAATTTGAATTTTAGAACCTCTGACAAAATTACTACTCCGTCTTTCATTAAAATTACTAGTGCAATACCTTTTCCTTTTATTTATTTTTTATACATATCAATTGATTTATAATATATGAACTACTTCTCCAGGAATTTTACAAGATACTGCGGAAGGTGTTAAAACGATTTCTACGTAAATTGCTATTTACTTAGTGGTGAAAAATAGACTGCATACCTGACATGGAAATAGGCTATATCATAAAACTGTCTTTGGACTCAAATTAAAATCGTATATTTCTTTAAGCCGGTAATGAGAGTACTTTGTAGTGGCATGTGTGTACTCCAGCGTAAGTTATGATAGCAAAATAAGACCGGGAGGCATTTATCACTCCCGCGAAGTACACCTGAAGCCTTTCATTTGTTGCGATTATATCCTTCATAAATGCAGCTATCCAGTGGTCTACCGCCGCTGAAGTCGCATATTTTCAGCACTTGAGCAACATTGGATTTATTAGAAGTGCTACAAATTTTAGTATTCCAGACCTAGCGTGCTCGTAAGTCACTTTTTCAGAAAATATACGAAAATATAATCGCGTTCTAGTTTGATCGGCTTTAAGTCATGGTGGCGAAACAGGCACCTAGATAGTGATCTTGTTTGATCGGTGGCTGATTTAATTCGATTATCGACTACTCGATTAAGCGGTCATGAATTGATTTTAACAAGTGCCATAAATCGCATCGATTCACGTGGCCGTGAACGATAACGACGACGATTCCGAGATTACTTCGAGATAGGCGAATAGGTGATATACAAATGATGTAAAGGTCAATTAGAAGAGAATTTTTCGACCGTATCAGGACGTAATAACATAATTTCGAAGTACTTGTAGCCAGCATAATTCCATGCAGAACTCTATCGCATGGGGGCTCTACGATGCCTAAAGCCGATAAAAACTCGTCCGACTTCAACGACATGGATGAAAATTTTATGCTGTTCGCCGTTCGCTTGTGTTACATAAGTAGAGCGTGGCTGTAGCAGTTGTAAATTTTCATTTGACATCAATAGATATGAAATCTATACATTCGCTTAGCAAATGCTATTTGTTAGTAAGTAAAACGTGAGAAGCAGGTAATTTTTCTTAAATATTCCTGGCTTTGCGCTTTTTCTGATCATCTTATAAATAAAACTCTTCAACTAGATGATTTTTGATAACGTTTTCTATCTAAGGTTTATAAATATATGTTTCTTATTTTGAATTGTTATAAGCGGAATACTTGTAATAGAATTGTAAAAAATTGTTTCATTTTAAGTATAAGCCAAAGAAACAACTTTTGTCTATCCGTTTCAAGATATTGTAGAAATTAACTAAGTGGCTGTATCAAGACAATACCGTGATGAGGGCGACGAAATAAATAAATGCAAATAGTGTATATTAGTCCAACCGCTTTTGTATTGCAAATAATATAATAAGAATAAAAATGGGGCAGTGGTACCACGTTTAAGAGCAAAACTCCTTGCCTTCATTAAAAATTCAAGAAGTGTTATCAAAAACATAGGAAGTCTATAAACAGACGATGAGCCAAAAATTGTTTTATACTGTGTTGTGTCGAATAGCTAATACATCCTCTCGAGATATCGCCAGCTCTACTCTATTCATTTCTCTAAAACTGAAACTGTAAGGAATGTATTAAGATTTACAATTCCTATTTTTAAATTACTGACCTGATTTTGACCATCATCATGGTCATACGTACAATAATAGTAGTACACTAGTTTAAATACAAAATGCTTTTGGATAATTATACATACATCTGCTTTAAAGTTAGTTATAAAATAAACAATGATATAAAAAACGGAAATAAACATATCCAAAGGAAAAATAAAATTTAATTGATTTTTAGCAATAAAAAATCTCCATGTGTAATAATATAATCATCACCATCTGGTTTGAATGAATACCTGCCAAACTTGTCGCAACGTGTCCCAATTTCACGGTAATCAAACTACAAACGCCACATAAAAACAAACAGTTTAAGGCAAATTCCAACCATTATTTAGTAATTTTGCTAAACAAATACCGCAGCCGGGCAATAAATTAAGTAAAACGGCTTCCTCAGGCAATTGGTTCAATTCAAGTCAGGTAGTAGCATGGTATTCCATCATGGCCTGCAGCTCAGCCTGATAAACTGATTTCTTATTCATTTATACATGTAATGATGTGGAAATCCACAGACGATCGCAGCGGGTCGAAGCGGGAGAACATCTCTGGGATGCAAATGTGATCAGGTATACCCTTGGGGCGTTTTGAGTATTTTGAACGATATATTTGTCAATAAATTTGGTGAAAAATACTTAAAACTTAATTCTAAAGAACATCTAAATTCTGATGGGTGAAATCATTACATAGTCTCAAGGTAGGGTATGAAACTCTGTATAAATTAAAAGGAAGTACAATGTCTTGCATACGTAATGAGCAGTTGAACCAAATTTCAGTGAGAATATTTACAATTCTGCTACCTATTTCTTGCAAACAGGTAAACGAGTGAAATACCTGCACGGAATTCCAATAATTAGCTAGTGATTTACTTTCGAAGAAGTGAATGCTGGTTTGAGAAGCATTCACTTTCAAATAAATTGCGTGGAAAGTATTGCGGTCAAATAAATGTGTCAAATTGTTCTGTGAATCTAAAAAACAAATGCTGTTTTTATAAACCCATCCATGACAGTAGAAATTAACGGCTTTATTTGACGTGACACACATTGACCATTCCACTTAAAAAAACGAAAGACCTAAGCGACGAACATTTTACTCGGCAACCAATAACTTCCTGTTCTGAGTCATTTGTCGAACCCGTCTAAGAATTTAAGCATAAAACACCAAAACGACATTCCATTTAGAATTTCTCACAGTCGAAATCGACAGCGCATGAGCAAAATTTTCAGGTAAACCGCCAGGTAAGACTATCACCGGTGTACAAAACGATGCTGCGGAAGGACGTACTGGTGGCGGCGGTGAAGCGGCATTGCTTCGCCGCAAACAACTTAGCAACTTTATACCTCCGGCGTGTGCAACAACGGCAGATTTATAAAAAGGGAACACTGTAAAGATGCGATGCGAGATAAATGCAAAATTTCTGTTTAATGTCGTTTTTATTTCGTTTTAAATGCTGTTACTACTCGCCGTGGCGTAATTGCGTTTTCTGCAACTGCTGCAACCGGAAAATTGCCTCCTCGCATATGAATTTCATAAAATGCCCTGCAGTTATGATAATGGCGCGGTCACTAGTGGCTGACGCGGACGCGGACTCGTTAAGACCATGTGGAGACCGCGCTCTCCAGATTTGTCTCAAGGGGATGAGTTGGAATTTACATTTCAATGAGGAGTTGACAGAATATCGATGGTTTCAGATTGTGGCCTTCATTTGAATTACCTTTTGGATTTGCGCGGAGGGCACTTAAATCCTTTTTGGATTCATATTGCAATGATCGTCGCAAGGTGTGGTGACCTAAGAAATTATCGAAATGAAGTTACTTAAGTGTACTGGCGATTTATTTCTCCTCCTTCTGGAATTGAAGGCGCGTGTGACGTTCCAAAAATAAATATAAGCTAAGTTTTGTTGAATGCATATATGTTGAGTCTCGAGCTCGATGACTAAGATGCGATAATACGTATAAATCAATTCTTTGCCTTATTTCCTGAAAATCTTCATCGGTATCTTTTCCGTTGATCTCTTGCATGCTATCTTAAATTTCAGGCCTTGCATCATCGAATCCTGTCATCCGGAGCCTGTTAATTTTTCGATAGCACTGTTGGAGGAAATTTATACAGGTACAAATTATTCGCGGTATCATATTCCTTTTCGGTTGTTATTAAATTTTAATTGGTATACCAGTTGAACGCAAGCTTATAAGGGTTTAATTAGGAAGGTGCCAAGGGTATGGATCTCGTCGGATTCGATTCGGTGAAAATTATCTGATTGTAAAAACAAGCGCTACTTAAAACTCACCATTTTGGTCGCCGCCGTTTGGCATCGATTCGTATCGTACATTTTATATACTCTCTTCCTTAAATAATTTTAAAGTTCTTAAAGGATGATGGATGATGATCATAATTGAGAACAATATTTTTCACGATTGGTTAGTATAATAAATTACTGAACTAAATTGATTGAGCATTTACTTCAGCCTTTATTGTCATTGTCATCAAAATTATCTTAAGAAATCAAATAAACGATTTAAAATTTATTGAAAACATAAATTACTTTACTTTATTAATTTAAAAAGTTAAGATGTATTCCCATAGTATTTTATTGATATTATTTGATTACTGTTTGTGTTTAATTACTGTCTTAAAATAAAAATACAATTCTTTACTTTCTTGGTACATTTTACCACTAAAGGTTTAGCAGTTGGACTTTTGCTATAATGTATGCATTCGGTATAATAAAACAAGCCACACTTCGAAAATCGTGAGAAAACTTTCCGAAAAATTTTCTATATATCTACTTTATTCTTAATAAATTCCACCATTTAGTTTTTTTTTTAAATTAGTTTTAGTGCTTTTGATCTATACTTCAATTTACGAAATTCTTAATGTGAAATTCCTCTACATATTTTAAAAACGAAAAAATGTATATCGCTTTACCAGTTTTAGAATTTATATTAATTTACATTAATATTCTTTGATTTATAAGCATACCAAAATTTAATTAAATTACTAACATAAAAAAGGGGTGTGTCGGTGAGTGGACGGACGACAGAAGCGAAGCTTCTTATGCATTTTCATATAAAGGTATAATGATATTATCTTTCTATCTTTATAATGATATTATCTTTCTCTCTCTCTCACTCCCCGCCCACGAACGAAACAAATTATTAAAAATTATATAATTATTTATTTATCATTTATGCCTGAAAGACATAAAATTAATCTGTATATTGAAACAAAATAATCTAATACAATAATCCAGCTGCATAGAGACAATGGAGACAATACGTGAAACTCGGACATTTAAATCTTCAATATGTGCCGTGATCCACGTAGATTTGGGGTTAAAATATTAGTAATATCATTTTTGTTTTGGCAAATTGCAACGCTTCCAGCACGATCTTCACTTCTTTTGAACTTAACAATGAAATCGAAATTGGGCACGTCGACTTGTTCACCGTCTCTCATCTGCTGTATGTGGTTCAAGCAATTATGAAACGTACACTAGACAGTAAAATACGAAAATGTGCATTTAGCTGCAACTGACCGAACCAATATACAAGAACTATAGTAGTGTGCGTGAAAGGCGCGTGCAGCATACGCCATAGCAATACATACGAACTGTCAAGATAAAAGCTCCTCAATGGACAGATAGGTGTGACGTTACTTCCGTCTCGCTACTTCCGCTACACTTTTTCTATGTTGACTCGCCATCCCGAAGCCTGCGATAAGGAGCTTCGCTTCACCAATAAATAAATATAAAATAAGAATAAAAAATAACGCGCGGGCAGTTAATACTATCAAATATAAACCTAAAATAGGGCTAACTCCTATCCAGCTACATCCTGATAAGAGAAATCGAGAGCATAACAAAAATTATCAGTACTTACTGTCACAATATTGTCTTTCATTTTTCAAAAATAATTTTGTTAGTTCCTGAGAAGTTCATGGTGCTTTTCTTTAACCCGTTGCGGTTACCGGTTTTTTCAGTAGAACTTTCTTAATTTTTTTTTTTTTCAAGTGGAACGTTAATTTTAGATAAGTGAACAATTGGAACTTGTAAAGAAGGCCTTTTTATATGTCCATAAATTTTTATGAGGTGAAATCGCAAGTAATTGATGAACAGTAAAAGATTTCCCGTGTGACCACTACGTTCTTATTTGGAGGTGTGACCGCAACGGGTTAATGGGCTTTAACATACGTATCACAATTTAAGTGGCGAACATAAGAAATACTTCTTCAAAATATAAATACATTTCTGTTGATGTAATATAATGCGCGTTTTTCTTCACTAGCCACTCAATAGGTGGAAAGAAATTCATTCTTCACATGAAATTGATCCGGAAAACGATTATTAGTAAGTTGAGAGATAAACCGAGAAAAGGACTAAAAATGAAGATGAGTTAACAATTAAGCTATATTAAAACCATCCGTCTGGAGAAGTAATTACATTTTTCGTACAATTTTAATGAAGGATGAAATGAGGTAAAGTTTATTACACCTTTCAAAATTCTATGTAAAACTTTGATGTTCGCGCTAATCACCGATAAGCCATTAATTACCTTTCCTCCAAAGCCACCAAGAATACAAAGTGAAAGAATAATGAACTGAGTGCGGCTTGCCGAACACTTTTAACACCTCATTGACTGGAGTTCACCTGGACAACGGGCATCACGTGATCAGCTCTGTTCCAAGAACTCCCTTGGCCCTGTAATTAAATTTATAAATAATGCAGAGCACAGCGAGTCGTTCATTTTATCGCCAAGTTAATAATTTTAATTAAACGCGTAAAAAAGTCACAAACATTGAATAATTCATGTGGCGGCCACATACACTGTTGTCAGTCAGTTCAGTGCTCGGCCAATGCAGGTCGCGGGAATTAAGGCGGTGTGCTCACTGCTCACAGTATCCCCATTTAAGCAATGGAAATTCATCTCACCACCGTTCGTCAGGTGGTCGTTTTTTCCAAACAGGTTGTCCGACTCACCTGTAACTTGCGAAATTGCGCGCAGTCTTTCTTGTCTCATGCGTGTCCTGATTCGCCGCCGCAAGATGACATTTTTAATGTTCCGATTGAAACGCATTAAAATTTCACGAGCCGTTTGAAATGCGAACTTTTTATCGGAAAGGTCTTCGCCTTGCGCAATAAATTACGCTTTTGACATTATTAATTGATAATTCTTAATTGCACCTTTGGTGCTGTGCTCGCTATCTGGAGTAGGTACCGAGATGACCCAAGACGCAGACGATGCGCTTATCGCTCCTTAATTCGACTGGAATTCAACTCAGAACGCAAAATATTGCATTCACCGAGTAAAGATTGCGAATTAAACCCCTTCTACAACTTTGCAAATCGAAGGGTATTTTCCGATACAATGTTAAAATCCCTGATTTTTAAAAGTAATGAAGCAATTTTGAATTGTGCGTTATATACAATTATTTGCAAGAAACGAAAAAGGTAACGAACATAATAAAGTTTTAAATATAATATAAACTACTGTTGTCATTAACCTTAGTAATTTCGAAAATTCTTATTCCATATTTTATTGAATTTGTAATATTTCTTTTGATTTCTACTTTTGCCTTTACTATTAAATCGTGTTTCTTAATCTAAAAGTTAAAAAATTCTTCTAATTACCCTAAAGTTTAGAAAACTATGTATACCAATATTAAGAGAGACAAGCCCAGGAATTATAATTATCTGGTTTTATGTAAACATAATCAAATGAAATACTACAATTTCTGAAAATTTGGTAAAGGTTTATTTTAGAGGTAGTCAGACGTTCCAGATAAATATTTATAAATTTAAACTAATTAAACTAAATAAAACTAAACTAGAGTAAAGGCGGAGTCTTATATTTCTACAGTAGGTTTAACGACTATTCGTTCACATTCTGAAAATCTGTAATTAAATTTAATAGTGATTTGTAAGAAATTTTTATTTCGTGTTATTTGGTTTTCTGTTGCCTGTAAAAGGTTCAATGTACGAGAATGTCAAATAATTCAAGTAGCCCATTCACTAATTTGACTGCATACTAAACCTAAGAAAAAGTCCATTTTCGAGTGAGAACTTTTCCACAACCGCGACGAGTTTTCCGACTAACTACCGAGCAGTCAATAATAAATACGCGGTGATTAATCGCCTTAATTTCGATGTGGTTTCACCTGTGCGGCCCATCAATTCCAGTTAAATTACAAACGTTAGGCACCGCCTGGTTGGACCAGAGGCTGCTCTTATGACGAGGCCAGGTGCCAGTTAACCAGAGAGGCTAATTAAACGATTTGTTACACTCGAATCAATTCACATGAAGTACCTGGGCGCGAACCGTGAACCCGTGAAGCTCCTGTGCTCCTTTCGCCGGCCCTGCGGCGTGACCTCGACGCGAGTTCGCGGTCGCACTAGTGTTGCCGGAAAACGCCGTCGTGGGCACCTATGTCGTTGCAATTGGGATATTTTCATTGTCACGCGGATTAGCTGGATCTGTTAAATTTGCTATTTCGTTTGTGGCGAAGACATATTTACAGAAATCTCAAAAGATTCACACCGCACGATACGCCGCAAATTGAACATGAAGCGGAGAAGTGACTCCCGGCTAATTAAGTACGTACACGTTAGAGCCTCTGGAGAACTGGAACGCCTCCTTCTGGACCCGAGAAAATCCAAGAGGGCTCACCAACTGAAAAGGTGGAAGGTACAAAAGACTTGTTCCTCCTGCTAAGTACTTGTTGACTAGATCTTTGCTCTGGAGGTGTATGCAAATCAGGTGTGGAAGGAAATTATGTTATGCCGGGGCTGGTGTTCAATTAATGCTGTGTCTGAGCTTGCACGATTCCTTGTTTATGGGGACTAATCGTGTCCGCCAGAACACATACCGACTTTCAAGTGTGTCTCTTACGTGTTAGCTATTGGATTGAGATAAGGACCTCGCTTCTCAAGGCGCAAGATAGTGTAGGTTGTTTGCTTTCTTATTCTTAGCCAAACACTAAACGTGACGAGCATTATAAACTTTTGGATTAACGCTTCTTTTCGGACTCCTCCACTCTCCAATTTAAAAAAGGAGCTCTTGGTGTCTACTGGGCTTAACGAATTAAATATTGCTTTAATTGTTTAAAACACAAATAAATATACACATCGCATTTTATTCCTGAAGGTTTTATTATTTTCAAACTTAAAGTATCCTAAGTAAATTGTAAAAATGTACAGAAAGAAAATGTCTTTTTAAAAGTTTTGTTTTTATAAATTTTAAATGACTTGCAATTGGTCTAACTAATATTTTTCCGGACTGGGTTAAAATATAAACTTAAAATAAAAAATACAGCAAAAATTTTTACTAAACCGCATTTTAAAATAGCGAATAGTTTTAAAAAATTTTATAAATGAATTTCAGAAAACCCAAAAAATGCTTTTTTTGCTTTTAAAAGAGTGTAAAAATGTACACGTTCAATATTTTATATAATAACTTATGTTTGTCAGCAAATTAATTATTCTTTTAAAAAAACATAAAGCATTGCTATGTAAAGAAAATCAAAGACTTTATTTTTTAAGAAGTATTTAATAAAATAAAACCACAAAAGTGATACCAATTATCATATCACCGCGATATTTTCATGTTATCTTCTCTGTGCCATCCATTCCTGGATGATCTTTCAGTATTCAATACCTACAGAACTGGTCTTTCGAGTTTTGTGTTCTACTCATACTTAAAATATTAGAAAAATTATACGCCATGCACTACGTCTCCTTAAAACCTCGTTAACTCGACCGAATTTTGAGAAACTTTTAATACGATGTGGCTCAGGCTGCAATCTCATTTTAATGAAATATCCAGAATTGATACTTGTGATGTGGTTTTATTTAATAAAATATGATCAATTTCGTCGTGGAACTAGTAACAATTAAAAATCGACTACTGTAATTCGTAGAATGATATTAAACCTGAAAATTGAGAAGTGATCTCTTCAAAATATCTTCCGTTAAATGCATATCAATAAAACGCGAAGGCTCTTCCTGGTATAATAAGCAACAAATTGCAGCTTAATGACTAATTAATGGTCGAAAACTTAAAATTCGATGTATTATTTTCAGCAGAAAGAGCGTACTAATTTGATCTGTGCTTTCCGACCCACGCCAGAAATTCAACTACCGCGCACTGATAGGTTTTGTATTTTCCTCGAAAGCAGCACCTGGAGTGTGTAGACAGGTAAGTCGTGCATGAGATTTCACTGCAATAATTATGAGGCAGCATTGGGTACTTGTAATTATCTCTCAATACGAGTAGATTTACGGTTTTTTCATGCACTGGTATGTTTACCCGGAGTACGCCGCCGTGGCATAAAGTTGCGGATTGCATATATTGCCAAGTTGCCATGCCGTGGCCAGCCCATCATTGGCAGCAGGAACTTCTGGAGTTCGTATTGACTTTTTCATCGTTTGATGGTGGCTCACCACCCGAGGACGGAGCATCGAAACTCCCGACAAAATGTTCCGTCGATATCTTAATGAACTTATCTAGTGGCCTCGTGGATACGAATATTTCATTGGCGGGTTCCGGCGCAAAAACCACAAAACAATGAACAACGAACATGTTCAATTGAGACCGAGTTCGTTTTTATGGCATTCGCAAGGGAAGATTTACTGACGATTCGACCGAAACAAAACCCGCAACGTAGTGAAACTATCTGCCTCCTAAACCGAGTGTGGTTTTAAAGGCGGAACCCCACTTCAGTGAGTTCCAAAAAATCGATACTCTATTAGTAATATCCTCAAGCTATTTAGAGAGAAATTATTTGCAAAATGTCATACAACAATGTCATGAATTAGAGGAGTTAGAAAAGAATCTTAATCTTTTTTTAATTACGCAAATTCACTAGAGATCTGTCAAGGTAACCTAAGATTGGATTATACACTACAAAATAAGATAAGATATGATTTCACATAAATTTGGAAAATAGTAAAAAAACTATGATCCAAAATATTCGTCTGGAAGTATTTTAATAAATGAGAATTTCAAAAAGGATTTAAAAAATAAATGAAACTTTTTATAAATTTCAAAATATTTTCGTATTTTATATTCATTCATCAGTTTTTCACTGGGAAATATTATAACATAACTTACCTTCAAAATAAGACTGTAGGAGAAAATAATATACAAGCAGAATAATGACAGGGTTTAAATATGTTAAATAAAAAATGTTCCGGATATTCTTATTAAACATATGTTATAAAATCGTAAATGCGTATGTTGTTTTCGCTAATCATATCTTTCTCTCCACTTGTATCGACTCAAAATAAAATGTAAGACAATAGAACTGTTCACAAACTCTTTTATTTTGCTCTCATTAAGCACTAATAAAACAAAAGGAGTAAACGAAAGTCAAATGCATAAGAAACGACTGGCTATCAAAGAATATAAGTTAAACATTAATTAAAATCAGGCGGACATAAAAATTAATAAAAGTCATTTCCCTAAAATTTTTGATTTTCGGGGCAAAATAAATTAGTGAAAGCTACAGGCTATGTCGGGTAAATTTTCTTTTCAATCACTTTTTTCATATGCTAGCCTTTACAACATTAAAAAGTGAACCCCCAATGTGTTTACACGAATCATCAAACTCAAACTTGTCTTGAAAAGCATATCTATGATAGATATATAATTTGTGTGTCAAATATTCAACCAGGTAAAGTGTTGTGAAAAGGGCAATTTCTTTGATGGGACTTTCTCTCCGAGCTCTGATGGGTTGGAACCGATCATACGCCAAGGGTTCATGGACATTCCAATTATATTCATAACAAATTGTATCTGCCAAAGTTTGGCATGATCAACGCAGCACTGAGTACGAAAGCATTTTATGGCGTATACTCGTGACTTTGTATGGACATGCAAATCATCCGTCATGTGTCAGCCGTGACATGTAAACTTATTTGTTAGATGTCACCAATCTCATCCACTAATCAAGCACCGCATGTATCCACCGTGACATTCCTCAATCGGTGCGTATACCTGGCTGACATACCTGCTCAAGTGAACCGCAAGCAGCCGGATATGCAAATTTCGTGATCTGTGATAGTGTCGCTTCGAGTAGATCGATTTATCTATCCGCATCTACTCCAGAAGATGCAAGTACTTTTGCAGGCGAGCGATCGTGGATAATATGAACACATTTAAAAGTGATCTTGAGGGCCAGTATAAAAGCCGCTAAGGTATATTTTATTTCCCAATTAATGTACCGCACTAATTTGTCATTTTCTATTCCGCGGAGAATGATTTTCCAACACAACAGGGTCCGGCTAAGGAGACAATCTTGTATCGAGGATCCGACTATGCCGACCTGGCGGTTAATTAACTCGATACAGGTTCAATTTAAGCATCCCCGGTGGTCCGCAAATCGTGATGGGCGATAAACGGCTCCTTGGGTTAAGCGGATTTGTAGAAGAAGTAAAGGCCAAGAGTTCGTATTAATTTCTGATTGAGCACCTATGACCCATGAAATTAGCTTTACATGTCTGCGGATACTTCGAATTCCAAGGTAAACGTTGTAGAATAAAAAAGAATCATAATGTTCTCAGTGTGGGTTCTGTTATCTGTTTACCTGCAGTGATCATAATTATCTAAATTAATAAAACTAGGCTACTCTGGGTATAAATGTTATAATTTTGGATTTTCTCGCGAATCAAAAATTGTACCTACCTTCTTCATAACACGGAGCTTATTTAATTATACTTACATTTTTAATATTTTACTTGCAAGGTCCCTAAATTTCTACTACTAAGAATAGAAATGTCGAATCAACAATCCCTTGATCATTTTCGAAGTGTTATATAATTTTCAAAAGTGTTTTTTATGGTGTTATGGTTTAAGTGTTATTTCAAATCGAAAAATATTTAATTAGCTCTAGTTTTTATAAATACAGAGAAAAGTACTAAAACACCCTTCTTTCCTATTTTTGGAAATGAAAGTTAAATTAAGAAGTTTGTCATATGATTTAATTAAAAATGTTAAGGTTAAATTAATAGAGAACATATAAAATATAAGATTTAGTAAACCAAATACAATAAAATAAATAATAAAGTTACAAACGCAGATATAAGAACACGAGTGTGGGTGGATTCTTTCTCCATCTTGGTCAGTAACATGAATAGTCTGTTTATTTGAACTTCAATCCGTGCTGTATTTAAACAATTTTAAAAGTATTTAAAGGTAAACTTTGGTGTGCAATTCAAAATCATTTACATTTTATTAAATTACTAACTTCCATAATATAATTCTAATTTGAAAATAGAGTTAGATAGCTAAAATGAGTGAATTATCTTTAAAGCACCTAAAAGGTGCCAATTGTAAGAAATAATTTTTGTCAGCTTTCTTTTCCTGCATAAATATAGACAACCTGATCACCTTAATCATGTGGCTTGGCCACTGTAAAATAATATATTTTATCATTTTGAGCTTTCTTCACACCATTAGCAAATCAGAAACAAAATTAACTTGTCTTCGCTCTGACCCCAAAGGTAATGGCACACAAACTTGGGCATCAGCAGACAGACCTTTCGTAATGCCTTTAAATCAAGGTGAAATTTATCCTTCTACTTTGGAAGCCTTCCAGAAAATCACCAGCTGGAGCGAAACATCATCTCTGCACAAAAACCCTTTCATGGAATTATCTTAACCTCTCTCGCGGGTAATCTTTCATCTAGTTCTCACGACTGTAACAAATTTTATCGCCAGCAAAGTAGATATTACTCGGCCAAGAAATATTGTTCGCTAAGATTATGTTCTACATCATATAGCATAAAGCCGGGATCCAATAGACACCAAAGCCAAAGCCGGATAGATCGAGTAATGGAAATAGAACCGAAGAGGGTATTCATCAGCACGGCCCAGCGCACCATAGCACGGTGCAGCACAGGCCAAACTATCTGGCCGTACGAATCTTAAGACTAGGGTCTAAAGCAGGACGATGGTATGGGCAACAAGAAGTAGAAGTGGGTACCTCTTATTATATAATTAACCCAAAGTGAATTACGTCGTGAACAACAGAACTGGCTTCAGATCGCAATTAATAAGGCGCGCTGTACAGGCACCGGGCACCATCGGACATGATAGGCAACACAGCTCGCAGATTGCAGGAAAATTTATTTTAATAATCGCAAACAACTGATCCAGACAACAGCAATGGAAGATCGCTTTCGTAACGATGTACATTTTTGATCTGACCTCGGCGATGATGTATAACAGGAGTTTGTTCTACTTTTGCTCAATATAGAGGCCTTTGTGCCTTCGGCATCGCCTCTGGCCCACGGCGACTACGATTACCGCGGATAGAAATCGGGAGAGGGTGTAAGGTCTTCCATGCATTTACAACATTACAACATTTTTACTCAACGTCTCTGTTTCAAAGACGAGATCGATAAATCGTCCGAATGAAAAGATAGTTCAGTTTCTCCGAACCAAGGCGCTTATAAAACACATATATATTAATTTTTTGGCACTTTTGTTGTCCAAGGTACAAATCCGAATAATTTAATAATTCAAAAATCCAAAAATATTTATTTCTAGTTTGAACGAAAACTGTCAGTGCTACCTTTTCTAAAGCAGTTGTTTTTTTTTGTTTTTTCTTTGGTACATAAAGCTCATTAGCAGTTTGTAAATATTTTCATGGAATATATGTAGACTGTGCTTTTACGAAATAACTTCATAAATCCACAGATTACGTGGATCAATGAAACATTCAAGAAGTGGAAGAGTGAAGTGATTATAAAACGGCTCCTTGCATTAACGTTGTATATTTATCTTAGAAACCATTACAGCTTTGTGGTTTCAATTGACTATTCCTTGTGCACTCTTTGACACTAACCATTAAATATAAAGAAAACTTAAAAAGGAAATCCACGTGATTCTTACAAAATAGTTTTTAGATTGCAAATAAAAAAGATATTAAAACCGTGGGTATTTTTCCGGAACTAGATCTTACTGTGCATCTTTGCTGTTTAATTGCTTTATATCCAATTTCTTGTTGATTCATCTTCGTATTTATGGACATTTCAGTAGCCCTTACTTATATTTGGGAGGACAATATTTTATTTAATACGAAAAAATTATTTCAATTTTCAAATAAACAAAGAAAAGTGTCCATGGAATTAGCACTCATTTAATAAACTGTATTGTGCATTACTTGTCGAAGCTTTCTTACTATTACTAGTAACATATTTGTCCTCAAGTAAAATTCGGTCTGTCTACTACTACCATTAAACGGGGTCTTATTGAGCAGTAGGCTTTATTTGATTCCTTTCCTTTTTTGTGCATTATGTGATTGATACAATTTACGACAATGACAATAGTTATTTTGTCCAATTGTTCTAACCTTCAACGCAAGGTATTATTATGCTTATACTTAGAGTTTTTGAGGTAGGTATCGTTTGAAGACAAAGAACTAGCAACGGTTTCACCTACTCTATTCTTAGATTAAGCTTTTTGCCACTCAAGTGAAGTCAAAATAAGTAAAGTATTTTTAAAAGCACTCTTAACTGTAAAATAATTTTGCAGAAGGAGATGGCAATGGTTATGAGTTCCACGCGTCTACTTTTTATGTTAAGTCGTTTTGAATTCCTCAAGACAAATGAAAATTTTGACCAAAATCCCCGCAGGTAGGGTATAATTACCTAGGTTCCTCATCTGCTACAAATGGGTCGGAATCGATTTTTTATTTTTATTGCTGATGCTGATGTCGGTAATTGACAGAGTTGTTCTTAGCACTCCATTAACCCACTGATGAGCCTTGGTGATCCGTCGAGGAAGAATTTTTCGAAAAAGAAAAAAAACGGATCAGGGCACACAATTGAATCACATGTGACTTATGGCTATCTGGAAGTGTCAAAATCCATTAACCACCGAAAGACAAATTCCCAAGCTTTCGAGGCGCCCACACTTCTTGGTAGAGGCTGCCTCCCTGGCCGGAGCTGGACACGCCGGCGCAGAATGGGCGCACTAATGCCTGAGGCCCGAGATGAAACGGAGGCCGCCTATTCCCGTGTTCTTGTCATAATAAACGTTTTATAGTTGGACAGCTTTTTAAGCCTGAGGGAGTTACGACATCGCCTCCAATTAATGTAACACGACACCTTGCCAATAGTGGGTCAGACCCACATTGTCTGTCCACTCCATTGCCGAGACTCTGTTCTCATTCTTCGCCAGCCACTTCCACTTTCATCTTGATCTTCTTTATTTGGCCCAAAATTACCGACCTCGAAGATCCGAGCAAATGAAGACATTCTCTGTTATAGTTTCCCATTATTTGATATTTTATGCGGTGACGAGAAGTAAATGTATATTTTCGGATTTTATGGCTGTAATTATGTCGATGAATTATTGAAACGATCCGGGAGAAGGTGAAAATTGTTATTACCTGCTATCAACATCATCGATGTTTACTTTAATTCGTGAACAATTTTCCGATTAACGAAAGTTTTACGAAATATGCCATGCTCCTACGTAATCTTCAAATTTGTTCCTAAGCAAGTAAATATCAGAAATTGACCAAGATTACCTAAATTTATTTATTTATACGCATCGAATACATACATTTTAAAAATGTAATTTTTTCGGTTTAACTTTTGGTACCACTGTACTGAAAACCCGTGAAAACAATTCCAAAGAAATATATTTTACAATAATTTAATAGTCCAAAATTTGTTTTCGAAAGCCATAATAATGCCCACGGCTTAAAAGTAAGGAGCTGCGTAATCGCTAAGACTTAAGACAAAAGCTTACATACCCTCGAAAGGCACTTTTTTATATAAAGTTATTAAAAACAAAACTTTACGAAAAATTGCTCCATTATGTTTAATGTCTGTTGAGAAAATTTCAAAAAATTGCTCAATTAAAATTAAAAATAAACATGACGAGAAATTTTAAATATATAACTGTACTACATATTAAAATACAACTACTACTTTGCATACAACCGCCATGGAGTTTCAAAAGAATCTAGATGGTAATTAACATAGTCAATTTTATATACAAAACTAAACGTTTTTAAAACACATTTATCCCAGCAAATATTAAAAATATTCTACTTCTCTTCGCTTCGTTGTAAAATCCTTTATTATTTTAATATTTAAAATACATAACTCGTTTAGGTAAATACCTTTTAAATTCAGTTGAATGTTGAGTATCAAAATTTTATATCATCTGATCAATCGTCTATGACCCCATGCATACTTTACACCTACACACGGAAAAATGTATTTGCAATAAGTTGATCTTACAATGTAATATGCAAAAAGGCATGTAATGGCGCTAAAATAACTCAGTCACAAGACGATCATTTAAACAAAGGAGAAAACCAAAGAGCAAATAAATCACTCCGGTAGGTGCTACCTGAAATCATTTCGAGATCAAAAAATTGCAGTCTGAGACAGTCTATACTGCGACCCGAACCGAAATTGCCTTAAAGATAGTGGTGTAGAAGCAGAGCCGGGCCATTTATAAAACGAAGAAAGTAATCAGCAGTAAAATCATCTTACATCAAGGTAATATACCGCGGAGATCGCGCTAACCGTATCCTACTACGACATAGCCGCGCAAAACGAGTGGCTCCAGCGGGTAGGCCGCGTTTGCTGCTTATACTTTGCCTCTTCGAATGAAATATGACTGCAAATCATAATCCCATGGAATAATTTATCTTGCCGGCTGCATACGATCAAGCCCAGTAAGAAGAAATGGGCAGGAAAAACGTTTACCGAAGTGAATTGCAACAAAAGAAGTCTTTTAGCCAAACGTTTTATAAGTTTACCAACATTCGCAGGCTCACGGGCGCCCATTAGGGCTTTAATTACAGCGACCTGCGCGGAGGGCATTAGCGATAAATTAAGTTATAATCGCCCATTCGCCCTTTTTATGACCAGGGCGACTTCCCTCGTTTTATTATTACATGTAGATACTTTACATAGTTTTAGTGCTTCATAACAGGTTTTATTGCCCTGTGTGGTTACATCGTGTATCTGTGACTATAATTGCGGTGAAACTTCTACAATTTTTCACGATGATCTTCGGAAATCCAAGTGATCTTCAAAGGTTTTACCTTCTAGCTAACTCATCACTGTTTTCTAATGAAGCAATTAACACGTACTCCTTTCCCAATCACACAACTATGATTTATTCCCCTAGTAACGAACAAAGTATTCAAGGTTTATTACATGCGATCACTGTGCGGATCACTTCTTTGGCAATATCGCCCCAGCACCTGAGATTAGTGGACATGATCCACGAACTAAAAAGGTCTAATACAACTCATGTCCCATTCGAATCGGAAAATCTCAGCATAACTACGACAACTGATAATCTTACACGCGGTGCAGGCTACACGTGTAGTGTACCTATGCGGCCGAAACACAACAACCGAACATGTGGACCCATTTCTACGCCGACCGCAGCACAACCGCCATCATCGCCGTCGCCGCGAATCTGTTCGCGATGGTGCTTTTCACCTATGGGAGCTATATTACTATTTCTAGTCCATGAATATTCATTAGGGGCAGACCTCCGCGATAGCGAATCGCAATTAATCCACGGACTTGTTACCACCTCAAGCCTCTGTCACTCCGGAGGCAATTTGCTCATTAAATTTCCGCTGATGCTGATCAAATTCAAACTATGTTTTCGAGCTGATCTTTCGAGTATCAATCCATCGAGATAATTGTTTTTGTTTTAAACTATCCTTTGAACTTTGCCAATTTAAAGTTACTAGCAGTTACATAGAATATATTAATGCAGAGGATGAACCTGTATCGGGAAATAAAAGTCACAAAAATTCAAATTCAAAAGTGTCTGAAAGATTTTGATTATTTATGATTTTTGAATTATAATGATTTTCCCTTTGATGGGCTTCAATACCTTTTTATTATTTGTGAATTTTGTCAAATTCGAAATATTGCTTTTTTTATATCTTATTACTAAAATCAGTCTATACTTCCAAGTTCTAAATGAGAACACATATATTTTTTGAATTGCTTGTTTCTTTCTTTTTTTTTTCCTCAAAAAAAGGGAATTTTTTATCGTCTCAAAATTATCAAAAGTTTATTATTAAATTCCATACGTTGTGCCAAAATTATTTACATATAGTCCATAGAATTTTGTCAACATACCAAAGTTACATTTAATTTTCTTTCATTTTATATAAAATATACAAAATTAAATATTGCATTATATAAAAAGATAATTGCATCAGAAAAAAACGAAAAAAGTTATCTTGGGAAATATTAAAGATAATTGTCCCATCAATTTAAAATTAATACCTGAAAAAGCGCATATGTTCTAGGCTTTATATTTGAAATTGTTTTTATTAACTTTTGTTAGGGTTTTTGCTCTTACTATTCACTTTCCTCGTTTTAATAGAGGTTTTGATCTACATATGCTCAAGAGCAATACACCGTCACTTACTACCTTAGTCTGAGCGAAAGAAAATATTGTTTATAACAATTGTTTTCAAATTCGTGAATTTCATTAGCACCTAAGTTTAAATTTGAGCGGCTTCTTCAAGATCTTTTAAGATATTCACGATTTCTTGGCGTACCTGGAGTTATAACCGAAGGAATCATGATCATCAGAAATACTTCCCGTTTAATCATTCGCTCGTAGAATTCTTTGAGGACTAGTTCGCCGCCGTCGCTGTAGAAATCGCGCTCCTGTCAAATGTTGCGCTAAACCCCATCATGATCACGATGATGAATTCCCGAACAAGTCCAGGGATGAGAGGAACAAATTTGCGGGCAATTTACCTTTGTCACCACATTTACGTCAATTTGAGCCGAGGTCTCGCGTCTCCTCCGGACTAGGAGTCATGCCCAAGTTAAGCGTGCATTACAAGTGAGAACAGCTGAAGCATAAATCTTTAAGAAGGTGCAGTAATAACGCCGGGATACATCAAAGAAGTAGAGTTTTCGCCATTAGCTTACTGTCGTGTGTACAAGACGATCTGTAAGACTAGGCGTTTTGCATCGAAGGTTCTACATGCATTTGTATGGGACGTCCCTAATGGGTTCCAAAATATTAAAGCATGCTGTTTTTGCTCGACATTTTTTAACCTAATATAAACATACATACATACTCAAGAGCAAGGATAAGAGTAATGAAAGTAATATAGTTATCAACAAAATAATGATAGCAAAACAATGTTATATAGTACAGTAAACAGAAAGAAACATTTTAAAATTCGATCTTCTGTTCGTTTTATTATCTCTGAAAATTTTTGAGTTTGAATGGTAATTGCTTAAAAACCAGCGAAGTGACGTAAACGGGAGAGGTGTTGTTCGACGCGCATGATTTGCGGGTTTTCCTTGCGAGAAACTTATGCAAGAACAATGATTGAACGTTTTCGGACAGCACGAACACTTGGTAACATATTGTTTAGTGAGGAAGCACATTTTCATATCGATGGCTATGTCAATAAACAGAACATGCGTTACTGGTCCCCCAACAACCCTAGAAAACGCCATCAAAACCTTTTACATTCTCCAAAAGCCACAGTGTGGTGTGCTATTTCTGCCCGGGGCGAATTTAAGGGTCCGGGTACAAGAGTGTCTTCAAAGAGTCGGGCATCATTTCAACGACATTGTCTTTAAAAAATGAAATCCGCATTGTGAAATTCCATTTTATAGTAATAAAGAATTAAATAAACCTTTTAGTTATTTTAAATTTAATTTTATACTTGAAAGTTTTTCGCTGACCACCCTATACATATGTAGATAGAGTTTAAACACTTCTAGATTGTTATTCACCAACTCTTTAGCATCATTCCATTTCAATTTAATAAGCTTTTGCTTCATACATGACTGATTCACGTTAAAATACATACCTACAACTACTGCCTATGTAAATATAACTCGCAAGACGAAGATCCCGTAAGGGTTTTTCAACACCACTGTTTTACACCTTTGTGTTCTGGGCAAACTGCGCACAGATCTCGTGATATATGGATGATTGTCCGAGACGCAGATACAAAAGGTAAGTGCCGTCTAGAGTATTTTCTTGGTAATTCCCTGCGATATATATCACGTATTGATCCCCACAGTGAATGCCTAGATCGTTTAACATTTTCCAGGCTCATCTCGAGCCGGGTCCCGGGGAATTTGCTATCCCAGTTATAAATCAGTAATAAAGTCAACAGGCCATGAAGCGCAACATTACAAGCCGAACAGCGCTATCTGCTCGGAATCAGTTTCTATTATTCATGCCCAGTGTACTAACCGAGTGTAGTTAGCCGCCGCTAAAGTGCATGTAAATGTCATATCGATATGAATTTATAACGAGAGGAGCGCGGTAAGGACAGGTAAGGACGCTAGTACCTGTAGTACCTTTTCCCAGCCGCCGAGATTATTGCACACGTATTCCTCCCGTGTACGTGGGCACGTACCGTGGAGGAATGGTGCGGCGGCTTGGACCTCGCGAACTTCTTGGACTACATCTTGGCCAAGATGAGCTGCCCGTGTCTTCCCGAGTCCCGGTTTCCCGCGATATAGTCGGCAGGAGTCGCAAAGCTGTTTTCAGGCTTAGTTAGAACCTCTTCGGGGCTAACTACAACCAAGTACTATGTCGGACATGGAAAGGTACACAAAGGTAGATGCGAGTAAATATAATTCAATTGTGTAATGCACGCTGATGGGCCTAAGTACTTACCTGGGCAGTGGTTGCAACTTGCAGCTGGGGTATCTGCCCGCGGCTGCGATCGCACGTCAAGTGCATTTCTGTGACGACGACGGTTGGGCACAACTTCTTGCATGCGCTGGAAAATTTTTGCGTAGGCCGGCCAGGTATCGCAGGTAACACATGTTCCGGCGTTTCGGGATGATGCCTTTATTACCGCGATGATAGTCAGAGGTTTATGTGACAAAATGATTAGATCTGCACTTAGTCGCTTAATCGATATGTTGGGAATGTGTCAAAACAAATTCCAGGCGACCCACCTAAGAAATATGGTCCTGTGTAGTTGGTGTTGAGGCGTGAAGGTACGTAACGACGGCAAGCAATAGACATTTATCAGACCTTTTGTTGAATAGCACATTGATAAGTATTATGGGGAAAATTGTTTTTTCAATCATAAATTTAACTATACCGAGCAAAGTAGAGATTAGCGAGGTTTTTGTTGAAGGAGGTTCATAAAAAACCTAGGAGTGGAATTGGGAAGTAGACTATCCTATTTTTAACTCAAAAGATATAAAGTTCATAATCTTGGAGTTTAAATCTATTCTATTATTTTCCCTATCGTTATTATTTTAATGGAATCCACTTATTACAATCACTTCGGGTTTTTTATAAAATTAAACAGATGATAAACAATTCCTCACTACCGACCTCAATTCATTACAAATGTAGAGATTTTACATATTCATTGGAAATAACTATTTCTGAAAGCAACATGCGATTTATTTGGGATTAAACAGCCAATGTAAAGTTTTTTAATCAAGGGTTTTAACGTACGAACTATTTTCAATTAATTTTATGTATTGAATAAATCGCTCTTCACTTTTTCTGAGCATATGAAATTAT
Source organism: Proctacanthus coquilletti (assembly GCA_001932985.1). NCBI lineage: Eukaryota > Metazoa > Arthropoda > Insecta > Diptera > Asilidae > Proctacanthus > Proctacanthus coquilletti. The sequence goes on from MNCL01000112.1 coordinate 439,573, forward strand.
TTTTGAATATAGTTAATTTCCTCTTACTCGTATTTTGGATTTTTTAAAAACAAAATTCCTGCACTGCGAAAAATGACTTATATTTGAAAAACGATGTAAATGCATACTTAAATATCCTATATTTCAAAAAATTTTTTAAAGGTTGAGCTAGTTGCAAACAGAACGGGGTCCAAATGTTTAGGACCAAAAAATACTTTGACTGAATACTGTCGAGATTTCATGAAAATGCAAGTAAGCATTAAAAGATTTCTTGGAAGAGAACTCAAACGGCTCCCGTTCGCTGTTAGATTAACATAAGAATTTAGAATACTAGAGTAGGTAGCAGTTTCTACAATTTTTTTGTGAACGCTTCCCACAGAACGAGGTAGGTAGGAAAGCGACATTATTACAATGTCTAGTGTCCAGATGAGAAAAACTTGTTACACAATGCGGGGCATCACCCATTGTAAACGGTTGGAGCCACCTCTTGTCAAAGAATGCAAATGACTCAGCAGGTAATAATTGCCAATGTCAGGTAATTAGCCGGTAAGGCTCTGGCCAGGTACGGCGGCAGCGGTGCACAGGTTAATTAAACCAGTTGCTCTTACCTACTCGGGGACAATTTTACAACAAGCAGCCCCATTCACAGCTCCCATGAGCCCCAAAGAAGTGTGGAGCCACCGCCGCGCCGCCAACCGCCTCAAGATGTGCGGTGAGCGTTAGACTAGGCACCACAAGATGCAAGAGATGTCTTTTGGTCGGTTCTTTGGCGACTTTTTCCACCTTTTTACTTTTAATTACCTTAGAGGGATTTCCGTCTTGTTTTTACCTTTCACAACTTTTTCATCTCATGGCATTCGTCGGCGAGTGTCGCCTCGGGACTCGGGAGTCTTAAACCCAGATCAGGCAGCACCTCTGGAGGGTTTGAGATTCTTCCAGTTGCCAGTTCCATTGAAGCCAAGGAACTTGATTCATGAGAACCTGTTGTTGTACGTGAAGCCCCAGATTCTTGAGAGATTCCTCCAAGAAACCTGCATACGTTCTTAATGGGCACATTAATTGGTGGTTTAATCCAATCAATCAGATCATCCTGATGCTCAGGTACCGACGTGCTGACAGTTGCGGATGCACCTGTCTGCCCGTCTCCACTAAGCGAGGCATCTTCTTTAAATCAGTTTTAGGTAAGTCTCGCTCTGCATAAATTGCCACCTCTAAACCGACGGGGGGACTTAATTATTACAAATTTCGCATTTGTATCAACAAATTCCGTGAAGCCGTGGTGAGCGGATAAATTTGATACTTTTCCACCTACAACAACTCCTCCCCCAGCTCACCTGTGCGCGAGTGCTTCAGCAGCAGCAGCACCTTCGAAGAACGTGATGTCAATGCAAATTTATCCGAGCCACCAATCAGGCGTGGGTGTGGGAAATCGTGAGACCGCTTCAAAACTGCCGCCGGCCGCGCTCCTCCATTCATTGGCTGGTGATTGATTCATGGCCTTATAATATACAATGGTCCATGCAGGTAACATCAGCAGGGAGAGATCGCGGTTAGCGCGGATCTAAATCTGGCTCAGATCTCGCACAGATCTTTCTCTGTGCGGAGAGCGCGACCTGGTCCACCGGAGTCCCAGACTCCAAAGTCCAGATCTTTAGATCTGAGACCCAATGGTTCTAACAAGGGAGCCATTTGCATGCAGCGAACGCGCCAAACCGCCGAATCACCGCAATAAATCATGCTGAATTGCGCGGCCGGCCTACTTGAGGCGAAATTGATTTGTACGAGTGCATGTCTCACATAAATATTAACGCGTTCAGGTATTGAACATCACCTGGATCACCTGCGGGCTATTGCGGTAGCTGTCGGTTGCAGTTGTGGCTACAGTCGCAGCTCCGGCCGTCTGGACCAAATCGCCGAAGCCGAAGCATCCTATCTGGCGGTGGTGCACTTTCAGGTACTTCTCAGGTGCCTGAGGACAAATTCGTGAAGTGGCAGCGCGAGCAAAATTGAATTTACGGCGAGCAATTAAGTCGGCAAAATCAGGTAATAAGTTGTTAAGTGGTTTTCGCACTCGCCGCGCGATCACTGCCCCGAAGTGATTTTCGAAGCCATCTCACACCTTCGGAAATTAAGACAAATAGTCGTGATGGCTTTATGAAGCTCCACCGATCGAGACTGATTTGCATGGATGAAACGCGGACAGATGGCAGGTGTTCTTAGCACAGCATGACTAGCCAATGGATGGTTTTTGAAAACCTTCGTTAGCTAATGCAGACGTCTTTCAAAGTGTCGGCTATTTTTACTATAAACGTTACACAAACTTTCCTGGGAATGCCTTTTATATTCTACTTAATTTGCGTATGTTGAAGATTATATTTTAAAATTAACTAGTTTATGGCCTTCAATAAAACAAATAAGGTTAGTAAAACAAATTAAAATAAAATAAATCACTTTTTAAGTATTCCTTTTCTTTGAGAAAGTGATATATGATTTTAATATAACTTTTTTCGTTAATTTCCAACCTGGAAACGCAACTGTCCTAGTATGTAAATTTTTCAAGCAAAACTGATTTAAAAAATTACGAAAAAAAACTAATTTATGCCAATTTTTGAAATATGTGTATATAATACAAAAGAAAGTTAAAACAAACAAAATGAAAGATAGAATTTACTTAAGTAAATTACATTCCAGTAGAATGTTTTAAAATAATAAATAGAGATTATGAATTCAATAATCTTTATATGCTTTGATATTTAAATTATTATTTTTTTCAAGAATTCATTGTAACAGGTTTGTTATTTCAATAACGCATACAATATTTTAATTATTCTATAAATAGTATATGTCCAACCATTTTTACGTTAATATACGATAATTATTAATCACAATCAAAATTATTGATCTAGTGATATCTCGATATTCAAATTACCTAAAACAGTCAGATCCCCCTCAGGACCTATGGCTGTATTGATCAATTTGATAAACTAAGAACTACGTTCTTCTTCAAACCACACTTGCTGATTTTTCCGATTAGATTTTTAAAATAACTGATCCGACTGACTTAAAAGTTAGCTATTGAGATTTAATAATATTCTGTCGCTTGCAACAAAATCCTACATCTTTTTTGATGATATACTTTACGAAAAATAATTTAAACCTTTAAATATTCGAAAAGAAAACGGAAAAAGCTCCCTAAGTTATCGCTAACATTTCTGTCATATTTATTGCTAACATTGAAAATATATTTTTTCTATAATTCAAAAGTAGAGTGAGTAGAAATTGTTATAAATATTGAAACTTATCTACCTCTTAATGAAAACTATTTTACATTTAATTTCTTTCAATTGTTACTAAAATTTCTATTTCTAGATCGTTTATGACCCTGGGATTTTAAGAGAATTTCTTACAGCTTTCGACCCAGAAAAAAAAACCAAAAAAGTGCTTCAAATATTTCTTCTCATTTAGATTACAAAATATGGAGTTACATAGTTTTGAGTTTCATAATACCTTTTAAGCACTCTAAGCCACTAGTGTGGCTCTTTTTTGCAAGCATATTATAAATACAACTTTTACAAAATATGTGTAGGATCTAATGAATTAATTAAAGAAAACTATCAATAATAATGCACCGCTTACATTTCACGGGTGTTTTTATTAATTTGAATTAATCCTTAGAAGATTTTTAGACAAAACAATGCAATTTTGTTTTTATTTATGGATTTCATGCTTGAAATGCAAAAACAAAAATCAAAAATTTTTGAAAAAAGAACGGACAGTTCAAACATATTTCCTCAAAACAGCCAGAACGCCATCTTCCGATAATCGCGTCAAACTCCTGCTAAATGTCAGTTCAGTTACGCAGGTTTGTACATTTTTACAGCGGGATAATTGCTTGCTGCTCTTTTCTTGTGTTTCGTGTTGTTGCGCGGAATTTCGCGAGTAAACTTGATATTAGCATGGATAAAATAACGAAAGTGTGGTTTGGACCACTGCCGCCTGATTCACCTTACATAAAACCGTTTCGCTTTTATTTCGTTCAGAATGGAATCGAGAAAAATTGGGATCTACTTAAGGTACACGACAGTGTATCGATCATAATATTCAATAAAACTCGGAACGCCCTCGTTCTCGTGAAACAATTTCGACCAGGTAGGCATTTATAAGTTATTACATTTGTGCAGCCCAGGGACATCGCCTCAAGCACGATTCGCTCGTCAATTTTTTTTTTTTTTATTCCATCAGCTGTTTACCATGGAATCGTAACAGCGGCTGGATGCACTGGGGACGTAGATCTGAAAGTATTCCCGCCTAGCCTGGGGGTAACTCTGGAACTCTGTGCAGGAATAGTTGACAAGAACAAGAGTTGGAAAGAAATCGCCCAGGAGGAAGTCCTGGAGGAATGCGGATACAAAGTCCCTTTGGAGAGGATTGAAGAGGTGTTAACGTACAGGTGAGGAGCTGCTTTAGCAAGATAATAGAAAAAGAAACCTCATTTCGTACTTTAGCTCGAAGGTATAACTAACGTGAACTAAGCTTACATAATAAATTCGAAGATTAATGTTGAAATCTAAGATAATTCCTTAATGGATCGTTAAATTAAACCAAATTCAGTGGAAATCATAGTTTAGGTCCTTGGTCTAACCTTACCCTATAAATTTCGCGGTTCACACCCGAAAAGCCTCCGCTGATAACTCATAATTTTAACTATTGATAAAAGAATGATAATCAAACGTAGCGTATTTATACTCACATGTTTCGATTTTATAACTGTTCCTTAATCAAAACTAAGTGTGCAATTAATAAAAGTCCGCGAAATACTAGACTTTCTTGCACCGTTTTCTTTATCTATCGCTTTGATAGTAAATAGTGATGACTGGATGGAAAACTAAAGTCCTTGTCGAAGACTTTCATAGTATAAATATAAACTAATTTTTCATAGTAATAATAATGCTAGGATAAGAGTTAAGAAATGGATTATTAGTAGATAAGTTTTGAAGATCATTGCAATTATATTTAAATTAATTTTCTTTACTGAACATAAATTCCTCCTTACAGAGCTGGAGTGGGTTCTTCTGGTGCCAAACAGACTTTGTACTACTGTGAGGTTACGGATGATGACAAGGCTAATTCGGGGGGCGGTGTGGACGATGAATTTATTGAGGTGATCGAATATAGTTTAGAGGAGGCTCGGGAGTTACTAAAACAAGGAACGACAAACAATAGTCCCCCAAGTTTCCTGTTCGGATTGCTGTGGTTCCTAACAAACCGAGCACCTGAATCCAGTACAGTGTGATTTTGTGCGCGTTGATTGTGCTCAATAAATTTAGACTAATTGAAAAGAATTTTATTTGAGCGTTGCCTGTAAAGGGGATAAAGGCTAAAATAAAATAATAGACCTTTTGGAGAACACAACAAGTTTTAATATATTTCATTTTTATTTTGTCTTCACAAATACTGTAAGTCGACACTGGTTTTATTAAAAATTAACAATTTCTCAGTGGGTTCACCTTAAAATATAAGAACATGCCTTTAATTATAGCACTAATTTTCCAGTTATAATCTTACTATGTCTCTATAACTTAATAAAAACAAGCTGCTGCCGGGTTTTATCACAAACGAAATAATTGTAAACTAGGGGGAACCAGTAAATGTTTTAATTAAATCGAGTATTTTTTTATATATTGGGCCTGACTCTTTTCTTAATCCGACTTTTTCCTCTTTTTCGCTTTTAATCTGATAGTGACTTCGAAATTGGATGTTCTAAAATAGTTTATGTGTACAAATTAATAATTCATAAAAGATAAAAATAAAACAAAGTAGGGCAGCAGCAAGGTTTGAGATGTTTAACTGTTTTCCTTTATTGCTATCCTCTTTTGCTCAGCTCTATAGTAGTTTCAGTTGGTTACGATTTTTAAATGATTACTTATCATTAAATAGCTTTGTTGGTACCAAATCACGAGTCTTCATCTTTGGTGCCTCAGGCCACGGCCATGTAATTGGCATCGCACTTTCGTAGTGATAATTGTAAAGTTGATCTTCAAGCCATTTTCTCTTGTCTGTTGGCTCAGGATATGTTGATGCCAAGCCTGAAGAAAAAATTAATTATTTATCGAGGCCTCTATTGTAAAGAAATTATCATAGGATGCAGTTTTGTCTAAGGGTTGCATAGACTTGGAGAGAGAATTCCTATCTTAATTTTTTATTTAATATTTTGACTTTTATGATGGCCTTAAAAATATCTTCCACGCAGGCTAAGAAAATTGATTACACAATTGAAACATTTCAATTAAGAGATCTGTTTTTTTACGGAAAATCGGCGGAATGTATTTCTGTCATCTTATTTTTATTATTCACACAATTTCTGTTTAGTTCTTCATACACACTAAAATAATTCAGTCAAAGGAACTAGTAAAACTTACCTTTGTTATATGCATATTTCGTAATTCCCATCGCAATTCTGATAGAAACTTCGCGAATCGCCTTAAGTGGTGGATATAACGAGCCTTTTTCCAAATCCTCCTTACTAACTGATTCGGCCAATTCTTGGGCAGCGATCAAAAAGAAATCGTCTGGAATATGGTGTGTCATCGTAGCAATAACACCAAGGGCAACACCAGGGAAAATGTACGCATTATTTCCTTGTCCGGGGTAAAACGTCTTATGACCAATCGTTACTGGTCCAAAGGGGGAACCTGATGCAAAGATAACTCGTCCCTGGTGTTCAAAAACGCTTGGTATACTTGATTGATATTAATTTCTTATATTAAACTCACATCTGTATTATCATAAGCCTGCTGGGCAGTACATTCTGCTTTACTTGTAGGATTTGACAAGGCGAACACAATTGGACGTTCGTTAAAAGTGGCCATTGCTCTAAGAATTTTCGCCGTAAATAATCCTGTGGTGGCTGAAGCTCCAATAAGTACCTATTCGTAAAAAGACATATAAAATATGTTCAAAGTTGGTTAAAACTTAAAGATAGTTACAGACGGCTTCACTTTGTTGACAATATCCTCCAATTTTTTCATAGGTTCATGATCCTTAGCATAGTAGATTTTGTGGCCTTCAAGCTTTTCTTTTGGTCGGTCTTTTGTTAGGAGACCATCAATGTCTACCATCCAAATTTTACATCTCGCTTCCTGGTTGTATACAGTCTAATCAAATTCTTCCTAAATTTAAAGAAAGTATATAAAAATGTACCTCTTGTGAGATTCCATCGGCTTGCATGGCCCTTACACAAAGGTCAGCAATACCAATAGCAGCTTCTCCAGCACCAACAAATAAGAAGGTATGGTCTATGAATTTTTTCCCTACAACTTTTTGTGAGGCGTAGAGGCCAGCTACAACAACACCAGCGGTGCCCTGAATATCGTCATTAAATGTACAGTAGTGATTTCTGTATTTGTCCAGGAACCTAAATGCATTGTGGTTTCCAAAATCCTCAAATTGGATTAGAGTATTCTGTCCATAACGCTTGACTACAGCTTGCATGAACTCATCAATCAAACAATCATACTCCTCGCCGGTAACCCTTGGTTGTCGAAGTCCTATATAAATGGGATCTTCAAGAAGGTCTTTGTTGTTCGTTCCAACATCGATTAGAATTGGCAAACATTGGTGAGGCTGAATACCAGCTAAGGCTGTATATAGCGCAAGTTTTCCAACAGGAATACCCATTCCACATGCACCCAAATCTCCTAGACCTAGAATTCTTTCGCCATCCGTTACGACAATTGCGCGAACATCTGGTTCAGGCCTGTATAAGAATAATATTAATTATATTTTCCCCGGTTCATTAAAAATGTATGAAACATAAAATTGGAATGACCTTATTTATCAAAACAACATTTATCTATAATCCCCACAGATTCATTCGCATTGCTTGCGAAAATATCAATTATCTTGCATAATTTCTACAGAAGAGCGATAAAAGTTTCTTTATGATCAAATAAAAATATTAGAGATATCAACACGCCTTTGTGATCGCAGTTGCTTTGCCATTCAAGTGCAGATTATCGTTCGTATTGTTGTGCAATTATTACAGACATGACGATTTTATTATCGGTTTACAAAATTAATGTTTCTTGAAGCTGTTTACTGAAATTGTTAATAGAATTGCAGGTTTGAAGCAACGTTATGACTGCACTCTGTGTCAGTAAAATTAAAAATCAACTTGCAAATTATCAAATAAAGCTCAAGTGCCAACTGATAAATATCCGATTTTATCGCACCTTTACACTACCATAGTTTTACCTATCGAGAAGAGAGTTTTAACTTCATAATTTCACATTGAACATTTAAAAAAAAAAATCGACACTCAAATTCCCCGGCTACGACGGCCTTTATTAAAAACTTAACAAATTTCTAAATTATTTTATTTTTTGCTTAAGATTCCTAGTTAAAATTTTTAATGTGAAATAAAGAAGGTCAAATAGTAAATGGATACTTAAAAACAATGAATGAATCAAATTCACTCGTCATTCCTAACGTAACATGAGTTGGACTTATAACATACTTACAAATATATTCTCACATAGAGTCTCACATTTAGTACCCAGAATTCGGATTCTTATAACACGTTTAATCACAGCCAGAGATTGCACAGCGCCAGTGGCTGAAACAGAATCCTTATTCTGTCTGCAAAAACACTATAAATGTAAGAATGCGCTACACAGTTCAATCGAATTTCGTTAAACTTGGAAATTGTTCACTGCAACATTTGTTGTGTTTTGATATAAAAGATTCGAATTTTTTTTCTTTGCACAGAATTCACAAGGTTACATCACTGCAAAGTGTTTTGAGAAGCATAATAATAGGAATTGGATGCAATTGCATCAATATTGGACAGAAACAATTGCAATTATTATAAAATCAATAATCAATCAATCAAACAAACAAGTTTTTAATCTAGCATTTCCTAAATTGAATATAACCGTAGATCGACTTTACCTCACTTTCTTTGTTCTGAGGAGGACACGTAATTTTTGCTATGACCTCATCACAGAGCAAAATTAAATGCCACAGAAAATGGCAAGCTAATGTAAGTTGAAATTAATTAACATTTAGATGGAGAAAATTTTCATGATTTCTGTTGCACCTAAACATGTTAGAATTGTAGGAAAGTAACCGAATTTCTATGAGTCAATTGATTTTAATTGCTTGCAATATATTCACTATACCCACATAAAAAAAGATTGATTCATGTATAGTATAGCGCATAGCAAACAGTTTAATTCCACATAGCGATCTTTTTAATAGTGGAGGAACATAGCAAGAATACTTTCATACTCACCAGTTTTTAAGGACTTCGAAAATATAGCCCCGATCATTAACTGTAATGAAAAGACCACGTGGTCTTCTATAAATAAGCCCAAACTTTTGGCAGGCCAAGCCTACCGTGGGTGTGTAGACAATTGGCATCAGCTCTTCGACGTTCTCTGAAACTAGACGGAAGAACAGCTTTTCATTACGATCCTGAAATGACACGACTGTTGCATAGGATGAGATTCAGGCAGTGAAACAACATTACCTGAAGATCGATCAAATACAGGTACTTGTTTAAATCTTCTTGATAGCGATTAATTGAAATTTTACATAGCTCCAATTGTTCCTCCTGTGTTTTAATTTTTGCTGGCTGCAGACCATGAATTCCTAACGTTTGTCGTTCTTCCAGAGTAAATGCTAAACCCTACATAATATTAAAGAATTATTAATATATTAAAAGTATACAAATTTAGAGGTTGTTTAAATAGAAAATTTGTACACAAAAATGTTCTAGTAATTGAATTTGTATATATTTATTAAATTATTATGTACCTTGTTTAGCCTGGAATCTCGTAAATGGTTGATACCCGTAATAATAGAGGGACAAATAATATCACCAAAGACTTCATGATATTCCCTTGAATTTGCAGCTACTATGGGACTTCGTACTAGACTGCATCCACATACTTTTGCCAGATTGCTAGTTAATCTAAAAATGAGAAAAAGAGCAATAAATTTCAGATCATCGACATGTGGACCGGAATTCTAATCAGTAAAAACGTAAACAAATGGCATATCACTGGACGCTTCGTTGGCGATCCAATTTGTTTGTAAATACATTTATTAATTGATAACGTGCCCAATTCAATTAATCTCCCGGTCAGTGATGAAACATTTCAATTAACTGAGATCATTTAGGTTAATCGGAAGTCTTCCATGTGATGTCTCAACTTGATTATGACTTTAAGACTGAAACTTGTTACGTAATTAAATATTTTCTTCAAGGCAGAACAAATCAGTAGAACTTATTTAATTTCGCGAATATTTTTTGCGCAAACACTTAAGAGGTACAAATTGTTAAGTAATGTGGAGCACTGCAAAAATAACTATCATGCATATAATAATGTCAACTTCATCGCGCTTAGAATTATCTTTGTTATAAAAGTAGTAGCAAACAAGACAGCACGTGACACGATAGTGCCACGAAAACTGCCCGTGAAATCAAACTTACTTGATTCCTAAACTTCAAATTTAATACTAGTAAAGAAATGTCTTAAGTTTGAAAACTAAATCATTTGATAGGCTCAGAAAAATACTCATTATTTTAATACATTGTGCAGTCTAACAAATTCAAACTGATATCACTTACGCCATAAAAGTAAAACTTTTCAAGTGGAAATATTTCTTTTTTGTTGGCGTGAAAAGTTTCAATACTGAATTACGTACAAATGTAAACACGACAATCATACGGCACCTGCATGGCACTAATTATAAGTTTACTACCGAATATAGATGTATATCTAGATATCTCGATATATATATAAATCAAATGTATTTATTTTACAAAATCAAATAGGGTTTTATATCTAATTTGTTGAATTATTGATAAAACAAAAGAACAGACAAGATCGAGTATGAAAATACCAAAAAGGTATAGTCATATTAGAAAGATTATTGCGCACATTGAACTTTTAAGCTTTAAAAACATCTTGACTTCTTCTAGATTTATTTTTTTAAAAGCGCCTCATAAAGATTAAATGTTATTTATCCAAAAATAGAAGGACGATTTGTTTTTCGTATACGAAAAAAGTTTTAAAAAACCGTAGAATAGCAACGACATTTTTAAATTATTTAAGTTGGTTATAAAATATTATGTATTAATTCTTCTCAAAATATAAATTATTTCCCCTTGGAATATAGACGACACTGAAGCATTTTCTGTTCCAAATCATTTTTTTATTCGCGGACGGTTATTTATTTAATACAAGTAGCAACATGAACCGATATTGAATTCAGAATGCTCTGAATATTTTTATGATTCGATTCTTCACCTTCATCTGCTCGTGCTTGGAAAAGAGCCAATTTAATCGGTTAGTATGCATTATTGAACAAAGTCAAACGAAAATGTTCTATGCCTTTTGAATACGCAGCTAATTTATTATTTATTTGTAATAGTAGTTCTTCTTTTCGAGTTTTTATCTATTCAGGTTTTATCTTTGGTGTTCAAATTCTCTTCTGAGCAGAATTTACGAGGTTAACTGAATTTCGAAATAATCAGAAGTGAACTTGAAATTCAGTATGTTAAATAATGAACATCCATTCGTATAAGTAGAAACCATCATTTTGAATAGAAATGATCATATATGAAAACATAATTTCGCAACACGGAATTACAAACACTTAAACATTTTTATAGAGAAAAAAAAGTGCAAAATTGATAACAACTTTAAATAGATCACCAACATTTATAAAATTCAACCGCAATATTTCTGTGTTATGCGAATTTAAATTCCTAAAATAAATTACAACAAAATTAAATGAATTGCAAATTCTATTTTTGGATCGAGAGATAAGCAGAAGTCAGCTGAACATTGATTTTTTTATGAATAATTTTATCGGTTTAACGGTTATAAAAGATGTAATCTAATTTTAAAAAGTGAAGAGCAAGTAAAGCAAGGTGTTTTCGACACAATGTGTCAATCTAACACCAAAATCAGGAAGCTATAGAAGATGACGGGGTATATTATCAAGAGCCATTAATATAGTAGACTGCAAGACAGTTTGAATTAGCAATTAAGCTATAAGTAGGTAATTACGCTATTTTCAATTAGATTAATTTATCATTAACGATCGGTTATCCGGAGATAATGTAAGATAAAAAATTAAAAATTGTTTGCGGTGAGATTTCGTCACTTCTTGACGCAAGTGATAAATCAAGTGGCTTTCTTTATCTCCGAAGAAATTCGGAAATTATTGCCACATTAAAAAATTATTGCCACAAAAAAAGTGCAAACCAGGCTCAGTACTTTTTGCTCATTTACAGAATTTTTTATTTTGACGTGTTAACTGGTCACAATATTTTTTATCACAGTTTTTTCAATTCTGAAAAAATATGAAATACAATATTGAATTATTTCACTGTGCATATGACATAGTGCTTAGAAGTAATTTTTTTTATATTTAGTTATGTTTCCATTTTCGCTTTTTTCTTTAAATGAAAACCAATTACATTTAACATTGGTGTAACCCGAAGGGTCATTGCCCAAAGGAAGTCAAAGAACGCGACTTGGCGTCACTTGCAATTTTTCGTAATCGTTTTCCAATCCAAACCGGACAGGTAGCATAATGGCGTCATGTCCACGGTCACGTAGTACGCAATCTCTCACCCATGGGTACCCTCGCTATTGCACTTTTTCTTTAGTTGCAAATAAACTCTTGTTGTTAGATTAAACGAAGACATTACCCATCCCACACTTCAGTCGTGTAGGTGCGGCTTTGATGTTAAGAAAATACGAAAAAAGTACGTCCAATGAATCACCCTTTAATGAACATGGTCGTAGTGGTTCATTCAGGAACGTACTTCATACAAAACAGCAGACTCCAGAATGAGGTCAATATAAGCTTTAGCAAAAACATGTACAGGTCAGGTGGCTCTTTGAGCTCTTTGGCTCTCCTGCACTTCAGCTGAAATTTATTTTTAGGAAATTCCTCTTACTGACTCCACACGTAAATTTCAATTCTTGGTATTTCACACGATATGATATCTTACTACAATAGAATGTCGAGTGTTATCTTACACCTTGCTTTATTTTTCCAGCGAAAATTTAAAAGGTGTAGGAAAATAAAAATACTGATAGCATATATTGCACATAAATGCAGAAATGTTTTGCTGCGGCTTCACTTTTTAAGACAACTAGTCGGAAAGTTTGTTTTCTGCTGGTTTACAATTTTTTAGATATTATTTTATTAAAAAATTTACCACTCTTATTTTATTTAAAAACTTATCACATGACAAGAATAACGAGTTACATGTATATAATTTCCTACAATATTTTCTTTAATCCCATAAATTATATTTAACCATATTCAATGCATATTCAAATAAATTTGGACTCATATGGACTCAATGAATCGTACAATTCGGTGAAAAATGCAGACACGCGTTTCTCAAAACTACGTTTTTGGAATTAGCTTGCATAACTTCTTAAATACCAATAGACCAAGCTATTTCGAGTGAAGTTCATTCAGATCGTAAATAAAAGTTTTAATGACCTGTGATGACACAAACAAAAGAACGTAGCAGTTGGAAATGTCCCATTAAAAAACAAAGAGTTGTGCACTACCGTAGTATATCAAACAGGTGAAAATAAGTCACCGATGACCCCTAAAATAAAATAATTTTAATTTTCATGTCATGTTTTTTTTCTGTAAATGTGGAAGGTACATCACCCCCCATTCCTTGATTGTTTATTTCCTAAGGTAATTACTTGGTCACTGCTAGGAATTTCTAAGGTGTAATAATAGCAACAGCTGATTTTCCGTGAGCGGTCGTTATTCTTAAATTAATGGGATTTACCCAAAAAGAAAACGTTCCAGCAGATCGAATGTAAAATAAAGAAAAGAGTGGGGGTTCTAAGGAAACTTTGCTTCCTCGTGAAGAAAAAATACATATAACACCTACGCACTGCACGGCGTGAAATTCCGCAATCAGAATGCGCGGTGAAAAAGGACAACGCGTCGGCGTCCAATATCAAACAAAACCTGTTGTTAAAATAATTAAAAGAACTTTGTCGGCATTCACAATCACTTCGAGTCGTTACGTCATCAAACGTTCTTGATTGAAAACGTCAGTAGCACGCGAACTTGGCGCATGTGCGCGTCAGCCGCTGCCGCTGTGATCCAAACAAATGTCATCCGTTCCAATTCCCCGGCGTAAGGGGCGCAAGGTGGCTCAACTCCCATTCCAACAGTGTTGGCAGAGCATTTTATGTAATAGTAAGAAAAACCGTCCGACAAATTCAGTCCGTGCCGTACTTGGTTCGTTAAACTTCTCATAACTGGAGAATTTGTCATCATGTAAATTATCGCGGCTGGGCAAGAGTCCGGAGGGAAGAAACCAGAATTTTGTTTATGTAGAAAACGAGCAGCAAGAGAGCAGCCGTCATCGTCCTCGGCGGCCTAATAATAGAAAAACTGTGCAGCTACTCCAATCACATTCGCAAACGAGTTGCCAGGAGTGGTTACATCACAGCTGGGCCAGATCGCTGCGAGATCCAAGGACCTAAACGCAACGCCAGGAATTTTTATTACGTAAACGCGCCGCACAAACAATCGATTTGGTGCGGGTCGGCAGGACATGCTTCTGCGTGTCAACCAGTTTCCTTATCGTTCGACCACAGAAACCACCCCCAGCACGGCAGCCCCGACGCACCCAGCGTGATTGATTGCACACTTCTCGGGTACTCACAAGGTTCTGCCCAGCATCTTTCCTGTCGTTGTCCTCGAGCGACTGTGAATTCCTCGAAGCTGCACTGGGTCACGCGGCCGGCACAATTCCTTGTGGCACAACACTCGTTCGAATTTGACTTGAAGCTGAGATTTTTCCGAAACCCTTAAAACCCAGCGAAGCAACAAAATCAACCCCACACCGTTCGAATTCTCTCCACGAACTGCGGCACTTGTCTCGTCTCGTTGTCGTCCCTCTACCCGCCTACCCCGCTCACTAATACTAACTGACGCGTTTCTTTCAACCGTCGTTTCTTAGCCAAAATCGGTGGAACACCGGGCCAAACCCATTTCCACTGTTCCCAGGTAGTTTCTTCTGCACACCTCTTTTTAAAAGAGCAAATTGTACTAGAGATAAAACTTGCACCAAATGCGAACTGATCTTTCGAAACAGTTTTCTGAAACAATAAATAAATAACGTTTTTTAACTTAATACTAAGTAGAATAATACACGGCAACATTTTACGCCTACTCAGTTTAGTTGATATTCAACAATATCTAAAGTCTGTACACATAAAACTAACGATCAGAAACGAGAAATATTTTCGTTTCCGGTAAATATGGCGTGAGTTTCGGTGACGAAAGAGCTTTTCGGTGAGAGGAGGATTTTTTGAAAGAAAAGTGTGGTGTAGCCTCTTTTCTTTTGTTTAGCCGACGACAAATCAATACGAAAGAATTTAATCTAATCTCATATTTGGTTAACAAATTTTTAATATTATATAAAGTTTCAGAACGTCAAAAACCAATATAGGCCTATAGTTCACAAAAAATCTATGGGCTACGACTGATTTTAGGAAATACGATGAATTTTTTAAGTAAAAAAATGAACCATGTTTAAAAATTTGGAAAATATAAAATGAAAATTATTCCATACTTGTACACATTTTCAAGTCACAGTTTGGAAATTCGTCTACTTTATATTAAAAACTTTTGGTTCAACCACAGACGCCTTAAACTATAATATAAAATAATCTAAAAAATCGATTTCAAAGGAATTTGTGTTAACCAATTTATCCATCCGTCAAAACGCACACTATGAACAACTTTTCAATTCTAATACGAAATTTACTCAATTACTTGAGATAATTCCTTCTACCATCAATTTATAGATAATTTATTTATGCGAAACAATTTTAAAAAGTTGAACATTTCAACAACGAATGTTTACTTGTCTAATTCCCACCCCGGAAGAATATTTGACTACAAATTAAATTCTTACTCAGATAAGTAAGCGGAATTTGTAACTTTTTGTTAGAATATCTAATATTTTCATAAACTTAAGAAAACAAAATTGACCTCTTTTAAAAAACTCGGAAAAATTGTACTTTTTTTATTATAATGTCCCTAAATCATGCCGGCATTATCGTAATTCATACTTCGTGATTTTTTATGATGATCGTTAGAAAGTTCCTAATTGCATGACACACATAAATCACAAAGGGCAACAAGAAATGCGTAAAGTATGTTTTACGAGCAATGGATGTACTTTTTCAGAGTTCTCCATAAACCTTTGGACTTGCTGCACTGGCATTCTTCATTTTATGTGTATTCCTTTTTATCTCCAACACATTTTTATTCGTGAGCATTTCTTATTTGTTGGAATTTTTTCTAAGGTGCTTAAGAAAATGTTAGTGTATTAAACGAAAGCATTTTCATTTTCTTCACACTCTTACTTTAACATCTTGAATAAAATTCGTCCTTTTACTGACGTGGAATTTAAGAAAGAAAAATAGGAGAGAAGTAATTGATTAAAAACACTGAGTGTCTTTAATTCATGGTGCTTGTATAATGTAAAAAAAAAATTATTTTACTTTTGATAAGGCACAATTAAAGTTCCTAAAATATGACTTGATTTCAAGTTGTGATGACTATATTAAATTTTAATTTAAGCTTGCGTTGGACTTTAAAATAAAGGAAGTTCACCAAACATTTTTCTATTCAAAATTGTTTTAGCAGATCTGAGATTGAAATATTATTATTAGATATTGTTGAAAATTGGCCTTTGGACTTGTATAAGTTGTATACTCCTTCCTTTAATCTCCTGACCCCGGGAGATATAAAAGTGATACAATTTTGTAGAAATTTTGAACTTGACGTGGTAATAGGATGTATAATTAGGGAAAAATAAAAAAGACAAACTCCTGATTGTAGAAAGTGGCTTTTCTCGACGTGCTACATATAGGACATTCGGTGTCAATTATTTAATTATTTTAAAATCAAGTCAGAAAATATCACAATGAACTTTTTATCAATAAAAGTGTAGTGAAAATGAAAATATTTCAATAAAAATTAACGAAATCATCCTTATTTCTAAAAGAATTTAACAATATTCAAATGAAAAATTTACGAAATTTTATTAATAAAATAAATTTCGAAAATGATACATGTACTTTGATATTTACAGAACAGATTTTAACAGAAACTAAGTTTACATAAATCCGCGCTTTATTTCATGGCATTTACTGCAATTTAATAATTTAAAAATATCTTCTACTCCTGTGGAATATTTTAGGGATGTACGCTTTTCGAAATTTACCATTACAAATTTATCATTTAAGCCTAATTTTGACCAAATAAGGTAACAAAGAACAAATTATGGAGAATAGAATATAGTAAAGCATCTACGTGTTTTTACTAGGCAAAGATAAATATTGCAACATACAGACAAAAGTCTTAATTAATCTTTACTGTCCTTTGAGAAGAACATTAAACTTTTACAGGCTTTGTCGGTAGAATCAAGAAAATATAAAACATAAGCACGTACCACTTTTTTTTATTTGTTTTATTTTACAAAAAAATGTAAATATATAAAAATATATAAGATTTGTAATGTATCTTACGGACGAATGGTGGGACCATCATCGTATGCCGGTTCGTTTTGTATAGAAAGGGTTTGGCTATGAAGTTCCTATAAAAGGGCAACATCGTACAAAAACAGAACATGTGTAATATCTTCTTTAATTGGATTATAGTACGCCAGGGGTTAGGAGGCTAAATTAGAAAGTAATAAAAATTCTTCAATACTCGCAAAATTTAATTGTACTGATATTGTTTTGCGCGCAATGAAATACTCATTAGTTTATATTACATTTTCGTCTCCCGTGTAGATACTTCCACTATCCGGGAATGTGGTAAAATGCCCTTTTTATTACAGTTACAGAATTTAGAGTCCTCAGCGCTTAAACTTATTCCTTTGTAGAATAAAAAAGGAATTATTTTTGATCACTCTATTGTGATTTTCGTATAAACTTCCGAAAAAAATTAGTAAGTGAACCAATAGTGAATAGTAGTAGTAACCAGTCGATTTTTTTTCTATTATATTATATATTTTATTATTTTCTTTTAAACTATTTTGAAAAATAGTTTAGAATAGATTATTCTTCTTTATTACTTCTCAGTGTAATTTAGTGTTCGGTTTGTTTCAAATGAGATTATTAAAACACCACACCAATTCTAATACTTAAAATTTATTTTGATTTTTCTGTACACTCATGAAAACATCTATAATTATATTAGGTAAAAATGAAATAAGAAGAATAAATAAAAAAGAGGTAAAAACTGAAATGAAAAAAAGATCATTTACAACTATAAACATGCTCTAACAGCTCTGTAAAAATATGTAGTGATACCAGCAGCGATTAGGGCTACACCTGTAAGGTGAAACGTATATGAATATCAATTAAATCAATTTTATCCAATCAGGTTACAGCTTACTAGATTTACGGTTGCCACCAGACGATTCTTGGGAGAAGGTCGCCTCCGTTGTTGCTGGTTGCGCTTCGAATGAATATGACGCTCGAAATCCAGTCTTATCAAAACGATCGTTCGTTCGAAATGTTATGCGGAAAAATCGACCATCCGATCGGACGTTGAAGCCGTCGTCCCTTTTGCCACACAGTTTCCGAAATTTTCGATCTGTACTCATGAAATTTGAGAATTCAACATAGTCACTAGCTGTTGCTTCTTCACACCTAAAACAAAATATCAGCTTGTTTATACGAATTACAAATGTAATAAGAACTATAATAACAATAATTTAATTTTAATTAAAATTAAAACTTTTTAAATTGCAATTTTTTTCAAAATGACTTTCCGTACGTACGGGAATACTCCTTCGACGTCGAAGTATGTGAAACGTATAAAAATTCTATCGTTCGCCTGACCATAAAAGTAGTAATTGCATTCGAGGTTCCTTGGGTACGCCCCAGGGAAGTTCGGGGAATGAAACCAACCACCTCGTCCTTCGGTGCTATTGAATGCAAACGAACATTCCGTGTCAGGCAGCTGCCTTCCCGAAATTATTCCAAAATCTGAAAGAATAATAAAAGTAGACCTTTGAGATGGTGAAACCTCTTGGGAGATTTGATTGCATACTTTCTAAAAATTTAAACTCTGCTTTGAAGCCGTGATTTCCCTTTCCGCTCTGCTTGCCTCTAAACTCAAGGAGGAGGCGTGGTCCATTCGACATGATTGGTTTGGGCATCGTGTCCCCGCAAAGGGTTTCGATAGGTTCGAATCTTCCTCGAACGGGTACGAACACAGATAGGGTGTCTGCGTCTTCACAGTCGTAGCTATCTCCCTCTGAGGGTAAACTAAATTCAAAAAATTTTATCTGGAAGATGAAATGTAATTGAAATCTATACTTTGCTGGTATACGATCAAATATCAAATATACCTGAACACGTTCTCGTCCTTGTCCCTGAAACTCGTATCTACAAAAGGTGCGAACTGGATATGGTCCCGGAAACAGTGGCGTTTGTATTGTACCATTCTTAGATTTGGTGGAGTATACCACTTTGTCGCAGTTGGAACCTGAAATAATAAGAATATGGTTTCTTGTTTAGAAATAATGGACTATTTAAATAATTTTCAGGTAATATTTATATAAAAACGATATTGTAGAGAGGGCATCTACTTTATAATTCTAATACCTTGGGGCTGTAATTTAAGTTCGAGGTTCAAAAATAGTAATATACGAAAATGTGTGATTACTTTTATCACTTCCGCTGTGCTATCTTCATGAAAAATATCTGTATCCATATAATTTTGAAATCCGATTTTGTTTAATAAATCTGAAAATCCTCTTTCCCTCATCATTGCCAATCGCTTCAATTAAAACATCATCATCACACCCTGCACCCAGGTACGTCCAGTTTATGGTATGCACATGTACACAGTAGTAAAGGATTTTGTTTCCGGGATTACATTATAACTTAATTGATATTACATGAGCCGTTGTGTTCTACACTTTCTGTAGGTTCCTGTTAATTCAGTATTTTATATAATTACAAAATAAGTAAATAATAAATAAGTACTGTACTACTGTATCTGAGAATTAAGTACAAGCACTTGTTTAAAGAAAATTTGTGATGTTTTAATTTATTTTTCAAATATATTAAATACTTTGTTGTAATATTTCAAAATAAACTACGAAAGGTGTTAAATAAGTAATTTTAAATTTTTTATAAAATGTACGTAATAATTTATGAACACTTTAAAAATAACTCAGTTTGACTTCAAAGAAGTGTAGATGGGATTTTCTTTTATTTTCAACATCTGTGTAGTAGTTTATTTTCCCAAAAGATAATTTAAAAAAGTTATTTTAGCCATAACTATCGGAATAACAAAGTTGTATACAAAAAACTTTTAATTCGCCAATGGTCAGTGTTGACCATTTTGACCCACCTTATCTCTGAAACCATTCAGTAGTTTAATTATTTGTTATTCAGTGTCTAGTCAAATGACTTTTAGGCCTTAAATGAACGAGCTTCGGGTTCTACCAAACATGAAATTTTAAAAGCAGAAATTTCTATTTATTTTCATTTTATAGAAAATGAATTTCTTTTTAACAAGTTGCTTGATTTATATAAGTCGAAGAATATTCAGGTTTGTAAACAGCCTATATTTTAAATTAATTCTTTTTTCGGAAAGTAGTAAGTGATATTAAGGTTTTTTCTTATTTATTTTTTAAACTGCAAATCGAAAGCCATCCCAACGGCTCGGCCGAAACTCGAAAAGCTTTCTTCGGAACTTCCGTGGACGACGCAAATGGAAACAGAACACACGACTGTGCACAGACGCTCTGATCAGCTGATCTCCGCGCTGCTGAATGATGCCTTGCCAGAAAATAAGTCACCAGAAAAGTCAAACGCTTTCTGAGGTAAACATGAAAGTCGCATTGAATTTCGCGATTATATTGAATTGAAGGCTGTACTTTACCAATTGTAAATACTGTATTGTGTTAATTAAATTCTTTTTCTACCATCAAAATAAAAATACAATTTCTACTTAGTTTGTAATTTGTTTGTAAAGTTAATTCTTTGAATTTCACAACAATGGATGAATCGTCTGGAAAAATGTTTTTTGCTGAAAAGGCCAAAACCGGCAGAGCAGTTTGTAAAAAGTGCAAGGCTAAATGTGAAGCGGATGTCTTACGTATGGCCAAAGTTGTACCAAATTTCTTTTCAGAGTAAGTTTCATTATGTCGTTTGTACGAAAAGAAAAAAAATAAAACTTTCAGCACCGGGACAATAAAGCAATGGTATCACGTCGACTGTATCTTTACGGCATTTAAAACTCAAAGGGCGACGACGAAAAAAATTGAATCGGTCGAGGACATAGACGGATGGGAAGTGTTATCGGAAACTGACCGTGACGTGATTTTGGAAAAACTTCACGAAAGTTTAGGAACATTGCCAAAAGCCAGTGCAGCGAGTTCTATTCAATTGCAGAGGGCGACAACGTCGATATCAAAGAAAGTGACTAGCCCTGCAGCAACTTCTACCGTTGCCCCCGGGTTCAGCAATTTCCGGGAGGATACCAAAGATAACCACTTCCGGACTTTTCGTAAAATATGCGACCGAGTAGCTGCCGAAAGTCGATATACGATGAAGTCGGAAATTCTGCAGAAATTTCTAATCGGGGTAAAAAGCCCACCACTACCTTATTGAATAGAGAAGTTCATTCTTATTTTCTCTTCACGTACAGGGAACGAATGGTAAGAAATTCGAGGGAGATATATACCTCTGGGTAAAAATGCTTCTTCCTTCCGCTGTTTGCAGGATTTACAATTTGCAGAGCAAGCAGCTAATAAAGCTATTCTCCAGGATCTTTAGGACTGACCACCAGGGAATGCTGACCGACTTGGAACAAGGTAATAAGTTACAACAGACAAATTCGAGCAGTTTCTTGAACTGCTATTCCATTTTAGGGGATGTGTCTGAGACGGTCCGCAAGTACTTTGAGGCATCCACGTGCATACAGCCTAACAGTTCCAATCAGCTAACTCTGCAGGAAGTTGATGAATTCCTTGACGAGCTATCCAAGCTTACCAAAGAGGATGACCAAATTGCGGCATTTGAAAGGTTTTGCAAAAACTGCGATGCTGAGGATCTTCAAATGGTAAAAATAGTCGTGCGTGTATAGCTAAAAAAACTTGATGAACTGCCCACTTTTTCTTTTCTTAGGTGATTCGCTTGATTAAGCACGATCTGCGAATAAACGCTGGACCTCGGCACATTTTAGATGCCCTTGATCCCTCAGCTTATCTCGCTTTTCAAAATTCACGTAATCTGCGGATGGTAGTCGATAAATTTGCGCCCTTAATTTCCCAGAATAAAATTAGCTCCCATGTTGCTGTTACTTTCAAGGTAGGACTATATGGGACTAGTAGGGCGTAATTTTCTTCGTTTAATTAGATAAGTGCCGCCTATTTTTTTCTATTGTCGTTGTCAGACCGGTGAGAGTTCCTCAACAAGCGGAGTGCAACTAATGTTTCCTATTAGCCCAATGTTGGCCGAGGCTTGCAAATCCGTAGAAAAGGCTATTTCTAAAAATCCAGACGGCCTGTACAGTGAAGTAAAATATGACGGTGAACGTGTCCAGATCCACAAGAAGGGAGATGAATTCAAGTGAGTTCGTTACACGTTGAACCATCCCATCTCTCTACGGCAACATAATACCTTTTTAATTTCAGATTCTTTTCAAGAAATCTCAAGCCCGTTCAAGATCATAAGATAAGTCGTTGCAAGGAGTTCATACCGAAGGTAAGACGCAATGAGGTACCTTAAATAAATTACCCTGGGGTAATTGTAATTGACGCTAAATACGTTCAAGTTCTTCTTTTCCTTTTTTTCTTGAAATTTCTCAAGGCTTTTTTGTGATGGCTGAAGAAAGACGTGAACGATGGTATGGGTTTGGGTCCATAGCATTTTTATAAGAAAATAAAGTTTTTGTCTTATCCATGAAACCAATCTTCCCTTCAGCTAATATTTGTTCAAAATATTTATGCGGGCGGTTACCATTTCATTTCGATTTATTACGGCATCATTTTTGCCGTAATGGCGTCATTAAATGACGGAACAGCATCGAGTACAATCTCGTCTGCAATGGCTCCATAAATTTGTATTATTGCCAACCCCACTGGAAAAGTGGGGCAGACGAAGGAAGGGCTGGAAGAGATTGAGTTTGGCACAACAAAAATTTTTTTCTGATCGATGGCCGGTGATTAGTTTCAATTTGAGGGCACCCATCCGCGCACTTCTCAACGGGCTTGTTGTCAAGGGCAATAAGGCACAGAACTTTATTATACTGTTTTGGTTTACAAAGGGAAAGTGGAAGGACGCTATTCAAAAATATATCCCTATCGAGAATCCTGTTTTAAACGGCTTCAATTGGCCATCGTATGTCTTTTAATGTAATTCCCAATTTTTAATGAGCTGCATATTTTAGTGTCTCATATTTACAAAATGGGGATGATTTTATTTCCATATTCAAATTTTAAAGGTACATAATATTTGTGTGGGAATCAATTTTAAATGCAGTTATATATAACAGGTAGGACCGGCTGAAACCGACAATATTTGTTTTACCTGGCGGAAAACAAAAACATCAAACAATTTATTTATATATTTATTTTTGCATTTCAATGTTAGGGGGAGTATCATTGATGAACATATTATATATATAAGAGTATATTTTCGAGTTGCATTATAAGAAATCTTTCAATTATGTTCAGTTATAATAAATGCTGCAAACATTTCAGGTTAATCGTGGATGTATGCATGTGCTTGCGAAATATGTTCAATATAGAAGTTCTCGAAACAGTATGAAATTTTAATCAAGGTGTTTATATGTTTTCAAAATCGATAATCCGAGTTTTTCGAAAAATATCCTACTGGCATATTTTAAATATTGCAAACTTGTTACACTAAAAATAGCTTATAGAGAGAGACATTTTCCCATGGCGCAAGGAAATCGTTCCTTTTGTACTTTAACAGAGAATTCGAGAAAAAAAAAACTTATGTGAGAGTACTTAATCACAATAGAAGCTAAAAATTTCATTTTTGAAATTTTCATCTGTCTGTCTCTCTGTGCATGCATCACAAAAAAACTACTGGATAAATTTTGATGAAATTTGCCATAGTAATAAGTTCTTTTGGCTCTGGTTTTGATCCAGTTCGCGATTATTGCTGTTTTTTGAGATCTGTAGAAGGCGTTCTTTAATTTTACATCTAATTTGTCTGGGTGCGCGGAGTTTGAAATATTGACCCTAAAAAACCGAGGGAATCGTTTTGAAAAATCTGCCGAAATTTTACATGCCCCTTTTCTGACGCCAAATGAAAAAGGATGCAGAGAGATACTCGGAACATTCACCTTCCTTTTTGTTTTTTATAAAATGTGAAGCCCGGATGTACGAAGTCACAGACACAGATAGTCTTACATAAATTTTAAACAGTTTTCTGTTGCTTACCGCGAACGTTTTAATTTGATAATTAAATTGCTCAAGTTGGACTAAAAATAAGCTTTTACGAACATCAATCGTGTTTATTTGACGATATTGAAAATTAATTGGGTTTTGTTACAAGTAAAAGTCCTTTTATTATTCTAGATACGTGCTATTGAATAATGAAAATTGGTAAAACTGTTTCTGTAGTGCTAGAGGTTATTCCTATTATTATTATATAACTTTGTTTCATATTACGCAACAGATAAAAATAAAAAAATTCTATAAAAAAAATATTTTCTAAATTTAGTAAAAAAAATTATAATAATAGTAAACTAAAAAATCTATTTCGTTCTAATTATAATAATAAATGCTCTATAAATACATAAAAATCAACTATAATTTGAAAGATACATTTGAATTAGTTTTCTAAAATTCCTTCGTCGGGTCGTTTTACGGATATGATAAGACCCCTGATAACCGGCAAATCGGAAATTTGCAGCGCACTAAATCCACAGGGAATTTACATAATACTCTTTCTATTCCGCGTAATTTCAATTTTATTGCACCTGAAATTCATTGCAACCACTTTTTGCACACTTTGGAAAGTTTCTCGATGAAATTGCGCCCTTCTAGTTCGCCTGACGGGCTGTACCGCATCGCGTTCCTGTTCTTTACGAGACCATCAAATGCAACGAATCTCGGTACTTGCCAGCATTTCAAAAATATTACCGGAAGGAGTTCCAGAACAACCAGAGGATAAACTCCATCTCTCTCGGGGGCAAGGCAGCTCCATTGCAAATCACTTTAGCGCTCCGGAAATGCAGAAAGGAGCAATGATTTGCACAGCTCAAATATATTCTGAAACTAATTGCAAATTAAATGACAAAAAGGGACTAAAACAGGAAGCTATCGCCATGCCGCTGGGAAGAGAGTCTATTTGCCAGTTTTCCTGTGAAGTTTTTATTTGGCACATGTGTCCTTGGCACTTTATACCCCTTGATATCAAATTTATGACATGGTTACATTCGTTCCTACCACCTCCCAAAAGGCTCCGCTGCCAGCGAGTCCGTGCGCGCGGACTCGCTTTCCTGTTGGCTTTTTTCCATGTGCACATAGAAATGCAATTATCTGCAATTTGATTTATGTTTAAATTTTGAAATTCCCTTTGATGCAAATACGAAGGCAGAAGAACGTACGGGATACAAGGGTGGGGTGTGGCACCAGAAACATAGATCAGGTAACGATCCTGTTGGGTTTGAGTCATCTGTGCATATTGAAGTTATCTCGCAAATAGTACTCCCAACAATTTTGGTGAGGTGTATGAAGAGCCGGAAAATTCCTAGGTGGTACCTAGGGATGCTGTAGAGCCCCTATTTCAATGTGAGATAATATATAGCGAAAAGTAAAAGATTAGCGCGTCAAAAGGGATTATACTATACACGTTTATAGTCACATAACACAGAGGGGATTACTTTGGCCAACAACTCTTGTTTTCAGTCGTCCCATGAATTGCACTAGCTACACTTGTATTCACTATACTTACAGTACTGGGTATTAAGGAATTCATTGCTAAAATCGTGTCACGGTGTGCATGCAAAATTTTACACCTGAAATAATGATTCGTCGAATTTGGGGGTGGTGGGTGCGGAACATAACTGCAAGAATTATTACATTACACTTCTAGCTTTACAAAAGCTTTGTAGAAGGGAAGAAGTACAAACGTGATTTTCTTAGATATAAAGAAACCGTTTCTAAGGACATAAGTGATTGAAATAAGATGTTTACAACTGCGAAAACCTTTGGTGTGATGTACGAGCTCCTGTTAAGTGTTTTCTACATTTTAATCGTACTAATGCTAAAAGTAAATTTTGTATCAAAAGGGTATATATAATTAAATTTTCAGTTTGTCGTAATTTTCGGGAAAATAATGCCTTGAGCAAACTTTAACATTCACTTTCTTGATAATTTATTGTAGGTATATATGCTAAACTTTAAATTTATAATAATCGCTCGTTCGTATCTTAAGCGGTATATTAACTCTTTGGCACAGTAAGCAACTTTTAAATAAAATTGTTTTCAGTTTAATTGGTCTTTAAGATTAAAGAGAATTTAGTTACAACATTTTTACTATAGGCGTTTCCGAAAGGGGAAGATCTTATTCTTGACTCGGAAATAATTATGGTGGACACTACGACTGGTAAACTTTTACCTTTTGGGACACTGGGGAAACATAAAAAGCAACAATTCGTCCATTCCGAAGTTTGTCTATTCATATTCGATTGTATATATTACAATGGACGTGTTTTAACTAAAGAGTATGTTTAGAAATACTATATGTGTGCGTATTTGATGCTAAAGCCATGTATTTTAAAGACCACTTTCAGAAAGGAAAAAAATCTTGAAAGAACACATGACCCCCATTAAGTACCATGTTGAACTCTCGGAGTATTATTTGATAAAAACCAAAAGAGAATTGGCTTTAATGACAGCAAGAGTGGGTGCTTAAAATAGCAGATAGCGTTTTTTTTCATGTGGTTATATTTCAGGTGTTCAAAGCTAACTTAGAAGGCTTAGTCCTCAAAAATGTGAATAGTCAATATCATCCAGGTAAACGAGGTTGGATGAAAATTAAAAAAGATTACCTCTTTGGAGGACAAATGGCAGACACTGCAGATTTAGTAGTTCTCGGTGCTTGGTATGGAACCGGAAAAACAGGTGGCATGTTAAGCATTTTCCTTATGGGATGCTTAGATAAAAAAACAAATTTATGGAAGACGGTAACAAAAGTCCACTCTGGCCTAGATGACGCAACTATGGAAAATCTACAGTCTCAGTTAACGCCTTTAATGGAACGAGCAGATCCAGATCGCCTTCCAAAGTGGATATCTTGTAAAAGACAGTCAGTCCCTTATTTTTTGGCAAAGGATCCATTAAATATGCCAGTTTGGGAAATAACCGGCGCTGAATTTACAAAAGCAGAAGCTCACACCGCCAATGGCATATCAATAAGATTTCCTCGTATCACAAGAATTCGTGACGACAAGGATCCTCATCATGCCACGAACCTTAGCGAGCTTGAGAATTTATTCAAAAACTCCAAAGATAGTGTTAACGTAGATATGCTATTTGAAGGCCTAGAAGATGTAGATGACGATGAAATTGCACTCAGGACAAAATTCTCAGATTTAAGCAAGAGCTCCAAAGACACTCTTGGTTGCTTAGAGGTTGAAGACAAGTCGAAGGCATTCATCTCACCAAAGAAGATAAAGAAATGTATTGAGGACGATACCAAAATGGATATAAAGCGGATAAAAGTTAAGGTGGAGAAGATGGAGATATCAGACCTTTTCGAACACATTGTAGTCTTCGTTCTGCCGGAGGCTGAAAAGCACTTCAAACCACTTTTAAAAATGTTCCTTACAGGGGGAGGCGTTGTAACTCAGGATAGTCGCAAAGCCACTCATGTACTGCACCGTCACACCCGAAACGCCGAAGACTTGGACGTTTTGAGGTGAGTAGCACCTGAAGAAAACTTGTACGAATCAGGTGTTATTGAAATTTAAATTTCTTTTCCAGGCGAAGATATCAACAGACATGTCGACACTTAACTTACAAGTGGATCGAGGACTCGATCGACCGGGGGAGCCTTGTGCCCGTCCTCAACTATGCAGTGATGCTGTGATTGTAATGCCTCGGTGTCTCTGTAGAAAAATCCCAGCAGTATTGTTTCAATAGGGGTGCTCTCCTTGTTCGATTTGAATGGAAGAGGAAACTATTGAATAAATTGTCTGCGGGACATTTGTGGTTTTTCTTATTTTTTCCTTTTTTTTCAATTATTGTACCGCAGAACAACAGATCCAACGATGTTGAGTGCCTTGAACGACTTTCGAATTTCCAAGGTGAAGAATTTAACACTCTAGCGGCTATCGAAGTTATACCTTTTGGTTCTTAAAATTAATCTTTAGAATAACAGTTGTCAGTTACTTTTAGTATTAAATTAAATGTATTACTATAGGTTTATTTTGAGAAAAAACTTATTTTGAACTTGCAAAAGAGCAAGGACCGAACTGCTCTGTTTGTTATTGCTATATTTAACACATTAATTCCCATATGAACTCCAGTTGGCTTTGCAATCAATTTACCGGAGTATTGCAATGCTTGAAGTTTTGCTGACACAATAATATCTATAATGTAACTTGTTTGCATAGAGGTCCACTGGCTTCAATGAACACATTTAAATTAACACATTCACGACCGGCAAATTTTTTTATGTTTCTAATACTGAGTATCGGCGAAAATAATGAAATTCTGAAACTTGTATCGTGAAAGCGACGATAAAAATTATAAAATTTGTTTTGAAATATCAATGTAAATATGTGTTGCTTAAATTAAAAAAATTTTCAAAATTTGTATACTTGCTTTTTAGGTAGATAATAGACCACTTGTTATTATTATGCTTACTTTATTTAAAATTATATTCCATGTATTTTGGGAACAAGTCCAAATATGAAAGCACTGAAATATCAAAATACAACCAAACACAATTTGCAATTTTCACCACCTAAATAAAACAATAACGGAATTATGTAAATTATTTTTCTCCCTCGTATTCTTATTTGTTTATCCATTTTATAGGAATTTATAACACCTACATTTCAGCATTCAGAAACAGGAATAGCAAGGTGTGAATTTACGTCAGCAGCAACCAGGAATAGAATTTGAAATGTCGTGAATTCACGTCACCGGTCGCGAATGTGTTAATGTATTTTGTAAATTACTATTTGTTAAATAATTTTTTTCTTTTTCCTCTAAATGAAAGCTCGGTGCAGAATATTATTCAATCAATGTTTTTGAATACAGAGTAGTACGTACTATTGTGTTTTAAGTTGGGGCTATAAACATTACAGTTTTAATTTTATATAAATCAATTCTAATTCTTATCTAATTGTTTTCAAATGATGATACAATAATTTAAACAGGGGTGTTAATGGCCATTTATAACAATATCAATCAGAAATTTAACTCCCTCTCTACCGATTCACAATTTAAACAGAAAGTACGCGTCAAAAACCTAAAGTATGCGTTTACCAAATTTCATTTCCATCTGTTAAAAAGTACATGTTCGTGTTGGTTCAAAAGTTTTGTTATATGTTTTACACATAATAAATAAATTGTCGAAATCTACTTAAAAGAAGAACAATCTGAATGTACGGAAAATATTTCACGACAGTCATTTCTTTTTCTTTTTTTCTTGTATTATATTTCATTCAAAACAAATCTCATTCAATCAGTTGAACCGCTTCCAAAAAGCAATTCACATCCTTGGCTACGTACCAACGATTTAAAATTCACCATTTATATATATATATATAAATTTAAAATCCCTTACTACGATCTGCACTGCCAAAAAGAACGAAATGACTTCAACCTTTGTCCCGGGAACATCATCACGCTAAAGACGTTGGCGAAAATGGTTAAAGTTGAAACCAGCCGCAAAAGAAAGTTATTTGTGCGTGAACAATTTGTTTTCGGCGTAAGATTCACGTGGGGTCTTAGGTCTTCTGGTGGTGCACGGTTGGAGGCGTGAAAAGGCGCTAAACAAACACACCGACGATGGCGGAGTGAAAGGCGAGAATGAAAAGTTTGAAGAAAAGCCATCAACCGAAAAAATTTCCAATTTTCGAGGGAAAGTAATTTCTCATTTGATGTATATAGGCCTAAAGGCGAAACATTTTCACCTCAGTGGAAATAATATGCCTTCTGAGGAGGTACTTCCCTAGTCTTCTGTGTGAAGTCCTAAGAAAGGTGCTTTAAGAAGACAATTTACGTATATATATAGAAATATTTTTTTCTGGGTTATTTATCTGGTCCAAGTCTTCTCTGCCTGTGGCTGTAAATGGACCAGTTGTAATAATTGGGCCATAACGAAACGTCTCGGATCTAGGGTACCATTCTCCCTGAATGGCCTGCTAATTGCTCCTGGATGCGGCTACTAAGTTGTTCTGCCTTTTGGCTAGAATGGCACTAGGGGGACTTCTTGTAGGGGCCCCGAATAGTAACGCTCCTCTTGCGGACGGCGGGACCTTAATGCTAGCACTTTCCTGGAGTGCCAGGAATTGCAGGCAACTCTCGAGTAATTGGTCCTTTGAGACATTTTCAAGTGTGTCCCCCGACAACGGGGCCAGGCCAAAGTCAAGTGTTGAGTGACGAAAACTTTGCTGTTCGGTTTAATTTCCGGCTCGCCTGTATCGCCTTGTATTGCCACCTTGTGGGCACCTTATTTCGAGGTGATTCTACCAAGGAGTACTTGCATGTGAGGGCGCGCAAGGTGAGAGCTTTTGTTTGCGGCCAGACGTGCTTGACAGGTGTCGGATATTTCATGAAAATTACGTATTATGGTGTTATGCCCCGTCTTCCTAAATTCGTTCATCAAGAAATTGTGAAATAATACAAAATTTCGGAAAAATAATGGAATTCAATTAGAATTTATATTTCTTTGCATACCACTAGAAATATTTTAAGTAATCGTATTTGAGAAGACTGTTTTTTCAAAAAAAAAAATATTTTTAAATGTGGTATATAATTCTAGCGCTTTGTACAAATAAACATGTGCTCGACGTTCCAAGGTAACTCTTTTTCAGGAGCTGTGAAGAAGTGAATTTAATTCACAAATTTTACTTTTAGTCTGTGAATGTCTAGCGAAAATTTAATACTCAAGTGAAAAAATAAGTAAAAAAGAAAGAATAAAATATGTAAATATAATACTTCATTTTAATCCATACTTTTAATTAAATTATGTAGAAGATTTGACTGCACAATTGATAAAACTGATTTGAGAAAAAAATTCGGAAAAAGATTTAATTTTCAATATGTACACTGATGTAGAAAAATAAGCGATGTATTTGATGTTTGATTTAAATAAAAAACACGTTCTATTTTCCTCCCAGATCCCAAAACACGTTTCAATTTCCTGCAGAAATATTTCAAATATAGGAATTTCGTTTACAATTTTAATCTCACTAGAGGTTGTTCCATGAAAAATTGTTAAGGGTTATTAGTTCCATGCTTTAAAGTTGTTTATGTAAGCTTAAATTACATAAAGTGGAATATTTGAACAAATTTTGCCTAATTGGCAGCAAATTTTATTTAAAGGAAACAAATTTTAATTCATTGACGTAGTTGTTTTAAAGAAAGCTTGCGGATGGAAGGAAATCACCTACACGACATAAATAGGCTTAATTTTTGAAGAATTTCTAAAAAGTCAAGTAATTAAAAAATTTGTTTTAAATTAATATAAATTTACATGCGAGACATTTTATACAGCAGCATTTTTTATCAATTTTATTTCTGAATATATTCAAGTTTATAATTTATTTAACGTAAGCTGACATTTTGATTTAATTGGGAAAATTTTGCAGTAAAACCAAAGAAAAATAAAGAGATTACTAAAACGTGACTGAAGAAAAAACTTGAAATTAGGAGCAGAATACTTTTAACTTCACACGCACGTCCAACCTCAGATCATCAAATGCATTAGGTACGCATTTATGAATTTCAACATCATTAATAAAATAAAAGAAGTAAAATTGTTTTCGATCAAAATCTGCACAAAATTGCCCTAAATTGAGCAAAAAAATCGCGATTTGAAGTAGATGCCTGTTGAATGGTATATTTATTTTTAATCGTAATATTACCAAACGCATTTCACAGGAGAGCAAAACAATTTCGCTTAAAAAACGATTTTAATTAAAAATTTCAATTTATATTTTGTTGATTGACGATATAAAAAGTTCGTTGAGTTTGTTCTATATTATTTGAATCAATTTAAATTGCTAAGACCACGCAGTTAAATATCAACAAAAGTTTCATTAGAAATCGTTTTCAAAAATGTCTAATAATTATAGCAAGTAATTTGTATGTGGACATTTAGACGGCACTTTAATTGATAAAATAGCGAAAACTGAAAGTGAAACACAAACTCTACGGGGATTGCACAAGGATTTCCAAATGTTTTTGCTCGATAAGTCTGGTTTCATTCGTTACTTTCATCTTGAAATATTATTTGCGAAATATCAAGTCGACAAATTGCTGGAATTTGCAGTGACAAATTAAGTTTTAACAACTTTTCCAGGGCAGGAGCTCAGTCTCCCTCGAACAGATCGCATTGCCAACAGCTGTCTGTTTACATTGAAGTTATTCCGGGAAACTTCTTCCAAATTTGAAAATAAAAGCCACTGAATGGGGAAAGGAGGAAAAAAACGAGCCAAAGAATCCTGTATAAAGTTTTTAATGCAATAATAGCATCGGCTAAAGGAAAAAAGGAGGAAGACCACGGGAATTGATAAATTCCCAGCTTTCCTTTGAAAAGCTATTAACAACGGTAAACCCGTGCTAATTCCATTAAAATATCTCGAAGGGCAAGAAAATTTGTTTCCCTTTTAACTGTTCAATAAAAGTCGGAGAAGTTTCTGCAGCTGAACAATAAAAGTTTTATTGTCTGCTTAAGATGCCACGAGTCCATAAAACAGCGGGATTGCCTCATTTTCCTCGTCACGTTGAATGTGCTTATGAAGAGATTTTATTAATATGGTTAAGGACCATTGGTCATTTAATTATTTACTATTTTTATTATTCCCTAATCCAATTAATTTACATAATGCAAAACCTATTCAGCGAATAATGTTCTCAATAAATAAAATGTTCGCCTCTACTTAACCTACCCACGGACGGATAAAAATATATAAATAATAGTACAAACAGTTAAAATAGTGCACTTTAAACCTTCTTTATTTTATTTATAATGTTATGACTTATTAAGTCATATACCATATTTTGTAATTTTCGAAAAAATGAACTTGAACCTTAGTCTTAATAAGAAAATATCTCCATATATTTATTCTGATAATACCATGTTCTAATTGAATATGAAGCTGTACATACATCAACGATTAGTAATAAGGTGAATACCAGGCTATTTTTACATTTTCCAAATAAAAAGTGTTAACTTAGTGCAGTAATGCCCCTTCTCTTAAATTTCATAAATAAAGAAATTTATTTTAGTTTTTTTGACATAATTCAAGTTCGACTATCTCGTCTGGACTTCGTATTTATTTTTATTTGCAACATAATTTTCTGCATACACTTCAGTGTATAATTTCAAATTAATGTCTAATGATGTGCGATTTTTCACTTTATAATTTTATATAATCTTATTGAATGTTAATGTTCTCAACGTTTCAGCTTGTGTTAAGTTACTTAGAAAAATCGTTTACTAACTCTCAATCTATTGTAGTAATTTTATGAAAACAATTGCCACAGTGGTTGGAAGCGGTTAAATGTAGTATATAGTTATAGATATTAGGGAATTAAAGTCGTTATATAAATGAGGTGAGGCTAAAAGGTAGTTCTTTAAATATTTCTATGAGAATGTTGAAGCGGGGAAGAATTTAATTTTGAAATGTGGTTTGTATCTTTATTTTTATTTTATTTTATTAATAGATTAAATGATTGCTTTATTTTGCAAAATTCATTTTATTTATAAATTAATTAAGGCCAATTTTTTGCAGGGGAATATTGGAATTTATTTTTAAATTCCTGATATTTTCACCTCTCAAGTTACGTATCCTAAAAACAAAATCTCTCCACAATTAAACGAAATCCCATTAGGAGTAAATGTCTATTGCTTCTCATTAATTTTGCCTGGAGACTGAAATTAACAAGGACCGCTCCCAGTATTTATAACATTATACTGGAAACTGGGAACTAATCTGATCCGTTCACCCGAAATCCCGGGGCTCAACCTATTCACGTCTGTTCATATCCAGGGAGGAAACATAAATTCAATTAATTCAGAAAACGATTTCGCTCCACCACCTGGTTCGGTCTCTGGAAGACTTTCAATAGAAGAGAGTGGCCCCTATATTATCTATAGCGCAGTGGACGGGCACGGTGCCGGGGATGTGGCTGGTAATTTGTAAATTTTCCTTTTGTGTGTACATTTCCCCTTCACTTTTCCGACTGCATTTGGTTTAAACCAACTATGTAAGAGGATAAGATAACACGACCTTTCCACCTGCTAGAATTAATGAAAATTTACGATCCGATGACAGCGCCAGAGAAGGATCAACCCACAGCTTATACTTTCTAAATGAGATCTTGTTTTCGCTGTTTTCCAGAATTTTCGTTTTGTAAAAACATTTTCCAATCGTTTCATTAATTGCTGCCAAATAACAAAGTTTTTACAACGAAAGACCTGTGGTTTTCGAAACGAGATCTTGAGCCAGATAGGCTAACAATTTTCCAGAAAAACAAAAGAATTCAAGAGAATGCTGAATAATGCATGTTCTGTAGATATTCTTTTCAATTAAGCAGTTTTCAAAGAAGCTTTCCAAATTAATTTCTACAAATTAAAATTACTGAATACATTTTAATGTATGGTTTTCCATTTTGAACAACAACAGAATGGAAAATCTTTTGAAATTGAATTAAGAGTATTGAACTGAAAAATTGAATATTATACAAATAAATAGGAGTGAAAATATAACTTTCCACTTTTAATGTTTAATTTAAAGCCTATAGGATGGGACATATAAGCACGCGTAAATTCGTGTAACATTTGCTACATGTTTGCCCCGAAATAAAATTCTAATAGTAGCAAATAAAGCAAGACCCATCATACTACAGCAACATTAAGTTGTACAGGACTTATTCATTAACCCGTGAGATGTTACGTTTATCGATGAATAAAATATTTTGTTGATATTATTCCAATTTGCGTTTAAATTGTTAAATGTTTTCTTAAAAAATTTTTTCAAAAAAACAAATTTCACAATTTTTGCCTTTAAAGCTAATCTTTTTATATATGAACACGTTGTAAATTGCTTAAGTATCCCATGGCTCAGTAATCACGTTCACTGTAAATTCATATTAAAAGCAAAAGTAGTTACTCCAAAACGAATAATTTAATTTTATTCCTATCTCTCAAACAGGCAAAAATGATGCTATAGAAGATTGAATTAAACCCGGCAAGGGTGTCCTTTTGCTGTGCTCGGCCTTTTCATTACATAGCCACCAGCGGGGTGACATGATTTTATCCAAAATTGGCATTTGGCTTCCATCAAAGGGAGACACATAAAAAAAATGTGCCCTTTGCCATTGTGAAATAGCCAGAGATTTGACGAGGTGACGATACCTTTCTCGGGGAGAACGTTTTTTTCCATACAATTGTAGAAGAGGAAACTCGAAAATTGACTACGTAGTTGGGACTGTGTTCCACAGGGATTCGTTATAGGGAAGACTGAGTGAAAGAGTAATTGAAAGTGCCGTAGAAATGGCTTTTATTCAATCAAATTTTGCCAATTCGTTTTACTCACATACAGTCTTCGCTGATTTAACAAAAAACCAAAAATTCATTGGAATTATCACCTCCCAACTTTTTTTAAAGGTGATTTTAATCTCTATTAGCCACTAACACGAACTGAAAGTGCGCGAGAATAAATTCTACTAAAATTGACACAGGTGCATATCGGAAATATGGCGAGCCACGGACTCACAGTCCAAAAAAAATAAAAACAAAGCGCTGAAAAATGAGGTAGATACGCGAAATGTGAATTTATTGTTGGAGTCCTATCACTCATTCGAAAACAACCTCAGTTATGATTACTGATTTGAATTTAGCTGCGAAAGAGGGCAACTGAAATTCATATTTGGTACACCTCAACAGATATGAGTGAAAGGCTGGTTTACATTTATTTCTGATTTATTGGTCTTTTGAGTAATTTAAGGGCCACCGACTTAGGCACTCTGCGCCCATGTAAATCAAATGTAATGAAATCCCAGGTTCAAATGTTGACGCAATATAACACAACTAGAGAATTCTCCATAATTCAAACTCACTTAATTGGAACTCTTGCAGATGAGTTTCACTGATAACTCAATTACCCATGTGCTTTGAAATGAGTTCCAACTGTAATTGCTAATGGTATTCCACATTCTGGATAAATTTTATTGTACGCAATATGTGCGTATATTTAAAATGTGTACACCGAATACAAATAGTATATCATCGATGCGTGATAGCACTTTAATTAATTTACAAGACTTAATTAAAAAACGCGAGTACGTACCAAATATTTTTTTAAAACCCACAGTTACAAAATATTGCTACTCATACTCACAATTTCGCCTATATGGGTTTCGGAATAAGGAAGAATTATTTTGAATTAAATGTTTAATGAAACCAAATCGAACTATGATAAAAACGAGGTATTTCCGGTTATATCTAACTCGCTGTTGTTTTCTACTCCACAATTATCGGAGCCTGGGTTTTAAGTGAGACCTTGAATGACTGCATGCTGATGAAAGTTCCATCGAAATCCCTTAAGAGGTTTTCAAGTAATGCACGAACAAATAAAACAAAAAAAAAATATATATAATTTATAAATTATAAAATGTAAAATTTTTCTAGGTCTATAAATATTTGAATGTGACAGTAACAATTTAAATAGAATTTTGATAATACATTCGGTTAAACACATCATTTTATTAAATTTATTAACATTAAAAATTATTTTAAAGAATTTTAATTCCAGAATTAACACTTGATTTGAGATGACATGATTATATTTCGATATTTTAAACGGATAGATGGAATCAGAACACAAACAAAATAAATACCTTCTTCACAAAAGATTTTATTGATGAATTTTATTGGCCTTTTAAGTCCTCTATTTTTAAAATGTCCTGTTCGATATTCAAAATACATATTTTAATTAAATAGAGATTTGTATTGCACTAAAAATTTCAATTGAAATAATTCAATTAAAAATTGTGTAGGTCCTTAAACTTCCCAGGCCCATCTTTAAAAGAAGTATGTACAATGTAAATACATATTAACCACCTTTATCAGGACATTTTGTTCTGTAAGTTACGAGCGTGTACTAGAACATTGAACTCCTAAAGAGCAACGACCTTTTATGATAGCTTATGAAGTTCAATATTCCTTTCGTTTGATAGAACTTATAAATTTCACATGATGCCTATATTTATATTCTTTGGGCCTAATAAGAAAATTCATGGATTATTGTGAATTTTGTAAATTAAAGGCATACTGATCAGACGAGTGCAAATCAATTATTATGGCTACTCAGCAGCTCTACAGTTGATTTTTTATTTGTTATTCAATAACCGCGCCTCCCATACAGTTGGGAATTTTCAGCAATTCCTCTGCCATCGACCGGCGCGCAAAAACCTGCAATCAATGCTTCATTGGGGTTGATTACCGGGCTACATCACCCCAGGAGGCGTCTATTGATATCCGCCTGCCAGTGCTCACTTTTTTACCGAATTCGACCACTGCGGTTGCTAGAAAATATTTAATTCCCAGTGAGACGGCAAAAATAAAATACGTTAAAGTAGTAAGTAAATTCGTAGTTTTCACTTGTGTAAGACCTAAGGTCCCTTATACAGGAAAAAATTAAATATTCATATAATTAATATTACAGAGATGTTTCTATTTCGCAGAATTATTTTTCAATTCTATTCTTTGAAAAATTCATTCGGAAATCCTTTGAATTGAATTTTATTTTGAAAGTGCTGGAAGTGCACTCAATTGGATTCAATTAGAGTAAATTACAATTCACGAAAATTAAAGAACAGACCATGAAAAGTAGGAAAAGTATGTAGTTTATAAATAAAGTTGGTAGACGATAGTGGCAGACCAATCGATATTCGGTTGAATTTTTTGTACATTCAATGGGCATATTGCACACATACGCGGTCGTTTTTTAAAGACGGTGATAGCTTGCAACGAAGAAAGAATCTGGCATCTTAGAATGAAATAAAAGAATGCATACCGAGTGGAAAATTTTATTTTTTGTTTTTTTTCAATTTCATTAACACTTCTGTAAAAATGATCTTTAATGGTCAAGTTTTGGACATCTACTAGTGCATGTAAATCATACTTGCACTTAAGTTTATTGTAACATGTTTCCGATAGAAAAATTTTTTAATCTCGTACAGATGTTATTTTATTATTTAAATGTTTGCCTTAAATGATATTTTTATTAATGAATCTATAAACAATTCAATGGAAAAGCTTACGGAATTTTAAATTTCACTACCGGAGGCTAATTTTTTAATACAAACAGTTTCGCAAATATAAATTGTGTTTTTAACGTAATTTTTATTACTGATTTTAACTTTCTTTAATTCGCCTTATTTTTCGTTAAAGTTTTAGTTTTTTTTCTTAAAGAAATTATTGATTTTATGCTTCAT
Organism: Proctacanthus coquilletti; assembly: GCA_001932985.1. Lineage (NCBI taxonomy): Eukaryota > Metazoa > Arthropoda > Insecta > Diptera > Asilidae > Proctacanthus > Proctacanthus coquilletti. The sequence continues at coordinate 478,322 of MNCL01000112.1, forward strand.
TTAGGTGAACGGGGTTTTGATACAATCTACATGAATAAGTGGATGCCTTTACAAATTTTAATAATTCTATGTTCTTATATTAGAGCATTTTTATTATGTAAATGTAATAAATAATAATTTCTAAATTACAAAAAGTAATTTTCACGTTAAAAGAGAATTTTGAAATCTCCCCTAATTTTCGTCGTATTAGTCCTAAGTGTGTATAGCCCCTTAATAAGAGTCCCTCTCTGAAGAGCTTGAAATTTAAAAAATCTTTCTGAGAAGTTGCACGTCTTCGGAGATCATTCATCGTCTTGCCCCACATTCGGTCCCGGATCTAATTAAATTAGACACATATAGGTGTAGGTATACCCGCTGTGTTCTTCGATATAGATCGAAGTTCGTGTTCAGAATTTTACAGGATGCGAAGAAGACGAACAAGACGAAGTAGATTTCCTGAGAACTCCCGAGGAGTCACTTTCATGGAAGATTTTCGTTTATTTAACGACTCCTGTCACGTTAAGGGAAGAATTTTTCGTGCTGTTCCCTTGAGGAGAGTTCTATTGCAATGCCGGTGACAAACAGGACCTATTCCCTGGTCCTAGCCCTCACCCTGATTATCGCCGTCTTATAAAACATCGGGAGAATAGAAATGCGAGCATATTACGTTCCAAACGTGGCACTAGTAATTCTCATTAAAATGACGTCGGTGAATTTGGGATGAACTGACAGCATCCAATGGGGCGCGAGTGGGGCTCACGGGGGGCTGTTATTCGGGTAAGGTTCAGTCAATCAGCATGTGGCGCCACCTACGGAGTCCGGGGTTCCCTAGATGTATGATAAAGTTGCATAATGTGCCGGTTGGATGGGCAACCGCAATGTATGGACATCAGACATAGGTCGTGTACGGGAACGTTTGCGGTCCCATCTAAGGGCTAGTTACGGCATCAGTCTGCTCTGGATGGTCGAATTCGTTTGTCGTACTTAATTACGTGAATGTGGTTCCCTTGGGCACCGCTATTCTCGACCACTTGTCCTTTTGATGATTCTGAGGTTCCCAAATATCCTTAGGCGATTGCTTTGAACGACCACTAGATTAGTATTAATTGGAACGATGCTTCCCTGGATTATTAAAATTGTTCAAGTACTTGCATATCCTACTAATAAGATACCGATTTTATTGATTGATTTTATATAGATTAGACATCCACCCAGAAAAGGATCAGGTAAGTCATTTAAAACATCAATTTCTCTGAAGATAAGCTAATGCCTCAAGTGACAAAAGTTTGTAGGATTAATTCGAGGTATTTGTTTGCTGCTCTTTCTTCTGGTACACTTATCAAAAATTATGTTCTAAATCTTGTGAGGGTAAAGCAATAATTAAGTTTTCTTTAAATGTAATAATTTATTTATTATTTATTTCATAGGTGTTTAGGATTTTCTTTATATACTACGAATTTAGAAAAATTCTTCTATTAGGTTCAGCTTTCGAGAAAATGGCGATGGAGTATAACTAAATTACAATTAAAGAATGTCTTTTCCCCATGAATAAATGCTACTTTTTTGTTTTGGAAATTCGAAATAGTGATTCAATTAACAATTTGATATATTTTTGGAGCACATACATGACCACCGAACTAGTCAATTAAATTCAAACATAACTGTGATTTCATTCTGTATAAAGTACTTTTTGTCGTGACTTGAAGAAGTAGACAAGGAGATCTCATGTTTTTTAGAAGTAATAACCTATTAAAAAGAGTAGATAATTTACAGATTATAAAAACTTTTAAAAATTACAAACATACATTCAGCTATTAAAGAAAACTTTTCCTTTTCATGTGAGCAGTTGATAACACAAACACACGTTAGTGATTTGAATTTGAAATCTCCTTAAGATTCTCTCGTTTGAAGGAAACTTTCGAGAAGGGCTACCAAAGGGTGCTCACATGTACAGAAAGGCTTCTTAGCCGGCTGATTATAAGAGATCCTCAAATTTTTTTGTACAAGCCGCCTTGGCAAATTTCTGTTTAATTGGACAACTTTTTTGCCTGTGGTCGTCCAGAAATGAGGCTCGAAGGGCATTTCAATCTGTCTGTGACTTAATTTAATTAACAGCACTAAATTTTTGCCTTTTGTAATATCCCATTGCTTGACTGCAAAACTTTTTAAGATGTGAGTGAAGACGTTTCCATAGGAAATGCGAACGTGCATAAGTCGTTTTCGGGGAACAACTTAAAGTTCAGAAGTTCCTCATCAGGTATTTAATTTAGTCAGTACTTTACAGTAGAGGGAATTCCAGAGTTCCAGACGCGAATGCTATTACAGGGCACGACTGTTTATGTTGAGCCTGGCCAGGATGGTCGTCATGACTTCAATTTCCCCGCTTAATTACATTCCTTTACAGACTCGCAGTCGAATAGATGCTATTAATTACACCTCTTTAATGGCCTTTATTCCCGAGTTATACTCGAGAGAAATGCACAAAATTTAGTGAAAATATCGCTGAGTATAGAATTCTGGAAGCGCAACAAAAACTCAACTATTTCATTTAAAAATATTATTTGAAGCTATTTTACGCGGTGCAAACATGTTTTTATCAAAGTTGCATTCAAATTTGATTTTAGGCAGGTATTACTGTGGAAAGCGCCATTGCTCTTAAATTGGATTTTCGTGGCCTTAATAATTCTTAATCCACTTCTGGAGATTGAAGGAGATCCGTCACACAAAATTGGGGTCGTAAATTATGTGAATTATGATTGAAGACATACCGAAGTGATCTGAGGGTGAAATGAATAGTGGACTTCTTACTGTGTAAGTTGATGAAAGTTATATGAAATTTTTGGAAAACTATATGAATCTTTTGGAAAAATAAAGGTACGATTTAAGCTAGCTTCTCCTTGATATACTAAAATAATACTTTTTTCAATCAACATTAAGTATTTTTCAAGCTAATTAATTTGTAGTAGACAAGTCTTTCAGCTCTAATTGAATGGTTTATTACTGCCTTGATAACGTTCAACATTAAGTTTAATGATTTCGCACTCAATAGATTCTCAGTAGATAATACCCCTTTTCTAATTTTTTATTTATGCTTTACACTAATTGGGTTCTGTTTTTATCCGCAGTTCTAAAGAACGACAAGTTTTCCTTTTAGACTTTGACCCTTTTAAAAGCAAAATTGCAATCAAAAGTCAATCGATTGATTTACTTTGACCAATTTTCCAGTTGTGGGAGTCCGTCGAACTTAGTGAAGGACTTTTTCCTGAACGTGCATTGACAAACACAAGTTGGGCCCGGTATCAGGACAGGAATTTAAAAAGGCAGAAAGAATTGATTGGTAATTAATTAGCGTATTGTTGGGAAATCCAATAATTGCCAAACATAATTTTGCAGTCATTGTTCACTTGTTTGCGCCGAACGCCGCACAGCAGCGTAATTTTATTGTGTGGTCGCATCGAGTTGTGTTAATTAGCATCGAATTTCATGATTCGCGATTCTGATTCGCACATATTGCTGCATGTGGCTAAACGTTCGATCTTCTTTTATTTGTTTATGATTTATCTCGACTTTATTGTTTGCCCGAAAACAAATTTCCTGGCGCCCCAGGTAGTTCTACCTCTAATTCTATTCAAATTCCTTCCTTTTGTGCCAGCGGCGCAATTTTTAACCGACCTGAAATCGATGGACAATCCACCGAGCTTACGAATTAAAGTTTTCAATTTCCTGCGGTGTTTTCAGTTCAGTGTGAAAAATAGATTAGTCACCAAATTTTTAATTAGAACAGGAAAAGGTGCTTACATTTTGCATGGAATTTAAATTGCCTTTAAAAGGGTCGCATTTTCTCCAATTTTAATTAGAACTTCCTGACTTCGGGTCAGTTATTTACTCGATTAAAGGACCTTACAGAAGGACTAAATGCAATTGTAAATTTTTAGTAGAGTAATTTACATTCATTTGCCAGTAAAAACGGCTTTAGCGACATTTAAAAATTGAATTTTAATTTTGCCCCTTTGTCCATGTATTTTTTACTGATTTTATTAGAGAAAAGGATTTTCATCGTCTCATAAAATTTAATTTAAACGTAATATAGTACACGTAATTTGGTATTTTGCTTTTTTTACTCAGTTCCCTATGAGAAGACGAATTGAAATGACGTAGTCTTGTTAAAAAGTTACCTAAAGTAACAACGATCGATTGAATATGGGTAATACGCATATAATGGCTATTATTACATCAAAAGGCAGAAAGTCGCTATGCCCTGTGTTATGCTGAGGCTTGTAAAGCAAAGCGCTTACATTTATATTTTTTAACCTCTATTTGGTATTATTTTTTCCAATGTTCTAGAAATATTTTGGATCTCTAATTCCCACGATATGTTCTTTCATTAGCTGTTACTATGGCGCAGATTGGTATTTGAATTTGAACACATTTCTCTCTAAATAATATGATTCTATTCGAAGGCCAAATTGTAGAAGATACATCAACTTAATTGCGCGTTTTGAAAATGTGTGGTTTGGTGAGATAAAATGCAATATGAATTGTTCACTGCTACAACATGAATACGAGCAGATCTGAACGTGTTTCCATAAATCTCAAAATCTTTTTGGATCTATTTGCCGTTTCGAATAATCCATAAATATTACAGCAAAATGGGACGCGGCAAAACAACTAAGGTAAGCGGTATCAAAACAATCCATTTGATCTATTACATCCTCATAATATCCAATACCGCTTTGTCAATTGAATTTGCTTCAGAACGCATGAAAACGGAATGAGTATATCTTCGAATGTCTGGATGGGGTCCATGGCCCTCTAAACCACTACAACTCATTGGAGACCTCCGCACATCAATCTAACGTCTACTTCCTAGGGCAGAAGTACAATCAGCAATACCAGAAATAGAAATTGTTGAGATAGCGCAGCGAACAGAAAAGATATGAGACGAAGATGAGGAGCGGGGTGTCTCAGGAAAAATGAAACTCGTTCACATTTAAACGAAAAGCCGGAAAACAAGGGTTTGGTGGATGGGGAAACTTTTCCTGCTAGTACATTTATCGCAAGCACCACATCCCATGTCCCATTATTTTTCGATTTGTTGGAAATTGAAATGTTCAAACGTTTACCTCCGAGCCTTAATGCAAACCACACAGAGCACCGCCCTACACCCGTCAGGGTGGCGCCCTCCCCGGAATGATGAAAAAAGATGACTATTCCCTGCAGATTTATAACTATTATGTAAAATTTTCCACGTCCCGCACTAAGTTTGAATTAACGGTGGGCGAGGGGCAAACTTTTCTTTAGCCTCTACTTTTCAGTTTTCCTTTTTTGGTGGGAAACTTTGCAAAAATAATTTTCAATAATCACCACAGTTATGCCCAGCTGGGCGGCGGCTTCGGTATGTGGTTTCCTGATAAATAACAGAAATTGTGGGGCTTCTTTTGCAGCTCCAGAGGAAGTTCGGAGAGTCGGGTCCGGGTCTGGCGCTACCCACCATCAATAAATTCTACGGTATGCTCTTTGTGAGATAGCACGTCTTTTCATTTTCATGCTGCTCGTATTGCAAAACAGCTGAATTAATTAAATTGGCTAAGGAATATCTGGCGCCTCCGGTCTTTTTCTAGTAATTAGTCTATCGCTCTGTCTAGGAAGCGGGTCCAAGGCCGAAGAACGAAGGACTATCCATCACTTTGCACTAAGTGCTTCTATTAAGAGTATCTCAGTTCATTCCTGCTGGAAATTTCATTGAGAAGCCAAAACTTATCAATTAAGTTATTAGCCAAAAGTGCTGATGACCCAGACGCGGCCGACGAACCCTACGCTCCAAATAGGTTCTATCGAGTTTGCTCGGGATAAAAGTAGGGTAGTTGACTACAAAGTTTCGCAAAAGATTTTTCTGAGTGGGTGCTTTTTATATGCACAATTAAGTTAAGATGGTATTACAACAACATAGTAGACTTTTGAATACGAGTGGGCAGGAAGATTATCAATTCGATAAATAAATAATTACTTATTAACTCCCACAAAATTTGTAATATTTACTTCTTTGTTGATTTACCGCAAAATATTTCTTTTTCAATAGACTAAAATGTCTATTTGTCCTTCGTTTGATTAAGTCTTTTTTTTAATTCCGTTACTTTTATAAAAACTTCACCGCATAAAATCAACTTTTTTATTGAAATTTTATGAAAGTTTATAAAATTACACCACTACCGAAGGATTGAAAGTGAAATAAGTGAAAATGGAAATTAATTCATGGCAGATTACCTTACGGATAAGCGCTGATGATGTTCTTCTCAAATCTAAAACATGCCGAAAAACTATAAGTGGTTAGAATAAGCCGTGAAATGTTCATAGTTAATAGTCCGGAATCGCATCACTTCACAAGAATAACAAGGATTCTGGAACATCCAGGCATGTTCGATTGTCATACCCATAAATCCTCTTATACAATAGCCTTATATGGACTCAGCGAGTAAATCTCAAGTGTCGTATTTAACAGTCATGATTCTTCGCTCATTAAGCACCATCAAATTCATGAAAACTCAAGTTCGGTTTTATGCTGCTAATTCAAAGGAGCTCATACCATCGTTATGGAAGTAGTTAAAAGAAATCTCATCCGCAAACAAGTTAAGCGCAAGTTGAGTGGCCAGATCAGCGGTTGTTGTGTTCCTTTGGGAATACCGGGAGAGTGGTGGCGGTGCACGTTGTCGTGGCGACCTAGGACGTATTAATTTCACGATCCTATTTGGTATTCTTGAAGTTAATCTACCCGAGAGCCGACTTTATGCGATGCCAGTTGGGACGATTTTGTCTTCGGTAAAATGGCAAAATGTACAACTAGTCATCATCATCATCAGCAGCCTGAATTCAGTTCAGGTCGCCTACCAGACTCTAGGGGAGTGAACGGTGCGATCTTCCTGGTCTTGGATGTCCTTCGGGAGCTCCTACTACCAGGGTTGGATGTGATGAGAATTTTAATTCCAGTGCCAAGGCAGCAGCTATCCTTCGCAAGTAAGGGCTAGGTAAAAACTTACACCCCCGACATCAGGGGTTGCTGTTGTCTGTTGACTGACTGAGTAAGGACGGGCTTGGGTGAAATTAAAATCATGTTCCTGTTACTCAGTCCTGGCAACTGGAACAGAACAAGGTAAAGTATCATCGGGGATAATGGGAGAGACGCCTTCGCCTCAGAGCATATCGAGAAACGGCGTGTGAGACGTGACAGCATTTGACTTATTGCCAACTTTGATAAGACTTTTGATGTATTCCAAAGTGCTGCGAGAATGCGGAAACGGCCCTGCCTTCAGGAGTTATGATAATGAACCCGAAGTGGAGAGGGACAAGCGTATATTGTTCTTTTGGGAATCCCACTGAATTTAATTAAAACCTTTTTTTAATGTCCGCTTTCTCACGCCCTACTAGTGACGAGGATCTAATTCCGTTGTTAGTTATTTTCCTCTTTCACAAATGCAGTAAATCTTCCTGGCTTATCCCATTCTATTAGTTTTACGTAAACTCGCGGAGTAAGCTGGAATAAATTTTATACCAAGTTTTTACTTCCTCTCTTGCAGGTACGTACCACTGTTGTTAGACTGTAAAACTTCCCATAGTAGGTACAACAAGGAAAATACCATCTTACTAAAGTTTCTTAAGCACAAGTGTTGTTACACCTCCGTGAGAAATGCAGACCACATGCCTAACTTTGATTGGCTGCAGGACTAGTTATGACCTAACAAATTTTATCCCTGCACCAACCTGAAGCAAAGAGAGTCCTGGCTATTTTTTCAATTTCAAGTTTATTATATGCAGTAAAACTCAGAGATAGAGTAGAACTTCATAAACTTTCGTGTATAGTTGAACGTTTCGTGCATCGTCCACTTCTACTTTATTCGACTAGTAGGGCGTCTAGAAGTTATTGTAAAAAATTGAAAAAAGTTTAAAGCTAAAAATCAATTTTTTAAAATTTACATTGTAACTTTAATCGCACCATTTTCTAAGACTTGGTAATGGACTCTTCAAGATGGGACCCTTTTCTTATAATTACAACAATACCAAAATTGGAAAAACCAAATATTTATGAAATCAATTCTGTGCCTGTTTGTCTGTTTGTCGCAGTTTTGTTTTTTTTTTTCTTGGAGGTCGTTCACCATATAAAGACAAACTTTAGCAATAGCAGTAGCTTGATTGCACACGTAAGATAGAAAAAGTAGAATTTCAATTTTCCCGGGGGCAACCATTTCTTTATGGCCGTCGTGTTAGATATCACATGAAGGCTTATTGATTGGTCGATATGGAAATTGGTATAAACGCCACCTACGTTCCATTCTAACATATAGAATACCTCTCCTACCTACCTTACTCCTAAACAGTACGTGATATTTCGAATTTTCTTTCATTATTATTTATGTTTGTATATACTTTTATTATTATTATTAAATTCCCTGACATACTGAACTTTCAATGTATTAACTTTCCAATTGGATATTACAAGGAAACAATTGCAATGTCTTCAGTTCTTATGTTAAATAGGTATCATTTCAATCATCTTTGTTGGACATATTTGTCAGCAAGTAGCAACTAATAAATTCCTTTCTTTTATTTTAATCTTTGGATGCTGTAATATTCGCTCCATTGTGACTTCATAGAGCACTTCGTAAAGCCTTATTGTCTTTGTTCATTCGGCACTAATAGATACGACCATTCCAGTTACAACTCCATTCTGAATAAGGTATCTAGGCCAAGTGCAAAAACTTCTGCATCCTGCACTTACTGTTCCTTACTTCTAGTAAATATCTTGAGTTTTAATATAGCTAACTGCCAGTAGAAAGAATATTATGGTGGACAACAGACATCTTAGTAGCAGGTTCATTTTAATTTATGGAATGGTTTCAATCTGCTTATCATTTATCCAATTGGGGTAGGTGCGGTCATGTCGTCGTAGAATTTCAATGACTCTACAAAAAAGGGGAATTTCTTCCTTTGAGAATAAATTCAAAATTTAACAGTCAAAATGCTCTCTTGTGACGATTTTTTTCTGCTGTAAAAAGTGGATTTATTTCAACAGCCTGCTGGTGCATGGAGTGCACAAAAAGTAGCAGTAGAGTGGATTTACTGACCCCTTTTTTTCTACGGGATAATCATTATTCGTGAGGCCGTGCTTCGGGAGATTTAATGAAAGAAATAAAAAAAGGATTTAATGGAGATCTTCCGCTTAATAATAACAAGTGGCCAGGGATCCACAGTGGGCGCAGAGCTCGTAAAATGTTTGGTAACTACATTGCCATACCATTAACTTCTATCTCCACCACAACGATTCCGACCAAAATGACTAAAGTTTTCAAATGACCAGACATTAATGGCTCTCTGGCCAGATCCGATGCATTTCTGTGTCGCTGGCCGTGACTAGCAACTTTGGTTCTCATTTTGGAAGGAATCGTTAGAAAGTGTGCTAGACGAGGAGGACAAAGACCATGAGGACGACGGTCAGGCATGATGCATGCCTTCTGCACTAGCTTAACTTCACAACTATTACTTTCAATCTAACCATTCCGAGACGTATCCTCAGAGAAGTTGGTTTTCTTTTTTTTGTGCGGTAATTCCAAATGCCCTTAGATTGGACATTTTTTACCACTGCTTCAGTCCTTGTACCCTCAAAAAAAAAAAAAAAAACAAAGACACTAGAAAAATTGCGACTCTATCTTTCTACTGTAGAAGCCAACTGTATGCACTATGTCCATGCACTATGTCCATAGGACAACTCAAGAATGTAAGACCATGAAAAAGTTTCCCAGTGGAACCAATGTCGTGTTGGGAATTGCAAAATTATGTCCTATTTGATGGTCGTGCAAAACTGAACCCTTTTAAGGATTTGCAGGGACTTCGGTCTCGAAAGGGTAGGGAATAAAGGGGTGTATATGCAATCGCTACTAACTCTGTAAACACTACAGAGCTTGTCTAATGACTATCAAAATGACGGAGCCTTTAAGCCGTATCGAGCGTCGACCAAGACTGGCTGACCGGGTAGAGTTCATGAAACATGAAATGTTTATGAGTACGTAAAACATGACCAGACGATTCCTGCTTCGTTGGTGAGCTTCGAGGGAGATATTGCCGCTGCATCCCGCATATCGGTCGCCGGAAGGTTCCCTTAGCGGGTGACCAGTAAGTGAGCAGAAAAGTGGAAAATCCTTGGAAAAATACTATTGTAACGTTTCTACTTTTTTTTTGCGCCGAGGACTTGGTCTCCCTGACCTTTTCTCTCCATGGAAAGCTGTTTTATCACAACATTTTACGTATTATACATACTGTGGCGAGATGTTTATGATATTCAACGAACGAGAGGCAACGACGTAAAGGATCACCTAGTCCTCAAGGGATTACATTGTGACGCTGAATAAACCTCCCGAAAACAATTCTCTTTTTTCCTTTTCTAGATGAATAATGTTGCCAAGATTATACTTCGTAAAAAGTACAATAAATGCAAGTTTTAGGAGGGGTTTTTCACATTTTCACAGCTTCTTTGTACACTTTTATTGGGAAAGTTACGCACTGACCCAATCTTGTTGTGAATAATCATTATCTTAATAAACTCCATGAGCTTAGTCTTTATAATCCTTAGTCCCTTAGAGCGAAAGTTCCTGAAATATTATCAAAGGCCCGAAATAACCATAAAGTTGTATATAGTCTCTTTTTTAAGTATTGTGTTATATCTAGCAAGCAATATAATAGTGTAGGTTTTCTATTTGTCCAGTAGTTAGTGTTTTGTAATGCAAAAGAACAAATTAGTAGGTAATATTTTAATTTTTCAATAATATATTATTTTGAAAAGTTATATCTACTTTTTCAGTGCTATCAAACATTATTTTAAAAATTATTTAATTTCCATTAAAAAATTATCTCTATGTAGTTTTAATTGTATTTACGACTGTATCTTGCCCAGATTGGGTCATACGGTGAAAAGGAATCAGGGTGTAGGTCTGTTTGAGTACATTCACAAAGGCACAGCTTAACTCAGTCCATTGTATGGAATACAGGGCATTGAAAAGTACATTTAGCTCTCAGTGGGGAACATTTTTAATGTGTCTTTCATAAGTGTAGACGGGGCATCTATAAACGCATAGACTTGTGATACGACATAATGGTTGTTACATGTGTGCCAACAATTCAAAATCGATTTTTGCATAGTAAGCTCCTATAGTGTATTTTTCTTCAGCATTAGTACAAAGCAAGCCATATTTCGTTTCTAAGTGTACAAAGCAGAAAATTGGCACCATTATTGTTACATTTACATTATGCACAAATTCATAAGTCGGTTCATGGGCAAGAATTCGCACTTATCGGATGGAGGCTCTTCACTCTTTTTATAATATTTAGAGTTATATTTTTCTTCACTATATTTTATAACCTTTTATTACTACTGTTTTTCTATTTTTATTACTTTTTTATCTGCGAAAAATAAACTTTAAGCCGAACAAAGCCATGGGTTTCATTAGTCTATATAGCTTCAGAGATCTTTCAAATGAAAAAAGCATTTTAAAAATTATTCTCTACTCTTTCAGATTACTTTGAACAATCTCACAACATCGCAGATTCATAGGTAGGTTCTCTAAACTTGTAATATTAGTACAAATGTAAACAAATTAATTTTTGATAACATACTGCAAGCAGCATTAGGATCATACAACGGATAAAATGTTTTGATATTTCGCCAGCTGCCATAATGACTCGAGAATTGGAATTCACTTTTTCACTTCTTACTTAATAAGCGTGGTTACGCACTTGATAGAAAATGAAATTGATGAAATTGCACTTTCGTCCTGTTATCTAGGTTCGGCGTCATCTATTTTTAAAGTATGATTAATTATTCTACCATTAGAGAGATTAATATAAATTTCGCAAATTAAAAAAATGAATGTTAAAAATTTTCATTTTCATTATCTTTAGCGATTATTTTTCATTTGAGGAAATCTGCATAAACGATTCTGGATTCTGGGCACAGTTGCTGTGCCACGCGACACTTTGAAGCGTCTAAATTTTCACGTTTCCATTTAAAAGCTGCATAATTACGTCAGTAATGAAAGAGCAAATTGTCATCTCATAAAGTAACCCTAAAAGACTGTTCCGAAACGTCTTCGTGCTATCTTCGAGCTACTTGGGCTCTTCTGCCGGTGTTCCTCTGATGCAGCTCTTCATCTGCAGAAGATGTCGGGACGAACAACTTAATTAAAGAAAGAAAGAGATTACAGTTTAGGAAATGCATCTGGGACAACAGTTTATGTTCATTGGGGACAAACTTTGCATATTTTGTCAGGATCTAGGATCGTCGTAGTCTCGGGCCTTTCGTCTGCATGTGCAATCGGGCACATCCAGTAAATGGGACAGAAGACAACTTTAGCCCGGCCGGGATAAGCCCCATATACAATTCGTCCAGTGGGATACTGACACCAGAAATGCTCCTACCCCTCTAAGTTCTGTACCACAGTCGACAGTCTACACTTCTAGGACGTTGACAAAAGGCTGTTATAAGTGATTACACCGCTCGGGGGTTATTATGGCTGTGTGCCTGCACTATGTCTTGTGGAATATAGGAGCAATTACACCTGCACAACAATCATAGATTTGCATTTTGTGTGCCATAAATCGGGATTGTGTATTGTTCTGCAACCATTGTTTGTAATGATTCATACGTACTCCACGTGCTGCTCGACATGTATATGCATATGGTCCCCTCCCGCATTCATGGGAATTCCCTAGCACCAAGTTTAACCTAATGCCTGCCATCTATCTTCGATGCCTTTCCTCTAAGTTTATCTGGATGCTGGAAGGCGAACACCAAGGGGAATTCTGAGACAAAGCTAATGCAGAAAGTGCAGAAATCGATTTGTCTATGGAGATCACTTGCAACTTCTTTATTCTTTTATTGCTCAAATTTCAACTCCGGATGACCTTTCTTGTATTCCTCTGAAATGTTGAAAATGTGGCACTCAGGATGTAAAATCTGGGGAACAAGAACACACATCGGAAAATTTGTCGTGATAAAACGAACGGAAAAGCAGTAGCATCTCTGGTAATCACTGGCTGTATGCATACAATAAAAATTATGCAAATACGATTTACTCGTTTGCAATTGGAGGTCAAGATGAATGGTACCATCTCTCCAGTAAATTCACACATCAATCTTCTACGAACTTGTTAGTATAAAGTAATCTCTCAATTGTTTTAAGTAAGAAGTAACATTAAAAGGTAACTTATTTGAAGTACTCATTTTTTAGTATTAAATCTATTTACAAGAATCCCTTATATAGTTTGAAAAATAAATTCTTTGAGCTAAGTTTTATTTAGGGATTATGTTTTGTATTTAATACAAAAACATTGTTTTTCTAAAATTCTCAACCAACGTAAAAGAAACAATCACGATTTAGGTCCTTTTTTGTTGCAACTTAAAAACTCATATTAATAAAGACAAGTATTAAAGTAACATATGTTATATGAAATATTTCATTATCCTTTTTTGAACATTCAATATTATTTATTTTTTTATAAAAATTTCTAAAGCGTAGACACATTTCTTTCCTTATAAAAATTAAACAAAACCTACATAACAAATTTATACACTCTTGAAATATGAAGGTGCTAATTGATATCTTGGCTAATATCAAATCATTGGACATGTCCATTTAAATTCTCCAACTGACGAATTTGTGGATTGACGAACCTCTAGAAAGTAAAAAACCAGATTCATTTGAGATAACTGAAGCCAAAAATTTGTTGGTTTTCATAATACCCCCGGAGCTCTTTATAGTGTGACTATCTGTCCATCTGTAAATCCTAACGTTAGGACGTCAATGAATTTGCCTCCTTTGACAAGCAAAAGCAGGTAGACAGCAACCACAGTAGAATGACTTCATTCAAATAGAAGTGAAGACACTTGGTGTAACTTTATCTCAATTTCCTGGAATTTTAAGATATTTGGAAAACCCTAACCTAACCGCAGATACTCAAATACGCTGCTATTCAGTTAATCATAGATACCAAGTTCGTTTGCATACCGAAGACCTTCCTCCACATGATATACGGTTTTCATGGTTTCTGAATCTACCCGAAGTATCTAAGTACAATAACTCTCGGCAGAAACAGCAGTTGCTTGAACAATGGGGAACCCCGCCTGCAAATTAAAGGTGTATCAGAACCGTCGATATTTGCTCCTCGGAGAGGTATAAATTATCTATTGAAACTCAGGCCAATCAGATCAATCCTTGGTGCATACTTATTACTTACTATTGTTATGTAATAGTCTATAGACCCTGGAGTGTGAGATGCATAAAATGAGGTTGGGTGAAGGACGCCTTAAGAATTTATTTATTACCATTATTTGATCCTGCGAAAGCCTTGGCGCAATTATGCAGGCCCTATGGATCCGAGCCACCAAGGTGTGCAGAAACTAATTCCAAATAAATTATGCAAATTAAGGTTTAACTACCTGAAACAATAATTTCTCCAACTAGAATATTAAGATAATTTAATATTCTCTTTTGGGAATAAAACGCGTGCCCACGCTATGAAAGTTTCATGCACCTAAAGGAACTTGTGCAAAAAGAAAAAACAGACAGACTAAAGCTGGAAGTAATTTGTGTTTAATGGAAACTATTCCCGACTCTCTGCAGGAACTTTTTCATGTCACTGAAGGAACTGCTAAGTGGCGACGTGGATTTTCGTCTGGAGAAAAAATCAATTTCCGACAAGAAGTATAAGGCGATTGGATAGATATGGGCGTACTAGACCCGGAAGGAAGTTGATTTTTCTTGGTTAATTAAATTTAAGGTCTCGCTTAACGAAAAAATGTCATTTTGATTCATTATCAATATCTCTCTGTGTTTTTCAACCGGCATCTTAATTCAAAGGCCAATCTCTCTTTCAAGAGGAATAATGATCTCTTCGCAAGTTTTAACTTTTTGAATATGGCTCCAAGGGGCAAAGGTACCCTTGGAGAAAAAAGTGGTTTTTATTCTCAATTCGCACTTTATGTGGAATAGCACATTCAGTGGATGTAATTTGGGGTATTGGAGTATTGGAGTATTTATTTCTCACACAAATTAAAGAAGAGTGTAATAATATATAATATATTTATACACGTCCCTAAAATACCATTATTCGTCTTCAGCTCGTTGAGTGCTTGGCAATTTTAAAAAAAATATTAAGGGTGTAAACCAATCAAAAATGAATAATGATTTTATTAAAATCTTAGAGAAAACATGAAATGACTATAGCGCTTAAACCAGCCAAATAATCAGCTCAAGTCAGCACAGAGCATCGGTGAGTCTGGCCGTGAGTTGGTTAAGCGATTGGCTGGTCATCAGTTCAGTTCACCATGTAATTAGCCGGTTGGGCGGTCAGCGGGCTAGATGGTCAGCTGGTTAGGCAGCCAACTAGTTAGATCACCAATGAGTGAGTGAGTCACACAACCTCTCTGGATTATGCCGTCAGTGGTTTATGCGGGCAGTGGGTCAAGCGGTCAGGTGGTCATTCGGTCTGTGGGATATTCGGTCATTGGGTCATGTGTTCTGGTGATCTGGTCAGTGGCTCATTTGGCCAGTGTTTCATTCGGTTTATGAGTCATCCGGTCAGTACATCATCCGCTTATTGGGTCATGTGGTTAGTGGTAGTCACACAATAATCTCTCCAAGCGTTCTAACAACAGGCATTTTTTTGATTATATAGTTTTGTTTATTTTTTTTCACTTAAAAATGTTAACCTATTTATTAATTACTTGTAACTAAAAGGAAATAATTTAACAACCTTTGTGTACTTTATCGCCATTTTTTCAAGTAAGTTTAAAAAGTCTAGCTAAATGCAAAAAAAAGTTATGCCATTAACTCTCGTATTTGAAAGTAAATAGTGGAGTTATGCTATATGCGAATTAAATTGCCATCGTGTTTAAGAAATATTTGACATTTATTGAAATTTGTCCTTTCCACTGAAAATTGTAATTATAATTTTATAATTTTTTTTACAACGTAAAATGGACAAATCGATAAAGCCTCATTATCGGTTAATATTATTGAACACTAGAGTGTCAAAATCGCACTTGCTTATATTAAAGTTTTCGCCTTAAGCGCAGTGAATTAATAACATCATCTAATTAGACCCTTGGGCTTCTGTAGGAAGTTTAGCACTCGTTGGCGTAACAGAGTAAGATATGTAGATTATCTCTTGGTTTAATAAGTCCCAGGGAAGATTTGCATATAAATTACAGTTGGGGACGTGGGGTTCACTTAAAATTAAAAAGGGGCAATTTGTAAGAAAATGTCACATTTCTAAGAAACTTTTTTACTTAAGTCCTGTGAACTTCTTTATGCTCTCGGGACTTACACACACACGTAGCTGTCCCCATTCCACCGGGAAGGTTCAATTGTAAGTATGCAATTTATAGCAGTGGGTCCTCGTTATCGTAAAAATTCCCACTAAAACGATAAAAAATCACAGTTCGAGTATTGGTTTCGATTGCGAGGGTTTTTTTCAATTCGAGTGCTCTTTCCTCCTTAGAGGGAGCTGAACACAAAATTTTAAGAATTATCGAGTGACTTAAATTTGCCGCCTGCCACCGCTGGAGCAACTGTGCTAAAAGGTAAAAAGGTAGACCTAAATTGTCCTGGTTAACAAGGATAAACAATTTTCACTTGACATTTCACAGAACAGTTTACCTGTGGCGAAATGGGTGCAAAAGGTGGTAGGTGCTTTTAGCACTTTTCACACAACCACATGCATCGCGAATTTACCCTTTTTGTTTCTAACTCAGAAACCGCGGCCGCGGGCGGAAGTGAAAATGAAAATGAACTGCGAATATTAATTCGCAGCAACACTCAGTATCGCGTTTGAAAAACAGTCCTTTAATTAAAGAATAATAAATCTCGGCAGTTTGCTGGAAATTCAATTTTTAGATCGTGCTAAGAGCAACAACGCCATTTCATAAAATTTATGGGATCCGCAGTTAACGGGACCGTGTTTTAAAAATTATATAAAATACTAAATCGAGTGAAATAGAAATTTTATTATTCAATCTTAATTTTTAGAATTGTTATTGAAACAGTGCTTCGTTATACAAATAAAAATTAATTCACCAGTTTATTAAAATGTATTTTTAAAATGAATTGATTTAATATCGTTGTATATCACAAAATTCAAATTTATTTGGAAAGTAATAAAACGTGCTCATTTTAATTCGATATAAATATAATAATAATTCCACCTTTTTGTTTAAAAACACTATAATTTTTACATTTGAGTAAATACAGCATGTAGATATATGGAAGAAATCTAAAGTTTTTGGAAAAATTTGTATGCCTGGAAAAACGAATCTTCACGTTATTTGGCTTAATATCAAAGGACATTTTTTAATTAAGTATTAAATTTTCTTATATTTTGAATTTAAAATTAGATACTATTTCATGGGAGAATATACCTCAGAAGATACTGAAATTTTAATTTTGTCTCCAAAAATTGATACTTTTTGCATCCCGTACACTACTCCACAAAACAAAAATAATATTGAAGAATAGGAAAAATTAGTTTACACTAAATAAACTGAAGAACTACACTACGTTTTAATCATTGTGAAAAACATAATAGGATATTAAAGAAAAACGGTTGCCCGTGATTATGCGAAACATTTTAAACGTTTCAAGCAAAACCAAAATAAATAAAATACTAAAAAGAACAAATAAAAAATATCAGTTTGGCATTTACTAATTTTTCTCATTTTCTCTGGGGGTAACTCTGAAAATGATCATTTACAAATTTGCAACAAATTTGAAAATCTTCCCTACTACAGCTGCACTCTTTGAATTTGTGTTGCTCCCAATATAACCGAAAACAGGGGAAGGGAACAGGATGGGTTAAATGTGGTATGCAAAAATTTTCGCACCAAAAAGTTAACGCCAAGTATCGCGAGTAAATTCAAATAAATCAGCAATCACCAACCGTTTCGACCATTCATTTTACATTCATTGCAAAAACACTTTTTAAAAATCAAATGGGCACGGCGCACAGGCAACACGACGAGCACCGGAAGATACATACAGTAACAAGAGCAGCAGGTAAGTGAATTACGTACCTGAATTCGCCGAGCTTTATTCGTAAAACTGGCACAAATTGACAAATTGTTCTACACCAGTCGAGAGTTTTTAAATTGAATTCCTTTCGTTACCGAAGTAGTGCGGACCAGGCGATGGAATCGCCACACTATGTCCAACGTCGACCCATTAAAAAAAAACACAAATCCGACTTTGATTGATATTTTCGGAAATTGATGACATTGTCTCCACTATAAATCAAATCCTGTGGAACAATGAATTTAATTCCCTTGTAAAATGTTCAACTTGGACGCCACAGTCGCGGTTTCGATCGTGTTCCTGAAGACTCCGCTTCGCCATGACTATGAGAAGATTAAGAACAATTTTATTAATTCTAGGTCTTGTACGGATTTCTAGTAAGCGATTTGAATGCCTCATTGTGCAATTTTAATATAACGAAATCGAATTTTGTTATTGGCTTCGTTCTCAAATTGCGTCATCAGCACAAAATGAGAAGACAAATTTATTCGACCTTTTCGAGCACAAAAGTACTGGAGCTTTTAAGGATTCCTGGCCCTTTGCAAATTTTTAACAGCTTCGTCCTTCGTTTCCTCCGGGAACTCAATAGGCAGAGGCGGGCGGATCGTTCGTGTTTCCTCATCTCCTAAATGAAAACAAATAAATGCGGTGAAATAGCAGAAATTCCAGAACAATTACAGGATGTTTTTCTATTTCGCCGGGTCCGCCTTAGTGGGCTAAGAAAAAAGCACCAAAACTAAAATGAACCAGAAAATTGTTCGAAAACCTTCACATTTTTGTTGTTGTTTTGTCCTTTTTAACAGTCGACTCTTAATATTACAGAAATTTCAAATTCAGAAGATGTTACTAGATGGGGTGTCGCCATCAAGGCCTTTCCCGACACCCTGGACCTAACACGAAAAGATAGTATTAAGAATTCACAACGTGTTGCGTCCAATATACCACGCTATGTACGGACCTTGTAAACATCAATGGTCTCTTACAAAAAGACATTTTTTCCTAACGAAAATTAGTGCAAAAAATCCGGATGGCAGTGGAAATATGTAACACACTTATAAAATGACCCAGCGACGGCATGCCCAAGTCGAGAAAAGTAATTTGGGTCTTATTATGGGACGCTGTGCTTGTATTAAACTTTTTGAACTTGTTTAATATCTAAAAGAGCTGCCATGAAATAGGGATGACAGAGGGAACCAGAAAAATCGATTGCCACGTTTCTACTCTCTAAGAAATTTTTCTTATATGCAATATTTTTTATACGACGCCAGTTTTCAAAGAGTCAACATTTTATGACGACACTAAACAAACTTGGAATCAGAAAACCACGTTTTCCTCAAAGGATATGCTAAGGCGTTAAAGGGCTATAAAAATTAAATAGTAAAACATAATTTTCTATGCATATTCAACTTACATAAGCTTCATAAATCTGAAAGGAGACTGTGAAGTGGTCTAGCAACGATTACAGAAATAAATATGCAGAGTTGTATCATGGAGAAATATTGAAAGGCCTAAATACTTTTAAAGTGGGCATATTGGGATTTGTGGAGGTAGAAAAAGCCTTTACTCTAAACACTTGAAGAAGTTTTAAAAAAATCAATCTATCGAAGAAAGAAAGGATTTCCAAAAAGAAAAATGGACTTTAAACTTAAAAATAGAATTTATTTTAAATTTTAAATGTGAAAAAGGGATTTTACTTTAGTTGATTCCAAATGATTTAAATAAATAAAAACATGTCGATATTAATTTAAGAAATCTATTTAACGCTCTAAATTTCAATACTTTTCTTTTACTCGTAAAATCCCGTACGTGGTCAAATTTAAAACTTGATAAATGATTTTTTGGTTGTTCAGAAGAAAAATCTTTAAAAGAATTTTGTACCTCCGGTGTCTTAAAGAAATTACATTAGATATTTTTTTATTTTTCGTCATAGGCAGTCGTAGGCATAAATAAGAAAGGGGTAGGAACATGAGCTAGATGTACGGAAGATATGGAAATGAAATTTCGAACTTAGTGAGAACTCTTCCTCTTTTATTGTTCAATCCCATAAAAAATCAAAGCATGAGAGATTCTATTCTGTTTGACCTTGCCTTGCTCTTCAATCAAAAAACCAATGCAAGAGCAAAACCCCATTCTTTCGCTGCTTTCAGGGTAAGTTGAAATGCATGCAATAAATAAATTGAAAGAGACTATAGCAAAGTCTACTATTGATGAAATTTTTTCCTAATCTGCATTGCTACAGTGGTCGGAAAAAGGAAGACCATCTTCTCGAGATTATTCGATAAGCGCTTTAAATGAATAAGTAGATGTCGCAGATAGAAAGGAGGTAATGGGGTCACATGAATTTGGATTTGGGCCGAATTATTGATGAATGCATATCCGAATCCATTTGGGTATTACGCCCTTTGAGGCGCCTGAATTATAGAAGGAGTGGTTAAATCATCATCTCTGCAGGTAAATAATGAAGAGCTAACATCCTCGATGTGGTCGTTTACATATTTTCACATTACCGTGGGTTGTTTAGCATAATGAAAAGTGGAGATAGAGGCTGTAGACAAGCGGTTGTGTAGTTGTAGGTGGGATATATCCGTAATATACGGCGCGTCTTAAGCGGCTATGATGAATAGGTGATAGAGATGATGGCAGGTGACATGATGATGCAGTGCAGTGTGTAAACACCCACTTAATAAACCATGCCACAACGAATATGTGGCTTGCAACAGCCTCTACGGCTTCTGCCGATTCTAAGGTGCCGAGTGGGCTTTTATCTCTTCTGTGTAATGCATTTATCGGGCTCTGGCAGTACCTCATTTTAAGTAAAATGCTTAATTACTTTACAGAAAGATGCAAAGTTGAAGTGGTCCTTTACAGACTGACTGCAGAAATATGGTTTCCAACAACTGGTAAAGTTTTATTAGACGACACAGGAAGAACTTTTCGCAGACCTATGAAGGCCTTTTAACCTGTTTTTATTTCACGTTCCAAAAAAGTCTTGATATTACTCTTATGCACTTGAATTAAATTAATTTGGACGATCGAAGTTAGTTTCGGAGCAAAACGTTTTAATGCAAGAAATGGAGCTCTACTGGTAGTAAAGTGTTTCATTTGTGGTTGATTAAATTCGGTCTCGTGATTCGCTGTACGAGCGAGCATCATACGGTTGAGTGCGTTTTTCAAAAGTGTAAAGGATTCAGTTTTTAAATTCATGGCACGGCCAGCCAAAACATTTTTGACTTAATGATAGCGCTTTCCATAGGATATTTCATTAAATTCTGCTTCTTTGTTATATATACCGTGAAGCTACTAAAGAGTACTAAACTTTAATCCTTGTAGGATGAGTTTTCAGCTCATTTTAAGAGAATAATGCTGAGGCGGTTAGAGGATTAATTTATTTCTTCATACAGAGGAACCAATTTTTAGTTATTTGGCAGTTTATAATAATTTAAGACTATACTGGCGTTCCTCTGAAAGATATGCCTTCCATAAAATTAATGACTTTCCTGAACTTTTCTAATTAAAATTATCTTGTCTTACTTTTTGTACGTTTTTTCAGTGTATCAAATTCGATTTTGTATATCTACACTTCTGAGTGTGAGATTTTGCTTATATTTGCTAAGTAATTTTAATCTTTATTACTGTGTCTTAGAATTGAGGTGGGAACTTTAAGAAATTAGAGTAACTAAATAAATATCTGATTGCTTTGAATTTTTAAAAAATTTCAATACGAGTGTTGATATACATCAATACCTAAGTAATCCTTAAGTATTGTACTATAGGAATTGGTGTATGATATATGAATTTTTGTTAAAGAAAATGTGAATTCTGCAGCAGAATGCCCAAGGACACAACAAACTCTAGGACATGTGATTATCTCAGGTATTTTTTATTTGATTCAATATTGGGTGCAAATTGGGCATCAAGTAGTAAATAGATAAAAGAACAATATTTATATGCAAAACAGGAATTAGGAACTGTCTTTTTGCGCATCATAAATTTATAAACCTAAAAGTGAACTTTCTCAAGTCAAACTTATGACTGGATAAAGCTGTAACTTGAAAGCTACGAACTTAAATATCGGGAAAAATATTCCCACTTTAAAAATCAGTTCATTTCCTTATTCTGCAAATTTCCTCGCTGTGCGAATTCAAAATTGAGTTATCGTCCAATACCAGCCCAGAGCTACCTCCCCACGTTAATAAATGCTACCAGTATCAAGCTTTTCGTGGCGTAGGTCGTAAATTCACCTCCCAAGTTTAAACTAATCTGGAAGATTATTCAGCGTGGGGAAAGTAGTGAAAGGGGGACCTGTGAAAAATCTTGTGTTCGTGATAATCGAGTCTTCGATTTGCTATAATTTTCTTTCGCCCAGGTTTGCTACTGCCATTAAAATTCAGGAAATTTTCCCATTTGCATTCCATGCATTCGTTCCCGATAGTAGGACAGCATGGTGGAGCCGCGCGACGTTTGCGTTGTGCTCGCCTTGTCCCGAGGCTTCCCGGCTTCCGGAGTTCTGCAGGACTCCAGTCTGGGGCCTCTGAATGCCGTCCCTAATTGAGTTCGACCCATTAAAGAAATGGGGCAAAAAGTGTCGTTTGAAGTTGCTTAGAGGCAAAAGAAATCAACGCGGCGAGCAAATGGGATTGAAAACCGGAAACAATTTGATTTGTGCGAATGTGTGCGGTTCTGTGCGATTCTTTGCGGTTCTATCTCGAACCGAGAGAAATTCCGAAATGACAAAAAAAAATTGACACCAATCTTTGCCGTAAGCCCTGGCCGAACGGCGAGCAACCCATAAACAAAATGGAACCAATGAAATTACGGAAAAAGTTCGATAAATCTCCTGCCAGATAAATTGGATGGTCGGAAGGACCTCCGCTTTGCAAATTATTATTGCTTCGATTGCGGGCACCGGCTTCCCACCACCTCTGAGGAGGGCGCCACAGACAACTTTGTGCCTTTTCCGGCGAGTCAACCGTTCAGAGGAATAATAAAATTCAAACATGAGAACCAAAACCCTCAGGATATCTCTTAATCCTTTCGTGCAGCCATCAAATCCCCATGGCATGGCCAAGGACTACCATAAAGGATTTTCGTGATTTTATTGCCTTTCGAAGTGTCTCCCTATCCCTTTGACGACCTGATCCTGGTGCACAGGGTGTTACATTTGCCCGGTTATTCATCCAACGTGTCGTTCTCGCCTGTAAGGGACCATGGTTAATAGTTTTCGATAATATTGTTGTATAAAGGTGCTAAGTCGAAATAACTTAAGATTGCATCAAGTCTGGGCCCGGAAGCAGATTCCATTTATCTAAGGTGGGATTAAATGAAAGTGGTAAATAAGCTTATCGAGCATGAAATAATTCCCTGTTCCCGGAGCCCTATTCCTGGGATTCCGTACCGTACTTCTGGAAGACCCTCGGGTTGTTTGGGGTTAAAGCAAAAAGTCGAGCGCCGACCGCTTCGGGACCTGTATTATTATTTGCTGAGCCATTTCGGAGGATAAATTAGCTCTCGAGCACGGTAGAGGTCGCTTTGTTTATTATTGCTGTTTGGTTGGTCTTATTTCCTGGAAGTGCTTTAAATGATGTGGCACTGACTACAACATCGCAAACAGCATGAGAGGATAAATGCCTTAAAGTATTTAGGCGACCTTTTTCACACTTTGTGAAAACAGACAGGATAAAAATCATAAAGGGGATTATTTCAATGATTTAAAGGAAAAATATCCAATTCTACTTGAAATATTACTTGATTTATTGTTATTTTATACCTTTTAAGTTCTGTACTTTAAAATGGGAACACTCGCTCGTCAGTTCATCATAACATTGCTGTTATATCCTACTATTTCTTCCCATGATATTAAAAATTTAATAAAACTAAAACATAATGTGGTTAAAGATCAAAATTGAAATATTTTATTGTTGATGAAGTAATATTTTGTCCACACACATTTTCCATCACCAAAATTTTCCTATATCTAATTTGTCGCAATAGTAGCTGATGTGGTGTATTCTGAATTAGATTTATTAGGCCCTATGAAGGGTCTAATTTTTAATCCCTTACTTCCCTTACAACTTGCCACGGGGTATTTCAAGTCAGTGCACGTTACAAACTCGTCTGTCTCTAGACGTTACAGTTGCAGTTCTTGGTGTTCATATGTGAATATGAACGAATGACAAACCCTGTGGTACATTTTCGCCTATATATACCTGAGCAAGTGAGTTGTTCCTGAACTAGAACTCGAACTGCTGTGCCACACCATACCGCCCCAAGTAGCTTGTTAACTTCAATTTAATGATTGCGGTTTGTGAGTCAAGTAGAAGATGTGTTGCTCCCTGGAGTGATGCTGATGGTTCTGAATATTTTAAAACTCACCTTTGCAACTGTTTGTCTATCTGCCCAACTTTAGGAACGTCCCGACCGTATCTAGGTATTCTGCAGCACGAATATAAAACTGCTAAATGGCATGATGAATAAAAATAGATGTTTTTCAATTTTATCTTTTTGTGGAATTTAACAAATACCAGGTATGGAATAAAAAATGAGTAATTGTAATCAGCAATAAATCTTTTTAGAATTGCGACTACTTTTGTTCTGCAATACCCATTATAGAATTACAATCTAATTTTCTTGGTCATCACAAGAGTAAAAAATATCTCAACTGAGAGTTAGGCTAACACTGAGAGTTCAATAGCTGACCTTAAAATCTGTATTTACAATTTGACCTAATGTGTTCATATAATATTTCGTTGAGGCAATTTTAATTCTTCGACTGCATATGTGGAGACATAAGGTCAAAAGTTTCTGGAATTTAAAGAGTTAAAAAACACTCAGGAAATTATTGAACAAATTAGCACTTATTGTAGTAATACATTCAATGCCACTAGAAACAAGAACAAATAAAATAGTTAAATAAATAAAGTTTATTTACATTTAGTTTAAGAACACAGAGTATCAGTATGGAATTTACCATAATATATGGAAAGTTTCTATCGAGGCCCTAAGGCTACATGTGAACACCCAGGTGCTACAAGTAGTGTACATTTCAAGTCGATAGCTCAAGTGGAATGGATGCATAAGGGTTTGTTTTTAACTCTTTATGTACGAAACACTAAATTTTATGTGAATCTAAAATAAGACGAACAATTTCCTAACGAACAACTCGTATTATATATTAATCTATATATGGAAGATGCGACGACAGACTACTAACTTTTCGGAATTATATAATCTAGCGTCATTAATAATGACGACTTGTTAATCTGTCCACTGATTTTATTGTTCATTTGACTAATACTTTCATTTCCAGCCTGTTCATTCAAAGGATTTAAAGCAGAATTTAAATATTAAATGCAAGTTCATTATATGATGATTTAAGATTTGGGAACGTTTTTTGTTGTAAAAAAACTTTTCTACTTTTCGAATTTAGAATCAGTTTTAGTAGCGATAACAAAACCATTCTCGCAACGGGCTTCTAACCAAACAAAGTCCCCAGTAATTTTTTAAAGCACCTCTTCTGGTTCATAATTCGCAGCCTGATTCTGATCCCACTCTGCGTTCCGCTAATTTATGCATGACGGACGGAATAATTTGCTTCCGGGAACACTTAAACAAGCGGTGGCCCGCCCTTCTAAGGGAAAACTGAAAATAATTATTAAAGCAACAGTTTGTAATGAAGTGTCCCAAAGTGTATATAATTAATCGTCATTATTATTCCAGTTCCCAGCGGTATGACTCGTTCTGTTCTGGGTAATGTCCAACGCAACAGGGAACACTTCCACGTTTTCCCTGGCAATCCAGCTAATCCTAGAGAAGGGACTGTCCAGATCTATCCCCCTCCGTCCAGTTAGCCCCTGTTTGTTTTACTCAGGAGAATAAATAAATAATAATTTGCATCAACACAATCCCCAAGTAAGTTATTCCTGTTAATGGGCCTTGTGAAACAACCATTGTTAGATCCTTCTGGCAGTTGGAAAAAATTTAAACATGAATAAATAAGCACTTAGCCGACGGATATTTTCCTTATAGAAGATTTGAACTAGGCCAGATTTGAATGGGCCAGATTGATGATTATAGTTATGGACCAACTTTGTAAAGGTTGAAAAATTTATGCAGGCGGCCTTTTAATTTAGTCTTATATGCAATTTCGAACTTTTATCTAGATTTTGACTGAACAAGGGCGACAAATTTTTACATAGTGGCAATTGTGTGTGTTCGATTATCCTTTTATTCAAGATTGTACGCAACTGACAGCGAACAATGAAAAAGCTCATATAATTCATTTTTATTTTTATTTGTTTGTTCCCAGTCGAATACAAAAATGTCCAACTAATTGCGGCCGGCCAAACTTTCAGTTCTTAAAAAACTACGATGTCGTAAAAAATAAGAACGTGTCTGTGATCAAGTTTTTTGGAGCCTTAGTTATATACGGGGGAGGGTTAAACAGTTCTCTGGATAATTATTATATTTTATCGGTGTATTTTTCTTAGAGCTTTATCATTAAAATATTTTGTTTATCCAATAGAAAAAGTCTTGTTATTTTCGTTACTTTGATCTTTAAGATAAGCTGAAATTGCGATTTAGGCTTCTTTTAATATAAAGTTCTTTTTAATTTTTACTTTTAATTTAATAGAAAAATTCATAAGAAGGTGTCAGGCCTTGCAGTGTGGGTGCTTCGATGTTTGGAAACTACATTTTTCAAAGGTAGTAAACGATAGCGCGAAATTGAGTTTAGTCTATAATAGAAATTTTCTTCAGATTAATTTATTTTCAGCGGGGATATCTCAATGTTTATATTTAATTAGACACTAGTAGAAACTATCAAAACAAACAAAACCATCAAATATTTGTAAAAGAGAAGTTTAACAAATTTGACTGTATAAAAATAAGATCTATTTTATTCAGCTTTCATAAATTAATTTCATTACAATTTGTGTCAACGTGCTCTGAATAGGGCTTCTTGCGTTCTATTAATTTGCAGAAAAGTGTATGGGTGTTGTTCTAAGGTAAGAGTAAAATTGAAAGTCAGACTATTGAACTTCAAACGCATACCCGAATGTTACTTCTATTCCTTAAATTCCAACTCAAAAAACTTTTGTCGAAAAGGATTTCGTCGAGAGTTGTCGATTCTACAACGATTGTAATAGTCAATTAAGTGGAATCAATCCTAGCCTTATCTCAGTTATTTGATGTCCCGCCTTCTGTTCGGCAATCCATTGAAGTGCCTATTGAACAGTTCATTTATCTAACATGAAAGATATATAATACTATAGTGCTTCCAACGTTCGTCGCCTTAAGATAAGAATTAACAGACAAATGTGTACGATAAAAAGTGAATAGGAATCAGAACGTTTTGGGGAATTTGCGCTTTCATCACAAGAACTTGGGACGTCCTTAATTCGCCTGCATGTAAAGGCTGGCGAGTGGCTTCAATTATAAGCGTTTTCTTATTTGAAGTCATGTTTGAGTTGCTCTACAATCATCTGAGGATCCTGAATTAGCTCTTCTCGCCATAATGTGGCTGGGTCGCTGAAGTTAATCATGGGGATATACGTCACCAGCGCACCAATTAACATCCATAATTACACGGTTTAGCATTTCTCACATGTAGCAGTAGGTGTAATGTGAAAAGAGTGATTAAGAATTTAAGAACAATGCTCAAAATCTGAGACGCATACCAAAGCCTATCTTAGAACTTAGCTTTCGGAAAGGTTCCTAGGAACCCACACCAGGGCAGAAAATTGGTAAGGAAATAAAACCCCGTGTGCATGGGAGCAAACCTAGTCCAAGACTGCATTAAAGTTGCAAAATGCGGTCTTCTTAGTTAAAAGGTACTGGCGAAGTAAAAACAACCCGGAAATACGCTCCTTCCCGCCATTGCCGTTCGCTCCAAGGAACAAACTAAGATGTAACACATCCAGCAGGATCCTGCAAGATTTCGGGCAGAACCATATCGCAGACTCGCTTTTTGCCGTAAGTGCTTTTCTGCGGTTTAAGATGCACACGAAGCGGATAGTTTACGAGGCTACGATTGTACCAGCCAGGAATGTAAAGTGGATTTATGCACCTCCCCCCGGAGCAGATCCAGGTTCCAAGAGGTTATGTACACACTACTGCAAGTCGTACGTAATATACGGGTTAGAATATGGGGGATACATTCTGGAATTCTATTCAATCGACTGTAGCTCGAAATCTTTGAAAGATATTGCTCCTGATGATTTACACCCTCTCAAAACTGCAAATGTGGCCCCGGGGAGTTGCACTGCATCCACGTTCTGCGCAAACTACACAAACTTCTTGTGCTGTAGGACTGTGCTTTGTTAAAAAATTTCGAGCTCTGGGTGCAACGTGGGTCTAAAACTGAAGAGACTTTGTACCTTTTGTGGAATACTCAAAAGCAGATTTATCCATACCAGACCGTCTATCGTAAAGGTAAATATTGATAGACGGCCTTGGAAACGTCGTTTGAGATGCTTAGTCCACGTTTGAATTACTGTTTTCATAAATGATGAATAACAGGTGACTGGGAAATAATATTGGGTTACATTTTCTTACATCCAGCTACGGGATACGATTCTTTTGTGTGTCTACTTCTCTATACTAAAAGTTAAGGATTTCAATGTAGGTAATTCTAACTACTTGGTAAAATATGTTCGCATAGTTTGAATATTCATTTAGAATCTACGAAATAAAGACTTTGTAGTTCACGATTTCACAGTTCTTCAGAGTTCTACGCATTCAGTTCCAGCACATTGTGGCCTTTCTCCTATAGAACAACATTTGAATATAAAAATAATTTTTAGTTTAGAACTTGAAATTATGAGTTAGTTTAGATAAGGTTTTAGTGACGTATGGAATTCTTCACAGTACGTACCTATACGTGTAAATTTGAATTTTGATAGTCTAGATGGGTAGCGGATACCCTGTTTACTAGACTAGAGACTCTAGAAAATTAAAAGCGATTGAATGATTAAAAATTTTTGTGGGATATTGCAAAATGTAAATCTATTTTCTTTATTTAAATGAATATTTTTATCTTTCAAATTCCTACTAAATATATACTTTTCGATTTTTTAACTTTTTTTGTAAATGTTTTCAAATTTTTTACGTGCGGGAGGAACATTTAGTAATAGTACATAACCCCAAAGCTAACTTAAAATAAAGGATATGTCTTGTTGCTATATTACCTCAAACAAATTGAGTGCGCGTGAAATAGTTAACACAGGTATTCTAAAGTATTTCTCATACTCATTCAGAATTGAAAAATAGTTGGAAATACTAATAATATTTTCGTATAATTACAATGATATAGGACCATAATTTGCTGAGTACATAGCACATTTAATTTGCAAAATTTTTCCTGCTTATCTAATGTTCTTTCTCAAAAAATTGTTCTATTTTTGGGTGTACGACGTAAATATTTTTTCATTATGACAAATACAAGAAAAACTTGAACAAAAGTCTTAATTTCTGTAAGTTAAGAAGTCACAAATAAAAATATTGCATATTTAAGTGAAAATTCGTTATATTTTTAAAAAGTACTACTTTCATTCTTGTAGTGTAGATATTTTGACCTTCAAAACAAAATATTCATTTATGATATTAGGTCGACCTTCTTAGCCGAATGACGCTTGTCCTTCGCTATATTAAATAATCCTTGTAATTTCCTGAATTTCTCACCTGTCCGGGTAAAACCTAAATGGTTTATTTTTGCAAATTGTTTGTTTTTTCCGATTATATATTGCTTTATAAATAAATGCACTAACATTTATAACATTGAAATGATAAAATATGCAGAATTCATTCGGATTTTTTATGCTTGACTAGTTCGCTGTAACGACAACCTTCGAAATTGGAATTCCGCTGATCGAACAGAAAAGAGGAAGGCATTCGCAATATTTTACATCACGTTGAAATATTCATACTAAACTGAAACAGTTTAATCTGCACTGATTTATAGGCAATATTTTATTTAGTTTTGTGTTTGTGTTTTGTTTTGTAATTTTTTTACTTTTATTTTATTTTATTTCATTTTTTTTCAAACTAATAAATTTGTTGGCGTGAGTGTACTTGTGCATTTAAAGCTAACATGCAGTCGAACACGACCTCTGGGAAATCTAGATGACTTCTCTGATGCTTTAGTTTTAATTTTTTCTATTACTTTCCGTTTTAAATCGAAATTAGTAAAATATGGAGGATTAATAGGATAAGTTAATATCCGGATTTATAGAGCGTAAGTCACAATTGCCTGCAGTCCTTTCAGAACGCTAATTGGCGAAATGCCATGCTGTTTTTATTTTTGCTGAATTTTATTTTGTGCGTATGACTTTTTTTAGTCGGCCGAAATTGTTAAATTACTTTTTAGAATCCCTTAAAAGAGAGACCGAATGTTAAAAGGAAAAGCAAACAAAAGTCACCTAATTTGCCCCAATTTTACTTAAGTGAGTATCCATCAGAAAACATAATTCCATCGTCTATACGAGAAAAGGTTTTTGTACCCTTTGAAACCCTTTCACAAAATTTTGTGTCACAAAGTACAAGAGGTTAAAACCCTTCGCAGCCTCTCTAGCACAATCATTTAGGAAATTAACAAACCTTTGTGCTCTTTAAAATAATATTTTTATTTACAGCCTTTAATATTGCTATAGCTTTTCAAGCACGTTCCTCTTTTTTATTTTGGCTTATTAGCACTGCAGATGCACGCTCTTTTGTTGTACCACAGGTTGCTCTGCTTGGGCCCATTCTACGACACTTGCCAGACAAAAACCAAATAAACAAAGCAATGGCACGAATGGCGCTGCAGTCTAACATTTATGTGCCACGTACGACACATGTAAAGACTAAGGAGCCAATTCGAAGTTGTACGAAGTATGTCTACATACATGCAGGGCTTTAGCCTAGATCCTGGAATGTCATTCTCCTTGGGGGCACAGCAAAACAAGCTCACAACACTTGAAGACCATCATCCCGAACGAAAGGGTGAACATTCGCCTATATTCGCCAACGTTCGTCCCAGCGAAATGACCTAGTAGGCGGCAAGGCTAATATAAATCACAAAAAACAATTGTCGGTCATGGAGTGGATCCAACTTTGCGGTTCCCAGGCCGAAGGCAGTACATCCCCGGAAAGGGATCAATGTCCGTCCCTGGCCAAAAAGGCTTGCGGGTCCAGTACAATTTCCCGACGGGTACGAACGAGGACGACGGCAGGCGAAAAAGGGCAAATTTAAAGTAAATAGGATCTGTGAAAGCAACGTCGCGTCTGTAGGGCCGCACTGGGAAATAGGGTGCAGAAAGGCAAGCTGAGGCCGAAGAGAGACCAAAGTAGGACGAATCTTCTGAATAATATGGATCATGAACAAATCCGGGGAAAGGTGAAGAGCAATACCAAAGAATATCTACCTCTTCGATATATTTATGAAGCGGAAAGGCAAGATTTCTCGGCTTTCCGGGAATGCGAAACAGCAGGGAATCAAGAATAGTACAGGACTCCAGCCTGGACTTTTCTGTATTGTTCTATTCTAACGAAAGTGAGTCAACATAGTCACCGCTGAAAGAGACTTTTCTTTGTGTAGGTCGCCACGTTCACTTTCACAAAAGGAAAGAATCCCTTTGTTCTTGCGGCGTCTTATTCTGAATTGATTGTACCTTGTACTATTGGGGTGTTGGTAGTTCTCTCATGGACTCTGTGCCCCTCAGAATTCAGCAAGGCAACTTGTTAATTAAAAGAACTTGAAATCATTAATTTCCGGTACATTGAGCTGAGAATTTATTAAGCGCTTTTAGGGAAGATTATAAGAAAGGGTCTGGACTTTATGAAAGGTAAGCGACTATACCACCTGCGGAATTTTAGCAAAGAAAGCTCTGTTTCAATTTTCAGAGAAATAATGAAAATTAACGACTTTGTTTAGCTTTAAGAAATTTGTCACGTACAAAAACAGAGTAGAGTAAAATCAAGAAAATTGATTTAAATTGCTTCTGGGATAATGTTGAAGTAAAATTGCTACTGCCACTTAACATTTTTTTTTCTTTAAAAAATTAGTAATCTTTAATGGTTATATTTCGAATTAATTACGCGTTGGTCAGTGGTTTGAAGGAACCACACCCATTTTCTCATACTATTAAGGTTTCGTTCTGACTGAAATCAAAAGGCTATAGCATATACTTCAAATTTTTTAAAATATGAAATTACCTGTTTTATTAAAAAAAAAACAAATAATGCAATATACATATACACGTTATAACAAACTCTGAGAGGATAAAGAATCAATATAAAGAAATCAAAACTAAATATACATAGAAATTCATAAGAAGGGCTTGTTTTAGAGTACAATTACGTGGATATTAATTTTCGACAAACCTCTATGCCTAAAGCGGGAAAAATTGGGAAATATGCGTGAAAATAATTTCTTTTAAATTTTAAAAGATAACTGTACAAAATTTAAATGGTCGTTAAAACATCTATAAACGATTTAAAAATTGCCAGAAATGCTAATATTCCGTTTATTCTCGTACGTTGGCAGAATAAAATCCATTAAAAATCGAATTTGCTTGAAGTCTAGATTGCGATATTAAAGCATAATTTCTCTTACACAAATTCAATAAAGTTAAATAATAGCTTATTTTTCCTTAAAAAGAAAAACAATTTTTAAATTCTTTTCTAGACTCGATTTCATAGTAAAATTTACCGGCAGGTCATTTTAACTTGTTTTTTAAATTCACCTTCATTGTGTTTATAAGGAGTTAAGAAGCAAAAAAAAACAAACAACAGAAATTAATTAACTTAGTATAAAAATACATGGTAATACACGTTACACGTTTTCACGTTTTTCAAATAATTTTACCTAGTCCGAATACGCACAACAAGAAGTTAAATCTTTTCTGAATCTAAAGTAGTTTAACATCCCCGATATTCTTATATTTTCTAAACGTTTGGTATTTTAATGATATCTTATTCGTCCAATGTTAGAAAGGAGGAAGCAAACACACGCAAAAAGTTGTTAGGTTTATAGAACATCCTTTCCGAAATGTGTCTCCACCACTTTGCTCACGTAATCTTAAGCAGGAATTCAGCAGAAATCCTTAATTGGAACCTTATGATAGCATCTTCCATTGGAGCTATTCGCCACATTGCACAGCTCACAGCACGCGTTCCCTTCTGTGCTGTGTACGTCGATTAGACTCGTACACATGTACGAAACTAAGGCGGCTTATCTTCGTCTTTTGGCTGTTTACCTTTTTCTTATCTCCATCCAAGTGGCTACGAGGGATTTGCGGCCAAGACGAAGACGATACCTTTGCCTGATTTCCACCTGTCACTTACCACTTAAAGTATTTGAGCACTCCAGTGGAAATATCCGGAAATCGAAAATGCCAGCTGTGCTTGGATGCCTTTTAACGCATGATATACTCTTATTTCCTTATTTAATGGCAGTAACACCCTGCTCTACTCTGGAAGTGGTTTATTATATGTGCAAAGTCTTGGAACAGTCACTGGTTTAACTCCAATAGCCATTTCCGCAAATTGCCCTATACGCGGAAAGCCACACCGCGGGATGTAATTTTTCGATTAAATGGGGAAGAAACACTCTGCAGTAGAAAAAGTTGGTTGTGCCACCGCAAAAGTATTTCTTCCTCGGGATCTCAAGGCACAACTCAGAAAAATTCAGCAGCATCTTAATGCTATCTTTATAGCAGCATTTTGACGTCGTATCCCATTAAAGCGGACAGCTTCAGTCTTCATGTTCTGAGACAAGGATACTTTAGGCGACACTGCCATGAATGCAAATATCCCACAATGACTTGGTCCCAGCTCCTTTATGGTTGACATAAACAGAGCTAAGACAAAGCCATTGATATCTCAAAGTTACTTGCATAGTGCAAGAAACTCCAATCTCTAGACTAGATAAATCGAATCAAGAAACCACGACCAAACCATAAAAACAAATCCAATGATCGGTTTCCTTTATTCGAGCGGGAAGAATGTGGAAAACCGCTGACACCCCGAAATCTTGGCTAGCATTCCTTAGTATTTCTAACCAAGAGAAAGCAAGGAGGCAGTTCCCACATCTCAAACTCTGCAGCTCCAACCAAGTGAGACTTTTTCGGGCACAAGGAGGCACACAAGATTTCATAATAAAAATTTCTCACACGGCATCAAAAGTTGAATCCCATAAATCACTTCGTCTTACAGTAGGGACCAACTTCCCAATTTGGGTGAAGTGGTACGTACTATAGGATGAAAATGGGAAAATTACTTTCACCCTTGCAATTACTCACTGAGGTTCGAGGAGCTGATAAGGGCTGAAGCGCGCGCACCCCTCCGTCGATTTATCATTCCTTAGAGACGGAGCCTCTTGAGATCTCAATTTGTAGATGGAGCGATTTTTTCATTTTCCTTATAATGGGCCTTTTTATTAATACCAATCAGTAGAGGGGCACAGGTCCAGAATGAAAACCCTTTTTTTCCAGGCCGCAGGTTGTGGATAGGTCAAGTAAGGGCTGTTGCAAAAACAAGCAAAATGGACTTTTGCTTTTGTTGCAAAAGTTTGGATTTTTTTTCCCGAAGTTCCCTTTTTTCCTGGAAGTTCGTGGAATTTGTGTAATTGTTAGGGTGCAGTCAGTCTGGGAATTTATGGTTTCTCATTTAAATAAGGAAGGTTTTTTATTCATGAACCACTGGCTATAACCTAAAAGAGTACTGCGCAATAATTTTTAATGGTAATTGGATAAAGAAGTGAACAAATTTTTGGAGTTTTTAAGATAGGTTAATTTGCATAATTGAATAAGCAGTTTAATCTATCATCCAGAAATATTTACTTTGGTCACTACGGCTCAAAATGACCACCACTCAGCCTTTTGCGTGAAATTCCTTAAGTTCCCCTCGAAGTTTGTGGCTTTCCCTCTACCCAAAGTTCCCAAGGCATCTAGAATATTGCGTTACAGGATCATTTTAACCCTAAATGTAACCTGGTATTGACCCGAAGTGCTTTAGTGGTTTGTTTATTTATATTTTATTGTGAATTTCTTTTCATATAACACAAAGAAAAATGTAGCTTTCGAATTTGTTCTTTCAAGAAACATGTCCTACTTGCCTGAGAAGGCCTAGCATTCGCGAATTTGTAGATAACAATTTTAGGCGACCCGACCGAAATTTCTGTCGATATTTCTCTAATGTTTATTTACATCTTTTGGTAATATTTTGATTAGTTCCGATAATAAAATTATTGTTTACGTCGTTGTTTGTGATTCTGGTAAATTTCTTCATTGCAGAATATCTGATATATTTTCCTATTGAATGGTAAAACCAGGAACAAAAAAATATCGTATTTCAAAATAAATAAGGCCTAGTCTACCTTTTCGATATATAAAAAATAATACGGAAATTTTCTGCTTTGTAAATATGAAAAATTACCCATAAAACTCCAAGTACCTTCTAAATCGGTTTTTATAGTTACAATTTGAAAAAATTTCAAAAGTATAAAATATTATATAATATATATTTAAAAACTAATATAATTAAGAGAAGGAGAAGTTAGAAAATCTGAAAATTAAAGAAAAAAATACTGACGATTAGAGGCTAATTTATGCAAGAAACATATTTTAACTTTCATTACAATTTTTTTTTAAAACTGTAACAATGATCAGTTTCAATACCACTTCAAACAGAATAAAAGAAGGTGTCTTGTTAAACCAAATGAATACATTTTTACAGCTGCAAAGGTCTCCTAATTTACAAGACCACTTTTGCTAATTTTTATTTCATACTATTTGGACTTTTATTGACCACACAAACATAAATTTATAAAATAAATATGTCTAAATGTACTTGCCCAGTTTTGAAAACAACCAGTTCAACTAAATATGATAAATGTTGACACTTTTTCCCTGGATTATCCAAAAACCAATTTTAATTAATTTCGGGAAAAATTTATTTAAAGTGTCTGTTTGCGTTGACGGAGGTACAAAATATGGTTGCTATTCCAAGGCTTTAGGAACGTGGAGTATAAATACAACATACCCTTGTACATTGAATATGAAGGTAAGGAAAGGAGCGAAAATCATTCTCGACTTCTAAAAGCACCCTTTTCCCTTTAGATAGGTCAAAAGTAAGTTGACTAAAACTATCAGTGTATTGTGTAGTATAGTCCTTTGTTTATATTTTCTTGATGAGTTACATAAGCGTCCCTCGTACTCCCTGGAATATTTATCATGCCTACCTGAGTGGACTTTCGCAAGTACACTCCACAACTACTTGTTCTGACATACGATTTCTGTGCACAGACTGTCAATTGCCACAAGTGGTTGACCATCCATCAATACCTCCTTCTCAGTTTATTTAAGTCAAGAGCATGACATCTCCTTAGTTGTAAAATTGGGATCAACAATTTTTCTTCCTTTTCTGAGGATTTTGTTGCGAGCCAGAGCAAACATTTGTAAGAGCAGTACAGGTAAGCCATTGATTTCAATTTCAAAGAAATTGAACCGAAATTACATCTGAGCAGGAACTCTCAAAAGGAATCACCTCGACCCATCTTGTTCTCAGAATGACTGAAAGTCTTTATTGAACTTCGAAACGGGAGAAGTCTCAGACCGGAGTCCTGCCCTTGATGAGAACAAAATTTTAAATGGGAAATTCCTTAGAGATGTGTTTTATCCGTTAAGGATGCCTTTTAAAAGAATGAGGTTCGAAAACGCTTTTGGGTTTTTGGGTTTTTGTGGACGTAAACAACGGCCGAAATAGAAATTACGAAATAATGCCCCCATGAATTTTGATGAAGCCAACATTTCCGGGCCTCATTTTTATTGCAGCCTATAAAATTCAGCTTGGCCGGATCTCGATTTTTTTCTGCTACTAGAACTTTGTAGGACTCTCCTGAATCCCGGCAAATTAGCGATATAAAATTACTCTAGGCCCTAATATACGTTGTCGTCCCGTCCGTAAAGCTACTCCTGTGGGACTCACAGAACCAGGACTCAAGAGACAGCTCCTTTGTGTCATGAATTTGTTTTCCTCGCTCGGCCTGGGAACCAAGCTGTGCAATAAAGTTGATATCAAAGCGAATCTCTGTAAGTGATATAACCACTTAACCCTTGGCCTTTGAAATAAAAGTCGTTTCCGTGAGCCAAAAACGCAGGATGAATCGCCAGCGTTAGTTGGATCCGGAAGATTCGAGACAAAAAATTCGAGCTCGGCTCAAGTCCCTTTTTCTTCTCCTTTTTGTGTTATTTCCTAGTGAATAAGCAGCCAGTCACAAATTCGGGATACCGGGAACAGAGCTCTGGAGTTTAGGACTATACGTCAGAATTTACAAGGTTCTAATCTTGCCTGGGATGTGAGCACTTTGAGTGCTGAAATGTAGCCAAGACAACGGCTCTGTGGGTATGGTGAATTCTCGGAAGTGATATATGCGAATTGCTGCTTTTCAAGTGGGGTGTGCTAGGCTCACTACAGCCGCAGCGGTTCCCAAAAGGGAGATTAGAAGAAAATAAATATCCACCAAAGTGGGCAATCTTTCAGGAACTATACAACTTTATTTGGCTATACATCGGAAAATCTTCAGGTTTAGTCATTCAAATCAAAATGGGCTTTTGTGAATGAGGCAAACATTTGTCAACTTTCCAGATATTCCCTACCGAGTTGAGTTTGGACTTGTAACCTTTGCGTGTGAGCCCAACGGTTTATTTATTGCCTCGAGAATTTCTATAAACGCGGTCCCTTAGTTAGTTTGGAAAGATTAATGAAACCCGTTCGTACTTTTCATGAATCCTCAGGAAATTTTCCTTAAAGTTTTTGAAGTTTTTAATTTTTTATAAATGTAAAAACGACTCTAAGAATTTGATTAATTTTAAAATTATGAATTATTTCATTAAATGTGTTTGATTTTTCCAATTTTATATAAACATTTTTAAAAAGTAAAAATAATTTTTTTTCCTAAGTAGGAGGTCGGTATTTGGCTAAAGTATATGAATTCACATATTTTATGAAAATTATACTAATTTTCGTAAAAAACAAGAAAACTACATAAATTAGGATAACATAAAATACTGCTTAAATTTTTGAAATTAAAAACAAAAAGCTAAAAGATTTAAAACTTAAAAATTCGTAAACTTTAGCTACGTGGTTGTAGCTACAAGCACTGATCTTTATTTGTTTGCCTTTGTTAATTAATTTAATACAAAGAAGACAATTTTTAAAATATGAATAATAAATCTTTGGAAAACAAAATACGACTAGGAAGCTTTAGCCAGAAATAGGGATAAATTTTCAGGACACGCCTGTAGGTGGAATAAGCTACATGCGTGCATGTGAATACCTTGCCTTTATGTAGAAGGATAAGGAGAATCATTGTGATGGGGGCCAGCTATAATTTTCCATTTTCCTTCTTCGCTAACGGAATTGTTTTTCTTTGATTTTCCTCCTTTTTTCGGTTATCCTATCTGTGGAGTTATTACCGAGGAAAAAAAATATTCGGGAAAAAATGACATCAGAGAAAAAATCAAAACAGAAAAAAACTCTTCTTTCGTTACCCTTGATCCTGTTGGAAAACCATGATAGAAGAAGCTTTGCTGCTACGATACTGCGACAATGAAAATCGCACCCCCAGCAGCCCGACTGAAGAAATCATGAAATATCTCGGGCACAAGTTCTTTTGTTATCTGCCCCATTGCCTTTCGCTGGGATACATAAGGATACGTCACGATACGCAGCGGGGGACAC
The DNA here is from genome assembly GCA_001932985.1 of Proctacanthus coquilletti. Lineage (NCBI taxonomy): Eukaryota > Metazoa > Arthropoda > Insecta > Diptera > Asilidae > Proctacanthus > Proctacanthus coquilletti. The sequence goes on from MNCL01000112.1 coordinate 517,123, forward strand.
TAAGGTGCTTCTGCCTCTTGTGAGAAGCCTTTAAAAATCAAGGGTTGGAGAACCGACTTGGAGGAATAGAATTGGGGCATAGTGTGCCAAGTGCTCTGTTTCCGTATTTATCTCCCAAAATGAAAAACAATAAAAGCACTGACAGCGTTTTGTGCCGGCCCGAGGGCGGCCCAGCGGGGATTGTACTATTGTATGTGCGACTGTGGTATATACATGCACATATACATAATAGGATGTGCGTCCTAGGGACATTGCTGAAATTGTCTACTTGAAGATTACGACTACGATTCCCACTTCCATCCAGTTGAGGTCTAAGTGTGCGTGAAAATATTTTCAGAGCGCGTTCATTGTGCCCTTATCTGAAGTCGGGCATATGTATCCAGACCAGCCCTGGCCCAAAGTCGGAAAGTTGTCTGGTACGGCAGCAATCTCGCCCGACATACCAAAAGTGGTATTGTTGCCGGTCCTCCTTTTCCAGAGGTTTCAATAGTTTCAAGACTTTTGTAGCCCTTTCTCTTTGATATTCTGGCAGGTAAATAAAAGTTGAAATAAATCAGATCTAAATATTTCCACATAAGAACGCTTTGAATGCCATTGAAGAACATATTTTTTATTGTTTTAGACCAAGTTAGTTGGAAAAGTTTATTATGACAATATATCACCTTAAGTTGAACTTCCATTTGTGCAGCATCAAGACCCTTGTTTGAAACTACGAAAGTGCAGAGTCATTGCAGTCGTATGCACGATTCTTCCCTATTTCAAAGGTATTTGCGTTGTTGGAGCTTTTAAAGAGTACTCATTTTTTACAATACATTGCAACATGTGTATTGTACTCAAAAGTGACTACGTAACTCGGGATTTCGCATGAAACATATAATATAACTTTGTACAAAGGTAAACAAGTTCTTAATTTCTTGTTTTGACGAGTAATATAAAAGGAAACAGTGATATCACATTTTTTTTATAAAATTGTTCTCTTTATGAAAAATCCTTTATAAGTCTGTCCATAGCAATCCATTTTAATTCAAATAAAAACTCGAAGCAAAAATCGCAACTATTCGGTTCCATGCCTTTGCGCAGAGCAAAAAGCATGCTTCGAATGCATTCAGTGTACTAGCCGTCTTTCATGAAAAGCAATTAATTTCCTATCGATAGCATCATTAAAATACCAGAAGCCCCCAGCATTCCGTTCTACATCCAAAGCGAAAGCATTCCATTAAACCAACTCGAGAAGAAGGAAAACCTGACTGTTCTTCGCACCCTTGGGATATTCCAATAGTAAATTTTCTTAGCGAACGAAGAAGGTCAGCTTTCTGCGGTGACGATAGATTTTTGAAATGGGAATTATAAGCTGGAGGAAATAGTGGAATTACAAGCAGAATCCTTTCAGACGAAGAAGTTGATGACATATTTCGAATAACCTCCACAACAGGAATGTGACTGAAGCCATTTATAGTAACTGTCTCCACATACGAATATTGACAAAAATACAAAACCACATCACGAAGATTTTCTTGTTGGAGGTGTTACGCTATACCAATCACTGTTCTTTCTTCTGAAACAGTACACTATCATAGCGTTGGAGAGATTTTATCCTTTTTTTGAAGCAGAAAGCGCAGTATGCTCGAGCTGGATATCAAATTTAGAACCTTTGGAGTGCTGGAAACGTCGAGCTACGTCTGCCTCACTCCGTACATCTGCCCATGATGTAAATATTATGTGTAAATGTATTTAAACTATTGCTTTTTTTACAGCAAACTTTTGAACTAAAATCTTTTCCCATTCTTCCACTTGAGTTCAAGTTGGATTAATATAACTCCTTTAGCAAATAAAAATAAAAGAACTAATGACTGAAAGAACTCAAAAAAAGTGTTAATATAGTTAATATTAGTTAATATAATACGCAATCAAGTTCATTATTTGCATTAAATCCAATAATTAGTTTTACTAGCAGTAGCCAATTAAATTTGATATTGAGAAGCCTGATATCATTGCAATGTTGAAAGTAGTGTTGATCCGAATTCGCAGCTGGCTTCAATTAGTCAACAAGTAGTAAACATTTAAAGCATGAACAATTTGCTCTTTCCGCACCTCTTTTAGGTAGATTTTTAGATAATCTTTAAACTGCTTGAAACATTTTTGTAAATACCATTTTAATGTAAACAAATGGTAAAATATTACTTAATGATGTTGAAGATCCCTATCGGGATCCCGACTAGATTTAGATTTCGCAAAACTTTTTTTATGATCGGTTACGTTCTTAAGATTATTCCCAAAGAAGGTATTTATAGACGGCCGAAGCCCGATGAATAATAATTCAAATATCAAAATAATTTTTAAAAAATTTAATTTTTTTAATAAAACTCTTGTTTGTTCCTTAATTTTTTAGCAAACATTTATAAGGAGAGGCAAATAAAAGAATGTCAATGTCAATGTCGTTTTGATAACAGGTAAAGTACCGTTACTACAGGTACAGGGAAGTGACATACCTTTCTCCGAATGGTCAAATTTCTGTTCACGCCTACCGAATGGCCTTCTTTCAAATAAAAGGTTTTGCTTTCAAGGGTGGGAGAAGAGAATTTTGTTCATTTTCACGATCCCAGCCACGTGTTACCTTGGAAATCGGAAAATACTACTTCTCCCGTAAGTTGAAGGCAGCAGATGCCTTTTCGAAATGGCAAAACAAGCTTCGATTTACTCGAGTGTTTCGAAGGGATAATTCCTTTGTACGTGTCTCACTCAATAAGTTCCCTTGTCCAGGTTCCCCGGGGAACGACTTTAGCCCGGAGCCAAATCCATGCCAGAGCTGGTCAAATGAATGGTGACAGCTCTGGTGAGTAATTACTCGCACGTCCTGTCTTCAAATTGTGAATTTATCCGGAACGCAGGAATTTTTGGGAGCCGTGTAATAGAGAGTTATAGATGACCAGGACCGCAAATCGCTGATCATCCATTAGACATCCACCGAATGGTTACACTGACTGCAATAAAAATGTTTGTCGTACTCCCATCCGAACTGCGCATCATCTACACAAGCCATGCACACCTGTGACAATTTCACGTTTTCGCCTTTACGGCTTATTTAGCACCAACACGATGGCAAAAAGACACGACAGGGGTCAGGCGGGGGGTGAAAGGAATTCCAAGGGAAAAGGTGTATGCCTTGTACCTTCCGGAGATATTCGGTGCATATATTGGAAAAATGAAAAATGAGCTTTAGCACTTCTCAAGCAATTGACGTTCTTTCGTATGGACGTTTTTCTGTTTCTTTTCTTAAAGAACGCTCACAGAAGGGAAAATGCCTTGAAACAGTTTAAAACTTCTTAAAGTTTTACAAACTTTTAAAGTACAAGCAAAATAGAAAATTTGTGAGTTCGCAAAACTGTCAGAAGTATGAAAACTCTTTAACTATAATTAGAGAGACTTTTTCGGCAGAAATAATCTTTTCGCTTGAAGAACTATTTTTCACATTTCACAATTGGAAGTATTTTTTACACATAAGAAATCTTGTGTTAGTTAAATACTTTAATTAAAAACTTCGGTAAAACATATCTGCATGCAGGATTGATGGCTAACACACCTTTTGCAATGGGACTAATTAAATAAGCATTTGCAGAATATCTAGCACGCGTTATACTTTAAATGGGGGTACTTTTAGTTTTTGGAAAGCAACTTATGACTTCTCACGTCAGCAATAGGAATGAACACATATAATTTAGTGTGGTGCCAAATGTGTTAAATCATTAATTAATTTTTAATTAAGCAAAAACGCGTAATAGCTTTTATTGTAGATAGACCTAACCTAAAAATAATCAGATACTTTCCTATATAACCAAAATCTTATTTTAAAACAATTACACAATTATTTTGCATTCTTTATGCTGTAAATATAAAAATAAAAAAACATCTTCTTCTACACCTTTTGTCGGCTTGTGTGTAAATCCATGATTTAAAATCTGCCACATTATACGTTTAAATCAAACCTAATCAAAGACTCGTTGTTTTCATGTTTCTTTTTATATTTGCCTTGGTTATTTAAGTAATATTTCCCATTTTATCAAAAATCAACCATGTGTCCGGTGTGCCTTAATATATACCCTTGAGGTTTTGGTATAAGTCACCTCACCGAATGTGTGCTATTATTACTCAATCTCAGTAACGTGATTACAATCGAAAAGAGCCCTCCTCAAGTTTTAATTAAAATTTTTGGCAAAAACTGTTTCTGCCCTGCAGTGATTAAAACGCATTTGCATATCTCCCATTAAATTGCTAATTAAATGCTGTTAATGGAGCACTTTCCAAGGAACGAAGAAGTAATTCACCCCTTTTTGCCGCAACACACCTGTTGCACGTGCATGACTACAGGAAAGTTATCCGTGTTTGGTTGAATGCATTCTTCTCACACTTCGCGGGATGTATCCAATGGTGGTCGGGACGCATAAATAAGAGCATCGAATTTAAATTTAAATAATCACTGCTTAACGAGTGTAAAAATAATGCGATATAATTAGCTTCGATATTGGTATCAATAAAATTGGAATTTCAGAAATTGTCTGGTCGCCCTCATGAACATTTTGCCAATTTGAATGATGGAAAAATTGGATTAATGGAACTTTACTGAATTTCGATATCCTTGGCGCGCATTAATTACCCAACGATTGTAGTCCTTTACTCCATGTGGAGTGAATGTGAATATTGCCAAAGCCATTTAGATAAAATCCATTAAATGTTTTTTTTTTCAATTTCAACATATGATTCATTCGTATATTGTCTCGGAAATTTATCCGAACGAGATAATTGTTTTCATTACAAAATGAATTTTGTTGTCAAGTCATAAGCAATATGATTTTAAATTGAAATTGATATTTCGTGTTGTATGATATATAAATAGACTTATATATTTCATAGTTGCAGGGCATAAAGCCGCAGCTAGAAATCTTGGGATCAAGACAAAATGTGAGGGTGAGCGACTAATGGATTAAGGGGAAAATTCGATGTTCAAGTCATGTTAGAACTCAGGAACGTTGGATTGTGGAAAAGCACTTAGAGATATTAAAAAAACAATTTTAAATATAATTCCAGTAAAAACAGTCTAAAAATTTAATTCAAACTTACTCAGGACAGTGACCCTGAACTCCCTCTCTCTGTGTTAAATGATAATTAGCCAATAGCTGCTTTATAATGCAAAATGTGTATCTCGGGCTCATTTTTAATCCCAAGAGCTAAAGCCCGTAAAATATTAATGGGAACCTTTGGACAAGAAAGTCTGGAAACATTGAATTACAAGCAAATTGTTGTCAAATTAATAATGAAAGAATGACCGAAAATATTTTTTGCATTTATAAAAACAATTACATAAATTTAATCATTTTAATTAGAAATTATGAAATTAATCATCATAATATTGTACCCGTATTAAGCTATTCGGGGCGCGTCGTTCACAACAGCAATTAAAAGCAATTTCGATGTTAGGAGCATTAAGAGAAAAATTTAGAAGGGGAAGCAATGGCTTTTGAATTTTTCTGTTTGCATGGGTCTTTAATTAAAAAAGGAACTTTTGGACCGAATTAGAACACAAGCAGCAAAGTTTATAGTTCTATTTATTCTGGAGCCGTTTGTGTGTTTATTAATTTATTACTCAGGTTAAATAGTTTAAATTACAATTGAACTCAGAACATGGCCTACATATTTTTATTATTTATACGCCGCAAGAAAAACGCGGATTTTAATGACATCAAAATCGTTGGTAAAGGTTAATCGCTATAAATACCGACAAACAACTTTATTTAATTTGTTATGGAATAAAACCAAATTTATCAAACAATAAAAGCCTTTTAATGCAGCTGTAGCTTTAAAATATACCACAATATACCACTATACCTTTTCCAACCGTAGTCTATAAATTCTAAAAATATCCTTGGTATTCTTGTTTAAAGTTTACCTGAAATGATTAGAGATATAATATTTCTCACGGGATCAAAAAAAAATCCGGCACTATTTTACTTTTGATAAATAATTCTAAACTATAATTAATTTCATAGATGCCTGGATTCTAACAAGCGGAAATAAATTCTTCCAAGAAATGATCTTCAATCAAATATGATGTGTGAAATTTAGTAATTAGTTTAAAAATGAAGCAATAAAAAATTACAAGAAGATTTTTAGTAAGTCTGGATGCATAGAAAAATTTAGAAATATAGGGAACGTGTAACTCTGAAAATTATACTACGTTTTCATATACATATAAAATATCTTGAATAATATTTCATAGTACAGACTCGTTCAAATAGCAGATTTATTCCCCTTAATCTTTTAAAATATAAATTCTTTAAATAGATTTGTTATTGAATTAAAAAATTAAATCCGTACAAATTCTTCATCCTCTTAATTTAAGGCTTGTTACTTTATTACTGTAATTTGCTTTTATGTAAGTGTTGATTTTGATCTTGATCTTGTTGCTGACCTATGTCATAGGTCGTCTAAGTCGTAGATATAAGTACAGATGAATTTGAGCAAAAACTTCTAAAAAGGCCTGAGTGAGCTTTCGATACTGGGCTAATATCTCATTTCAGAGGTTCTAAGGCTCAAGTTCATTTATCTTTATGATAAAGTGTACGTATGTATTCAAATTTATTCATTCCTCTCTTTGGGGTAGAAAATTTTCTAATTAGGGTTTGGGGTCTCTATCAACATGCACGTAGGTGTCGGATTCTTGGCGGAAATGTATTATAATATAAATCGAAAGTGTTATAGATTGATGCCTAACAGAAGAATGTAGTTCCGACCTAAAAAATTAGAAGAGATTACTTTTAAAATGCTTCACCTTCCATCAATTTGTAATTCCCAGATGACCAGAGTTGAAAGTCCTCATTTACAAAATAAAACCTTATATAATATTCAAAATGTGGAATCTATTGTACTTCAAGCATCTTTTCGCCCCATTGGTGTCAATCTTTTGCCAGCCACCGCAGTTATCTGATAATAGCCGGCATTATGTCCCATTCAAAACATTATAATTTAGAAATTTGTATTAGGATGTTCCAAAAATGCCGTCCACCCACAGTCGAGCCGCGTCAGTACCGGCATTCTTAGAAATTCAGAAGCTCCTTATTCCTTAAGGGTAAGAAGGGGAGCTCCTTTTGCGCACAAATCTCAATTGAGCTACCGGCACCAGACGACAGACGAAGCACATTCATGGCATCACCTTGAACACTTCGGGGACACGCTGGGTCGCATAAAGGGGAGGAATTTGCTCAACAAATGGCTTAAAAAGTTACCTAAATGGATAGAGGATACCTACCGAATAATTTCGTATTCTATCACCAATCCCTTCTACTCCTCGGGTCATGAGGCTTCCCCGTTGCCTGGTGAATTGATATTTTGTAGGTCGATTTGAATTTATCTCCCCCAACAAGGCCCTTTGAAGTGAGTGTTACAATGCACGGAAGAAAAAATATGGAATTCTCCGCAACAGAACGTGTTATCGTGACAAATATGTAAAAAAAAAGACTTGGTGGTTCGTTCATGTGGAAGAAGCTGCAAAAGACGAGCCCCACTTTTCGCCAAAAGCCCACGTGAAAGACTTCAGAAGGGCCTGTTGGTGAAACTTATCACTTAGTGACATTCAGAGCAACACTTTCTAGGGCGATGCCGGCGTGATTCCAAAGAAGACCGTATCAGAAGAGCTCCCGAATTGGCTCCATGTGCCTGAAATATTAAGGACATCGTGATAAATTAGAAGGGTACAAGCATTGGCTAGTCATGGCCAGCTTCCGGACATCTTCTGCCGTCAGTCATCATTTATTAACTTGACCGTATTGTCATTTGTTGAAAGAGATAAAAGCGTGTAAATTTCAGTTAATAAATTACACCCCAACGACATGGAGGGAGCTGTCCCTTCTTGCCTGGAATTATTCAAGTGGCCCGAGACACTTTGAGATCCCATTTTAAAGATTGCTTGTTTAGAAGGCACAAGGTCCTCTTGCCTTTAAAATGCTATCCTTAAAATACAAGATGATGGTAAGAGGTTGATTTCTCAGAATGGATGATACTTCTGAATTAGACTTGACGGTCATTTATGGAATCTGGAAAATCGCCTTAAAGCTGAAAATTAGTTCGCAGAACATTTTGCAATTAAGATGAAGAAAGAGGATTATCCGGGGCGTGGCAATGAGAATAACTCATCTTGCATTCATGGTGGCTAACAAATTATATTCTGTAATCTCATTTGAATAAGCCGCCCCTTAACTTCTTTATTTAAGCCGTCCGTCTGCTATGTTTCGTCTGCTGTAAATTTTCTAGTGGCCTTCATTAAATCATTCAACTTTATTAAACCACGAAATAAACGCAGGTGAGGTAGAATCCCCAAAATTTGCTGTTTTCATACCCGAAAATCCTTCTAATATACTCCCAAGGAGCCCCTGTGCGTCCCCGTCACCTGTGGTTCTCTCTGTTCCTTGCTAATTACTATCGCAATCGAGAAAGTTCGTAAGTTCTGGTGTGCTAAATATTTACGTACACATATCCAGGCGGTGGGCGAGTGTTCGTTGGAATTGAGTTGACGTGATAAATAAAATTAACGAAACAACTAAAGCGCATTATTGAAATCACAGAGGCACCATCTCTAAGGAGTTTGCCGTTTTGTCGAAAACTAGCAAACAATAATGTTTTCCATCTTGAGAAGCCTACACTGTGCATGCATACCTGCATACTTAATCTAGTGAACTTAAATTTTGATAGAACTCAAAATGTTGTTGCTTTCTAGGTGTCACAATTGAGAATTTTTTACTATATCATTTGTGTCGAAAATGGTGGTAACAAATTCAGTAATCGAGCACGCTTACCGATTCTTAAGTTATTCGTAAACAAATTGAATTCATAAATTTTTTAACATTTTGTTAAAACTATTTTATTATTATTTTATTTGAAGAACTCTTACAATTATGGTCTTATATTGCGATAGTAGATTTCATTTTCAATTATATAAATAAAAATCGTAGAATTCGAATATGGTTTTATTATTTACATTCAATTAAAGTAAAAAACATAACGATTCATTGCTATTATAATTTTCAATAGACACAGCATAAAAGTAATGAAACTGATGACTTGGGTAAATAGCAATAATTATAATTTTAGTGGAATTTTATAAAACATGCTTTTTTACTCCCCACTTTTTCTAAATTAAAATATACTATCAGATAATTTTAATTTATTAGCCGTAATAAAATATTTAACGTCTGCGGGTGTACAAAGTTAAAAATATTGTTTCTAGAGTTAAAACAGAGCTAATATTTTGCTAAACATTTCTAATTTTCCCCCATGTTGTTCATTATACATGTTTTTGTTTTGCAAAGATTTACCTTTTCTTTAACTGTGTTCATTTAGTGTAAACTTGAATGAAATCAAGTAATTTAAAACCGGAATAAAATAGGGTGAATAAGGTTTTTAAACCAGACATAGAAACAGACAGCAATGATTTATAAAAAAACGAAGTGTTTCTTACATTTAATTAAATTCGGGATGAAGAAGCGTTTTCTCTGAACGTGCGCCCGAGAAATTCCATAAAAATGTCTTCCTTTTATGTCGGTTTCAATGCTTTGCCCCATGGCGTGCAGATTTTTCTTATTTTCTTAGCCAAGTACGTGAATAACTGCGGCTTTTTATGGCACTGACTTTTTTTTATCTTATTTCGTCTTCATCTTTCCCCTTCCACATTTTCTTAATTTTATAAATAGTCATTCGCATAATAAAAACGGTTAAGAAAGTCTAGATGGATAGAAAATAAAATTGAGTAACTGAGAGACACTTAAGTTATATTGATTTCTGCCTTGTTATCTGAATTGCATAATTCCCGCTTAAACAGAGTAAAAAGAATGATTGATTCGCTAAATATTTAAGGTCTATATCTTGGGCATTACGCGAATAAGCATAAGAAAAACAATAAATATTATCGATCAACAACGCAAGCAGACATAAAACACTTTTTTGCTTGTTTTGCATTTTACAAAACCTCATCGAAACTTTACACGTGAGTAGACCTGCATGCATTACTAGGACCTTAGCGGGAATAAATAAGTAGCAATGCTAAGCACGTTATTCTGAGATCGCATTAATTTAGAACATTTCATTAAATATGTAAGAAATTAATCGGACAGCAGACACCCTGTGTCTTCTGGCTGGGTATAAAATCTTCCCTTCTTTTCTTGTGGCTAGTGCCAATGGACCATTGGGCAAAAGGGATCTAGAACAGTGGCGGACAACAAACAAACCGAACAAGGGATGTACAACATTTTCACAAATATTTAATATGATTATTACCTCGATACTGTGAAAGTGGATCTGATCCTTTTCCGGTGGATGGTGGCGGGGCTGGCGGCAGAGGAACTGCTGCCGATGTTGAGGTTGGTCCATTGGTCCGAGCTATAAATCCTGTTAAAAAGGACGAAAAAAGCACGGCAAAAATTTTCGCTGTTGTAGATATACGATCTGGATTTTGGCACAAGATGACCACAAATAACATTTTAATGGTTCATTTAACAGCATTTAATGCTTTCTCCTGTCTACTTGTGTCTTGAGAGAGAAACAAGGATAACACGACCGGTAAGCTGTTAACTAATCACTGATATTATCCTTTTCAATTTTATGGTACTTTAGATAGCAGGGTGTCTCTCGGGACGTATTTATTTCTCATGTTTAACTTCTCGAATCCTTTCAGTGATATTTTAAACCGAGTTAGCACTAAGACATCTTATCACTCTCTGTTTAACTTGGCACCGAGCTAAATTTGAACACTTTTTAGGTCACTGATGCATTCTCACAATTTACGAGCTATAAGCAAACTTTTTCGCATTAAATACTTATCCATCACTACGAGTAGTTAAAATTAATTTTTAATTAAGCATTCATAGCAATTTTCAATGTTTTGTTCAATTTGTTGTAATTAAAGCAAATAATTGATTTACAATATACGAAATTAAAAACTGGAAATTAATTACCATTTAATGCAATGCATGACATTCAAGTGTTTAAAAAGCAAAAATGCAAACGATTTGCATAGGTGCATAATTAAGTAAGTTTCAGGCGAAACATTACGGGGTAATTTACAGGAAAAAAGTTCATTATTAACAAGAAATTTCGGAAATTTTGAAAAAAAATTAATATTCTTTGTAGGCTCGATGGATCTTTCAGACAATTAAATATTAACACTTTTGCAACATGTTTGTTAAAAAACAGGTAAAAATAAATAACAAAATTTAATCTTAGTATTAGTATCATTAATCTTTTTTCTTTGTATAAGACTAGATCAAAAGCAATTTTATGTAATGAATACAGTCTTTCTGTTTTTTAATTTCAATTTTTAACACTTGCTATTCGACCTGGTTTTTTAAATGCCTAAACTTTAATGTTTCTTTTCTCAGTTGTTATAATATAAGTATTCATGGTAAGAAATTTAGTCAAAATATAGACAATGTGAAAAAAATAATAGGATGGTAATGTTACTTCTATGCAGAAGGGCATATTTTTATTCTAAACTTTTAATCCGCAATAATATGCAAATAAGGAAATATTCAATTTATTAAAAATTCGTTTCCTAGAATACAAAATTCCATCCAGGTTTTCAAAATTTTAATTGATTTAAGTCGTAATTTGAAAAAAATAAAATGAAATTCGAATGCATATTTTAAAATTAAACATAATGATTATAAAAAACAAAAAACAAATGCACGGCTTTTTGTCTGTAAATCTACTATGCCATTCGTAAGCATTGCAAACCAGATTTTGAAAAATTCGCTCTAATTTTTTAAATTCTGACAAACGTTACATTGCTGAGAGATCTTTTAGTGAATTTTTTTAATGCTACGAAAAACTACTATACTTGTTAAAAATGGGGTGAAATTCGCATTTTCCGCATGTTTAAAATTTAATCCAATCGCTTGTGTCTAAAAATGGTTAGTGTTTCGAGTAGTTCTCTGCGTCCGTTTATTTCGCATCGGAAAAAGGGCATGTCAAATTTCGGCAAACTTTGAAAAAATCCCAACTATTTATTGGAGTCGAAATTTCGAAGTTCGTGGAAGCAATTGGGATATTAAATTAAAGAGCGTCTTCCCTAGTTTTCAGAAAACACCAGTAATTCTGAACTGAATCAAAAATGTCCAGTTGCGAGACAAAAAAATTATTACCATGTCGAATTTTATGAAAAATCGTCCAGCACATTTTTGTGATGCATGCATAGAAAATTTCAAAAATGGTGTTTTCGACTTCTATTACGTTTAAAGAGCCACACAAAAATATTTTTTCTTAGATATTTTCAATGTACAGAAAAGACCCCACTTATAGTTTGTTCGCCATAAACCTTGTGACTTCACACTGAACTGAATTCACACGAGATAGTAAAACTTCCACCAATTTGATAAAAATTAAAAATAAAATATACGCAAAGCTTTGAAAAGCGTAATCCTGCTTTGTATTCGTAGTCAAGTAAAAGCAGGGAATATTGGTTTTGTTAGTCGTCCATAATTTTAATGGATTATATCTCATTAGCTCAATATGATAAATTATTCGTATACTTGTATGAAACCTTTAAAAAACTAATTAATAGTTTGCTGTCGGCTTGAGAAGAAAGTTCTAAACAGTTTCATCATAAAATTTGTAGTATTCTAGACAAAGTGCAAGAGATATTTTGGAATAATATGTTATAGTAGTTTATCGATATACAAATGTAGGAAAAATTGGTGGAATTCTTTATTCTCTTACTCAATTTATTAAAGTAATCCCTACAATGAATAATTTTTTGGATCGAAAGTGTTAATGGTGTTAATTTGTCCGGTTAAATACGCAAATATTTACATCCTGATGGAAGAAATACTAGTTACTTGATGCGTTCAACGACTGTAAATCCCATGTTAATTTTTCCGAATTATTGAATCGTGTAAATCATAATAATCCCAGATTGTCCAACATGAATGCAATTTTTAAAAATTACAAAAGCAAATAACACGAAGTAAAAATCGCATCTGGTGATCGACTTGACAGGGTCCATCGAAGATAGTTTATACTTTCAAATGATCCTCTGTCGGTAATTTATTAATTGAAAAATCCACATAACTCAAACCGAAAGGGCATGCGTTAAAAATGTCAATTAAATAAATCTCCCCGTACCTGGGCAATGCTGCTGCACCTGACTGAAAGGCTATTAATTAAAATACCGGCAACCGACTGGTGATTTACGCAGCATTTCAATTTAAGGGTTCAAAAGACAAATTACTCTACTTTTCATTGTTTTTTAATTTAAAAAAAAATTATGCCCTTCACACAGAGGAACCATTTTAAAAACCGGTTGCAATTTTACAAAGAGAAGAGAGCCCTTTTCCAAACACACGGAAATTGAAATGTCGCAAAGGAAATTAAAATTGGTTTCTGTTTACTTTAACCTTTTCCCAATATTTCAGTGCAGTTCGCATTTCATGGCAATTTTGCAATTTTATGCTGTAAAGGAGTATGTACTTATTCCCGAATAATTTTCATCTGTGCCAAAAGCCACCGGGGCTCCCATCAATCTTCCCCTTTTCGGCAATGGGGATGCGAGAAAGTACATTTCCGCGAGAGTTTGGCCTCCTTTCTATTGTTATATAAAGGGCCATTGTTGGGGCTGGTTTTCACGTCAATTTCCATCAGATTGGCAGTAGTGCAATTAGGTAATTAGTGTCCATTCCATTTAACTTAAGAGTTTCCTGGCAAAATGCAGAAAACTGATCACTTTTTAAACTCTAGTGGATCCAGGAAAAGGAAAGGGGTCTGCAACCGCAACGAACTACACAAAATAAGTAAAACATGGCGTAGAACTTTAAAGGGGTCACTTAAGGTTTGTTCCGCAACGCTTGCGATCAAGTGTTCGAAATTATGGAAAAATGGTAAAAAAGCGAAGGATATTTCCGTAGAAAAACAACAGTCCAGAAAATGAATGGGATCTTTCCAGCTGGGTCTTCCGTGTGCAGCCTAGACCAAAGATCTTTAGGCCCGTATTGAACTATGGTTTTCCCTGGGAATAATAATTTCAAAAAACGAACACATCTCCTGATTTAGAAGTGCTCCCGGAAAACGAAATGAAATGAGCAGGGAATTTTAGAAGTTATCAACGAGAAAAGTTCCCTTCAATGAGATTATTAACATTTTCCCTTTTCCTGCGCCGAAGGAAGCCGCTGTGTTCTCCCAGTCGTTTCCCCTTTGGGAACCCCAGCCCTCGGTGGCACACTGGAAACGTCCTAGAAACAAAAATGGGCCACAAGACGAATTCCTCCGCCGAGGAGAGCAGTTTGAAGTTTAATTTTCATCATCTCTCTAAGAAATTTGTCTTTTTGTGTCATTTATTCCCGTTCACTCCACAGTGCTGGGATGCTGAAACGTTGACGTTGTCAGGACGCGGCGGGAAGGACACGGGGATGGCCGTCTTATTTTGATCCTTTCGCGGTGTGTTATTACACTTTTATGCCACCGCTGCGCCGCGATGAAGAGGAATGCCAGCGAATAAATTATGATTTGCAAGTAGATATGCGCGTACGTACGCCGGGTAATTTATCTTGGCCGCAATTCATGACAACTGAATTTATCTGCGACATGCGTTTTTCACCGCACCGATGTGCTCTCTCACCTGGTCTTGTTAGGCGTCACGGCATAATCCTCCAGTACCGGTAACTCGCACTACGTTCAGAGAATTCTCTCTGCCTTTTTTTTAATTTTCAACAAATTTTCCAGCATAATTTGAAGGAAGGAAACAGCAAGGGAGATGTGACGGCACTGCAAAAAGGAACGGAAAGGAAAACCGGGAAAAAGCTGATATGGTATCTGAATTACGAGGAATGTTGACATCATTTCGCTGCAACAGTATTATCCTTGTTATTGCAATTTCTTTTGGAGGCTGCCGCGGAACGGGCAAGCTAGAGCGGCTGCCCAGGCTTGGCTTGGTCCTGCCCGGATGGCAAACCGCGGTCAGTCCAGGTGGGGGGATAGGAAATAATTGAAGTGTCCAGTGGACTTAATGAGTTTGAACCGATAGTGCACGAAATGCAGGAAAATTGAAATGGAAGTAACATGACGTTTTAATTAACAATTTCAAAATCTACGAAATCCACCTCTCGCTGGGAAAATGTTAAGATTTTATATAAAATAATCCCTATGATGTGGCAAAGGACACCGCATTCGTGCGGCAAATCTTTACGCCATTGTAGGAAACAAAATAATTAAATTTTTCTCTTGGCCCCAATATATATTTTAATTAAGAAGATTTTTGGTTTACCCTGAAAACAACTATAGATCATAAATTTTTATTCTTTTTTTGCTGGTTTTTAATATCTAGTGAATATATATTATTAACATCTCATTCTAAAAGTAGTACTTTATAGCCCTGTGAGTTTTTTATAAGCCAATTTTTATATACTGTTTTGAAGTTATACGATAGGCCTATACCGATTTTTTTACATTCTTTTAATTAAATATCCGTGACAAATTCCCAGAGAGTAATGTCGTCAAAACTGCCACTCAAAAAATAATTAGTCAGGAAGGTAATAAATAAATAAAGCGTTTCATTTACTTCATTTAAAAGAGTATGACCGATTACCACTATTTAAAATATAGAATATCCGTAATAAAACCTTGTGAGAAAAAATAAATATGAAGAATTAATAAAATAAAAAAATGTATCCACTTATTTTGTACACGAATATAAAGGAGCTTAATTTTCAAATTAAGCTCAGAGATTGAATGAGCATCGATCATCAAAGCGATTTAAAAGCGTATTACAAAGTAGCAATGTTTTATCCCAAATTATTAGAAATAATATCATCACTCTTTAAAGTTTTTTTAATTTCCAATTTTTCAACAAGCAATAACGAACATTTTTACTACACAAAATTCTTTAGAAAAGTAAGTATATTTCTACAATTATTCTTCAGTAGCGTCTTTTTATTAAATAAAATCGATGTTTTTTTACATATTTATTAATTAATTTTGTTTGGTAAAAATTTTACATGGTCTTTTTAAAAATGCTTAAAAATATGGCATTTAACTTCGTAATTTTTCAAAGGGAATGCTTTTCTGTCGAAGTGAATAAATTGATGCAATATGTAACAAAGTCTTTTTTAAATAGTAATTTTATACCATATTTCCAGGAAAACATCAGTAATTTTGAGAAGTTGGATAATTTAAAACGATTTTTTTAAATAGTCTTCTTGGATAGAAGTATTTTGTCCTGGAAAAATTAAATTAACTAAACCGTTCGCTTCCTCATATGTGACTACGTCGAATACAGAATTTTATCGAAGTATCTCAGTATATTCTAGAAACTTCATCTACACACTTGCCTTGCTCTACCAGTCAAGTGGAAAATGTTAGAGTTAAAGTAAATATGGAGATAAGTCGAGCATTTCCCAAATTGCCTGTTAAATGTAATATATAATACAGTCTAGTGTTACAGTCATGAGTCATTCATAAGGTGGGCCCGTAACGCAACCTATTTCCTCGAACTGGCTTTTCGCCCGTAGTCGTCTGATACATCCCACATCATTTTCATAATTGATATATGATGTTCGTAAAACAGAGGCAGGTAATACCAATAACAAGGTAATGCTTTCTAGAACTTCGTTGAAAACCTGTTGTAAGTAAACTCTTAATATGTTGATTTTAATTCGTTTCCAAGCAAAAAGGTGGATATTTAATCACTTAAATAGCTTAGTTACCTTCTTAAGGACAAGTTACTTATAATTAAAAGAAATTTCATTCGGGTTTTTTCACATTTAAATTCCCTATTTAAAAATATACATATTTTAAGGAAATGGACACCTAACATTCTCAGTAACACTTTTTAATAAAATGTGTTCATGATGTGGTTAAAGGATATTCCATAGGGATTGTCATATCTTTTTCCTGTTAAGCTGAGCGAGAAAACAATGAAAGAACTCACTCAACTCGCTATGGCGAGTCTCCATGTAAATAACAAAAAAGCTAAATCCTTCAGAAATTCTTCTGAGAAATGTGATCTGGGAACTAAGTTCGTTTTCCTAGTGAGGTTATACTTTTTGTGAACAAAGATCTATGCAACACTTCGAGCAATTGTGAAAAACATATTATACAAGCTCTAGCTAAGCAAGCACAACAAAAGAATTATTGTCACAGATGGATTAAGTTGCTTATTCTAGATATTTTCTTTTATACTTTTCTAAATCACCTTATTTCATAATTATTTAACCTTCTAACATTTTATCTGTTCTAGCATTTTGGCCTTATAAAAAAAGTTGATGCTTGAATACGTTTTTAATTTACGTATTTGATCATAACTTTTAATATTATTTTAAAACTTTGAGATAATCCATCTTTGTGAACATATGAAGAAAAGTTTTATTACTTTAAAATTTGTTTGAAGAAAGTAAAATTAATACAGGCAAACAAATACAGAAATTCTGCATGAACGATATTCCACATATCAACATTATTTAAAAAGTGATCCCATAAATGTTTGAATTTTGTTCTGGTAAGTTGTGTAATTATATACGAAAACTTTTTTAATATATTTTGTTTTATGTTTGCATTCAATCCTTACTAAGTTTCTTATATATTAAAAACATACACATATATAACATTTGTATATGTAAATCGAATGTTTCGATACAAAGTTTGTAAAACGTAGTTGATCTGTATTTTTGAAATTTTTGAGACTATTTTTATAAAAGAAAAACACACATGTATAGAAAAGCGACACTCATTAGAACAAATTAGAAATGCTATTTTATCACAAATTCCATAGAACAATTAACAATAAAGTGAAAAATATAAAATTGGTTACATAACTTAAACGAAGCATTTTAGGGAGTAGGTGTCCAAAGAAAGAAGAAGGTTTAAATTATAAACACCTTATATTCTAGTCTTATTATTACAGACTGGCTACATGCATAGCGTCGCAGAATAAAGTCCTATGCAAAATTGTAAGAAATCTTCGAAAAAAATCCGTAATCAAACTTGAAACAAAGAAAAACTCTTTAAAATTGAATTAAAAGAAAAGACTCCTGAGAGAGTCCCTTCTAAACGTACATGGCACAAAACACGTCTTTCCAAAGAAAATAAGTGGATCGT
Source organism: Proctacanthus coquilletti (assembly GCA_001932985.1). NCBI lineage: Eukaryota > Metazoa > Arthropoda > Insecta > Diptera > Asilidae > Proctacanthus > Proctacanthus coquilletti. Next base: position 535,246 of record MNCL01000112.1, read on the forward strand.
AAGAATTTCGAGAAGTGGCGCACGTAGGAACAACCAAAGCCGTCTGCGAAACTCACGCTGAGCCAGAGCCGGAGTTCTCATCTGGGAATAAATCACTGCGGAGTATGCAAAAGACTGCAGTTCGATTTTCGGATGAGGGCATCCTTTCACCCGGGGAATTTCCGATCAGTTTTGTGGGCACAGTCCTTGCACTGCGTGTGCACGCCTCCTTGGCAGTCTATCAAGGCGTGTCATAAGTGATTTAAGGCCGGTCCGCACAACCGAATTTTATGGAGAGCAAATTGCGAATACCGCGGGGGCAATAAATGCGTCCGATACGGCATGTCGGAAATTGTTGTGTTGAAAATTAAGTTGGTTAAACGTGAAATATTTACATACCAGGACGGGCGGCGGCAGGATGCTTCCGTTATACGATAAAGGACTCGGAGTGGTAAATGTTTAAATTACAACATATGAGCCACTCCGGTCCGGATGTGCACTTCCGTATGTATGGAGGAAATATAGGGTAAAAATGGCTTTCGGGAATTCCGGGGGCGTCGTATGGCAAACGGAAGGTAAGTCACAAGCCCATTTTCAGTTTTGGTACTTTAAGGAGACGTAGAATGTGTTTCGTATTATGCTCGAAGGATTTCAAAATTCCGCCAATTGAATAAAATCCCAGCAATCCCTGCCTCCATACAATCTTCACGTGGAACTGAATCTTTAAAGAGGAAACTTGTTCGTCTGAAAACTGCTTGCACTGTCTCAAGAAATTGGAATCGCTTGGATGCGAACCGCGCACAAAAGGATTACAAAAATTAAAAACGCCAGAGCGCGACTGAATAAAGCCCTTCTTGAACTTTTTGAGGCATTATCTTACGCTCGTTAGAAACACTCCAGCAGTCGAACTGGAAAAGCCTAAGAGGGGCATTCAAGCGGGCTACCACAACAATTCAACTTGTTCTGCTCCGTTTCCTCGGGGGTATATTTTTCAGGATTACCCGGAATTTACAAAGATTTCCGGAAAATATTTTACATTTTTATTAAGTGGATTTTCCAAACTCTTTTCATCCCTTAAAAAATGTGATTGTCCACTTCAAAAGACTCAACAAAAAAATGCATTCGTACACACATTTTCTTAACGCACTATGTTAATTTATTCAACAAGCGGAAGAATTTAAGATAATATAAGAGATATTTGGGAAATGACAAAAACAAGCAATGTCAACCTTAAAGTCAACAAAATTAAATTTATATGTAGCGAAAATTGAGTATAACAGACATAAAATTTTTTTTCAATTCAAGAAAAGTTGACAATTCCAGTTTTACTATTAAATACTCAAATATTTTGTAACTTTAAATAACTTTGACAAAGACGTTAAAACAACTTAAACAGTTTTAAGATTGAGCAGAATTGATAATTCTTTATTTTTTATTGTGAAAATATGCTACTGAATCAGTTTGAAAATATTGTTTATAAATAAATAAAAGTTGCTTATTTTAATTTAGTTTTAACGATTTTGAATCTCTTCGATGTGACTGCTCTTCAATTCAGTACAACATTGCAAATTCACAAATTTCAGTGATAAGTAATTTACACGTTATTTAGAGAATTACCAGCGATAGAATTAACTAGAATTACTCCATACTGCTCTAATGTGCTGTACATTTGCGCTAATATGCCATACACCTGTAGATGAACTTCTTGTTTAGAACCACCATTTGATATAGCTAACCACTCGCACTTGACTGTTTACACGAAATTATTTTAATTTAAATAATCGACACGATAGTCGAACAAATCGGAACGGATGTTGAACACTAATTTCAGGACTTCCTCACCCGAAGCTGTCGGTATCACTGACCACGTTCAGGTGGGAACTCGCGCTTGTCCCTGTAACTTGGTGCTGCCAACAGTCCACGTGCCGTACAGCTCAGGAGCTTTTGTTCGACTAAGCGCCTACCACGTTTTATTCCTGTAAATGTGCTCCTGGCGTTATCAGTGGCATGCGACTGGGACTTCGGGAATCCTCTGGAATCCGTTCGCGCTCTTATCTGGCATGAACTAGACTGAAACGTGAGCCCGAGAAGAGGAGTCCCGGAGTGCCAGCTTGGCTGTCGGGAAGGCCGATTTTGATCTTTCGTCTTGTCCTGGGCGTCGGAACTCCGACGGGAGTGCTACCCAGGACAAAGGATCTACATGGTCGTTGCGCTGCTGTGGTTACGCCGTTGTCGGACACATAGAAAGCTTCGGCGTTGTAATTCAAAGCTTTATGAAGCTAACGATACGCGCTGCAATAGGCCACGTTATGGCGTGTTGATGGGGGTAAAGGACGAAGTAAATAAAATCGGTCCCGGTGGGCGCAGGGATGCCTGGGCCAACGCACACGGGACGCGGCGGCGGAAGTGATTTTAGTTAGCATGGACCCGGCTAGCGTTGCCAGATGGCGCGGGGGCGGCTCCGCTTTTGAAAATAAGTGGAGATGACATTATGATTGCCCCGACGCCCGCTTCATCTCTCTCCCGGCAATTTAAAAGGAACAAACGATTGTAATTACACCTTTAGTGGGCTTTAAGCAAGGACCTTAAATGTTCCTCGCCAACTCCCATGAATAATGTGTTCGGAACGCTTATTCTTTTGGGATATTAGACATCGCATTTTTAGCACTCTAAGTGTTTACGATTGTAAGACTGTGCTAAAAGGGGCTTAATTGCAGCTTTAAGGGAAATTGTGCTAATTCAATTGAATTAAATCGGATGGAATTGAGTTCAGCAAATTAAGAATGAATTAAAACAGAAGTTAAATAACATAACTTATAGAATGTAAATGTTATTAATTAAATTAAAGGCAGAATTGATTAAGGAAAATTTTTGAGGGAAATGCGCAGAAACAAAAAGACAAGACAAATAGTCAAGTCCCCAGTAAGTAACGTAAATTCAGAATTTCTATGTAGTTCTATGAATTAACTACCAAAATAAGATCTGTAGTTGCTTCTGTAAGCGCTAGATATTAATAAATTAAAAGAAATGTAAAACTAAAAGTTTAATTGGAAAGAATAAAACTTGCATACGATAGTTTTTGAATGCGGAGCGTTGTTGTTTCTGTTTTTACTTTTAATAGTAGATTCCATCTCTGTAGAAAACATATATGTATTTATAAATAACATAACGAAACTTAAAATATTATCGGTCCTTTCTTGACATGTCTTTTATTTACATTTTCATAAGAATGAATGTAACTCCCTCAAGGGGTTTATTTCGCAAATTCAATTTTATACCCTCAAATGATTTTGGCCCCAAGAAATCTCTTACTAAAGATTCTAAAGGAAATGATTCACTTTTGTTTTCCTTAATCACAAAAAAATATTCAAGTTTTTGAAATCATAATTCTTAAAAACTCCTACCTTAATAAATTTTGTTTTAATAAATATTTAATACCCTTCTACTGACTCCTGCAAATGTAAGTCTATCAAAAAGGAATTTTAAATTTCTCTTAATTTAAATTTCTTTTAATTTAAAATTGTAAAAAATTCTTATTAAGTGAACTAACTTCTAATTATTAAAAATATTACAAGGTTCCTTCATATCTTCATAAACATTAAATTGAAGGACTTCGGAAATGCTTCTGCTCTTATACAATGTCCAATGTCCTATGCGAAAACATCTTACAAAGTTTTATATTTTATATATTCTTGTTTAGTCGGTTTATTAAATTTTTTTTAATTATCTGCTAATTTCTTTCATCAATATCATCATTTTAAAAAAATTTTCTGAGCACCTTTTCTGTTTGAAATATATACTTTCATAGTATACATAAGAAAATGAAGAAATTCTAGTGAGCAAAGAAAATTTAATAAAAACTAAAGACATCTCAAAATTTTAAGTTCTATGCTAGTGGTTTGGGAAGTCAGGTAAAAATGAGAATTATTAGAAAAGGTATTCTATGAGAGTGAATGAATTAAGCAAAATAAACTATTTTATTAAAAGAAAAAGTGTGAGCTTAAAACTTAATGACAAAATCGGTTCCCATCATGGTTCACAATTTCACGAATGTCCATAATTGGTACAGGAGAGCTTTTATGAAATAGAGTAAAAAAATTAATTAATAATTGTTAGTATTATGGCTGATAATGAAAAATAAGCCTGTGATTACGACACACTGAATTTAATTTTAGGCTTACTATCACAGGTATCTATACTTCTGCTGAATAAATGCATTTAGAGATGCAATTGTATGATGTATTGAATTCTGTTCGTACTCGGTTTATTCACAGCTAAAAAGCTCAATTCAAAATATTGGAAATCCGAAACACGAATAAAATTTATTAGCATTCCTCAATCTTTAGACGACATTCTCAAGGACCATAAGAAGTTATTGAAAAGAAGAGAGAATACCACAGACACTAGTCTGCATACAAAATGGCACTTGTGTGAAGAAATTCCTGAAACGACTTAGGATAGGCGCCGTGACATTGCCTTCTCAATCTCTTTATTTAATCTGAATTTTGTCTGAGGAATTCGCACGACAGTGTGTCGTCAAGTGTCATATGGATGAAAAAATGGAGAATCTCCAAGGAAATATTCTTTGATAAGCGAATGATTTGGTACTTGTCACTGACAGTATGATTAGTAACGAGGTCGTGAAAATAGAACGGTTTGATCTTTGCGAGCTCATAGCACTGACAAGAGGAGGGTTTATTTGGCAATTATATGATTTAGGAAATAGAAACTTTTTCGAGGTACTACAAAATACCGTCGTTATCTTGAAGAAATATGGCTTGAAAAAAATTCAAAGCTATTTCTTGAAAAAATGCAGGTAGACAACGATTTGTTTGTTTTTGATATCTACTAAGCAAAATGTCATAAAATTATATGTATATATCTAAATTATCCTTTAAATTGAATCTGAAATATTGTTTCTCAATGAAATCATTTAATACAACTTCAGAAAAGTTTCATTTCAGGGAAAATTTGGCAAATGTACCAATTAAAGAATAAATCGAGTTATACCTTTAAGTATGAGCATATATTGTATATAATAATTATCCAAACAATTTATGAAGCTGTTGATAAAGCTAAGATTTCCCCTTTTGTTTGGCACGAAATTATATTTACGAGTCTAGAATGCCATTTGTGGGAAGAAAACAAAATCCGATCCTCTATTCTTAATAAAAGTATAGTTTTTCCCCTCTGTCTTCATATTAATGGATTTTATCCAACTTCTATTCAAATTGTACTAAAAATCTAACAGAATGTTTCAAAAGTGATTAAGACAAAAATAAAATTGAATTAAAACATTTAAAACCTAATTTGAAGATGAGTTTTAAAACGATTCTCTATCCATTTATACTAAAATTAATTGTTTTTATCTCTAGAGCTCAGTTAAATTTACTAGAATGAGGTTCTTAAACGAATTCTGTCCACCGCTTGCTATTTTTTAAAATGTTCTGCTTGAAAAGAATTTACAATGCTTATTATTATTTCTTGTAATTAATGTTTTATAATACTTTCTATTAAATTTATAACATGTATATGAATGAATGTTGCCTATCGATTAAATCTCCCAAAATAAAAGGTTTAATTTTTCCCTAAATTCGTTCACACTTCCCTTGTGCATCTCGACGATTCTGTCAAAATAAATTCCTGTAATTTATATCACATGATTGGAAGTCATCGGACATAAGTTTAGATAAAACTCTAGAATATTCTTCATTTGAGTCTGCCTGGTAACAGATCATACCGCAAATAATCAATGCGACTTCTCGGAAACCTTCCCTTCCCAATTTCCTTTTATTACATAATAATAAAATTTGCTACCTGGCTGGTTACTACTGATAACCTTCCTAACCTTCTCCCCTCCGAGGAACATTAGGGTTGACTTCAATTATTCATCTGCTGGGAATTGCGGTCCAGGCCACAGTAGATAAATCTGGGCATCATTACTTTTCCAATCAATGAAATTTTATAAAAATCAGGAATTCACATTTCGGGTCACAAAATTTCACTTCTTTAGCCATCGCTGCAATATTCCAGAGAATTTTTAATTGAACAGAGCATTGAAGGTATAGGTCGGCAATAAACCCAGCAGGGTATTCGCGGATTGCCGCGGCAGCTTAACGTGTAGCCTCGATAACTACATAATCCTACATAGACGGCCGTGCTGACACTTCATTAGATTTCAATTTTGGAGTGCATTGGGGTTACGAAATAATTTCGTGATATTTCAAAACCCTCCCAGCGCGGACGGTACAGATTTGAGTCCATTAGGCGCCAGGCGGGTTGCAGCGTACCAACACAAGAAACATGACCCAATTTGTAGCTTACACCAAAATTATTTTATAGGAGGCGTTCGAAGGTCTGATTACAGTAGGGAGGTTATCCCTTTTAGCCCTTGCGGACGGGTTTTCGATTCAGACGCTCCAGGGCGTATCGGAAAACGGAAATACCCTTGAGATACCTTTAGATAACTAAAGAAGCTATACTTCAAGATAGAAAACGATTGCCTTTTTCTTTATCCTTTTTCCAAAATAGTTGTTGGTGTTATTATTTGTTGAATGCAAAAGTGGGGCCAAGACCCATAGGGCATACGATCCCCGGTAAGTTGAAATGTCACTCCCCAGTTGGTTGCCGCCACAAACTTCGACAACTCATCTCATGGGGTTGACAAAGCCACCTTGTGCAAAGACCATGACGAAGGATTAAGTAGTTGGCATAAACAAGTTCCCAGATTTCTCGATATAGGTCTCCGTACTCTCTCAGATGTGCAGTTTATCTTTCCGACAAAGTTTATTTTTCATCCACAAGATGGTGGAGAAAGTGGGCTTTCATAGGTATGGCGTGATTTGCAACAATGATAAAATCCAGGTAAGTGTGTGACTAGATTTCTTGGTGTGAACTGAAACCTCGTAGGTGAAAACTTTCAAAAAACTGACTATTCTTGCGTTTAAGTTTGAAAGTTTTTCGCCTAACAAATACGAACTTTTCTTGGCTTATCTGTCTACTTGCAAAAAGGAACTTTCCTCGAGTTAAATGAAAATTAAATAAGTCGAAAATGTAAACTAAACACAGTCGTAGGTATACGCAAACGGACGGGTTATGTGTAAAAGTTGTTTGCCGTAACTCTTACATTGAACAGCATGTCCTTCAACAGAATCCTCTTTCGGTTAGATTATTTATTTAATGCGAATTTTCGCTTAATTCTGATTAAGCTTGGAATGAAATTTCCTTTGAATTACCGACACAATGGGAGTGGTAACGAGGACATTGATTGCTGAAGTGAGATCTTAGATCGGTACATTCATATCTTGCATGGTCTATGGAAAACTAAGCTCCGACAATTATACATAAATTACGCAGCTTTGTGGTAATTTGATTCATAAAATATTCCTATGGTATGGTAGTCAATGGAGAACCGCTCTGCGTAGACGTTCTTAATTCAAATTTTAAATGAACGTTCTGCAACCAAAATTATAATTAATCATCCCAAAAGTGTGAGCGATAGTAAAATAATAAATTGCAATATGGAACACAAATCCATCGTCAAAGATTTATTTAATTTAACTATCAAAGAGGTTTTAATTTAATTGTTTTATAATCTGATTTTATACGTAAAAAATTTTTAACTTTCAAAATGTATGTATGTACATATTTATGAATTGAAGAATTATATGTCATTATAGAAGAAAGAAGTACAATGAAAGAAATGAACTTGTTTAAAGTAAGTATTTTCCGTAGGAAAAGTACAATTATTAAAAATAGTAGTTAAATTGTAAAGCCAAACAATATTGTAGTCAAAATTGTAATCAATCCGATCAAGGTAAAATAATTGAACAAGCACATTCATTTTAAATAAATTATAACTAAACATCGTATTTCAAATAAATAAGGAATTATTGTTTGACAACAGAATTGTTCCTTAACTATGAAAATATAAGGAAAAGTAGTATATTTGCTATTAAATAGTTGATTTAATATCGTAATAGAAATATAATTTTACAATATTTAAACTATTTTATATCAAAAATAATCACGCAAGTTGTGAATTTTTTTACAATTTCCTCTTGTTTAATATCACAAATTTGCTTATTTAAGGCAAAATTAAACAACGTTCTTATTTGATTTTATCATTGTTTTTCTTTCAGTGGAGATGTAAACGATTTGCAATATGCAATTATTTTACTCAAAAATAAAAAAATAATTAAAAGTTGAAAGAGAAAAAAATTAAATGAAATCAATGAATTCAGTGATTTGGGAGTTAAACAATTATTGGTGGGATTAATTAAGTTCGTGGTGATTATTATCATCGATACTGAATGCAGGCAGATAGTGTAAAATGACAAACAACTTAATTGTAAAATTAAACGCTGACAAATAAAAGAGAAAAATTAAATTAAACACAATTGGTGCTTTTTGTTTGTTACATATAAAAATTATGTCCGTTTAAGTCCAATATGGTTTTTCTCAAAACTAGATAAAGCCGCCAACTGACGAATTGTGTGCATGTTTCATCACAAACAGGGTCGTAGAGAATTGTTTAAAGTTTCATACCGAAAGTTGTGTGATCCAATTAATGAAAAAATCTGTGTCAAAAGTGTGAAAGCCCATCGGAAGCAGATATACCGGGAAAAAAGGGAAAACAGACGAAGGATGATCGGAGGACCGTAAAAGCGACTAATTGCGCTATAACCAAATTAATAGTTGCCTCGCCACGTTTTATTATTGCTGGCTGTCCAGTGTCCACATAGGTCTTCCGGACAGTGTTTCAGTAACGCTTCCGACCCGAATATTTAAGGTTTCCGTGTTCCAAGGATAGCTGGAATGCATTTTATTACCAACATATTTTTGGTGGAAATAGTGGGCGCCCTTATGTAGCAATTTGTGGAAAAGTTTTGAAAGAAGTTTCTGAAAACGTCTCACCTATTGTTTTAACATTCAAATAGCAACTATTTTGTAATATGCGATGACAAATATGAAAAAAATATTTGACGCCATTCAAGATTTAGGTCTAATGAAGTGTTTATAGCTAGCAATAGTGCATTGTATTCTTGATGGAAAAGAGCTTTAGATATGATCTTGAAGAAATTCATCTCTAGGACTATTCTGATACCCACAATGACTATTTTGTTTCATCGAAGGATTCGCCAGGAGTTCAGACCATTTCTCAGGGGTTATCATAAATTACTATCTCGGGATGGGTCACATCACCAATCTACATATGCGCGACGACAAGTTCTGCATAAAAATTTCGGTTGCAGCCCCCGTTGCTGTGCAGTACTCGATCTGATTTCATATTTCCGATCTGGGCAAATAGATGAAAATAAATCCCGGGAATATTTTACCAATGTTTGATTTATAGGAAAGGTTCAGTAACAGCGCCCTTCTTGGCGAGTAGGAGAACAACGAGATATTTTATTTGGTGATTTCACCAAACGTTTACAGAACCATCGCAGCAGAATCACAGGGGATTGCATTTATGAAGCAGAACAGAATGTGTGCCATTTTCTGAATGCTGTTAAACCCTCCATTTAAAACGAGAAACTCGTGAGCCGTACTCTTGCTACATTTCGGAATTTAAAGCCCAAGGGAATTGATATATTGAGGAAACTCTTGATATTCTGAAGACGCATGGCACCGGTAAAGGGCAACTCCATATTTACTTTTCTCCAAAGCAATACCCGAAGTACCACTTTTAGTTCCATTGGAAAAACAAAGTTTGGCAAACATTCTAACTAGGATTTACCTGGAAATCAATTCTTTTAAAAGCATCAAGACGCAAGAAATTGGGGAAATCACCAGGTTATTGAACACAACTATTAATTATATGGTGGACCATTACTTAATGTATACAATTTATATTTTTCTTTAATAAACGAAATTGTTTTTTTGGGAATTTTTCACTGTTCGCCAATTTTTACTTCTGTAAGATATTCCAAAAGCATTTGAAGGTTTCACAATAATGTGTTATTAATTATTTATCGATCCATCATCAAATAAAGAGAAAAATAGCATTGTAAAATCATACAATGTCGATGTTAAATGAACGTTATGCATTGTTCAATATATTTAATAACATTTTACAGTTCAATATATTTAATAACATTTTAAGTCCTACAGGAATTCGATGTTGCCTTTAAAGTAAACTCCTATTCAACTTTTGTTTCTCTTACCGTGTTATCATGTTAATTGAATATCGAGAAATGTTAATAGTTGATTTTCAAAATTCATGTTTGACAAGACATACATATTATTTTAATAGACAAAAAACCATTTGTAGAAAAAAGTAATATACACCCTCGAATACTCATGTGGACCTTAAAAAAGATCATTACTAACAGCAGACAGGCAACGATGAATGGCAATTCGGAGAAACATCTTTTGGCTCATAAAATCGAATATTTTCATGAAAAACAGATGTACAATTTTCGGAAAAATGTAATAATTCTCCTCGCACTTAATGAAGAATAAAAATAGAAAAGAACTCCAGTTTCTCGTTTTTCCCAGTATGCTTTTAAGGCATACTTTCGCACACCTAATAACATCATTAACTTAAAAGCAAAAAATAATTTCTTTTGATACCCCAAATAATTTGTTTGCCCACTGTCTGTCTGAAGGTAATGCATCCTTGGCAGCCAGAAAAACCCTGTAGCCGCCCACGGAAATGCTAATGGCCCACCACCTCATCTGTTACGAAAAATCACTTAAAGTCAAATAAAATGGCGGGTAGAATCAATAAAGATCTCGATCAGATTTGTAAGATAATCGGAGGAATCAGGCAAAAGGATTAAAAGACTTCCGGGCAAGCCGCTGCCTCTAGTAAATCAATGTAGCCCGGCTCTCCCGGTCCTGGCGCGCATCCAACTTCTGTTCGTGGTTACATTTTTTCCACGTTTTTTTTATTTCCCTTGCGTTTTTTCTCCCTTTTATACGAACAACGACTTCTTTCCTGCCTTCCTTTCAGGCTCACCTTCTTAAGTATGAAGGAATGTGGGCCACGGCGTGGGGCAACGTCTCGGTGAAACTGCGGTATAGGGCGATGCTCCTCCGGTGGGGCAAACACAAACACATATTTCACCTAAAAGGAAATTTAGGTGCTCTCCGAAGGAAGCTAAAATGATCTTCTGCGGAAAGAACCGAAAGCTACCTAAAGGTGGCCTTAAGCGGAACAATTTTTTTCGCACTGGTTTCCGTGAGGTTGATGAGAAAACCTGCAATTGTCGGCGTCCACATCAGTTTCCGATTGAACGCGATTCCTGGACGGGTGGTTTCCACTAAATCAGGGATTCACTTCTCCAGAAACGTTTGTGGTTCAAGTTACACTTATGTAGAATATGTACGTTGTCTTTAATCTTGCTTTCGAACACATTTCTTTAAGTACGTCGAAATTTAAATTAAAAGTACGTCAGTTCGGTTCTTGCCCTTTGCTTTTCTTTACGATCTTAGAATTTCGTATGTCAGAATACAACAAACACAAAATGCTACATAATACTAGATTTTTCGTATTAGGTACTATTTTTAACACACAACTAACTAGGACCTAGTAAAGTGGAGTAAAGCTTAATATTACTGGCCATTAGGAGCTCTGTATTTTATTCATATTTAATAAATAAGTTTCCCATTATCCCACACTCAGCCCTCAATTTAATTCCTATTGGCTTAATAGCCTATGTCAATAAGTGAATATATTCAACAGAATATAATCGTTCTCCATTAGCCCAAAGTAAAGTAAATTTTAGGAAAGGAATATTTAACGTTGAAACCTTGTTTCTTAGCAATTAGAAAAAAAAATTGTTTTTAATTTATTAAAAACTACCATCTAGGAATGGTTAGTTGGTAACTTGACGTAACGCATGAACTAGTTAAGTTTTGTCTAGTAAAAATTAAGTAATTGGCACTGTTAATTCATGTAAAATCCTGTGAAGATATTAACACACACCGGCAATTAGTTCTATGTTTATTGCTGTTTTGAAAGTTCTGTACATCAAAATAAGGAACCCTTATAAAGATTACTGGTTTGTCCGTTCATTCATTCGCCTATCACTGTCAAATTTCGTTTGATTGGATTTGGGTAAAAATTTCAACTGTAACAATTAAACTTGTTAATACACACCTGTTCCATTAGTTAAAACTTAAAAAATATTTCCCCATGAATTTTAAGGTAGGTACCCCAAGGGAAATGTTTATGTTATACAAACAGCACAAATGACCGGTATATTCTTAAGCATATAGAAATTCTCGTCGTCACACTGCTTTTAGCATAATCTAAAGTTCTTCACGTACCTCAACAGTTTAAAGCACAGTATCCCACAACATTGTGATTCCCTAGACCGTGAGCAACAATTCACACGTGTTGTCTACATAACACAGGACTAGCACCGGAGCAAAGAGCAATGTCTTCAATATTCTCAGGACAATTACTGGTATATCAATCTTGGGATACCATCAGCCTAATGATATGCATGCAAACATGAGACACCAGTTGGCGAAAAACAGGAAGAGTGTCCCAAAAATAGGAACTTCCCACGGAGCACTCTTCTAAGCGCCATGAATTATTAATGGGGTTGTGTATGCCCTTATTATGAATATTTCCAAAGTAAGCTGAGTGCTGAGGACAAGAAAAATAGTGAGCAACCAGGATGGGCTCATCTATAGTCCTGTGAGTCCCAGAGTGCTAGCGCTAAACTTTCAGTGGAATTTCTTGCATACCGATCGTGGCCGTCTATCTAATTGATGCGACTCTGGGCCGGACGAGAACTGTTCGAAATGCTGACGGCGGAGTTGAAAATATTTCCACGTATAACTTTTATGAATATGCTCGCATGAGCGCAACCGCCAGATATCTGCTTACATGTAAAAGAGATGCTTTTAAAAGTTTACGAGGAATTCAATATTTCTCCGCGTGCTCCGAAACAACTGGTGCCGGCGTGAAGCTTCAGGAATTCATGGGTTTTACAATCAACAAGGGTGAAAAGTTCGACAATCGAAATTTTCGATCCATGCAACCGTGATGAATTGGATTTCTAGAGAATAGAATGAAATCCTCTGAAAGTTCATAGGTAAGTGAATTTCCTTCTTCCTAAGTTTAATTAAATATTATATTCAGAAGTACAGTGAGTCGTTATTTCCAATTATTTTTAAGTTCCAAACGAACCAAATATTTTTACCATAGATTTCACTACCCAGGAGTTGTCAAAAAAAAGTTCTTTCAAAATAAGCCTTTAAGGTTCTAACAAATTCTTAAATATTTGGAAACTTGCCATCGTAACTTAGTACTTTCTGGAGAAACATAATTATTTAACAGATTTCATTTATTTATTTATTTATTTTGTGTTACCAAGTACTATATTCCTTGATGGTTACAATTTTATCTAGATTATTAAAAAGTGAATTCTAGGTTATTAAATACTTTTTGAAATGTACTGTAACAATAAGAATATATAGTACTATATAGTTAGATATTCGCTATATTTCAACGTATGAGCGTATTTTAAAATATAAAAATTTTAAGCGAAGCGATTTTATCTCCAAATGGGATTTTCGATAAATGCAATTTAATTGGAGAATAAAAGTGGTTAAAAATTGCTGCTAAATATAATTTAAGGTTTTTAAATATTTAAAAGTTGAAGCAGATGTTCCCATATTTTAAATATGGGGAAAAAAAATCGAACTTTGTAAAAATCCATTGACTGCCTATTAATTCCCTATATTCATTTACCAGAAACTTATATAATAATTAAATTCAAAGAATATTTAAAACTTTGTAAATATTCAGTTTTTTACAATTGTAGCCATAATTTTAAACTTTTTTTATGACCCGGAAGAAGTCTTGGAACATGCTGTTATGAAATTTTTCACGTAACAAGTTCATAGCTAGGAAAACTTCCCATCAACAATTATCATTTCTTACAAGCAAAGACCTTCATATATCCGTGAAGGCAGGGGATGACTCAAACACCACAAGTTCGCCATCATGGGGATTTCACATATTACGCCCTGACACAATAACAGTGAGCGCAATGTAATTTATTAGGATCAGAGATGCATTTCGAACGAATTTATGGAGAAGTGCCGGACTAACCCCTGGCCTACATAAATAAGAATAAATGGGTTGCCTTGTTTTACTTAAAACTGCAATCCACTTAAGAGGATATGAGAGATGGCGACGAGCAGATATAGTGGCCACGAGCAGCGGAACCACTGACCAGTCCTATTGTTTGGAGCGAGTGTTCCATCAAGTTTTCACAAAGCAACATCGGCAACATCTGCACCAACATAAGCTAACAGAGCATAAACGGTTGGCGGTGGTCTTATTCATTCATTCCACCGAGAAATATGAGGCCCATGGCCAAAGGGCTATAGCTTTTGGCCAATGTCTGGTGCAGGCTGACCGCTCTGTGGAGCTCTGTGGCTGCATAAAATGGAAATTATATTCAGTTGGGAGGAAGGGCTCTTTCTTTTATATCTCACGGACATTTCAGATGACCCAAAATGATAAAGTAACCACGGAGTTGAAAAATCCACCACCCTCGCGCTTGAAGTGAAGAGAACGCTTTCCTTCTCATTATTCTCCTTTTCTTATATTTCCCGGATGACAGCAAAAAGGACTTAAGCTGAAAATATCTGGTCCATTTGGATCGGGAACAAGGCTGAGGGTGAAAGAGGAGAGACGGGCTGGGATGAAAATGTAATCAACGAGCTCTTTTAAAGCGCGGCAATTTGCATTTTTGCATTTTAAGGTCTTATTCTACATTAGTTAGCAGTGGTAACATCTACCGTCCCATATGCAGACGCTAACACAATTGTTCCTAATTACAGTCGCACTTTGGATGCATCCTTTGAATCAGAACGTCTGATAGGCGCTCCATAGACAGTGTCAAGTACCTTCTAGCACCCTCCAGTGCCACCCAGCCACCGGAAAGACCACCAAACGGATGTAGAAGGAAAAAAGAATTAAAGGACCACAGAATAGTGGCCTTATTGCATGTTTCCCTTTAAAGCGCGGAAATGGAAACCCACTTCCCATATAGGAAATTAGTTTTACTTTCGTGGGGATTCTATCGGGAATTTTCTTGCACATTTTTCTCTTTCATCTGGGCGCTTGAAAGTGGGTCGCGGAAGTGACTCAAATGACTGTAGGAGAGCAGCTGAAAGGGCCAATTGTCGGAGATATGCATGAGTCGGTCCATAGAGCCCTTTTAATAGTTAGATTTGCTCCAATTATTGTAGAAGCCAGCACTCTGCTGGGGAACACACCTACAGTGCTTACTACATAAAGTAGAAATTTGCGTTCGCTTTCCTTTCATCCGAAGTTTTGAGCCCCACCTGAGTCGACGATGCGAAATGTTCCCCTTACCTGAAATATTTGAAACACTTGTTACACCCGGTGCCATTTTCAGGTGAGCGCCATTGAGAAGCCGTGTGGCGAAGGACTGACTCCCTCCCAGCCCGTCAGGTACCTACGGTGGAATGCCTCCTCTTGCTGAGAAATGCTCCTCGCAAAATACAATTACGACTAAGTGAATTGCGAGTATGCCGTGAATGCGCTCAAGGAGCTCCGGCAGACAGCGTAATGCATTTCGACGGATGAGGGATGTGCTACGACGTTAGGTGGTGCCGACGGGCAGAGGAATTGATGGTATTTGGCTAATGCATTTCGGCTTATCTAGGGTAAAGACTAGCAACGTTGATTTCTCTAAAAAGGAAAGTTAATAGGACAATTGGTTAAAGGTAGGAGAAAACCCTGAATAATTTGTCTGAGAAATGGATTTTGGTTGCATTTTACTGCCAAATCTAACAATCATTTGCTCGAAAAATCTCACTCATTAATAACTAGCAATATAAAATGTCTTTAGAGTGCCTTTAAAATGAAAAAATCAATTGCAATGACTTGAAGAACTTTTATGGCTGTTCTATTGCATAAAACGCCACCATATTATAGATAGAATTTACAAAAGTTTTAAAGATACAAGAAACTTTTAAAACATATTCTTAAATCATTCTACTCAAAACATACGTGTGGAAAAATACCAGTCTTGGAGCTGTTGAATGATACAACATCAAAAGTTAAAGAAGCTCATTGTAGTAGTATCTTATACATATTTCTAACAATATGAACGCAACCTTATGTCATTTACTTTAATAATTGGAGCTCCAGAAAGTCCAAGATATTGAACGATAAAAATAACAATAAACAATCACAATCTTAATAATAGAAACATAACTAGTGTATTTAGCCCTATTTTACAAAAAAGGGTTTGTTTTCAAAATATTTTAATTTCTAATGCTGGTAACCAACCTCTTTGTTACCCTGATATGACTCATATTAAACGAAGGCTAAACAAATATTTATCTCTTAGTATGTCTTGATTACTTAAATTAATATTTTGAGTGGAAAAGTCTTTTAATTAAAATATAATTATAGTTAAATTGCTCCACCGAACCTAAAATGAACATCTTAATAGTAAAAATATGTGCCTTTCAGAGTAAAAGCCGAGGTTAAAAAAATTAAAGTGGTCTTTTATTCTCTATGGCACGCGATATGCCAGTCAAATTACCTTCATTAGGCCAAATTATGAAAGAGGTCCTTGACCGACGGGGGCACAGAGCGACTAAGTTAATAGATTTGCAAAATATTAATAAGGTCACCAATATTAAAAGCTCAATAAATATTTCCGCTGGACTAATTGATTATTACCTAAAGTGTTTCAAAGGAGCTCGTTGACTGTTCTTGTTAGCAGAGCTGAAGCTCCCGAAAAAGCCGAATAATGTAATTTAAGTGAGTCGGGATCTCACACAAAGGAGCCTTTTAAAGTAAATGCTTACCATGTCTCCGTGGGAGATAAAAGAATGTATGTAGCTCGCTTGCCTTATTGAATAAGAGGGCGAAAACAAAGCTTGGAAAGTGTATTAATGCCTTCCTCATCCTCTACAGCAGTTTTTGCCAGAGGATTGGTGTTTATCTACATGGCGCGGAGTCTTTGCTAACCTTATATGCTTGTAACAAGCATCGACACGGAACATGCATGCCTTCGTAATCTTAACTTGAGCGCTTTGCAAGGGCTGTGCTATTTGGCATCCTTCTACAACGTGGAGGGACCAATAACTTCTGCTAATATATGCCGGGTTATACTAAAGTAACTTTCTAATTCTATATACCATTAAATCTTATGAGGGTAAGACTGTTTGATTCACATGAGCAGCCAAGAATTTAAAACTACTCGCATCTGTAGGGTCGATATAACTTTTTTAGAAGAATTTTTAATATTAAACAAGCCTTTAATATTACAAACTTTTCATAATATCATACCAAGATGATTAAAGAACGCAAGAAGATGGTAGTTCTCAAGCGAAAATTTTAGTATCAAATGTTATATTGCCCTTCTTGTTCTTATTTATATATTTTTAGTACTTTATTTTGTTTCATATCTAAAAATCTTACTGAATCTGTGCAACTTAGTGCTTTTGATATAACATCAACTGTTTTGCCCATAAATAAATAGATCATCCCACATCTACCTTCAATTTTATGAATTGGATGTTATGTCTTCTTGGTCAGATGTAATTTAATTAGAAGATCAATATTGTTTCAAGAGTAAAAGACATTGAGTTTTGCTTTTCAATGAATTTCCACTCAATAAGAATTTTTAATCAAACATCTATGAAAAGGATGCCTACCCTTGGGAAAGTTTTAATAGTCCGTAGCTCATCCGGAAGTTTGAGCGCAACAGGAACACAGAGGAGGTAGTGTCATCTAATAAATCTAAAAGGACAAATAAGCCTTTGACTTAAGAAAAAGAGGGAAACAAGAGCCCTGTAAATAATTCCTTAGAAAGCAACCGAAACTAGACAGACCAAGAGTTTTGAACAGGTATATCTGTTTTCCAGGTATTTCCTAACTTTTAGGATACATGCCAAGCTCTTCGATATGGAAGGAGATTTTATAAAAGGCATCTGAAATTCCCAGAGGCTTTTTTTTGCCTTTATCAAGGATGGTTAATCTTAGCTTAGGACGGTTAGTTAGGACATACTTCTGTTCAGAATATTTTTGATTATAACTTATTTGTTGCTATTCAAAATCCGTGATATTTGTTTCTTCTTATTCATAAATAATGTAAAATAACTTTCTGAAGTTGTTTGAAAAACAGTTCAATTTTTACAGGAGAAACAAAAATAAACGTAACAAACCATATAGAAGTAGAAAATGGTATTAAACATTTATTTTTTACTTTTTTAGTTCTTAGTTTCTAATCTTATTTTTAAATTAAGACGATTGGAAAAATTGCCTGAATTGATTGGTCGCCGAGAAAACTCTAGTGTGTAATTTTTATATTACTTCGTAATATTAAATAGATGGACTATAAATTAGTAAAGAAAACTTTTATGAAAAGTAACACGATTTTTATTCATACGAAAACCCATTGAACTTCTAGATAAAGAAAGAAACACTTATTTTCACAGAAACACTTTCGTAATCTATAAATAAACCAAGCAAGGAAAGCAAATATTTCTTCCGGTGGGGAGCAACGGGTACTGTAGAGCTTGCAGATTTAAGTACCTACATAAAACAGGAACCGCACTTAATTGTTCCCGAAAACCTCACACGGTTCCAAGAGCCTTTCAGCATAGCTTACCAGCCAAGTCTTTTTGTAAATTGCACACACCTCCCCGAATTTGTAGCACATTATGTCCCCAATTCGTCCCTCCCTTTCCCGAACAGGGCTGAGAGGAACATCTGTGCTACTCGCGTTTCGGGACCAGTGGCTAGGACACGAACATTTCGATTCCGACAACGCGCCTATGCACATGGTAGGGCATTCAACAGGCGCAAATTAATCATTTGTGGAGTGCCGCTCTTGTCCGGAACCAAAGTCAACAAATACGTAATCACCCTGTATCCGGTACCGGGTGTTTTTCTGCCTTAATCTCCGGCTCCACGGGGGCGAACGACCCTTGCAGAATAATTATATAGCGACGTGGCCGGCTCGCCCGGAAGATATTCTATGCTCCGTCTTTCTTGTATAGGGTGATCAAGTCCCGTGTAAGGCTTCATAGGGTTCAGATGAGCGGCGTCTATGCTTTCGCCTCCTTCAGCGAGATCCCGAGGGCCAGCCGGACCAGGAAGTGGACACGGCCGGATATGCAAACGGCAGCATGCACCACTGGACCGACAACAGAATGGCACATGTCCTACAGGGTGGCACTTACCTGGAGGGCAGAGCTGAGCACTCCTGCCACTATCGCTGCTTCTGTTATCTCCGTAGCTTAGAGTCTGATGTTGACTGCTATTGCTTGCAATGGTTTCATCGCTGCCATTGTTGACCCCGTGACCATGCTCGACCTGTTTGTAAGACTTTGTCGCCAACTTTTCTCTTTCATGTATTGTTGCCGTTGTTGCTGTCTGTGCACTGATGGAAGGAAGCACAGCCGCCGTGGTCTCCGGCGTTGCTGTTGCAAGCAATTCATTTGTCAGGTTTTCTGCTGACTGTGGCTTGTAATTTTCTGAAATTGAGGAAAATTGGTTTACTCTACCCATTGTTGATTTAAATCCGACTTAAAGGAGCTTCTGGGGATGTAAGAGTCGACTTAACGAGCCTTTGGCTGGAAGTTTTCGAAATAAAACGGAACCATTATAGGGATATAAGAGATGTGTTCCACACATCTCAGTCGCTAAAAATAAGAAATGAAAAACAACCACTTGGGGATTTAGTTCTCTATTCAGTTGATGCTATTGTAAAAGCTTTAAGTTTAAGACATTAAAGCCCTCAAGATATTAATCAAATAATGAAATCAAATACAGGGGGTTCCTTAATTATTACATTCAAAGCCTAAACAAGATACATTACTGTTTTTTACAAAAGTCTTGTTAAATCTGTGAATTTTAAAGCGAATAAATGTACCTAACGTTAAAGCTCGAAACAGAATACTATATTATTGCATATGTTGCTGAAGTTCATACAGAATACAGATTTGCCCCTATTTTCCTACGAAAGCAAGTAAGATTTACAAGAGGAAAATTTTATAGCATTCAATTATGGTAATAGAGACATTAAGAAAAGGCATACAATTTTTATGAATTCTTTGATATATACGTGTACTTAAAGTTTCGTGTATCTTTTCTGTTTTGTGGATATGGATAAAAGGTGTTTTAAAAGGTAATTAACTGTACCAAGTAAAACAAACAAAAGAAAAAAGGTAGGAGTTTGGAGAATATAAGCTTTATATTGAGCATTTCCAGTTTCCAAGTAAATTCTCGCCAGAAGTATTTTATTAATATACTACAAAAATTCAAAATGTGTCTAAATTTCAACAGAACTAAATTTCTCTCCTTCCCTAGATGATAATTTTCTTTTAAAATTTAGTTATATTATTTATATTAAAAATTAATATCTGATAATATTTTAGTAAAGTTAAGTAGTATAATAGTACCACGTTGATATTTATTCTTTAAATTATAAGTGCAGGTTCAATAATATTGAAAATAGTCCACATAAATTGTTCTGTTATATTCGGAACACGCAAGTCCGTAAATAAAAGAAATAATGTCCTCGCTTGTTAGAGCGAGCAGCGATACATTTTTATAAGCTTCCCAACTCCGAAGCGAATCCGCCTACCAAAAGCGAAACGATCGGGTTTACGACACTTCTATCGAATAAATTATATCGCATTTATTATTTCCGACAAGCCTACATAAACCCGCACACCAGACCAACTAGGTTGCATTCGATGTCGTTTTTAAGCCATCTCCGAGGATTTATGCAACGCAATAACTAGATGGTCTAGTAACCCTAAATACTGCTGACATATATGAGCACTAATTGATGGAGCGATTTTCCAGTCCATTTGCCATTATCATTGTCCAGAATGATAACATTTTTTTCGGACTTTGCGGACATTCACGAGCTCTCGACGTCGTCGTCCTCATATTTGTGTGTTTGTCGTCGTCTGCCTGAACAAATATTTTTTCAATTCGGATCGAATGGGGGCCCTATGAAATGGACAAACTGAACAACAACCTATAATGTGTCCACACGACAAATGATGGATATTTCGCCAGCCGGCCAAGATTTATGCTTTTAGCGATGTCAATTTCAGATGGTTCAAGGCAGTTTCGATTTCAATTAAACTCCACTTTGGGACGAGATTGATAATTGCTGGGGTATATTCCCGAGGCACCTTGTTTTATATCAACATGCAATTGAACAATTTTTCCATGCTCAGCGGAATCTTTACGATTTACATTTCGTACTCCTTTGGCATCTCGTTAACGACATCTGATTCCGGGGTTAAAGAAGGACAATAAAAGTTTTTTTGCAGGGCATGAAGCAAATAATTACTACTAAAATATAAAAAAAAGTTCTTTAAAAAGATTCTTTAAACGCACAACTTCTGGAAAAGTTCTTGGAAATCATTAACGAGTAGCCAGCCAATAAAAAACATCTCAAAGGAACTGCCGAACGCTGTTGAACTTTTCTCTTATAGTATTAAAGAAATAGCTACTTTAAGTGCTTCCAATGGTGATTTTCTGTAATCCCCTATCGATGGCATTGAATAAAAGAAATGGGAGTCGGAGATTTTAGCTGCATTTTTATGTTCTCCGATGTAAGTTTGTATGTAACTTTTCTTGTACGATTGAGGGGAAAATCCTGGCTTAAAGAAATTCATTTAAAGTTAAAAGGAAGTCAGAATTTAATTTAATGAAGCTATTATTGGTAATTGTGGGAAGTAGCTAAACGTAAAGACTTTTGAAACTGTTTTACTTTTAGACTTTGCTTAATTTTATTTCCCTGTTTTAAAACTCAATCATTGTATTTTACTTTTAGAAAGTTTAATATCTTATAAAGATATATGATATAAATTATATTAATTCTTACACATTTAAATTAATTGAACTATACATGGTATAAAAGATAAAAACAAGTATCACCTACCACCATGGTGAATGGTTCTAAAACATTACACTCGTTACAGGGTGTTTGCTCGATGAAATGTGAACAAGTGTTATAAATATGTATTATAAAATGCAATAACAGTTTTTTTTTTAAATGTCTAATAGTCGAGAAAAATGATAAAGACACTTGTTTTTCTCTTCTTACTAGACGTAACTTGTTAAAAAATTTTTATTGATTGGAATAATCTACTACTTGTTTTGGTACAAGAAAAATAATTTAGTGTATACTTTGCGTCCATGCGTGCGAGGTTAAATACGCACATTTATATAGCTAATCTAGCTCTGTAATTTTTTAATGTAGTGATATGAAAAAATAAAATTTACAAATTGATTGCTAGTAATGTAAGCCTTATACTTGCTTTATCGAATTAAAAATATTGATGCATTTGTTCGGCATCCATCAACTATTTCAATCGAAATTAGCCATCTCCAATTAAACGAAATACACATATGGAATTATAGATCAAGCATATTTCTCAAATATCAATGCACATCACCGATTTTTGTAATTATGCGTCTGTCACCCCACGCACGCTTAACGATTAGCCTTCTATCTTGAACGCATCAAGGCTGCAGAGCAGCCTTCATATACGCCACCGCATGAATCATTCCAGTCGAGGAGCGTCGCATAACTCATTCACTTTACCCGCGCGTCTCCCGCGCAATTAATCCCGGCAACACTAGTGCATTGCAGTACCCGTCAGAAAGCATGTCACTCCCGGGAAAGGCAACATTTCCATATATCATCCCTCCTCACGGCACCATCATTGTTCCCTTATCCAGAATTCGTGACGTGACGGTAATGGGGGCCAGGACTCCAGGGTGCGAGTTAGTAGTTCGACTTTTTGTCAAGGTTGCTGTGGAGCACTTATAAATTTAAATTTAATTTATTAAAATAAAATATTTGATTTTATGACTTAAGCTGGATCCACGAGGTACGTGTTCGTCGTAAGTGTGAATGGCTTTTCAGGTACGAGGAAGGTTTTTTCCTCGAACCTCTTCACGTATTTCGATCCAGCTTTATATTTAATTGCTTGTTTCTGTAATATTGGCCCTCTTAGGACCAAAGTACATCAAAATATCCATTGGCTGTATAATTTTCGAATAGAAACTACTTTAGTGTTCTGTTTCGCATTCACAAAAGTAATATTTTTATTTTTCAGTTTTATTAAAGAACAGTTTCCTATTATTTAACTGTCAGAACTGAGTTAAAACCGACTACTGTTTTTATTGGTTTTAGACCTAAGAACAGGTATATTGGAGATTTATTTTTATACTTCAGTTAATAATAAGAACTATATTTCTTCGCCGACATTTTGTAAATATATAAAAGTACAGACGATTTTCTTCTTTTATTTTCAAACTTATTTTTCTCTAAAACTAGAATAAAAATTCTTCCTCTTGAGCTAGTTAGACGCAAAATTTCATATACTAAAATTCTTTAATATTTGTAATTAAAATAAATATATTTTGAAGAATTTAATTGTGTAAAAAATAGACACTAAAATTACAAAATGACTTTTAAACAAATTGTCATATAACCCACAGTCCTCTTGAGTCCTCTTAAAATTGCCCATTAAATCAACAAAATGTTAAACGGAAAATTAAGATTCAATGAAAATATGGACAATAATAATCCTTCAAATCCATCAATATTCGTTTTCCTGACACAATTTAAATTTTAGAGCTTTCGAAAAAATAATAATAATTTGTTAAAGTCTTGGACTGGCATTTACGTATATGTTTTTAATAAAATTACAGGCTGGATTTACACATATATCAAATAAAAATAATTAATGAATTAATTACTATCCGAAAGATTAAAGCTAAAATAAAATAAAATTTAGGTCTCTGATTATTTTCCATTAGTGTTTTTCGAAATACATTCACAGGCTTTTTGGAAACGATATCTTACTAACGAAAGTATTCATACGTTCATACGTGTAACAGCCTTAATAGACCTTAATTGTATTTATATCATCAGACTGACATGAAAAAAGACCTGTATGGTAGGTAAACAGTGGCTGAGAAAGAGTTGACTACAGGTCAACCACACTTCCATTACTTACCTGCTCTCATAATATCGACGAATCTGTATTTGGCACTAAAACCATTCGACGTCCGGTTTGAGCTAGCTTCGAACTCAATCAAGAGATTTGGCCCGGAACTGATGACCCTCCTGCTGGGCACCTCATTGCAAAAGACGTCGATTGTCGATGATTTGTCGGGAGTTTTACCATCGTATATAGTGATCTTATCGGAGTGCTGTAGGCAGCTGAAACGACAAAGGAAGGGTGGAGATTGGGTGGATGGCAATCTCCCTTAGATATGGCCACAGGTACCATCGGGTACGAACCCGACAGTTCTGCCCGCCGTGCAATTTTCACAATGAAATATGAATTACCTGCTGTGACCTGTTAACAAGTAAATCTCCTCGAATAAAACTTCCACACGATTACGTGGTCTGCAATTTAAACGGAATTAATGCGATAAATTTCAGGGTGATGGCAAAGGGGGCAAAGGGTCTTTCTTCACCGGGAACGGATGGGCCTGCCGCTGCGGTTGAAGGGCTGTTGTAATGGAGCTCTTGAGGCTCAGGTCCGATTCCGGCCCATGTTGATAATGTGGATGCATTCTCTTCTGTTCTATTCTATTCATGGCCACCCTTGCCTACCATCTACTATCTACCGTCTGCCATCGTGGCTGCCGCTTAGCCTAAATGGGTGCTAATTTTAGAATGTTCAGCTCTTTCGAGGATGTGATTAAATTTTGAGCTCGCATCGGTCTACATGCATGTTAACCACACGCGTTATTTATGAATTCCAACTGGATGATTTCTAATGGGTAATTATGCGGAATCCGCGGTCAAAACCTAATTACATACGTTCAACGGAGCTTACGTCAAAAGACCGACACAATTTTAGTGCATAATACTATGATAATACGCGACTTAAACAGTAATAACAAAGAAGCATTCAAAAATATTTCAGTAAAATTGAATTTTAACTTAAAATATTGTGAGCTTGTTTATGATAATTAAACGCCATTATTGAAGGAAATCAGTTTCTTGCCAAGACATTTAAAAACACCCACCTAATCGAAAAGAAATAATACCACAAGATATCTTCATAAAAAAATTATATTTATTATTTGAAACGAAACTGCATCTGCTTTAATTTAAGAAATTTAAGAAAATGTATTTTAACGTTTAGAGTTTACGATTTTTTCTAATAAAAAATGTTTTCTTTCAACGAAAACTTAATGAATTTTACTTTTTCTATATCCAGACATATGTTTCCCACCAAGACTTTAATTCAAGTTTTTCTATAAAACATATTTTATTATATAATAGTTTTTTCACTTATATCTCACACCACAGCTATTAAATTTAAAATTACTTAACAATGTAATAATTTTCAATTCCCTATCCAATGCTACCTTACTCGATACCAGGAGAGGTCCTTAAACAATTTAGCAAATTCACTTCTGATTTTATGATGTAAATAAACGTAGTCATGTTAAATTGAATTACAATTAGTGTTAAAGTAGGCAAACTACGGGCCGTGGTATAAGAACAGACAAACGGACCGATCTGGCCATGATTAAGTGATCTAACGCTCACAACTTTAACCTGCTAAAAGTTTGTTGCCTTTCTACTGCCTTTAATGATTAAATCTCGTTTTGGACCGATTATAATCGAATTCCCGTAGATTGGATTAACCGAGTTTACCCCTGAAGAAGAAGTTCATTCATCAATCCCAATCTTATTCGCAACTGGATTAATCCCAGCAAATCAACAGCAAGCCGTCATTTCACGGCCTCGGATCCGTATCAGCCCAAAATCAACAACACGAGAGGACGCCAAACAAAGTTTGAATTGATTAAGGGGTGCTAAGCCTTCAAAATCGCTTCATCCTGGCCGGGACCACATCGGAATCCCTGGCCAGAGGAATGTTTTATCCTGCGTTTAGAGCACGGCTGAACAAACGGCTTCCGCTTACTATAATTCGAGAGATTCGCATCCACAGCATCCACATGGAGCATGCACCGCATCTTTGGTCATTCCCGGTGCGGGCGAGATAAATCAAGGGATGAAAGGATGTGTACCTTCCCGTGAATTTATAGGTGCACTTTATGTGGCCCGGATACTTAGCGGGATACCGGGGCGTGTGGAAGTACCGCCAGGGTGCTGCGTCGAGGGCCGAGGCGCTCTGCTCCTTCGCGTGATAGTTAATGGCCCGCGGAAGGAACAGATAGTCGCAGTATGTCGTCGGCACTATGTTTCCCTCATTTTTGAACATCGCTGCGGGAATGAAAATTTAAATAGACGCTAAATCACGCCATGGCTGATTTATGCCCACTCGCGAGCCGCCAAAGCTTACCTCTGTCTAGAAATTGAAATCGGCCCACCACGCGGAAAGCTTCCCCCGCGCGAAAAGGTTCGTACGTAAGCCGCATGCCCAGAATTCGGTCCGAGCTGAAAATTGATTCCCGTCGCCTTATACGGAAGTGCTTTCGAGTCGTGGGAGGCGTCTCCAGGTTCTCGTCTTCGCTGAAAGAAATCCCTCCTAAGGTCTTGGAACTGTTGCCAACAGGATTCGTCAAAGTTTGATTGGTTTCTGCTCGTGCTGGCAAGAAGTTGTAGACGTTCTCGGAGCATATCGTCTCTTCGGGCTTCACGGAGTCCTGAATAATAGGCTCTCTTAAATGGGGGAAAATATGAATTTGGTCCACACATCTGGAAGGATAAAATCGGAACGATGAAAGAGAACTTGTTGCATTCATTGTTTTGTTTTGTCGGCCTTCATCTAAACGTGTAATATATACAGGTAAGTCGCTTAGACTAATATACACACATTTTTGAAATTAAATTTAATAAAATACAGATAATTATAATTATAAATCTATTTTTGGAATCTTCTTCTCTAGTGCTTAACGCCGAGGTTTGAATAAAGTATTATTTTGTATTCTACAATATGACCGTTAATTTTCACCATATTGAATTTTTAGCTGCGATATATATTCCATGTCATCCATCGTGGTAAAACAAATCCATCGATTCTTATTTTTTCGATATTGGTCCAGACTTTTTAGCCCGGGAGTGGAACTAATAAATATCGACAAAATCATACATGAAATAAAAGAAGTAAAAGGAGAAAAAAAGAGAACATCTGAAAATTAAGAATAAATAATAATAAAACAAACTTAGAGGAGGTTTTGTTTTAATTTAACCCTTTACTATTTGCATTGGTTTCGGGGACTAATCAATCAAAAGTCTTACAATAAGTCTTATTATTGTTTCTTGTTTGTGTGTTAGATTTTACTAGTAAATTTATGTTTATCAGTTTTGTACATTATTTTTGTTTAATACGACTATTTGAAATTTCGTTGATTTTTATCGGAAAGTGACAAGTTTTAATAGGTTCGCTGTACTTTTCCCGATAATGATCTACAGATATTCAGCCGCAGAATTTACGATTTATAACAGGAAATAATATTTAAAACATGGAAATCCAAAATTGGATATGAATAGGATGTCTTGTTTTAAACTTACAGTACACTTGAATTATTTTCTACAAAATATACTACTTATTTTTTATGCAACATTAGTCTCTTATAAAAAGAGTATCTCTATCATTCTAAGGGTATAAATAATGAATAAAGAAAAATAAATGTAAAAATACCTTTGTAAAAATACCTTTATTATATAAGAGATACCTTTATTATATAAGAGATTAGATATTACTCGAAAATAAATCATTAAGATTGGGATTTTGCTCTTTGTCCCTAATTGAAATTAATTCCAGTTATAAAACTTTAGAAAACACCAAGTTTAATTTTATTTTTATTTTTATTTTCCTTTCAGGAAGGTTGAACATTTTGATTTTTTAAAGCAAACAAAAGTAATGAATATTTTGAAATAGATATTCCATTTTCTGCGATGTATGTAAATCTTTTTACTAAGTTAAAGTCATGAACATTATCTTTTCAATTTGGAATAGTTAGGATTTTTCCAATTACTTTTCCTTCTTAGCAACTATAGGTGGAAATGATGACCATATGCGGTGTACCTAGTTACACCGCATCCTAACCTAAAGAGCAATGGCAACATAGAAAGTAAAAAAATGTTTCTATCCGGAGAAAAGATGAGCTATATTTTAATATTACTCAACAACTTTTCCTTTGAGGGTTTTCTGTCCGACAAGGATGTGCTTTGTTTCAGTCTGTACTGCCGGATTTCAAAAAGGAAGTAAAACCTTAAAGGCGTCCTCACTTGAATTAAGATTCAGGGGCGATAATTTCGAAAAAACATTTTCAAAATAGCGATATGTACTTGGAATGCCAACTAGGACGGTGGAAACATTACAAAAAACTCCCACGATTCATTCTAAACTTTTATTGCGTACAAATACCTCCCGGAAATGAACTATACAAAAAGAAAATGAGCACAATAAAATGAGACGTCTGAGCTAACCCTCCTGCTTCTTCCTTTTTCTTAATCCACTCAAAGTTCTACAAAATGCTTGATAGTCAATCTTCGGCGGTTCCTCTAAAGTCTTTGGCTTCACAAGCGGGGCTTCCTCAAGGGCGTCTCGCGCTTCCTTCTTGGTAAATCGATCACCAAATGTTATCAAGTCATAGTATATCCTGTAAAATCAACGAGGAATTTAAGTTGGCCTTACGATACAATCAAAAAGGGGTAATCTAAAGAGCCCACTTCTCTTCTTCGATCGTTCCCGACCCGTCTTTGTCCCATTTGCTCCACGCCTCAAGCAGGACGTCTTCTGGATCAAGTTCGATTGTCTTGTACCCCATTAGAACAACAAAAGCATCGAAATCAAGGGGGTTCATGGCCTAGAAGTAAGGAAGGGAACGTGACGGCGTTCGTTTTTAACTAGTTGCTTTGTTTAAAAGGACCTCGCTTAGCATTTGGTCGATAATTTCGAGGGAGGGTTCCCTTCCTGGTTGAAGAGCGAAGAATGTCGACCGCAGGTCACTCTCGGAGATAAATCCATCAGCGTCCGCATCAAACAAGGTGAATACCTTAGGGGAATTAAAACAGTTAAGATTGAGGTCCAGCTGTATGACACTGTCTCTTTGTGGAACTTCTTACTTCCTTCAGCTCGATGATTTTTTTCTCATCCAAATCCTTCAGAGCCTCCACGTCACCAGCCTGGACCGCCTCGGGAATCTTATAGGGTCCTTCTGACTGTGGAATCTTAAGGCTCGGATTTAGGATTTCCTCAATTACTTCTAGTGCGGCGGATTTTTCAACGGGTTTTGTGGTAGATACATCAGAGCCGGAAGGGATCTCATCAGTCTCATCCTGAGCCTCAGGCTCCACTACTGAATCTCGTTTCTCGCCAATCTGCACAGACTCTTCAGCATCCTTTGGCTTTTTGCTCGAGCTCTTTTTTTTCTTCTAAATCAATCAATTAAACATAAATAATACTTTGAAAGGAACCAATCAAAAAAATCCAATTTTTATACAATAGACCGTTTTAGTGGTTACTTATATTCAGACGTATTTTTCGAAATGTATTAAAAGTAATTTATATTTAGAAAAAGTAATAATTTCAATCAAAATGGAAGGAAAACAAAAACTGTTGATATCACATTCACTAAATGTGCTTTAATATATTGAATGAATTTTATTTGTTTAAAAAATTCATTGTATTTGCCATTATTTTCGCACATTTCTGTTTAAAATTTTTTCGCATATTTGGTTTTTTTTAATTGCATTTAATTCGGCTTTATTTTCATCTTATTTTATTTTGTTGGGAATCGTATTATGATTTTCTTCCTGATTATGATTCGGTATATTAGAAAGTTAGGAAAACGTGGCATTTTCTACATTTATTATATTTATTTTTATTATCTTAAAAATTTATTTAGTTTGAGTTTCGATTGTTATCTTGGTTATCCTTCAAGGTCACTGTTTTATATAAATTTTAAGAAACCACCAAAGTTGTTTTAGCCATATAATAGATAAAAATTGGCACTTTTTCTAATTTTAAGGGGATCTTTTCACATTTTGTTTCGCACCTTCTCCTTATCTTTAGGAATTGGTGTTGGAATCGCGTTATCCATATCCAGTTAATTTGAATGCCACTCACAAGAACATTTGTTCGCTATAAATCTAACGATTGCCGTCGAAAGACTAGGCGGCAGCCCTCCAGTTCCTTCCTTTTATACATCGTCCAGGTGGGTCTCAGATTAAGCGCTCAGGATTATTTTTAGGTGTTATTTCGTCCAATTCTCACCTCCCGCGACTTCTTCAGATTCCGGTATTATTGATTACACGATTTCGCTGATTTTCCAATTTATTTTTGATGTCTGCCGATGTTATTTGTGGAAAATTAATTTTCGAAAATCAAAGTGGTCCCTGCTTCCGGAACGTTAAGCTTGATTGAGGTGGGAACATTTTTGGCTGAGTGCGATGGGATTAGAAGAGCCCTCGAAGGGTTCTTGACATATTTTCAATCTTGTCCTCCTCGAAAGCTCCTTAGTCCTTGTTCCCGGAGGTGTTATTTACATATTAATTTTGCGCGGCCCAGCAGGCCGAATAGTTCCACGCCGGTGTGCAATGCACTGTCAAGTGCCCACAGGATGTCCTGGCTTCTTTTATTTGCTGGCATTGAAGCGTTAAGATTCACTGGCAGCCCCAATTGATTGCTCCTCCTCTTCTCAGCATCTTAAGAGCATGGGTGAAAGACTTCTCTATGAGTTTAGTGCACTTGCACTACTTAGGCCGTACGTCTTCACTACATCTGATTTATCCTGATTATTTACCGCCGCACGATGCGCCTCAGAAGCAGCAGTTCCTACTGGAACGCGCACCTTGTTATGATTTAGTTTTAAGGATTCTTACTTGGGTATACTTTAAAGGATATTTTTTTCCCTTCATATTGTTCAGATTAAGCGAATAATCTTTAGTAAATCCAGGATAAAAATTCACATACTACTATATATATTAAACACGGTTCTGTTGCCTCTCCACTCCAAGTAGTTGTATCCACATTTCGCCCTGTATATTTTTATGCACTTGCAAAGGAAATTCTAACAAATATTCTAATTATGCTTATATATCTTGACGTACCTGGAATTATAAGGGAAATAAATAGATATACTTAGGATTTTAAACGTATTTTTCTCAAAAGCGCATTTTGGAAGTGAATCTCAAAACGATTTCAATCGATAATCAAAATATGAAATTTATCAAGTATCTTTTTAATAAACGAACAACAAATAATTAAAAGTCTATATTTTTAATCGGTGCAAAAGTAACCCAATCGTTAAATACTATCAAATTCATATTTAAATTTGATACAAATAATGTGTATATAAATAATGTATATTCTTTCTATAACTACCAACTTATGCAACTCATAAGTAACTTGTAATTCAACTTTAACTTAACTTTATTTAACTGATGATGCTGAAACTGAAATGATTAGATTTACTTTTCGTGTAGTAATTTTTCAAAAAAATAAGATATCACGAAGATAAATAACTCAAAGGTTACAGCATTGATTCATACTATTAATATCGATATGATTTTTTTGTATTATTTTCAAAAATCATCAAATTTGTCGGTGCCAATTTTAAATTCGACCAACACGCTCCATTAATCATTATTTCCTAGACATGCTCACTGGTAGCTGAAAAAGCTGCTGGATGGACGCAGAGGAGAGTTATATTACTTAAAGGGAGCAGAAGTATAAATAATCAAATACATCGACAAGAAAAATCAAAATTCGAAAACGAATGAAAATATTCATAAGAAATTATCACAGCTAAAAATATCTTTATCAAGACGGTCCGGTCCACTGTCCCGTCTCCAATTAAAATATTATCTTTGAGATTAGAGAAGGAATTTTGGGGCAATTACGATGACAACTTATACGACACCGATGTGCACAGATGGTTTAGGATGTTATGAATTTTATGAATTTTAATTTTCTTTTAATTACTTTACACATAATTTTGCACTTTCTAGAACCCATAAAAGAGGTGAACTTGGCCTGAAATATTTTTTGATTTATAAGTGCTTATTTTTTAACAACTTCTCAGAAAAGTATGTTTTTCTTATTTTATTATATACGAATAAAATCTTTATTTTTTTAATAGGATTTTTAAAAAATATTTTATAGCCAGGCTTTTACGAAATTTTCTCTTCTGACTCATGAGAACCACAGTGATAATAGAAACGATACAATTTTACACCAATTCCCTTAGAGAAGAATCGTAGATTTTACACAAAAAAGATCCACTGTTCTTATATTTCGTCTTCCCTAAAATATATTTGTTTGCTTAAAATTAATATTACAAACACCGAACAAATCATTGCAAAAGCCAATAAGATTCATAATTTGGCATACTGAAAAATAAATTAACAAGATGTTCTATACTCTGTCCAATTTCATATATACTATTCTGACACCTGTGTCAATGGATTATAGATTAATTCTATTTATCGCAAATGACGAATTAATTACGATACTTTAGCGCTTGTTAAATGGTGCGAATCTAACTGCTTCAAGGCCACGGTGTAGAAATCGTGACAAATGTGACAAAGATATACCTAATAAAAATTTTGCTCTCGGTGCACCAAATCAATTTGGCCCCTGTCGATTTATGACGCACTGGCACTTAGCCAAGGTAACTAGGTGATAAATGTCCATTACAATAGAATTTATTTTCGTTAGTGGCTTAGTTGGATTATAAAGAAACTACTACCCGCGGAAATGTCGATTTCTGGCATTGTATAGTGGAAAACTGACAAATTTGAGAAAGCACCAGCATCTTACCTCTTCCTCAAGAATATTTCGTCGAAACGGAGTTCAATGATTTCCTGGTCAGCTCCGGTGACGAAGACGACAGTGCACTCGGTGTTATTATAGCGAATGTCTTCCGAAGAGATGGAAAATCTTCCCCACAGCTGACCCTTCGTTCCGGTGAAGTAAACACACTGGCAATGTGGAAATGAGGGATGCTGAACCCCAAGTTCTGCTGACAGGACTTTGTAGCCATGCTGGTCATTCGAAGAAGCAGCAGCTGATTCCAACGAGATCCCAAAAACAACAATAATTATCTTGAAGGTAAGCAAGATGTCACGGAGCCTTCTCGATGGTGTCATCCTCTAGTTATTATACGTCCTCGTAGATATTGCAAATCAAAATCTACAGGCTGACGTCGCAGTTATACCGTCAGCAGATTTTCATTGAGTCCTTTAACCCTTTTGCTAAACAGGCACGGTTTGCCCCAATTAAATTCACTGCGGGAGAGATTTCAGTTAGCCCAATAATCTAGGGGACAGTCCTCAATAGACCTAACAAAATGACATAACTACATAACTCGGTGTAGAGTATTTTTAGACCACCTCAAAGTCCACTTGTGCTATAGACGTGAAAGGGGGTAATAGGGGTAATTTGTGCAGTAAGGATTATCCAGTGTGGATCAATAGACTGTTTTGGGTCAGCACTAATCGTTTGTGCGGTGGTATCTTGTCTGCCTGTCTACCCGTCTGTCCATCGAAATGCACCACAGGAGGATAGACTGGGCCAGAACCCGGTGATTGAAGCGTGTAATTGCTTCAGTGATACTACAACGTGAGAAAGGTGCTTTCGGGTGATAACAGC
Source organism: Proctacanthus coquilletti (assembly GCA_001932985.1). NCBI lineage: Eukaryota > Metazoa > Arthropoda > Insecta > Diptera > Asilidae > Proctacanthus > Proctacanthus coquilletti. Next base: position 568,810 of record MNCL01000112.1, read on the forward strand.
GAGTAATAATGTGTTTATAACGGAATTAACTCATTAGTGGCTTTTATACCTCAGGTCACTGATACTTAAATGTTACAACATAATAGATCTAGTCTAATCGATGGACACTAGAAAAAAATATTTGTATATTTGAGATAATAGATTCCGATTATTACTATTATTACATGTTTTTTGTATTTCCGTAAGTATTAATAAAACTACGTATTTCGTACGCACTACGTATTTCGGACATATCATCCACTTTGTTAACATTATATTTTATTCACAACATTGAGAACATATTTTAATTTAACATGTTATTTGATTTGTTAAAAAATAGGAACATCAAATCTAAACAGTTCATTTATGAATATTATATGTAAAAAATACTGTGACCACTTTGCTAAAATGTCATTTTTCTCGTTAAGTTCATGAACCACTAAAATTCAAAAGGGAGCTGCACCTTAGTAAATTAAAATCAAGTTTGTTCCCAAATATTTTAAGATGTTTCTTTCTATATAATAAAATGTTTGTTTAACAAAATATTTTCTTTAAGTTAGAAGATCAAAAGAAATAGAGCCTTAATTCAAAATAAAGATTTGTAAATCGTGTGCCTTCAATTTACATTATATAAGAAAAATATTTCATAAAAGAATATATCAAATGAGCTTGAAGGCAGAAATTTGCTTCTCTGCCTAGGAAAAAAGTATTTATAATTTTTATATAAAGTTACATACAAACAAGTTTAAACATGGGATACCTCAAGTCTTATAAAAGAATAAAATAAATAAATACAAGTATTTAAGTGTTTTTATTTTTAATATATGTCTCGATAAAAATTTTGAAAACAAGATGCCACCGCCGATGTAATAAATTAAATTGATTTTTTATGTTAAATATTATACAAAATATTAAAAAATGTATATAAAAATATATAAACCGGTTATGCACTGTTCAAACTCCACTGTAACCGCAGTTTCAACTTCAGTTTCAATCACCGCCCTGCTTTCAAAAACAACTCAGGACAGAAATCCGCGATTATCCGGCGAAGAAAAATAATAATTGAAAAGGTAGGGTTTCCCAGTGCGGTACGTTAAGTGATACTTCACTCCCGACTGGACGCGACGACAGAATTTTTAATCCGCTTAGGTGGAAGGTTAGAAAAATACTAAAAGGAAAACATCCCCTGGTGGCATGCGGTTGAGCGCTTCAAAAATCGACTTTCCTTCACTCAGATCATCTGTGCCTGTCTAGTTAGATTGTCCCATCCGGTGATGGTGAAACCAAAGGGTTATATGGCGAACCCTGCGACCGTATAACATCGTCGTCGTGCCTTCGGCCCTTCGCACATCTATCTACATATGATATGCATACGTGATGCCGACGCTGACGATGCTGACGACTGTGATGAAGGCAATGATGTAGAGCAACACAACATTCGGTCCTGGTCGTGTGTAATAAAAGGATTTCCTTGATTACGGCTAAGGGCAATAAACGGGATGCTCATTGCGCCTAATATTATATTTAAATTGTTTCCCCCAAGGATGATTGCTCATGCATCAGTGATAAGATTATCTTTATCTGAACTCCCTTTTTCACAACTGCGTAGGAAGCCGCATATGAAATATTTACGTGTATTTCACCTGACAGCATTAAGCTCGTGGCAAAAATATGGAAATAAACAGTTGATTGGAAAATTCCCAGTGGCAATTCATAATTTATTATCTTAACCATAAAAATTCGGGTTTTCCTTTCCGGTCTGTAGAGAATATTTTTTTTTTGAAAGGAGCAATTTTCCAGAAGTATAGAAAACACTTAATATATAAATTTATTAAGATTTTATTTTTCTGAGCTATATAAATAATATCAAATCTTCCATGGCTAAACTAACAAGCCACAAAATCCGAAATAATTTTCTTCTCTTTACAATTCTTTTGGCTTGTGCTCCTCGTCCTTAGGATCATCTTGCATGGCACTAAACGTCTCGATAGCTGCTTGCACCAGGTGAGCAGTTCTTTCAATACGGTCCAATGTGAGCTCTCCATCCAGTGCTTTGCCGATAGTTTCGGCAGCATTGCGCCATTTAAAAAAAGGTAATGAAATGAAGGAAATTGAACAGAGCTGAGTTAGGCTGCATATCGCCGAGGTAACAGCTCCTCCGAAAAAAATTGCACCTAAAGTAGTGAGGGCTATGGCTCCAATCCGGAGGAACCATCCTACAATTGATCGAGGGAGTAGGTCAGTCATGTACTTCATGATTCCAGGCTGGGAAATTTCCGTAGTCTGTAATTCAGGAAATAGGTATCCTTCGTAGCCCGACTGCAAGGCAAAGGCCGGAATGTAAGCTCCAGGCGTGTAAGGTCCTCCATAAGTGCTAACATACTGCTGCACATTGTCCTGAGGTATAAAGCTGCTGTGCAAATTCGGATCATACGCCGGGTTTTCCAATACCTTGACAAAATAAAGAATATTTTAATGAACCTGAAAATTTTCTTGAAGGGTCTATGAAAAGAACCTGTGTAGATGGAAGTTGTCCTTCCTTTTCAGAACCAGGAGAATCTCCTTTGCTATTCGAGTTCCCCGGAAGTACGTTCTCTGGGGCATGACGGGACTGGGCCTGAACAGAATCCTTGTTCAACGTATGCTGCTGCTGCGAAAATGGCACAGCTCCAGCAAAGGCAAATAATGATAAGGTCACTATACTCGTGTACATAATTTCGCTTTTCCAACCTCCTTTTTCCTTTAGGTTTTAGAAATCCCACTTGCAAACCCGCACAGTTTACTGCACAACCTCACTTAGCCGATTAACCTATTTCCTAGGGCGGACGCCACTATTTATAGTTCTTTCCACTAAGTGTTATTTATGTACAGGGATGCAACAAGAAGAATTTGAGTAATTGTCTCCTTCCTGGTCGAGTTAATTGCCACGCAAAATTCTTTTAGACCATGAACCTTTCTAAGAATTTCTTTGAGCCTTATCAGACAGTCGCATAGTTGCAGGTATAAAGGAATATGCAGGAAGCAAAAGACTCTATTTTTTTTTATGAAATACTACCTAACGGCTATTTGAAATTGCTTAGGCGCCAGGGTTAATGCTTCGTATTTTTTCAGACCCGAAGGGTTTGTGATAAGCGCTAGAAAGTAAAGGTAAAGTCATAAATCAAACGTCAATTATGGTCTGTACTTGAAGGTGCAAAAATAATACCTTTCAAACAATAGCTAGCCATTACTATATACAATTTATGTGCAATTCCAAATACATTCTAAATTAAATATTTTTTTTAATTGGAATGTAAAAAACAGATGATTTTTGCAGTTCTTTTAGCATAAAAACTACTATTATTATTTTAAATTTAAAAATAATTAAGTACAAAATATTAATAAAACAAAATTAAATTTGGAAGTTACTACCTTTCCGCTGTTTTTTGTTATTAAATGCATATAAAATAGTTTATATTAAATTATAATTCTGGTGGCGACGGAAATTGTTAGTAATAATTAATATGGTACATTTAGAAAGATTCAGTAGTTTCTTTGAAATTACCTGCTCCAGGTAAAGGAATTGATCAGAAAAACAGAAAAGAGCCGAGTTTATTGCACATGTTAAATATGCGTCAAATTGGGTCAGGTTATATCTTGAAATGAAATGTTGTTTAAAAACATACAAAACGTAGCTAAAAATTTAGGGAATATAAATTTCCCCTAAATTTCTGCAAAACTATATTTTGGCCTGATTTGTTTTTACACACTGAATGCATATCGTTTAAGAAGAAACTTGAAAAAAAATCCTGTAAAACAAATATGTACACATAAAAGACGACCGTATTACTTGTTATGCTTTTAATATAACAATTGAAAAAGTTAACTATGATTTCATTGTCGTACACTCTGCTTCAAATATTTGAATACAGATATTAGAATGATGCCATCATCAAGTATGAGGTGATTCCACAGAAAAAAGTATTGAGCTGATAAAAAATTCCATATTGTAATTCAATTACTTGTATTTATTTATGCGTTCTTCATTATTAAAATTAATTATTTAAAGCATAAATAATAACTACATCCTAAAAGGCATTAAAGGTAAGTAAAATTAATTTTCGTTCCTTCATGGGAAGTGGACTGGCCATAATTAGATGGGAAGACAATAGTTCAATAGTTCAATAAATTTTCCTGTCCAATCATGTTAAATTCAAGGTATGTCCACTCTTAAACATTTCATGTTTTATTCTATGCAGACACCGTTTAGAGTTGAATTTGAAATAGAGTACCCACTTTGTAATCTTCACTCTGCACTACTATGAACAGAGATTTTAGAATGTAATTATTGAACTAATAGGTTTTCAAAACCTACAGGCATTCTTTGGAAATGAACATGACGAAATGAAATTATGCTATTTGATTATCCTATTCTGTTATCCTATATTTATTACTATGACATAAAAGTCTGATTTTATAAAGTCAAGGATGTGATAACATTCAAACCCGTAATAGAAAAAGCAAACATTTAAAATAATAATAACATACAAATTTGACTTCTTGATTCATAACGTACTGAATTTATTTCTCTTATCTGGTTCTCTGTGGTTTTATCCTAATTTTTAATTTACGTTTTAGTTCATTACGTTCTCTACTTGTTTTAAATTTTTAATTTCTTCTACTTTCGTCTTTCATTCCTTATGCATTCAACGAACGAAATTAGCTAAAATGTCACCGTATAAGTAAGTTTTCTAAGTAAGGACTTATCATGAAAAGTCCTTTTTATTATGTGATGTAATTACCACCTCAACGATCAAAAGTCGAAATATGGCTCACCTTCGTCAGAGCTGGTAAATTGATTACTTTTTAATGTAGCAAAAAGCACACGACATCTTGAAGGCCGCATATTCCGTTACGTGCCACTTAATTTTGTCGACCTCCGGAAACCTATTTACCTGAATCTTCATCGGTTTACAATTCAGTGTTTCTATTTGTTCTTATAATTATTTCTTTTGTTTTCAGTGCACTCTGCTGTGCTCCTTGTGGCCCCTACGAATCCCATGTGTGAAGAAATTATTGTTATCAATAAAAAAAAAGAACAAGATTTGTAATTTCTTGCCGTAAGCAAGCAAGCGATATTAGGGAGAATTAAGTATTTGCTTTGGTTTGTAGTAGTACTGGTAGTTCCTAAGCAACGTTTACAGTCTTACTGTGGGGCCTTTTGTTGGGGGTTTCTTCCGAAATCTTAGCTGCAAACTTGAGGCATATGTAGCCTATTCTATTCACTCTAGCATGAAAATCCTAGTCACGCTAAGGCTTCCACTAGAAAAGGCTCCGCCTTGCCCAAGTGTAGATGTGATTCATTCATTCTAGTCTACGTTATTTGTGGGAAACTTGCAGCAGTTCAAATAATTCGGTCTGCCGAAAAGGTTTACGTAAAGCAAATCGGCTTATTCCACTGACGGCGACTTAGCTTAAACCTTTACTCCTCTTTCTTATAAAGCTTTAAGGTCAATTTAAAAAAAGAACACACTACGTCATTCGAGTTTTGAGTTCAATTTCTAGTGCTGTGGAAAGATACACCCTTGCTGACTTGTATCCAAACTGGGTAATTGTATGAACTCAGTTTCTGTTGTCCAGCACAAATTCACCACAAAGTTAAAGTGAGTATTTTCTGTGTTTATTTTGCTAGAAGAATTTTGCGTGGTTTTCTACGCAAGCCTTCGAGTACCTGAAATTCATTCAGTAATAATCAATGGGGTAGAAATAGCATAAACATTCTTGTAGTATATTCTTTTATTGGGTACGTAAATTATCAAATTTGTCAACATAATTTTTTTAAGTTAATTCAGATATCGCGAATCATATTTGTTATTATTATAATTGTCACGAAAACGTGAATTCTTTAGATAGAAAAAAGACGTGTGAATAAATTAATAAAACAAGCCAACTACCTAAAGATAAAAGTGTTGCTTATAGACCGCGATATATAATAGCAGGTATTAATTTAAATGCTGTGAAAAACTAATTTTGAATGGTCTTGAGCACGCAAAAAGTCCATTACTGGTGTTTTGCACGCACGCTCAGTTTTAAAATTCTACCTACGCTGTTTTATTTATCAGAATGAAAAATAAATTGAGTAGATTATGTTTTGTAAGGTAATATTTGCTCAGAATTAGTTTAAATGACACATTTAATAACATCAACAGAAAAGTCGTGTTTATAATGAAAGTAAGGAATAATTATAATAAATATGGACGATTCAGAGGAACCAAAGAAACTTTAGTAACTAAGAAAAAAGCAGTTAACATTTTTTTTAAACTCAAAGCTTAATTTTTCGTTAATTGTTTTATATCAAATGTTGGAATCACATTCAGATAATAACTGTTCCAAAATCCTTTCGAAGATTATAACTTTTGACTTTAATTGCGCCGTTGTGTGCTAATCGCTAAATATTTATTATTAATAATGACAATAAAACTTATATTTTTCATGAACAATAAATTTATAGCTTCCTACTGTAACCTCTGTTACGATGAATGAGAAAATTTTATTAGAATAATTAGAGAAAATATATATAGAAAATATATGTTTAATTTTTGTTTTTTATTTCATATTATGAAAATTCAATATGCCTTATTAAAGTAGGGAATTTGAACCGTTTATATCGTGTTTTATGCAGTTTCGAATTACACAAACAGAAGTTTGGACTAGTGTGTTTAATGATAGAATAAAACTCTCCACGTCATCATATCATGTCATTTAATCCGTGAATATGTACCTATCAAAAAATTTATGTTCAAAAAATTTAACTAGAATATTTTTAATATTTAAAATAGTGATCACAATATTTGTATTTAACGTCTTTGACAAAACGAAATTTTCAAAATTGAAAAACGATAGCCACTAGGATTTCAGAAATGTGTTTGAACGATTTTTCTCGATTTGGCTATTAGTTTCCCTTCTATCGCGTGAACCTTAAACCTGAATATACCTTATATACCATATATACCATATACAACAGAGTCGTTTCGAGGAAACGAGGTTCAAATTTCAGCTAAATATTGTATTACATTTAAAAATGAAATTTTATAGACATATTTCTTCAAAGGTTTACTTTCAGAATACTTACGACACATACGAAAAGAACTGATTTTTTTAACTAATCCAAATCTATACCCTTTAATGATCTAATGATTTCTTTTATTACATTTGAAATATTCCATTATCAAATTCTCTCAATTTTAGACACGAACGTGGATAAATCGTGTATTTTAAAGTCTACTCATATTTATATGAAAAATAAATGAAATTTTAATAAAAGCCATTAATATTTTACCATGACACAAGGAAATAAAGGTATAGTTTTACTGAAATTGTTTAAAATTTAGTAATCTTTATCTAAAATATTTCATTAATTGTAAAACAATGAAACGACATCTAAAAATTAAAACTTTCCTATTTCTAATATTCCTATTTCGTAAATTAATTTTCACCACTCATCCATTGATTCTTCTACACCAAGTTGATTAATTGTTAAAAACTTGCGCGAGTTTCATATACGTTACAAGAAAATCAATAGAGAAGTTTCCACGTGCTAGTCCCATAGGTCATATAGATCCCATTTATTTTCCAATTACCATGAATTATCGCTTTCGTTGATGACTGAAAGCTTTAAAACCACTTTGTGATTCTTCAGACGATTAAAGTTTTATGAGACAATTCACATTAACCCAGAAACTGACCTGACCAAGAAACTTCCCGGCGAGACCTGCTCGCATTAATAAAGGTAAAGTAATATCCCTGGGAAATCTATCACTTGTGCCGCGCCGCCTCCGTTTTTCATATTCCTCGACGCCTCCCCAGAAGAGGAACAATTTGTTAGTCAATTCTCCGTGGCATGTAAAACAAAAGCTCCTCATCAATTATTGACCACTGTCACAACTAAAAGGGATAACTGCCGCAAAACCCCGTAATTTACCCTACTATCCTATAAATGGACAAAAAGTGGCCCTTGAGTGATACGATCGAAGCTAGCTCTCAGGCCTTTCGACCAGTACGAGGAAGTTTCCCAGGAAAGGTGGTCGTGGGTCTGCTTTGTAAAATAGTAGCCGTTCTGCAAACGCAATATTTTCTAAAAGAATTTTTTGATGGTAGATAATACAACGAACATAGTGAAGGAATTTGTTTACTTCCTCTTCAGGGGAGGAAAAATGACACCAACACTCTACTACATTTCGCCTAGCCCGCCTTGCAGGTCTGTGCTAATGTTAGGAAGAATGCTGGGCATTGCTTTTGACTTGAAAGTGGTTAACATCATGGAAGGTGAACATATGAAACCAGAATTCGTACAGGTAAGTACACAATGCAGTATCTCGGGATCATTTGCATATCGTAGCTTTTTGTGCAGCTAAATCCTCAACACTGTGTGCCAACAATTGAAGACCAAGGACTGGTGCTTTGGGAAAGGTACGTGTTTTCTGTTGTTTGTATGGTTTATTCGTTTAACCTTTTCAGTTTCTTCAAAAGTTTCTCAAATTTTAATGAAATTCTCCTCAGAAATTTAGGAATTAATGCAAACAAATTCTGAAAGGCAGTACCTACTATTAGAAAAAATTCGTACTACCAGTACACTTCCACACCTAGTAATATACAAACAAACTAACTAACAGGAAACATTAAAAAATGCAATTATATTAGAAAGTGCGTAATATACTCATAGTGAGTGAAAGATTAAATAAAAATTAAATAAAAGAGAAATAAATAAAACTAATCAATTATACTTACTTATCAAGAATGCTGATTCGAGAAGATACGTGTATTCTGTGATTTAATGAGTTTTATTCGAAAGATCGTCTACATTTTCCTAGTTAATTGATAAATGTTATGTCATATCTTAACTTGTTATGAAATAAAAAAATCGTTGTTTTTATAATTCGCCAAGTTAGTTTTCCAACTCGCATTGAACTGTAGATAAAATAATAAAAGCAAAACCCCACGTGCATCAAGAGTTAAAAAAAAGTAATAATATGATCAATTTCTGATGGAAACAAATTGTAAGTAATTAAGCCTAATTATGAAAAGTAAACAACAAACCTAAATTAATAGACATGCTGTTTTTCTTCCGGGTTTCGTCAGAGCAGACCAGGTATAAGAGGGCTAAAATATTAAACCGAACATGGGTTAAGGCTTTATTAATTTTTACATGATTATACAAAAGACCTTATTTTTGCGAGTGGTCAGCACTACAAAGCCCTTTTCGATTAAGAAATCATGTAAAATGTTGGCTTTTTGGCTATTATTTCATCAATTACTATTTCGATTGCTAAACCCAGTGTAACGAAATATTTCAGATGCAAAGTGTTGTGTAAAGTTTCGTAATGCATACTATACATCGCCGCACGGACCACGTGTGAGCTTGAGAGGTTATTTTGAAAAATCAACGAATTTTGGAAATATTTCTGTCTTGATAATTTCTATACTTTGAAATTTTGTAGTTTTTTAGAAGTACTTTAGGAATCAAAGTAGCGAATCTAGAATTTCCTTTATAAGGCATGTTAGTAAACTTCATACAGTAAAAATTGAAAATACTACTAAGCGTTAAGTGGAAAGGTATTAGAATGCGTTTATCATCTGATGGTGCATCGATTAGGGCACTCTATAGGATCAAAACAATATGAGTTTTCACAACGTCTTGTTTAATGTGTGATTTAACTACGTCGAACTTGTATGCTATTTTTTAATAACATTTACCATTACAATAGGCAGTTTATATAACTAAATATTTAAGATGATGTTTACAAAAGTATACAAATTTTAATAAAATATGTTTAAAGTTCCGATAATTAGATAAAAATCTGAATTTTTAGTGTTAAATAGTTTCTGAGAAAATCAGGTGTAATATAAATATAAGCGAACAATATAAGGGTTCGTTTAGCACCTTTTTCAAAAATCCTGAAACAACTGAATTATAATAATTAATACCAATTATGAATTTTCTCAATAGTCGAGCGATACTGTCATATTTGGTATCAGCGTATGCTGAAGATGATGCTTTGTATCCCAAAGACGTCCGAAAACGTGCCATAGTTGACCAGCGGCTCCAATTTGATTTGGGAACTCTGTTCTTACGTACGATGGACTACTATGTAAGAAAATAAATTGGAGAAATATTAAGACACTTTCAAAGTATTTCTTACGTAGTGGGGAACCCTGATGATGGGGGCACCATTGGACGAAACCAAGAGAGCCAAGTTGTCCGAAGCTCTCGGCTGGTTGGAGGTGATACTCAAGGGACGCACCTGGGTGGCCACCGAGAACTTCACTATAGCCGACTTGGCTCTGTGCGTGACCGTGTCTCAGATTGAAGCTTTCGGTTTCGAGCTCGGACCCTTTCCTCGCGTCAGGACGTGGCTACAGAAGTGCAAAGACGAACTGGAACCTCATGGCTACGAGGCTAGTTTTCGACAAATTAAAAAAGTACAAATCATCATTAATAATAACTTTTATATTTAACAGGAAATCAACCAATCTGGAGCTGATACATTGGCCGACATGTTTCAATCGAAACTTCAGAGGTTGTAAATTTTGGAAAAGCTCATCCTCTGCAAATTCACCAGAGTGGCCTTCGGAAATATTTTGAATTTCTTCTACTGTTAACACCTCTTCTGTTAATTTCGAGTACAAATAAATATTTTCGATATATTCGTTATATTGTAGTTTTACATTTAAAATTATAGATAGAATAAAAAGATAAATTAGGAAAACTCTAGTGAATTTAAGTCATTTGCGTTTCGACTTTAACATTATATTCAATATTTGTAATAATCGGATGCTTTTGTTTTAAATTAATCTTCAATACTCATTTGAAAATTTTTCTGGAGAGTTCAAATTTTTTACAATGGAATTTATCTAAGATATGCATAAACATAATAAAAAACTATACGAATTTAAAAAGACAATCATAATAATGATAAAATTGTTTATTAGCTTCGTCACTCCATTTTCCGCCCATCTCCTAGTTTATCTTTACTAGCTTAATTTTTATTGCATTTTCTGGTGTTTAGCCAGTATGCTATAGAATAGATTTTTAAACATTATTTAACGTACTTATTTTTACTCTCTTTAAAGATTTTTATAATTGTTAGAATCTGCTTACTAATTTATTTACGCTTTTTATTACCTTTTGATCTGGACTAAGTCTGTTTATTTGCTACCAGATTCTAAAAACTTTTAATATTTCCAAATAAAATGACTTAAAAATGACCAATTCAGAAATTGTTCTTACCTAAAAATCTAAAGCAAACATTAAAATGTAATGACAAAAATTATTTATCACTTGAGGCTCATACAATTTTTCTTTATCAGGGAAAAACCGGAGTTTGCCTGAAACATTGGAAAAAATATAAACATTCAAAGAGAGCTTTGTCTTAATTGACTCATTTAAATGAACAAACTTATTATAATTTTGATTAAGAGGGGACCTTACTTCCAATCTTTCAAATACTGCAATAGGGTTTAATCGTTACGGTCTTAATCGCAAAAGCCAATGAGCTAGCTGATTTGGAGCGTTCGGAATTTTTCGGTCTCTCGACGGTTATACTGAAAGGTTTACTTTTCTTAAAACATTATTAGGATACTTATTTGTTCCTATTGTAAAACTGGATTGTGTCCACGTATTCATATTTCCGGTACTGAAATATGCAAAAATTTAGTTTTTTGCCTGATTCATGCAAATTTTATATCAATGATTTCGTGTTAGCGTAAATTTATTTTTCCCCAAGTTCGATTTGCCTAAAACAAGATTCCTATATGAAATCCCCTAACTTCCATTCATGTTAAATAATTCGCATTGTTATAAAGTTTTATATATAACTCTTATTTATCAACACTGGTTCAACAGTCCGCTTGACCTTAAAACGCGTCATTCATCGGATTTTCACCTCATATGTGCATATTACGTGTCTTTTGGGGATTTCCTTACGTTTGTGGGGCGACGCATTCATTTTTATTAGCACAAACGATAACATACTCTGTAAAAGTGTGACCAGTCGATGACCAATCATTCCAAAATACCCCTGTAACGGTTACGAATGAGAATTAGGTAAAACTTTGCTGAAGAAAAAATTCCCAAACCAGAAAAAGTGCAAGTCACACCAACTCTCAAGACCGTCGTAATGATAACGATGTGAGCAAAATTATGTTATGACTTGCGTTCTACTGCGGCGAATAGTAACACTCCTCTCACTTTCTAGAAACTTCTATGTCAGATAGCTTTGCTAGCAAGATAAACTTTCTGGTTATTGCTAAGTTGAACAGACGCTCGTTAGTATTGCCGCTTAAAGCTCTACGTCGTTTTTACTTTCGACGATGTAAATGTTTCTATAATCATGTTCACAATTTGGATTCATTTGCTTATCTAACACTTCTCCTTTAATTGAATGTTATCAAAAGAATAAAAAAACTGACTGATAGAATGACTGTGGAAAATTATGTTATTGATCAGGAAATTGTCGTCCTAACTACAACAGCAGTTATGTAAAAGTGTTTATATCCGTAGGAAATAGAACCCACTATTGTAGCAATGGCAACAAAATAATAGGCTGCGATTATTATGCACTAAGAATCATTCAGTTAATACGTACAGCAAGTATACGCAGCTTTCCCGAAAACAATAACGTTGAAATAAGCGATCAATATTTTTCAGAAATGTTTATAGGCTATGTTGCCTGTGCTATAATCTCTCTAGTCAAAGTCGATTCAACGATCTAGAAACTAGGAAGGAATATAAAGAAAAGTTTGTCTACGTATATATGCATACTATGCTCCCTTTTTACCTTCCAATTCGTTAAAGCAACGTTTTAGAATGTTAGTAACACTGGTTTGTAAGAATGTTGATTGCTGTTGGATCCTATACTACACTAGATTTAAAAAATATAAAGTTCAGAACTAAAAGATTGGTGTTTGTGATATAATATTACAAGTTTTGGTCCTCCAATTTATCTTATATATTTCCAAAACTAATAACAAATGAAAGTTTACTCCTTAAATATTGAAACCCGATAATACTCGAAATTGCTTTAAAATTATATATTACTTCTTAAGATTAATTTCATATTTGTAGTTGTTTATGTAAAAACTACTTTTCATCGCGAGCAGTGCGAAAATTGAGAAAAAGATGTTTGAGCTACTATGAAGCGTTTTACAATTTTTAATATTCATACTAGCATTCAGAAGAAATATTAGCTTTGTTTTTAAAAATTAAAATAAGTTTAGCCACGAATGCACAGAAAACGATATTAACAGTCTAAATAGGACGCACATTTACACACGCACATTTACATGCCTATTGTTTTTAAACCTTCTTCTACTGCTTACTCTACATGCATTTGGCTAATTGTTTTATTATTTCCCACAATTCATTATCCAATAAGTACTATGGACACAAGAAAGGTATAAATTCGTACATGTGTTAAAGATAATTCAGTTATAGAGTTTGGGAAAATGGTAAACAAAAATTGTATGCATGTTTACACAAATGTTACCCCCACAGATTGTCAAATGTCACACACTATTTCAAGGCACAAAATGATGTCCAAGCAATAAAAATAATTTCTTGGATCTAGAGTTATCAGTTTGAAAATTTTAAAGATTAAACAAATATTCACTGTGGCAGAAAAGTCAAGTGTCGGGAAGATAAGAATGTTTCAAAAATAGAGCTAAGAAACGAAACGGTGTTCTATGAGCTTTTGAGAACCGGTTCCCCGATAGCCGGTGTATCTCGGGCGAGGTCCCATATATCCCCGAGCCCCCTGAAAGGTTCCATACTGCGATGGTAAAGCTGCGGCCCGCCAAAGAAAAGCTAATGCATATCTCCGCGAGCGCCGAGATAGTTATTTCAGTGCCTGCATCTTTTACATAGTGACTCAGCGCTTAGTTCTTATATAAAGCGCTGAGTGCGAGCCAGAACTTCTAGTTGTTAGTGGACTTTCCAAATCTCTGGGTTCCCGACTATCTTCTGTTCGCAAACAGTTCGATTAAGTGTACAGTTTTGATTCCACCGGTAAGTTCAAAAGTGAATGTATCCAACCAAGGACTTTGTAGGGCATGTCAGAATCTATGAATATCTCATTACCGGAAACAGTGCCAGATGAAATATGCTTTTTTCTCTCGAAATAAATATTCAAGCATCTTAAGTTCGTTTTTTTTGTATATTTCTCTGTGAACAACCGACACGTCGACGCTTCAATTTTGTGAGTGCTCTACCGCAGGCAATTACTTTAAATTGCAGTGTTCAACGCCGAACTGTTTTCGAGTTATTAATTCACATTTAATATCTGAGTGTACAGTGTTGGCTTCACAACACCATATAAAGACAATTACGATCGCATTACACATAGTTATGTAATGTTCATTATAAAAATTCTTATATTCCAATATTTCCAATTCGTTATTGCATTCGATCACAATCCGGAGTTATAGATTCTAAAATGTAAAATTTAAAAACATGCATTATCTTACCACTTGGGAATGTTTTTTTCACCGAGTACAAACTTGTTTTTAGATATCTTCATTCTGTGTTTGTCAATTGCTGATAAATTTCCTGTATTTTGGGACTCCCTATTATTTTCTGTTGTGATTTCACAATTATGTTACTTGCAATTTGAAAGTCCGGTTTGTGATACTGCCTCTATGAGATTTATTTATTTACACTGTGAAATCATACAATCAATGCCATACGAAATACAAAATTAAATTCTTATATATATTGAAACGACAATAGAGTTCATATGTTTTTCAGTTTTTCGAAGAATATTTCTCAGTTCAATGCAATGCAATGTTAAGAAGAAATTTGTTAAAATATTTGATCTAAATATAAGAGAAAATATTCAGTTATACAGTTTTTATAATAATTGATAAATAATGTATAGATTTACATACAATATTTAATGATAGACATATTAAAATAAATTTCGATTTTGATTAAATATTCAAATATGCTTCTTTTTTTCATTTATACAAATTCTTTCAATTTCTTTGTGCATAATCTATATATTTATTTATTTCTAATCCAACATTCATAACTTAATCCTTAAATAAAAAGCGTTTGTATACATTATCATTATAAGCAACTACACTAAAAAAGAAAATTGTCGGAGCCAAACTTAGAAAGTAGTGACCTAATTACGAAAATTCTTTCACCATTCAAAATCCTACACCTTCCGAAATAACATATATAAGATAAGCTAGATATCATCACAATTTTTACAAAGTGAAGCCAAGCAACGACAAAAGTACGCAATTCGAGAATAAGAGAATTAAACTTTTCATCTTTTGTTGGTTGGAAATAATGAAATGATGAATGGATTAATTGTAGGTGACAAGAATTTTCATAAAAAAGGCGACGACGAAATTCAAAGATAGCCTACTATAAATGCTAATAGTTCGCTACTGAAATAATTAACATGTACTGTATTTTTAAAAAGTTTTATGAGATAATGATAATTTTTTATTTAGTATTTACATATGGTTGATTTTATCTCAGTTCTATCTAACTGGAAATTTTTGTAGGTTAAAATAAATCATTTTTTAAACTTATATTTTAACCTTTTGCGCTTCTACAATCAGGCTAGGCGTCATAAAATAAAACCTCTTAATACAACACTGAATTTAAATGTGATTTCTTAAAACAATGTTTCAAATGTAATTAAAACTAAAGTATATTTGGTAGTTTTATATATCCTGCTAATTATTAGCGCCTCGTTATTTGCGAATGGTTGAAATTCCTGAAAGGTTAAAGCACTTACATGCATAATTGAAACATTACACAATTCGAAGCGGAAGTAATAAGTTAATTCTCAAAAATCAAGGACAGGTCTATGAGCAATCTATAATTTTGTATAACCTTCCAAATGTATTTCTTTTCAAAACCGTGTCTCCTAAAATTTAGTTTGGAGAGCTTTCACGCCATAAAATCGAAGCCATTATATAAAATTATATGCTAGACTCTTTCCCAAATCTGTATTTTTTTAAATAAATAAAAGCCACTTAAGCGTATCCCTCTTGGAAATTATTATGCAATTAAGTAAATGTAAAAATCTATCTGAATTAATGAGTCACGATAATAACCCCATGAATTAAAGGGGAAAAATACAGAACCAGTCCAGCGACTTTTTTACCAGCAGTAGAGACAACGATTCTTAAAAAAACGAACAATTTCTTAGCGTGACCAAATCATTGCGTTCAACAAAAGCTTCAAAGAAGTACATAGCATTCTTTGCTTCAGATTTTCTTGCGATCAATTCGACTTGAGATTGAGATACATTAAAACATTCCAAGACGGTTTTCTAGAAGGCGGCCGGCTAAGCGGGCGTAGGAAGTTGAGAAACTTTGCCGGCAACCGGACTCGGGAAGAATACTATGTATGGTCTGAACAGTATGTAAGATCCGAATCCGAAATGCTTATGTACAATGTCCGACATTTCTTATACTTTTTAAACCCGTTCTTCAGCAGCCCAATTATTTTTAATTTTTGTTTGTTCTGGTTTTTTTCGTCGTTACTTGCCCTGTCTTATTGGCCAACATTTCTACCTTTCTACCTTTCGCAACGCGTAGACCGAGTAGCCCAAATAAGAGAGGTGTGCGAATGGTATGCTTCCCCAAGACAGTTAATAACAAGGTTTCCATCTGTCCGTCGTTGCCGTTCTGTTGCGTTCGCGTGCAGCCCACCGCGAAATAACCGATATCTACATTCGCGACCGACGATTACTAACGTGGACACCGTGCCGGAATTTCAGTTGGTATTTTGTAACCATTGTTTCAAGCTGTTTCTGTTTATCATTGCCCCCCGGTGAGCGTGGTCTATTTGGCACGCATATGAATCTGGTCACTGATTTCTAGCAGTTACTGTCGTCGCTATTGTCAGTAGTTAAGTGGCTGGTACTGTGGCTATGGGATGTTCATTATCTTCTAGTAGTTCTCTAATTATTTCTCAATATATCCAAACTTGCTAACCTATATCCTACGTCCTTTTCAGATTCTTCGATTACACCACAAGCCGAAAAGATGGATTTATACTACTTACCAGGATCTGCACCATGCCGCTCAGTTCTTATGACCGCCAAGGCCGTCGGAGTTGATTTGAACCTCAAGGTTTTGGACTTGATGTCTGGAGAACATCTTAAGCCGGAATTCTTAAAGGTAAATGCACAATTTCCCTAAAATTCTTTGTGGTATTCATTCATAGAATACCACAAAAATTTCTTGCCCTCTTACAAAACCCCTATTCAACTTTTTAGGGAATTCGCACCTTTTAAGTCAAAAAGTAAATTCCGCAACTCCAAGACTATCAACGCAGTTTTTTATTCCACCTTTGCAAGTTCATTTATTTAAATAGCTTTGAATAGCTGGTGTAATGTTCATATCCTCAAATGGTATGCTGTGGCCTTCTAATTACAATCGTGCCCTGGTAGATGTGCCTATAGGTGGCCAAACACCTGGCACGCAATGCTGTAATTGCTTCTGTTAAGTAAGCCATGGCAGTAGATTAATTGGGAAAGGTGTTTGGGAGTTGATATTACTAAGTAAATAATTTCCCTTCAAATCATTTTATCGGTTTATACAGCTCAGATAAGAAAAACAGTAGACAATGTTTATGGAATATAATACAAGTAGTGAAATCATGGGTTTTTGGATATCAGCAGTGTGTTGTAAATTGGTGCTTTCTATCCCATCAATAGTTTTTATGAAATCGCAGGAAATTAAAATGAAAAGATGTACAACCTCTCCTTTAACGATGATATAACAAATTATATTCTATCGCTCTTATTTGCGACACAATATTTGTTATACTTTACCCAATTCTATTATGTTCTTCTCCCAGGTTCACATCAAGATGAAGATTTATTTAATTTTAAGCTATTTAAAAAAAATTTGATTTTGATTATATGTATAGTAATAGCGTCATAAAATGAGGAAACACCTATTTATATTATTATTTCTTTACAGATCAATCCCCAACATACGATTCCCACATT
Source organism: Proctacanthus coquilletti (assembly GCA_001932985.1). Lineage (NCBI taxonomy): Eukaryota > Metazoa > Arthropoda > Insecta > Diptera > Asilidae > Proctacanthus > Proctacanthus coquilletti. Next base: position 586,803 of record MNCL01000112.1, read on the forward strand.
GGTCGACAATGGGTTCGCACTATGGGAATCTCGTGCCATCATGATCTACTTGGTTGAAAAATACAGCAAAACCGATTCCCTTTATCCAAAGTGCCCAAAGAAACGTGCAGTGATCAACCAAAGGTTGTTTTTCGATTTGGGCACACTCTATCAACGATTTAGTGACTATTATTACCCACAAATCTTCGCTAAGCAACCTGCCAATCCAGACAACTTGAAAAAGATGGAAGATGCTGTAGCATTCCTTGAAACTTTCCTGCAGGGACAAACATATGCTGCTGGAGACAGCTTAACTTTGGCCGATATTACCCTCGTCGCCACAATTTCTTCATACGATGCAGCTGGATTTGACCTATCAAAATATCCCAACATTACAAAATGGTACAATCATTGCAAAGAAGTCGTTCCCGGTTACGAACTGAATCAGCAGGGAATTGAACAATTTAAGAACTTTTTTAAGAAGTAAAATGTAAAGTAATTTCTTTCCTGTTATTGTATTTTTTTTCTTGTGCTAATAGTATTACGTTTTTGATGTCACTTTCACTAATTGTAATTTTTCTACATAAACTTTGCAAATGTTTAAATGCAATGCAATGCATGTGCTCAAAGCAGAATCATTGTCGAATAAATAAGGAAAAAAATTACTGGTATTTCAATTAAAGTAAAATCGGAAAATTTATTTTCATATGAAAATTCTTTTAAAAGATGCATTTAATGGCTGTAATGTAAACTGTCATCCTTCAAAAATAAATATAGAAATTTTAACCCTCTTATTACGAGGTCAAACATTAAGAAACTGCGGCATTAAAACTATTGACTAAAGAGTTTAGATTTTCAATAAGGACATTTAATCTGATTTTCGAATCTACTGACCTTAAATTAAATAATTAAACAAATAAAAGTACACAGTTCGTTTATTTTATATCAATTCTGATATAGATCTCTGAATTGCACGTATCTACGAAACGAAGCCCAAAGTAATTTAAACAAAAATACTGCCTATTTAAAAGTATTTGACATAAGAGATGTCGAACAATCTCTCGAGTTTATCACAAAAGACATCCTCAAACCTACTCATACTGAAGGCTCTCGTTTTGGGAAGCAATCCTAGGCTATACGTTCGTGTGTGATACTCTGGTCTTTCATAAAAATCAAATTAATTCGAAATCCTTATATTTCTACAAAAACAAGAGACTTAGTTTTTCCGTGCCGCAATTAAATTACCGCTACTACACTGAATATGCTTTAACACAAGAAAAAACAGAGATCTATATTAAAAAAAACAACATTTACGATTAAAACAAACGACGCTTTTGATTTTTAATTTCTCTGATTTATTTGCAGTCTTAAGTAAAAATCTAAACATTCATAAGTTCCAGCCGTTCAGTTGACGAATAGTAAAAAAACCGGATAAAATAGAGTGAAACATACTAGGTATAATTAACATCAGTGCATCATCAATTTGTAATGTTCTTTTATTAGTAGGATATTCACTTTAGACTGAATTCAAAAATTCGACATCACATTTATGAAAAGTAGAAAAAAGAGTTTCCCCTCATAGTGTCGTCTTCTAATGGTAGTTGTCGTAGGAAATCTCTTACACCGATTCATGCAAAATTTACGAATGTTTATTTTCTCTTAAATATATTAAAATTACAGGTAATCGCACTCATTCGCTTGGATATTCCTCTCAAAGGTTAACTTTTTACAATTACATATGGAAAAGGCCATGTTTAAAAAATGTTTCGACTCGTCGCTTTTAAAATCCTCTTTTAAATCATTTTTTTAAATCTTTATATTTGTTACAAATTACTCTATTCCTCCTTACCAGCAGTGCAGATATGGCTAATGGCAAAGTCTTTTAGCAGAGTCCAATTAATGAACGAAACAAATTGCTCTTAAACTCTCCTCTTTTCGTTGAACAATATTAATATTTATATCTGTGAGCTATCAACATATAATACATGAGTAACAGTTAAACGCTGCCGTGGCCCAAAGTCTTCAAATTTGTAAGCATTGCGTATAACAGGTAATAATAATACGACCACAATAATTTCCTGTGAAACAACAAAATATCGAACAAATTTGAAGGGATCGTCAAGTCGGCAGCAAAACACGTACAAACACCTCTTAAACAACATCCACTAGATAAAAACACAAAGTGACAAAATGCGAAAGACAATGCCACCCAGGTTTCCTGGAGTCAACTTTACTTAATCTTTCAGCTTCGCCTTAAGTAACTTTTTACACTAATAATATCTGTTAGCTCAAGAAGTGTGTGATATTCATCCTAAAATAAAAATGGCTTACAAATTTACAAAATAAAGGGGGCATAGTCCTGTCGTGATTGAATTTTAAAGCTTTTTGGCGCCCAACTTCATTGGACCTCGCTGCGCCCTTCGAGCTTCTAATTCCCGTTGTCGTTGAAGTTTCTTTTCTTCGCGCTTCCTTTTCGCTTCGTCTAATTTTGGATTGCCTGCAAATATTCAAAATTTATCGCACACCAACCGCAATATATGCTATTACTAGTAGTAACCTGTAAGAGGTTCGTCTATTGGTTCAAATTCGCCATCCGCCCATGAGTCACTGTTCCAGTTAGCATTGGAATTGTTGGTTGTACCCTCATCGACCTCGTTTACCTCATTTACTTCGTTCATCTCGTGCATTTCATTCACTGGACTAACGTTATTACAGTTCGTGTTAATATTTGGTAAATCGTTAGGCCGAATATTTTCTTTTGATTCTCGAATTTCTTGCTCTTGTTCCTCGTTCTAAAAACAAAAGCAAAAAGTGTTTATTTTAGTAAAAACAATAACTGAAAATTTACAAATGGTATTGAGATCCCAAAACACTTACCGGTTCTTCTTCCAAACTACCCCAATCATCATCCCAACCGTCCCGAATATCTGCTAAACCACTAGGTGCACTGAGTTGGCCATTATTCGAAGTTCCTGCCAGAGGGCTACTTGGATCTTGTGATGTCTGGAACATTAACATTTTCTATAGAATTCAGATTAAAATTGTTGTTAACTTTAATGCTTACACTTACATCCATCTCTCCCCAGTTTTCGTTATCCCAGTTATCTGCACCATAGTCACTAGCTGAGGCGGAGGTGTCATTGCTTTCGTGCTCTAAAGAGGTCATAGAAGTAACACTAGATGTTGTCGTCGACAGACTACTGCTCGAAGGTTGTTCTGAAAATTCCAGATGAAATACAATGCTAGAACTATACAAATTAAAAGCATACCTAATGAAGCTGGCTTTGATAAATTTCGTCCAGTAAGTGGCGGTCGCGGTCTAGACGAATCACTTTGACTTCTGTAAAATTTCGCAGTCACAGCCGTAACAGCCCAACCTGCCCATGTTGCAGCTGCATTTCCTATTGATGGTGTTGCTGTGTTTACATCAGCCTCTATAAATAATATAATTATTTATTAATTCGAAAATTATTATTCATTTATCATATGAACTTACCCATTGTCTCCCGTAAGCTGGGATCTTCAGAAACTTTTTCTAATTTTCCTAGGAAACCTCTAATTGTTTTAAATGCCGGGTCGCGTACTGATTTTTCAGGATCAACAGTCAGGGAACAAAGTGCTGGGAGCACACGGTTTGCCACTTCACTACAAATTGTAAAATTTATATTTGAAATATTTCATGCATAGAATTTTGTTCACCTCAAAAGGAAATACTGCTGCGTTGCAGCTAATGCTAAGATTCCCGCAACTCTAGCTGGCGGGAATGGATCTCGCATTGCTCTAATAAAAGCTGACACTAATACTTTTTGCCGCACCTTTTGTAGTAAAAATTTACAAATCTACATTTAAAACTAAATTTTAAAAAGAATGGACGATTACCTGAGGATGCAAATGCGGAGCAATTTTTCCTAAACAGACTGTCGTATTGGTACGAATACCGCCTTGATCGTCTCTAGACTGCAATCTGGCAAAATGCCTTAACACTTCAACATTTAAATTATTGTAGTTCAATTTAGGAGCTAAATGGATCATTGACTATAAAAACATTGTTTAATTAAAAGTACACAATCCAATGATGAGCACTTACCTTAACCGTTTGCTCCCTTATTGTTGGGTTCGTATCTAAGAATCCATGAGCAACCTGGGGGAAAATTTGATCGTTCACCACCTGTGGCTGAAGATGAGCAATAAACAATTCTAATTGTTGCAATAGTCTAGACCTAGTCACTCGGTCTGTGGAAGCGAACAGCTTTACAACGCAAGGTACAATACAATTTTGATATTCTGCTTCGTCTAACAATCTCCCTAACTGAAAATAGAAATAATTTTGTACTTGTTTAAAAACAGGAATTTAATGAACAACCTAAAATCAAAACTCTAAGAAAACAAACGATAATTAACAAGTTATACGACATGAATAGATCAATGAATTTTTAAACGAAAAGTGGACCTACATTCTGAAAGTTTACTTTTGCGCATCTTTATACGATATTTTTATCGAATTGTGAAAGCGTGCTTTTAACCATTAATTTTTTTTAAATTAAGAGACAATTTCTTTTAAAAAAGAAAACCTGAAGTTGATTTTTACCATTGTTCCCTGTAGAAATTATCCAGTTCAACACGGACATTACTTAAAAAAATATCGAGTAAATGCACAGCTCAAATCAAAAGAATTATACTTTAAAGTTAATTAAGTGAACATTTGTATTGGGTCTTTTATGAATAAATAAGTAATGAAAATTCAAATTAGATCAAACTAGGTAACAGAGGTCATCACTTGCGATTCAAAAGTATAGACTCGTTATTGTTAGAGATAATTGCTTATAATTTACGTTATGGAAAAAATTGTCTAATGAATAGAAACTTTAATGGGCTGCTAGAATTAGCAACCAGGTTTATTGATTGCACACAATTATAGTATTTATTTTTTTTATTATGTTATTAGGCTAACAAAATAAAGTTATTATGTAAAACATATTCAATTCACTGATTTACAATAGGGACTAAATGAAATTTTATTTCCAAAAATAAAAGTTGATCTTAATTTGCGCGAAAACCGGCTTTTCTTTAGCATGCGAGCAGATACTTCAGTTAACTTTTATTAAACTTTCGCTCTGTAAACTGTGATATTTACGTTAAAAGAAAATTCCTTCAGAATATTAATAGTGTTGATTGTTCCCGAAAATACCAAAAGATTGGCTAGCTGTGCTAATTTGTTCTCGAACGACAAGTGAAAATGATCTCCTGAAGCAGCGAAAAATTATTTTAAAGTTTCACTGTTTGAAAAAAAAATAGCGTTTTTCTTATTAGACTTCATTAGATTCCCACTTTACAGGTCGTGCCCTTTATAAGATAATTCTAATAGAACAGTTCTCCATATACATTAGTATTAACAGATCGGAAATGGGACGGACTGACAAGGATGATCTATCTTTAGAGCTTCCATATTGGCAAATATTCTCAACATAGAAAAACTACTCACTTTAAACATAGGAGCTAATACCGCTGAGCCAGCATCACCATATTCATAAGCTGTTATCAATTGTGGAAGTATTTTGTGTCTGTAAAAAAAAGCCATCGAATGTGATTACAGAAAAGTTTCCTCGACTTATGGATTTCTTACTTGCAAACATTTTCAGGAAAATTATCTAAATGTATAACAAGTTGGCTGAAGAAGCGATTCTTTTCAGCTTTATCTTTGATTTGAATCTCCTCCAAAAAGAGGAGCGAATCGACTAAGTCATTTTTAAAAAAGCCACCAGGCTTTCTACATCTCGTGATAATATCAGCAGGATTTGGTCGATTTTGCGGTGAAGCGCCCACTAGTTCACAGTATAAGGGTGCCAAAGATTTCGGAATTGCATCCAGTTCCTTAAGACTGCTTCGCAGTTTCAGTGGGCCATTGAAAGATTCCCATACTAAGCATCCGAGACCCCACATATCCGTTGAACTAGAAGCAAAGTATTCCATTAGTTACAACATACTTTATCTACATTTTTTTTAACTCACCATTTCGTTATCAGCTTTAGTTTAGCCGGGTCATTTTTTTCGGGTGGATCATATACTTCTAAGGAAGGCGGTATTTTAATGAGAGGCGTAGGATTACCATCAACAGGTGACACGTATTCGAGACTGCCTAGTTTCCATTCTCCGGATGCGTTAACAAATACAGACCATACACAGACGTTGTTATGCTTGAGATTCCCATCGTTGTTGAGAAATGAAAGTGCCCTCTACAAAAACGTAATACCTTTAGTTAAGTTCCATTTTGATTGTAAGAGACTGACCGTTATCTGAAATATGCCCCATGCAAGATAAAGGTCTTTCTGTGGTCCATCTGTTGCCAGTTTCGCTATATGTGTCCCTAGAGGTTCGACAGCTTCTGTGGCGACGTAGAGTACCCGATCTGTTTCAAGGCTGTCCAAGAACTGCAGAATACTCGGATGCCTGAGCGTCTTCAACCGTTTAACGGCCGACTTGGCCAGCTCGAACTTGGCTTCGGAACCGTTTTTGATATCATAGACGAAGACGGACACCACATCATTGGAGCTTTTTCTTTTCGCCTTGTGAAGGCTCCAGATTGAACGGTTCTCGAAGCCAGGCACTTGTTCACCAATGTCATACGGGAACTCCTTGGATGAGTCGCGCGAGAAGAACGACCACATAATGTGTTTAGCCCGTCTGGTGAGTATTTTGAGGTATTTTTTCAACTTTTCACGTAAACAATTCCTGAAGTTGCTCGGTTGCCTTTTGTCGTTTGACAAATGTTCGCAGATGTAGTCATTAGTTGGATGACCTGATCAATTAATTTGGTCCACTAATAGCTACTTAACAAATGTCTCCATGAAATTGTCGAATAGTGCAACTGGATTCAGTGCAATTGGAGGCAATATATGAGTTTTTCAACGTACACAGAACTTGGCAAAAATTCTTGTCAAGCCGATGTTGACCAAATGCCCGAAACACGAAACGCAAAACGTCATTCGTTAACTGCACGAAAAAGGACAGCTGATCTGGACTAGATCAACAGCGGAGCAGTAGTAGCGGCAGATTCTTCGAAGTATGAATAATGTAAAGTAGCGACACTTCAATGGAGAACACAGAATGACAGGGATGCAAATAGTTGAAAGCTCTATACGGTTGATTGGTATAGCTTTCAAGCATCTTAAAGCTCGTGCTTCCATAAGCGCTACTTATATATTATTTTAAATCATAAATTTGAAATCACTATTTTCGTTATATTTTGAAGTAAACCGTAACTTGAAATTATATGCGTAAATTCAACATATCCTCCCTCAAGTCGATAACCTCACAATACAAGGGTTTGAGTTCTGTTATGAATTTGGGATTAAATTTATTATTATATTACGCAGCAAGTTTAACATACGAATACGAATAAAGATAATATAAAATACATATTGCTCATTAATTAGTACACTCCAGCAACGCATCCTGTGCAAAATTAAAGTTAGGGTCGGCTTGCTTTATTGCAATAGGAACATCATAGAATGTAATGCAGTCATATTTGTCCTTTAACGCCTGCCGAAGCTCCAAACTATGAGCCCAATCTCTAGTTTCACACACAATTTTCACCTGTAATATAATGTTATTAGTACAAAGTCCTAGGTGTTTAGTTTGAAGTTATAAAACTACCTCTACACTGAAAGCATCCTTGAGCCACGCTCTATCTTGCGATATATCCTTAATGGAAACCCCAAGTCCAGCAACCAAATTGCAAAGTTCTGATAATCCGCCTGGTCGATCACTTACTCGAATTGTAAACCTCAAAAGTCGTCCTTCAGAAGCAAGACCTCGTTCCAAGCACCTTCCGAACGTAGTAGTATCAATATTTCCACCGCTAAGTACTAGTACGACCCTAAAATTTTCACGTCTTAAAACAACATTCTTGGAAATATGAATATTACTTTTTCCCCTTATAATCATCAAGAGCGCCTGACAATACTGCAGCTAGGGGAGTAGCACCAGCGCCTTCTATTACAGCTTTTTCCACTTCTACGAGCTTAAGGATAGCCAAAGCAATCCATTCTTCCTTGACTGTCACTACTTTTTCTATAAATGGAGCTGTTGTTGCATACGCATTATAGCCTACGACAGGGACTGCAAGGCCATCAGCCAAAGTGCTCAATATTTTTGTCGGAGTAGGACCGCCTTTCTCCAACGCGTTCTTAAAACTGCAAGTATGTTCTGCCTCTACACCCTACGAGTTATAAAGTTTATTTTTTATGTTTCTTATTATATGTGAAGTTATTTAAGGAGTTTATAAATACTTACTATTATTTTAGTAGATGGATGTAGGCCCTTTACCGCTGTTGTTACTCCTGATACAAGTCCACCGCCTCCTATTGGGCATACAATTACATCGGGCGATGAGACTTGTTCAAGAATCTCTAAACCGACAGTCCCATTTCCGCACAAAGTATCTGGATGATCAAATCCATTAACATACATCAGACCCTCTTCTTTAGCTATCTTCAACCCAATCGTTTTTGCTTCACCCATATCCTTTCCTTGTACGACCACCCTGGCTTGAAATTTTTTACACCTTTGGATTTTCATGATCGGTGCTATTACTGGCATAACGACAGTAACCGGGATGCCGAGTAGGAGTCCGTGATAACTTAAACCTTGCGCATGGTTCCCTGCTGATGCTGCTATAACTCCTCTCTTCCTTTGATCTTCGCTCAAATTCAAGAGTGCGTATCTCGCACCCCGTTCCTTAAAACTAAAAATATTTAATTGGTAGTCTCACTTTTAGCCTCTAGGAGCGTAAACAACTTTACCAGCCTGTTTTCTGTAGAAACTCTTTTTTTACATAAAGTTCCATACCAACCTCTTCTGATAAATTGGATCTCTAAAGGGAAGATTTGGTTTAGTGCATTTGGCCCAGTTAAGTACTTTTAACGAGCCGTGAATGAAAGGCGTAATATACACGTGGAGTTTTATGAAATGATTAAATAATAAGTAAAATTATTCATATGGTTTAAAGAAAGTATTAACTTCGTAGTATTTGTACTAAGCCCTTTTCGAACAGAAAGTTACTTCGTAAAATTCGTGTGTCACGCCAGGGAATATTCACGACAGGTTAAACTTATATAACGAACCACACAAGGCGTGAAAGTGACACCTCCTTTTATTAGGAAAGCTGCTGCAGTAACTTCATCAAAAGTGATTGTTTTAGGATTATTTGGATCACAAAAGGGATCTTTTAACTCTTCTGAATCGTTCGACATTCTGAGGGGTTTTTAATTCCCTTAAATGAATCAAATTATTTTATTATTGACTTATGTATTCCCTTTTTTAGATTTTAATAAGTCAATTGATATAGCAATAATATATAAAATAATAAACAAATATTGCAAATCTGACCACCATTACATCTGATCTTTAAAAGACATTGTTTGAAAATAAATAAATCGAATGTGAGATTTACAGTTTTTTCAATATCACTAAAATATAAAACTAGTCTATTAAGCGAATTTGTTTACAAATATATACATTGGAAAACACCTATGATTAAACTTTCCGTTTGAATTTTTTATTCCATATGGTGGTCAAATTTGCATGTTTTCGTTCATACCTTCAATCTCCTATACTCACTAAAGTTGCAAATTTTAACAGCAAATATGTCCGCAATGTGGCTGATATTCCCAGTTGTTCATTGAAAAAACTGTTCGATTTTTACACATTTACAATTCAATAGATTAGACTATTTTCTTTCGTATATTTAAAAGAAAAAGAATTCTAATAAAAACGTTACTCTATCAAACGTAAAAAACAAAGTTTATGAAGTTTGTAATTTAAACCAAAATCCTTTTTACCGACTACTAAGCATTTTTATGTTCTTTATTTTGCACAGTTTTTTTTTTTTGTTCCCTAATGTAGGGGTTACATGAGCGTTAGTTAGCGTTATACACACTCATAAAAACGTACGTGGATTCAGCACTACGCAAAATTTTACATTGCGTCTGCATTTTGTAAATATATTCATCCAGACCCTTCCTTCCGTAAACACACATACCTTAAAACACTTCAATATTTAAAAAATTATAGTTCCTAAGAAATAAAACGCGAAATCGCATTAAGATGTTTTATTATTCATACATTTCACTTTATCCTTGCATCCGTTTTAGTGTATATGTACTTAATTTGCCTAGTGTTTGAAATAAGATTTATCTAGATATATCTCTTATTAAAATTCCTTAAAATTTTAGTGTTCTAAAACTGTATTAACTTAAAAATTTAATTTATTACTTTAAAAAATATTGCCCCAATAAATTGACCTAAAGGTTTTTTTTAGAACCAGATGAAGAGAATATTTACCATACAAATAACCCATTTTAACTGAATCTGAACAGCAGAAAAATCTAAAAATATTCGTCTTAGTAAGATATATTTTAAAATTATTTTGGACGTTTGAAATATTCAAACATTAGAAAAAAACTATAATTAAAATTTGCAAAAAAAGGCTTTTTAGAAAACATATTATTAAGCACGTAGAATAGCCTTTATTCAATTCTGAAGAAATTACAATTAATTTTAAATAAAGTTAGCTTATATAATTTAATATGTCACGATTCTCAAACTATATTGAAGTCTAAGGTAATAATATAAATAATATTTTAAAATAAGATGAATAAATGAGCGTGAAATGAGTAGATAATGTCAGCGTTGTATCAATTAATAAGAACGTAATTTTCCTTTAAGACTTGTTGAAGTTGTAAACTATGTTCCTTGTCTCTAGTTTCACAAATCATTCTCACCTGTGTTAACAAATATTTACTATTAAGCATGTATATGCTGTTTATTTTTTTTCTGTAAAATTACCTCTACACAGAACGCATCCTTCAGCCAAGCTCGTTCATGTACTACATCTTTAATGCTAACACCAAGTGAAGCCACCAATGTGCAGAGCTCAGCTATTCCCCCTGGTCTATCACTTATTGTAACGTTAATTCTTAAAAATCGGCGTTCGTTAGCAAGACCTCGTTCCAAGCACCTTCCAAACATAGTAGTATCAATGTTACCACCACTAAGTATTATTACAACCCTGAGAATATTATCTTTTAGAACAATATTCTTTAACATTTTAAAATAATTACTTTTTCCCGATAAACTCATTAAGTTGGCCTGATAATATTGCTGCTAAAGTAGTGGCACCGGCTCCTTCTACCACTGCCTTTTCTATTTCCACGAGCCGAAGGATAGCCAACGCAATCCACTCTTCTCTGACTGCCACCATTTTGTCTATAAGTGGAGCTGTTGTTGCGTACGCATTCACTCCTACGACAGGAACTGAAAGGCCATCAGCTAAACTGCTTACTGTTGTTGCGTAGGTAGGACTGCCATTTTGCAGGGCTTTAGTAAAACCCAAAGAATTTTCAGCCTCCACACCCTAAAATTTGTAGAAAACTTTTTAAATAATTTTTAATAGTAAGCTACAAAATTTACTATTATTGTAGTCTTCGGGTTAAGACCTTTTATGGCTGTTGCAACACCCGCTATAAGTCCACCTCCACCTACTGGAACTACAACTGCATCGGGTGCTGGAACTTGTTCGAGGATCTCCAGACCACAAGTTCCTTGCCCGGCCAATATATCTGGATGATCATACCCGTTGATATACAGTAAGCCCTCGTCTTTAGCCATTTTCAAGGCAATGCTTTTTGCTTCAGCCATATCCTTGCCTTGAACAAAAACCTTAGCTTTGTATTTTTGACACTTCTGGATTTTCATGATTGGAGCTATTATCGGCATAACGACAGTAACCGGGACTCCAAGTTGAAGCCCATGATAACTTATAGCTTGCGCATGATTTCCCGCAGACGCTGATATGACTCCTTTCTTCCTTTGTTCTTCAGACATCTTCAAAAGAGTGTATCTTGCTCCACGCTCTTTAAAGCTAGAAATATTTGTCTAGTAGTGTTGTGATCAGTTTTAAGAAAATATAAAAATCTAACCTGCCTGTAGTATGTTTAAACTCGCATTTTGCATAAAGATCCATTTTTGTTTCATCTGATAGATTAGATCTCTATAGAAAATACTTTAGTTATTGCAATACTCAAGTACTTTGAACGCATCGTGAATGAATTTGGCTAGTATAGACCCGATTTATTATTCAGAAGAGTTAAGAAAGATTCATTTTAAGATTTGTAAATAGTTAGCTCAAATTTTGTTGCATTTTCTAGTACGTTTTCTTAAACAAAATGCTGCGCGTTAAATCGGGTTTTTGCCACCAAATATATTTCCATTCACGACGAGTTAAACTTTCATAACGAACCAAACAAGGCGTGTAGGCCACACCTCTTTTAATAAGGAAAGCTGCTGAGGTCACATCGCAAAAGTTGATTTGTACAGGTTTGTTCGGGTCACAAAAGGGGTCAAAATCACTTGCAGTATCACCTGCTGCGGCTCCAGCCTTCAATCTTTCGTTTGCTTCTCTAATGTAAGAATTTTCGTACACCGTTTTTACGTATGCTTGGTATTCGTTTTTTATTTGCATTTCACTCTTTGCTTGTTTTTCATTTATTATTTGTTTCTCGGTGTTTATGTATTGAGTTTCGCTCCACATTTTGGTACGAATTTTTATTTTTCTAATAGACGCAAATTTTATTGTAGACTAAATTTTGGAATTTTGGCTTTTGAACACAAGTAGAATGCGCTTATTTCAAGGATATATTTTTAATCTCTGTAAAATATACAAAATATGTACTTTTAAAATAAATGAGTCATTTCTACGAAATAATTTGGATGATTTTATAACGTTTTATTTAATATTTTGATTTAATCCATGATTTTTGTGGTTCCATTAGTTTGTAAATTGCAATATTTTTTTAAGTTCTTACCTGACTAGAAAATACACTTTTTACAAAATGCCTTTTTACAAAATCTTGGCAGCCTCCAAAAACTAAAAAGCAAAGCAATAAAAGCAACAACAAAATATACTATGACTATAAAGTTCTACGCTAAAGCTAACGGCACTTTAATTGAAGTTTATAAGTTTGTAAAACAGCCATAGAAAACTGATAAAATAAAACTGTGTACATAAGTTTACATTTGTACGTAGTCAATGCACAAACATCAAATGAAGAATTTAGAAAATACAACCATTAAGCGTGTGCGGTTATATCACTTTTGAACACAACGATCAATATTTTAGATGTTTTCCATATATTTATTAAAAGGATGATCCCTTTGAAACCGGAAGAGATAATCGTAAATATTTTTGTAACGTAATTTAAGATCAATGCTACGGTTTAAGAACTACATACACTGTATGTAAAATACACTTACAATTCACCAATTTTATGATGTACGGGAGTATTAAAAACCATAGGAATTTCAAAAACTTTCTTTGGCCAAAAAAAAAATTGTAAAGATTATGAAAGGTGTCAAAAAATATACATCAAAGTCAGTCGAACATTTTCCGGCAAAATTACTTCTATAAGGAAATGCGAAATTTTTAAATGTTTTCCATTTTGCGAGTTGGAAAATTTTAATTATGTAACCATTTTCCTTTATAGCAAATTTCTGGAAAAGAAAAAAGTACTATCTTTTTATGGGCGCACTTAGTAGTTTTACGATAATCTATACATATAATAAAACTGGAGGTCAACCAGGGTCAATACTGTACATTGAAGATAACTAAGAAAAAATATTTTCTGGAGGCTATTTGACACCAATAGAAACCAAAAACAAAATTAAAATATTTTTAGTCTGTCTGTTCTGTGGTTCGCATCACACAAAAATTACTGAACGGATTTTAATGAAATTTTGCATAGAGTATTTTGTACTGCAGGATAGTCCTTAGGATACATTTCAAGTGCATCTATCACAGAGTTCCCGAGGAATGTATGGAACAATTCCCCGCAATATAAGAATTCTATTTGTGACAATCTAGCCTCATCCTCTTCACAGAATTTCATTCTCTCGAAATTTACAAGGCAGACAAAGCTCAGTAAAAATTCAAAAATATCGTAGGAGTCTAGAGGCGGTTCTCTTCTCAAAATTCTATCTATAAAGTAGCCCTTAGAAAAATTGAACAAAGTCTCAAGAGAAGTAAAAATCAATATATATACTGTCATTTAAATAACAGTAATTGAATAATTTAAAATGTGGGTCATGTTCGCCAAACTGCAGTGAGTTAAACAATTATCCAATCCTTTTCAGCAAAGACTTGCCAAAAAAGTGACTGAGTAAAATTAAGTACTCCATACGAACAATCTAAAAATACGGTGCAGAAAAAACAATGGTCTTTTGCTTACTTGTTTAACAACCCCTTTTTATATATATGTAAATATTAAAGACACTAGAATATTGATTATAATTAATAACGAAACCAGAAATACAGAAGCCTTAAATTTTGAGAATTTTGAACTATTTAACTCTTAGCAATTTGAAATTTGATTTTTCTATAACATTTATACCATAATCCATCCGATTTCTATACGTAGTTGGAATTTTAAAACATTGCTTAGTTTTATGGTGAGAGATGGCTGTGAAATGAAGAGATTTTTTATATATAAATAAAATTTCCCGATCGTAAAACTAAATAAACTTCAAAGCCTTTTTAATATCCACTTTTTAATTTTAATTCAATACAAGCAATTTTAAAACGAATTTTAATTCAATTTTAACTCAATTTTGATTCAATTTTAATTCATTCATCGCATTCCAGCATCGCAGTCGCTTTGAAATTAAAATCAGGTTGGTTTTTTGCTATCGCCATCGGAACATCCGTGAATGTAACACATGTATACTTTTCCTTTAAATTATTTCGTAACTCTATTGCATGAATCCAATCTCTTGTCTCACACAGGATTTTCACCTGTAATATTAAATGTCCATTACTAAAGATTTTCTAGTAATAAGTTCTTTGTTGCAAAATTGCCTCAACATTGAATGCATCCTTAAGCCATGCTCTTTGGGGCGCTACTTTCTTAATAGTAACCCCCATGGAATTTACCAAGCTGACAAGCTCTGATAATCCACCTGGTCGATCACTTATTCTAATTATAAACCTTAATAGTCGCCCATCAGCACTAAGACCTCGTCCTAAGCATCTTCCAAATATAGGAGTATCAATATTACCACCGCTAAGTATGACTACGATCCTAAAAGAGTTATGTTTTAAATTTATATTTTATTGAATGTGAAGATAATTACGTTTTTCCAATAAACTCATCAAGTTGGCCTGACAATACCGCGGCTATAGCAACAGCACCGGCACCTTCTACCACGGATTTCTGGATTTCTACGAGCCGGAGGATAGCCAAGGCTATCCATTCCTCCTTCACTGCCACCATTTTGTCTATAAGTGGAGCTGTTGTTGAATACGCGTTAACCCCTACGACAGGAACTGAAAGGCCATCAGCTAAGCTTTTGTTTATTGTTGTATAAATGGGACCACTATTCTCCAATGCTTTTGTAAAACTTAAACAGTTTTCAGCCTCCACACCCTAAAATGTATGGTAAGTCATCAATCTAGAGAAAAGTTTCCTGTAAAACACACTATTATTTTAGTGCTTGGATGTCGGCCCTTTACAGCTGTTGCAACACCCGCTATAAGTCCACCTCCACCTACTGGAACTACGACTGCATCAGGTCCCGGAACATCTTGAAGTATTTCTAAACCGATAGTCCCTTGTCCGGATAGAATATCCGGATGATCGTATCCATTAATATACACTAAGCCCTCCTCTTTAGCTACCCTCAAACCAATGCTTCTTGATTCGCCAATATCTTCTCCTTGTATGAGAACCCTAGCCTTGTATTTCTCGCACTTTTGGATCTTCATGATTGGAGCTACTACTGGCATAACAACTGTAACTGGAATGCCCAACTTTAGTCCATGATAACTTAAAGCTTGTGCATGATTTCCACAGGACGCCGATATGACTCCTTTCTTCTTTTGTTCATCAGACAGTCTCAGAAGGGCATATCTTGCTCCGCGTTCTTTAAAACTAATATATTTGTCCAACAGTATCATTTCTAGTTTTCCGTTAATCGAAAACCCTACCTGCCCGTAACTTGCATAAACTCCATTTTTAAGTAAAGCTCCATCCGGAGATCATCTGATAGATTAGATTTCTATAGAAAATATTTTAATCAGCACAATCTTCCCGTTTAAATAATTAGAACGTGACATGAAAGGATATTTTAAAAAGGTTCATGTGTGGTTTAAAGTTAATTGCAATTTCAATGATACTAAATTAATATAATCAGTTTTTCATGAAGGAAGGAAGTGTGATTTTGTAAAAATTTATTTTGTATAACCTAAAACGTTTTAATTCACAACATGTTAGATTTTCGTAACGAACCCAACAAGGAGTACAAACAAGATCCTCTTGAAGCAATTCAGCGGCGTCTTTCACGTTGTCAAATGTGATTGTTGTAGGTTTATTGGGGTCACAAAAAGGATCAACTTCTTCCGTTGCTCCAGCATGAAATCTTTCTTTTCTTCTCATAAAACCTTTATTCTCAAACTTTCCAGTTTCTTGAATCTGTTCACTCTTGTCAACTTTATAAAACATATCTGCTTGCTGTGCGATTTCAGCGTTCATTGAAATGCGTTTATTTTAATCCTAAATTATTTTATTATTATTTTTTAACTTTTACAGTACGATCACTTAATGAATAAAATCAAAACATACAAATTTTCCCGTAAAACCTATATAAGGGTTAAATTTTTTTTCTAAAATCATTTACATGAATCAATTGTCACTAGATCTGATATTTACAGTTCTTAATGACTGAATTTCTGAATAAGCAATAGTTAAACTTAAAAAGAAAATCTGTTGAAATAACAAAATGAATTTGTGAATTTATTTTATTAAAGGCGATCGAATTATTCTACTGAATTCTAATCAAGTAAATTGATAAATTTCGTCAGTGGGTTCTTATACTTTTAGGTAGGCATCATTAATCCACTTGTAAAATACGCAATTCACGACTTAAAGAAAATTTAACTGTGCCTATTCAAATAAAAGGCGTAACTCGTTTCGAAAATTACTTAGACAAATTAAATTTAGCTAACTCTAAAAATTTAGAAAGTCCCTAACTTTTATATCAAATTAAAAATGTACGCATAATAAATAGATAAATTAATACAATACTCTAAAATTTTTACCAACAAAAATTTCTTCTTTAAGAAATCCAGCTCTCAGCGTGATTTCTCTTTTCGTTTCTTGTTTTCTAGTACATATTCGATAAGATAATGTACATAAGTATTAAATTCCACAGTGAAGAATAATTTAACAATTCTCACTTATCATAGAACGAAAAACAAGCGTAACGAATTTTTTCTTTTGAGTTTATTCTAGTGGTTTTGTAGTGGATCACTTATATTTAAAAAAACTTACTTTTTAGTATTGCTAGAAAGAGGAAAGCTCTTCTGTTAAAATATGTTGCGGAGGAGTTCTACGGGCAGCCCGGCTTACTGCCTGTCCTGGCGGTATGCGACAGGCGAGAGCTTGTGTTCTAGCATTCGCGGTAGTGTGGGGGGTTGCCTAACGTCGCTCTTAGCTGCCAGGGCGAAACTCCAACAACGAAAATCTCTCGCCACAACCAAAGTCAGATTTGATAGCGATTCATGCCCTGTTGCCTTTATTAAAATTCCATATTTCAGAAGCGGTCAGAGACGAAATTCCCAAAGCTCTCCGAGAGACACAGGAGATGAGGCCTGAATCACGAAATCTATTCGAAGCGCCATTGTCACGGGTGCCTACCCGACATCACGAGTTTGTTCCGACCCGAGACAATGCGGATGGTGGCTCGCAGGAACGGCGTAGGACGTATAGCCCCATCTGGCTTTGGAAAATTAAATACAACGGGAACAATAATGAATTGGATTTGGAGAAGTTTATCTTCCATATCGAATCCCTGACACGCAGTGCATTGCAAGACGGTTATAATCACCTCCTGAGCTGCCTGCACACGCTCCTCAGCGATACCGTCCCGGATTGGTATTGGACCTACCTTAGGAGTAATCCCCGGCCATCTTGGGAAAGCGTCAAGGCATTTCTGCATGACGACAGGGGTGATCACGCACGGGACATGCTGTACAGGCGGTAGCAAACTCGGGAATCGTTCACAGAGTACTACATGGATATGGTGGCCATGCGAAACCGGCTGAGGTCTCCGATGCCGGAGGCGGAGTTTATCGAGATGCCGAAGGCCAATCTGCTCCCATCAATTCAGGAACAGACTTGCCTTCACCGTTCTGACACTATCGCAAAGCTGCGATCACTCGTCACTGAGATTCAGGTGACGCGCTCAAGGACGAGGACCGCGCTTATGTCGACTGCCCACCGTCTTACACGCGTGGAGGAGGCCTTCCTGTCCAGTTCCAACGATATTGATTTAATAGATGGTGCCCCCGAAGTTTTTTTGAGCCCGTGGACACATTAACAAAAGATCAATCGTCCACAGTAAGATGCTGGAACTGCGACGAGCCCGAACACTATTACCAAGATTGTCCGAGAGAACCGCAAGGGTTCTTTTGCTACGGCTGCGGTCGAAGCGGGTGGTAAAACCCCGCTGTCCTGAATGCTGTACAAAAAACCGGCGCTTGGTCAAGAGCCACAATATCCGCACTCGACGTCAACGTACGCCAGTCACAGCGCCCGCAGCGGGGACAACCTCCCCCTCTCGCCCGCGGACATAGCATGGGACGTCGACAAGTATTTCTTGGACGTGACAGATTCCACTGACAATAGAGAATCCACCAACCCGAACGTGACCCCTTTTGAGCCGGCGGGCCCTATTTCTTTGGAGGCTCCGAACCGAAACATTTCTATTTTACCGCAGCCGATTAATCCATACCATCTAAGGCTTAAGGAATATTTGGCGGCTCGTTATCGAATTTTTGCCTCCTCAGTAACCTACCAGGACGGTAAGGGTGAAAACCGCCGAAAAATTAAAAAAAAAATTAAAATCGACCAAGATTAGTCACAGCCTTTGTTTCTGTTCCGAAAGATGTAAGACCTTATGCCACAGTAAATATTCTAGGCCGCGACATCGTAGGCCTGCCAGATAGTGGCGTTAGCATTGGTATTTTGGGAAAAGAGGCAGAAGAGCTGTTGCAAGAAGCAGGTTTGAAGTGGGTCAAGTATCGATCGAGGTGGCCAACGGAGCTACGACACGCTAACCTGGAGGTTTCTTTCGTGGCGAGACTAAAACTTACGTCGTACCTAGTTTTACCCAGGAATTATACTTAGGTTTTGACTTTTGGAGAACTTTCCGATTGGCTCTGGACATTCTCGGTCCGGTCTCTTCGGTGAACATCTTGATTGCTACGAAGCCCAACCCTGCTGAACACACATTACCATTACGCCTTCAGAAACGTTTAGAACAGACCAAAGCAATATTTCCATCTTACGCAAACTTGAGCCTAGGAAAAACCCATTTACTTACATACGATATATGTTGGTGAGGCTGCACCAATTAAGCAGCGATTTTATCCAGTTTCTCTGGCGATACAAAAATTGGTGGATGCCGAGCTGAGCCGAATGCTCTCGCTTGGGGTGATAAAGGAAAGCCGGAGCCCCTGGAGCTCTCAGGCTCCGTTGTAGTACGGAAGCCAGGCAAGGTCCGACTGTGACTGTGTTTTGACCCTCGGAAGGTTAATGCGGTAACTAAAAGGGATGCTTATCCGTTGCCGCAGATTGACGGAATGCATTACCAGTCTGGATTTGCGGGATCGTTTTGGACAGATTCCTCTAGAAAAAAAGTCCAGGGAGAAGACAGCCTTTACAGTGCCTGGTCAACCCCTCTGTCACTACACAGTGATGCCATTCGGGCTCTGCAACACTCCACAAACCATGTGTCGGTTAATGGATAAAACAATCCCCTATGATCTTCGCGATAACGTATTGGTGTACCTTGATGATCTATTAGTTTTATCCCAGGACTTTGACTCTCACGTAGCCTCTCGCGCGGGTTGCGGATTGTATGAGGAGGGCGGGCCTCACCATCAACATGGAAAAGAGTAAGTTCTGCTTGAAGGAGACGAAATACCTTGGCTTCATTATAGGCGAAAACGATATGCGTATGGAGCCTGAAAAGATCGCTGCTATCGTCGATCCTGGGAATGGCGGGATGGTATCGGAGATTTATTCCAAATTATGCAAATTTTTCTGGTCCAATTACCGACACGTTGAAGAAATCCAGTAAGTTCACATGGACTAAAGAAGCCCAAGCCGCGTTCGACGAACTCAAGCGGCATTTGACCTCCCCTTCCGTTTTGGTGACCACCGAACTCTCCAGACCATTCACTTTCCAACGCGATGCAAGTACTCAAGCAGTGGATGGCGTTTTGATACAAGATGATAATGACGGTAACGAGTGACCAATCGTTTACGTGCCTCAAAAATTAAATTCAGCTCAGCGAAACTATTCGGTGACAGAATTGGAGTGTTTGGCTGCAATTAAAAGTGTCCAAAAATTTCGTTCTTATATCGAGCTAATGCCTTTTATGGCATTTAATGGTTTATGTCGCAAAAAGATCTGAGCGGTAGATTGGCGAGATGGAGTCTTAGGCTTCGGCGCTTCGACTTCACTATCGAGCACCGTAGAGATTGAACGTGGTGCCGAAAGCACTCTCGCGGGTGGAGTGTGACGCGCTGTCGACAAGCCGTCGACACATCTTTGTGAACCCTATTCCATCCCAGTTAAGGTTCCCTTCTTTGCTCCCCATCCTATCCCTTTCCTAGAGCCCCCGGGCTCTATTTTCTTCACTCACCTACCTCCGAAAGGCCCTGTCTAGGAGCCTCGAGGCGGGGGCGGAGCTGGGTCCCTCGAGAATTACGGGGGTTGGCAACGCGCCAGTCCACCGTCTCGGGATTCCGGTGACGCCTCGGTCGCTATGCCTCCCTGGATCTTGCAGGGGTTGGATGCACAAGAGTTAATCCCTTTATTATGCAGTTTACCACAAGAATTAATCCCTTTATTATGCAGTTTACCACAAGAGTTAATCCCTTTATTATGCAGTTTACCTCCCGATGCGGATGGTACTGCCTCCTGCGGTGCACGCGCCCGATATATGAATGCTTAGCGGGCTGCACCGTGCCAGGCGGGGCTATCAGCAAAGAGACTTGTTGCTGAGGGCCCGTCTGCCGAGCCAAAAGAACAAAAGGGCGTGAATTTTTTTGCGGACCGGCCGGTGGCGTGATCTGCCTAGTGAACCGACGAAGGTGACGTGATCGGGATAGCGGGGCGTCGAAACATTTAGAAAGAGACGAGGAAAGAAAAAAGAAGTGAACACGGAACCGGGCCGAATAAAGAGTCGAAGGCTAGAAGAAAGAAAAACTAAAACGTGCGAAGTGAAAATACAAACAGCGGCAATAACAGTAACAGCACCAGCGAAGATTCCTCTGGGGTTGAATAAATATTCAACGAAGTAGGGTCCATAAACCGGGAGAGATCACCCCCAGAAATTCTACTGGCAGGAGATCAAAGAGTAGTGAGGGTAGCCAGGAGAGGGGCCCAATGAAACCTGCGGCCCCCTACAACGTGGGCCGATAGCGGGCGTAACCGCGACTCCTCTAATGAGCTCTGTCCCCTTTCCCCTTTTTGTTCGTTTTGTGGCGAGAGATTTTCGTTGTTGGAGTCTCGCCCTCGCAGCTAAGAGCGACTGTAGGCAACCCCCGCAACTACCATGAAGGCTAGCCTACAAGCTCTCGTCGATCTGCCCGTAGAGCTCTTCCGCAACAAATAAACAAGTTATATACTAAAGTGCACTGAAACAACAATTTTCTTTTGCTCACATTCGGATATAATATCTTTTAATTTAACTCATTCCTATTTATCCTCACAGATCAACAATCCTTCTTCTTTGAAATTGAAATCTGGTTGATTTTTCGCAATCGCCATCGGTACATCAGTGAATGTAACGCATGAATATTTGTCCTTTAACGCCTGCCGAAGCTCCAAACTATGAGCCCAGTCTCTAGTTTCACACACAATTTTCACCTGTAATATAATGTTATTAATACAAAGTCCTAGGTGTTTAGTTTGAAGTTATAAAACTACCTCTACACTGAAAGCATCCTTGAGCCACGCTCTCTCTTGTGATATATCCTTAATGGAAACCCCAAGTCCAGCAACCAAATTGCAAAGTTCTGATAATCCGCCTGGCCGGTCGCTTACTTTTATTGTGAATCTTAATAATCGCCCTTCAGAAGCAAGACCTCGTTCCAAACATCTTCCAAACATAGTAGTATCAATATTACCACCACTAAGTACTAGTACAACCCTGAAAATTTTCTATTATAAAATTACAGGTCTTAATATTTAACTGATTACTTTTTTCCTTTAAACTCATCAAGTTGTCCTGATAATACTGCAGCGAGGGTAGTAGCACCAGCGCCTTCTACAACAGATTTTTCGATTTCTACGAGCCGAAGGATAGCCAATGCAATCCACTCTTCCTTGACTGTGACCATTTTGTCAATAAGTGGAGCTGTTGTCGCAAATGAGTTGACGCCTACAACAGGAACTGAAAGTCCATCAGCTAAACTGCTAAATACTGGTGCGTAGACAACACAACCCTTCTCAAGGGATTTCGTGAAACCCAAAGAATTTTCCGACTCTACGCCCTAAAAATTCTTTAATAAGATAATAATGGGATCTAGGAAATTTTACTATTATTTTAGTTTTCGGGTGCAGTCCCTTTACAGCTGTTGCGATTCCTGCTATTAGTCCACCTCCTCCCACTGGAACTACAACTGCATCGGGTGCTGGAACTTGTTCGAGGATCTCCAGACCACAAGTTCCTTGCCCGGCCAATATATCTGGATGATCATACCCGTTGATATACAGTAAGCCCTCGTCTTTAGCCATTTTCAAGGCAATGCTTTTTGATTCAGCCATATCCTTGCCTTGAACAAAAACATTAGCTTTGTATTTTTTACATTTCTGGATTTTCATAATTGGAGCTACTATCGGCATAACGACAGTAACGGGAATTCCAAGTTGGAGCCCGTGGTAGCTTATAGCTTGTGC